>JAPXFQ010002963.1:631972-1263945 GCA_028564705.1 Apricaphanius iberus | reverse complement strand
CAGATCATTGTCATATCTTCCCCTTGGCCCAAAAATGCATCTTATTCCCTGCAATTTCTCTCTTCAGCTCAATGCTGGAGCTAGTGTTATTGAAACAAGTAGGTCAGTCCAGTTTTTAACAAGATCTAACTGGATGCTTCAGGAACTAAAGCCATGCACTGTAACCCAGCCTTTACCATTATAAAATAAAATAAAACCTTACTTTCATTTTTATACAGTGCCTTTAGAAAATAATTCCAAGCCTTTGCATTTGTTCTCATTTTCATTGTTACCATTCATCTGCAGTGTGATGTTAACAGGCCTTCAGTTTCCTCAGTCAATATTGTAGAAGCTTGTTTTCTTTGAATTTTACCCGCATGTCTTTTGAATATATGTCCACTAGCTTTATACAGTTACTGACATTTTTGCCTTTACCCCTTTGCAAAATAGCTCATCGAGAGTGGTTTTTAAATAGCAATATGGATCTTTGGTCTAATCCGTTGTAGGTATGATTGTGTTTTATGTTTGGAGTTGTGTTCATGGTGTAAAGCTAACGTACCTTGTCCCATGTAGCCATCCATCTTCCCATCATCTCCAACTACTTCCCTGTCCTGGCTGAAGGTTAAAAAAAATCACCATTTCACAAATAGGCCACCACTCTGTCTCCATGGGAAACTCAGATTGAGATTAGAAAATTTCAGCTTTGTTAACGCTGACCAGAGCAATCTTTTCCACTTGTTTGTGTCATCTTTATGGCTAGTGCAAACTTTGAAGGGGACTTTTTTTGTTGTTCTTCCAACATTCCCTTTCTTCTGGCCATCCTTTCATAAAAGCCACATTTGTGGAGAATATGATCAATACTTGTACTGCCAACAAATTTTTCCACCTGAGCTATGGATCTCTGCAGCTCCTCCAGAGTTTGCAGCTCCTCCAGAGTTATCATATGCGTCTTGGCTGCTTCTGTCATTATTCCTCGGGTTTTCATTATGCACTTTACACACACACTGGAAACCATGCATAATTTTCCTCCTTCTATACTTAACACTTATGCATTCCTTAGTGTTTGTCTCCAACAGCAAACCTCAAAATATAGTCAGGTTAGTGAAAGTAATTTATCAGAATGGGAAAAAGTGCAAAGGGTATTAAAGGTATTGCAAGGTACCTTCAGGTATATAAACAGCATTCCTAATAACAGTTCTGATAACCACTCCTTAGCCGTAGATGTGACTAATTCTGATTAAAGCCTTCATGAGGTTAATGTCAAAGTATCTTTGCAAATGTAAACACCATAATTTTGGATGTTTATGTTCCACCTTGTCTTGTCACTTTCTCTCTGTTACTGCATCATTTAATCCCTCTCTTTTACAGTAAGCTGTCACTTCTGTACCTTCTATCTGGGACATAGCAAAAACTCTGGACATAATTACCCCTCACTAGGGAGGCGTGGAAGCATGCTGCACGTCAATCCTGATCGGGTAAATATATGCTGACGAGTCCTTGCAAATAAATGAAGCGCCCACCCAGCCCCCACCCCCTCAAGGTAAGGAATAAACTTGGCTGACCAGTCATTCACTTTTACTTTTATCAATATGGGAAGCAAACAAAACTGAGAGAACTGTATTATTAACATAACAAATTAATATTTGTGGATTTGGAAAGTACCTGTAGTGATACCAGTGAGGTGATGTTTATGTCATGTGAGACACGGACTCCTCTGCAGTCAGATGTACTTATGTACAAGCTTTTAGTTATGCTTTACTTAGGGGTGCGTCGATCCGATTTCCTCTGTCCCAATACTGATCCGATACTGTTGTTTTATTAATAAACTATAAATTATCCATGTGATAGCTTTCTTGAAGAGACTAAAGACACCAGACTTTACTAACTAAACATAACTATGACAAGATAAAATATTTAAAATCTAAAATGACCCAAAAAAAAACTCAAAATTAAAGTGAAAAATGTGAATTTATTGCAAATTTTCCACATTTTAAGTATTGGTTCATGGTATCAGTTGACTTTAACCGATACCGATGCATGTACATTAGGTGGTATAGGTGGCGATACCCGACATCAGTATCAGTTTTGGTGCATCCCTAGCTTTAACCAATTCCATACTGTTCAAAAACAGAATAGCAAGAAGAAGAAAAAAAATATTTCATATAAAGACAAATTTGATATATAAACATTTTAGTATTTCTTTTTTTGGCTGTTTTCTCTTTTTTTGTTCAAATTAAAACTCATGTATAATCTCACCTATATTACATATGAATTCCATCTACTTATACTTGTTCATAAATATCTCCATCATACTGTTATAAAAATCCTTGTTTAAATTCATTTTTAAAATTTGACCAAGAAGGAGAGTCGGCCTGTATTGTTTTCTTTCTAAAGGTCTTTTCTGTACATACAAGAACGCCTGTTGCTATTTGTACATATGGGCCTTAGCACTGCCCTCTATCAGTACGGCACAGTACAATCTCCCTCACCCTCTGGATTTTCACTGTGCGTTTATAATGAATTCAAAAGACTAAATGTGTCACACACATTCAGTAAATATATCATATAGACTGTGGGACACCAACATGCATAGTATATGTGTAATCACACATGTATATTGGGGATATAAAGACAGAGAGCAATGGGCATGCACCCAACTGCTTGCATTAATCATTGTTTGTGACACAGCACCACCAGCTGAGGCACAGCTCTTCACTGTCTCATTTTACCCTTCTCTTATGTGAACGGTATATTTTGACCAAATACATGTTGAAATCATACAGAAAGGTAATGTAGAGAACACTTACGTGGATAAATTGATTTTCTGTTATCATTGCTAGTATTTTACTTGTCATTATTGCCATTACTTTATTTGCCTTTACCTCACCTACGTCCCCTGACTGCATCAAAAGGAACAGAATATAAGCACAGAGCACATAGGAAAGAGGTCAGTTTGAATTGAACATTTTTAGAGAGAAATAAAATAAATGCTTGTGTCCAGAAACTCTTTTTCACACACTCAGGCAGCGTCAAACAAAATGGCAGTAAATGTAATTTAGGAGACAAAAATCGCAGTAAAGTTATTTATAGCTGAATTGTGAATAAAAAGTCCAAAACGCTAAGTTACAATCAAAACTGAAATAAATCATTTTTATTTGCTCAGTATATTCGTGCTCTATATAACTGTGTGTATTTATAACACCTTCCCACATGCTGTATATCAACCTTCAGCTTTTAGCTAAAAATATGTATGTAATCTAATTTCTAGGTGAAAGCGGATACGTATCATTTTTCTACAGAATCTCAGTAAGGTTTCTTGCATGGAATGTTTGTCATATCTGAGAGGCCTGGATATTTAGAAGGAATTGGACCCATAAACTCATTGCATGAATGCATTTCTATGTGTGACAGTAGGGAAAACACAGACTGGAATAGGGAAGCTTATTTCTGATTTTCTTTGTGAATGCAGAGTTGAGTGTGTTGGGACTGAGGGAGAAATGCATCTCAGCTTGTTCATGTGTACCACAGATTGTATGGGACTTCCTCAGAGGATGTCAGAGTGCATGGGTCTCAGAGGAAGTAGGGGCGGATTATTGTTGGTGTTAAGGTGCGTGAGGTAGCAAATCAACTGTCTGCATGAGTTATCGTTAGAGAAGCAATTGTATGCTAAGTTTGAGTTCCATGAACATATTTTCAGAATTTGCAGGGTTGAATGTGTGCTTCTGGTCCTCATGTGTACCTAAATGTGTGGGTGCATGGACTGCCCATCCGTGAGCTGTAGGCCTGCCCAGGAGCTTCCGAGAGCCCTCTCTCAGGTGATTTAGGAAGCTATCGATTTCATAGTCTTTCTTTGTTTTTCAACTTTCTCATAAATAGCAGATCAAACTCATGCCTGTTTGTTTTGTTCTCTTCCTCCTGCAGGCTATTTACTCTGACATTTCCTCCACCATCCTTGTTACGTGGTGCAGGAAAAATCCTTTCTCTTTTTTTTTTTCAACATCTCTGCAGACTCTTGCAGTGTAAAACTGGAGCTTCGATGATAAAGAGCCTGACGCAAATGAAATATCATGGATGAAAAGCTTTTGATGAGACCATTACAATTGTCAGTGTAAAAGTTAGCAAAACAGAAACTGAAAACAATCTGTAGATACATTTTATAGTTTACTTTTCCAAAGGGACAGTGCATAAAAATGTTTTTGGTTCTTTTTTGGCATTTTTATAGCCTGACAAGCCATCCTACATATAAAGAAAAAATATATATTCTGGGCACACCAAAAAGACAGAGCTCAGTCCCAGAAGCACAATCTACGATTGTCTTTAAAACTGTCTCTGTAAGCAATTTAACAGCACTAGGACCAATCAAAGTAACAATCAATGGAACGTTTGAATAGTGACGGAAATCAGTCAACAGGGCACTTTATTATACAGCTTTGAAGTGCCTCTATCTGCTCTCAACGAAAAGCCCAAGTCTAAGTCATGCAAAGTTGATTCCAAAGTAGTTTCAAAGGAGTGCCATACCTCAAGAATTTTTTTAACATTTTGGTAATTTTGTTACAGCTTCAAACGTTAGTGGTTTTTATATATAATACACCAGCGTAAAGTAGCACTTTACCCTGGAGTCCTTGTCAAATTGTGGATTGATGCCATCGCATTCCCAGGGGCTTTTTGCTGCTCCTGCCTTCCACAGATGGGAGTGACTGCTCTTCTGCGGTGCCTCCACACCTGCTCTTCATCTCTTCATCAAACTGTCTGCTCAAAAGGATCATGTAGATGTTTTTTTTCCCACATACTGCTCAACTCTGGTTGTAGTTTGTAATCCAGAGCAGTATCTTGAGTTGTCTCACAGAAGTTCTTAGCTTTAAAAGAACAGCCTCTTGGAATTCAACTAACTTGTCTCCCTTCATGGACATCTGGCACCAATTCTCTCTTGCGTTAAGTCAATCTACCTGGTCTTCCTCAAAAATAAGTTGTGTTGGAGAAAATGAACGCTTACCATTTCTCTGAACATTTCATCTCTCCAGTGAAATGTGGAGGTTGAAACCTTAACTTGCTTTCAGAGCTCTTTGCTTTAGCATGGTCATGGAAGCTCGTGAGAGTTGATGGGAATAAGTAAAATAGCAGACAATACTAGCAAAAAGTTTGTTAAATGCTGCAAAGTATCCGGTTGGGTGTTCACCTTCAAGGAGGATAAAAACAGTAAATATACACGCAGAGTTGCAATTAAAGGAAAATATAACAAATAATTTCTTGCATTCTAAAATGCTCAAATCCAATTGTTAATATGCGATAAGACTTGAAGTTAGTAGATGCTGTTTATCCAATGAACTGATATTTTGCCGTATGCAAAGAATAACAGGCAAAAATACCAGAGGAAAGGTTATTCTCCAATGTAATGATGCAAAGTTGGGAATATGGGGCTCACATTTTCTGTTTCAAGGCACCAGACAACCAAAAGTTTTCACATATAGTTGTTTGAGGATTTTTCTTTTAGTTAGTCTGGAAGATTGCGCCCATGTGACAAAGAAAAAAAAAAAGAAAAAGAAAGATTTATTAGAGATTTAACAAGTTATTTGTCTTCCTGGAAACACCATTGAAGTATAACACAACTGAAATCTTCAGATGATACCTTGGCACCGGGAAAAATAAAATTATAATGGTGCATTCAGACCGCAAGCTTTGTCAGCATCGAGCAATTCTCATAAAATGACTAGTTCGACACAGAAGATACATTTTTAAGCTGAAGCTTGCAAAGCTCGTAGGCAGGCCTTTCTCTGCTGGATGTTTTAAACACTAGCAGATCGTGGTTGGCTAGGCAGCGTCGGCGTCAGGCAAGGTCACTACACTAAGATGATCTGATTGGTTGCCTTCCTGCGTCAAGAGTGTTAGGACCGTCAAAAGTTCAACTAGCTGAATTTCTGCATTACTAGCGTTATGAGTTTGAAGCTTGAAACGCAGGAAAGGCTTGAAAAGTTGACGGAGCCAAAGCTCACAAAGCGCTGCAGAGACTGCGATGCTCCTCCAACGGCCTCCGCCATAGAATTTACGGTGTGTCCACACCAAACGCGATAAAGCGACCAAAAAAGCGCGACATACACCTAGCGGTTTACGTGCACATTTGCACATTGAAGCTTGTACAAAGCAAACTGGATGCGCTTAAAATATGGCATATTAATGGACGACCTGGCCTTCAGCAGAGCTGGGGCCAGAGTGCAGCTGGCGGTGGATTATGGACTATGGTCTCCGATCTGATGGGGGACAGAGTGGATTACGTGTTCGGCCTGGCCTCCGGTAGAGCTGGGACTGGGGGTTTGGTGAGCTACAGATACAGTCTAGCTATGGCGGAGGGATCCATAAAGACCAGCGAGCCTCTCATAAACACCGGCTCCTCGCCGCCTGGAGAACGTGAGCCGCTCGCCCAGTTTGTGCCATGAAGGTCCAAGTTTCGCCTACCGACACACCAACTACATTTCTGAGCAGCTGTCCATCTGTCTGCGGTTCGTAAAAGTTTATAATATTTGAGCAGCGTGGGATGTGGTGCGGGAGCTACTACTAGGAAACCAGGTGAGGAGGCCATTCAAGGCTAACATCTAGGCCGAGAGGTACTTTTACAGCAACAACGGCTCTTTAAAGAGCCACCCAAAACCTCTTAAGAGCATTCCTTTCTAAATAGTTTAACCTATTTATTATTAAAAAAAATGTATTCCTGTCTCTCTAAAGAAAACAGCTTGTGTCATGAAGCTTGGGGTGATTAGCCACGGTGTTTATCAGTATTTCCTCCATGTCCTGCTGAGACCCCTCTTTATCTGAAAATAAACAGCACTCAGACTGCCTACTACTTTAGATAAGAGACTAACTAATCATAAGTATTTTATCCAACCTGACTTCAAAAGAAGGCAGTATGGCTTTATCTCACTCCTTGACTGAGGCCATCTGAACAAGATAAACAGTACAATTCATTGTATCTGCCAGTGACAACATTTCTCTTTAGTGTCTTTGGAAAATATACATTTCTTTATCCTGATTTGAGTTTCATCAGGTATAAATTATCAGCTTCTGATTCACTAGCTAATCGATTGGGTTAAATAAAGGTGAAGGAAGTGGGAATTTTCTCAAAATGTCATCTCAAGCAAGCTCTTTGCAGCAGTATTTGCTGCTGCTAACTCTTTTCAACAGTATTTGTCATTACGCAGAATTTAATGTTCATTTATGGGTTTAATTTCCAAGATCTAATCTAAACTTGCTGCTAAGATTTGCTTAGACCTACTTGAGCGGCAGTTTCTTCAATCAAATCTTTGCACATAATTATTTCCAAAGATATCAGCTGAATTACTGAATTCATCACATACATTTTTATCACAAATACTTAGTGATAATAAGTGAATATTTGATGAGAGGGTAATAATACTGTTGTTTCAGCAGAAGCAATAGCATTATTATGATGATGCTGATGGTGATAATGATGACGGTTATCTTGTGACTCTGATGAAGTTCATGATGTGCTGTCTGACTGTAATAATAATGACAAAGGAGCTGCAGATGAAGAAGGTAATAAGGCTTTTAATAATAGCATCCAGATATGAGTTATTTTCAGGAGTCAGATATGTGTCTGGCTCATGCAGATTCATTTCTCACCTTCATATTTCCATGATTTGACTAATTCTCGGCTGCTCTGTTTTGTACATTCCTTTTAGGTATTTTTAGGGCTTTTAGTCAAAGAAATATTATCAGATTGTCACATGTGAAAAGATAGGGTGCAGGATCGTGCAAGACTTCGTTGCAATAGGTCTCAGGTGCATAGGCATTACTTAAGTCACTTTCGCATAAGGCAACATACATTTTGATGCACAATAGGATTAATTTCTGAATGAAGACAAATAAAAATAAAAAGTATTGCCTGTTTTGGAGTAAGTGCATATTCTGTTAAATCCATGGACATGCAAGATTGCAGAGCTGAATTAAATTTGAATTAACTTACAATCAAGAATTTCTCATAGAGTAATTAAATGAAACACATTTATGGAAATGTCATTTAAAGAGATAATATAAAATTGGGTTTTAATTATGTTCCTGGCGTCAATGAGACATTTGGATTGAAATTATATAAAGGTAAAAGGAGATTAGATCCTTTATTATGTTATTTTAAATTAAGCTGATATTACTTTCGTTTCATATGGTGATTCTTTTCTGATAGCGCAGATCAGTGACCTTTTTGTTGTTCCAATGTGCTTCTACAGCTGTTTTTATATATATAAAGATATAAAGGATGTTCAATTATAGCACATAAAAGTAGAGAAGAAAAGTTAAATCTCTTTAAATTATACATATAATTGTACATATAGTCTAACTTTTACAGTGACCTGGTGGCATCTAGTAAAGTACTTTAAACTGTCAACATCCTACTGCATCAAAACTTTTTCTTTGTATTCATACCTCTTGAACCTTTTTACATTTTGTCATGTAGAAGGTGTTCTGGTCTTATGAAACCAAATTGAAATGTTTAAATCTGTCTCTGCAAAACTTGGTAATGTTACTATCATGCCACAGGGAACCTGGTTAGAGTTAATAAAGAAAAAAGAAACTAGTCAATCGTAAAAACCTATTAGAAGCTGCTAAAGACTTGACACTGATGGAAATTTCCCTTCCAGGAGGATGATGACCTTGAGCAAACAGCCAGGGCTACAATGGAATGATTCAGATTAAGAAAATTCACTTTAGAATGATGACCCACAAATCAAAACCTAAATGCAAAAAGATCATATGCATAGACAATCTTTAACCTGACTGAGCTTAAGTTATTTATATATATAATATGGTTCTTCATGAACACACCTTTGGAATATTTTCTTTAAATAATGTATCCTCAAATAATACTACCACTGTGTGGACATGCCTTGAATAATCAATCATTAATTTCCATTAGAGCCAAACGTTCTTTTAATGCCATAAACTGGGTTTGATATGAATCTTTTCAGTATTTCTAAAGGTTTTCTATTTAAACTGTTTTTCTTTTGATATCAGTTGCTTTTTTTCCCGTCCACTTCCTGTCCATGTCAGATGAATGATTGTTTCTCTCTTTCTCTTTGTGCTTGCTGAGCCACTAAGCACTGCTCTATGAATAATGCAGACACTGAAAATGCTGCCAGGCTTTAGGGACACATTGTGGTGTCTCTGCACATAATAGACAACTTAGCAAAGTAACAGTTTTACATTGAATGTTCATTACAAGCAGTCCGTCACAAAGTTTGAATTTGATCTTGTTTATTTTGTTTAATCTACAAATGAATGCTAAAGATACACATAAATAAGGTTATTAACCAAAACTTTTTAACTGAAAACTGGTTCTATGCTGACTAATCAAATGGTGGATTATGTATCTCTTAGATCTATGACCTGACTTTTGGATATTATTGTGGGTGTTCTTTTCTTCCTCCATTTAATTACCTTTAAAAATATTCTGTATAAACTGTCAGGTACAAAAACAACGCAGAAAATCAATTAAATAAAAGCAAAAAATAATCAATGAACCTCAATGAAGAAAGCTTGGAGAGCAATGGATTAATATAGCTATATAGGATTATATGAAATTGCAGTTATTTTTAAAGCAAAACATAAACAGATTAGATTAAATTTATACCTATATATCCTTTTTTTAATCCCTTAACCAATTCCAGGGCCCATTGGGTACCCATCTCCAGCAGGTAAGAGGCAGGGTTCTAATTGAAAAGGACACCAGTCCATCTGAGGGGAGGCCAGAGTTACACATGACAACCATGAGCACACTTACAGTAACCTACCCAAAGAGAAACCATGCATCCACATGAAGGACATTGAACCTTGCACAAAGGCCCTGGCCAGGATTTAAACCCAGGACCTTGTAGTTGCAACCATAACAACGGCTCTCCCACCTTGCAGACGAAAACATTATAAAAGTATTTATATTACTTTTTTACATTTATGTTTTAGTTTTATGTGAAACACCAAAACAAGATACAAATTAATTTGAAGAGCGTGTATTGAAACCTTTTTGGACCTCATAAAATAATATCTAGTTTCCTATGGAAGTCACCTGATCAATAAATACCATCCACCTATATGTAATTCTTTTGCAAGACGCTTTAGCCCAAAAATATTAGTAATGGATTCTTGTATCTTTACATATCCTTACTTCCTCTGTGATAATGACAAAATGGTTATCGTTGATCAATAGAGATGCATACATGTATGTGTAAATGATGTGATTGTAATCTAACAATGATCACAATAATGACTACAATGGAATGAAAATGAAAAGCTGGCAGTAATGAAATTAAACACTGAGGCAGTTCTTTGCTTAATGGAGGGCATTTTGTGTCCAAGTAATAGTGCAAGTGAGAAATAGCTCATTTCTTTCAGGGCAGCAGCCCTGAAAGTGTGTTAGTCCATCGTGAAACAAACGTTATGTGTGGCAGGAAGGGAACCATGGCAACAATTTGTCTCAGCAAAATATCCCACATCACACAAGGGTCCAAATTAGTTACAAAGCTTTGCTTCGTGTTTGCATTTAACTAATTTCCACAAAACTATCATGCCAATTTATCTTGTAAACTGTCTCCCATTTTTTTCTCTTGTTTTAAAAGGATTCATTGGGGCTTTTGAAGACGGTCCCACAACCAGCGGAAATGTATCTCAGAGAACACAGATGCTGTGTTGCTGGCCTCACAGAAACCCTTCAGATCCCTCTGCAGATGTGCTTATTGCTGGGGAAAAAAAGACGAAACGGCCCGCAAGTATGCAGGATTTGAATGCATCATCTGGAAATTATGCAGGAATAAACTGCTAAATAATTCATTTGGGGAGAGATTCTGTCTTGTTGTAAAGAAGGGGCTTATGTATGTCAAACAGTGAGCCCTCGTGACACTTTCAAGCAATAGTACTAATTAGGCTGTAATCAGAGAAAATGTGCCCTTATTATCTGATCTATAAACTAAATTGTAAGTTGTTAAAAAAGAAGATTAAAATGCACTCCCTTGATGATTGCTGGTGATAGGCAGCAGCCCCAACAACCCCCTACCCCCCTCCTACACCACTCCTGCAGCTCTGTATAGTAGGATAAGCGGTATAGATCAGGGTTTCTTAATCTGGTTCCCCAGGGCATACTGTCCTGCTTGTTTTAGGTGTTCCACCTCTGCCTCACCTGATCGGAATAAATGGTTGATTGACAGGCTTCTGCAGCACTTGATGACATACAAGAGCTAATGCTATCATATGGATCAGGTGTACAGGAACAGAGTTGGAGGTAAAACATGACAGATATTGAGCTCTGTGGAACAGGGTTAAGAAACACTGGTAAAGATAATGGATGGATGGAAGCAGCAAAACACAAGCAAAGACAATCATTCAAATTAAATCATTGTTTTTATTTATCACACCGCTGATCAAGGACTCTTAGTTTGTTCTTTGCTGTAATTATTTTAGAGCTGCTAACCATGACCTTCTCCTTGCGAAATTAGGCCAGCAGGTTGTCAGTTGAAAACTGAAGCCAGTCTCTTCGGTTTTTGGTCATTTGGCAGAATGTTTTTGTGTCAGTCTGTAGGAGCTAAATTAAAACTAAGTAGAGCCACCCCCGGTTATCTGAAGACTGTGTGGTAAGAGAAAAAAATAAAATAAAATGAGGACAATTTTAACGTGACTTTAACTACTATCGGTGTTTGCTGTGTTGATTTTCTGTGGAAGAGGGGTTTAAAAGAAGCCAAGCCAAACTGATGCACTAGAATGAGCTTTGGGGGATAAATTGGAGGATTAAGTGAAAATTTGAGACAGTAAAAAAAACAGGGGGGAAAGTTAAAAAACGAGGGAAAATGCACACAGCACAGAGTGAGAGATGAGTGAGAAATGAAGATGAAGTGAGGCAGAGAGAACAGAAGGAAAAAATATCTTGGATGTGTTAGGACAGAGGATG
Source organism: Apricaphanius iberus (assembly GCA_028564705.1). Lineage (NCBI taxonomy): Eukaryota > Metazoa > Chordata > Actinopteri > Cyprinodontiformes > Aphaniidae > Apricaphanius > Apricaphanius iberus. Next base: position 1,252,028 of record JAPXFQ010002963.1, on the reverse strand, counting down.
AATTTTCGAGGCTATAGCTTAGGAAAAAAAAAATTTCCAATAAAACCAACTGGCTTCTGGCTGCTTTGGAAAATGGAAAAGGGAGGCGCTGAGTGTTGAGTCCAGGGGCCAGTAGAGCAAAACGTGGCTTGGTGAGGACGAACAAGTTGGCCAGCCTTTCTTTACGTGTAAGACCTCATTTACAGTCGTTAAAGCTTCTCTACCTAAGCCAAAAAAGAAAAATTAAGCTCGTCTAAATCTTCAGTTCTGTCACTTTTTGACATCTTTTTCCGAAGTAATGATAAATAGCACTGTTGTTGGTTGTATGACTAACACATACAGCAGAAAACTTTGCCTTAAAACAAACACCATGGACTGAAATTGTGGAGAAAATTGGCCTTTCCTCACAGTAAACACAAATCCTTTCTGCTGGGGTTCCAGTAATGAGTAAAGATACCTGCCGTGTCCTCCCTGCTTGTTCTTTTTACACTTCTAGGTTTAGCCCCCGCTTTGCAAGCTTGGCAAAGAAATGCAATGGATTTTGTTATGCATGTTGTGAAAGTAAGAATATAACTTTGAAGCAGTAAGAAACTGGCCAATTTTCATACAAAATAAGGCAAGGCAAGGATATTTTTTGTATAGCACACTTTCAATAACAAGGTAATTCAGCAAGGTAATACAAAAATACACAGCTCCAAATCTTAACTGGACAAATTAACTAAGGTATAGGAAATAATGTCTTAGTGGTTAACAACAGCTTCTAGCACATGTTATTATTATTCACTGGTTTTTATCAAGTAACCAATGTTGAAGATGAAGATAATAAGGAAACTTACTGTTTAGTCATTTGAGCTGTCTGCCCAGGTAGGCAGCCTACAGTCAGCGTGTTGATTGCAAGTCTGCTGACTGTAGATTTAAAGCTGTTTCGGCATGATAAGAGAACTGCTAAAACCATAGAATAGTTAGCTAAAGGAAGATTTCGATTTCTTGTTTTTAACATGCATTGTAGAATATATTGTCATAATCTGATATAAGGACAGGTTTGAAAATGACGTTGAAAAGCAGCAAATCTTCGGGGAGCATGGTGGCGCAGCTCACCTAACAGCTAGAAGGTCCTGGGTTCGATTCCCACTGGGGACGCTGTGGGTGCTGAGCGTGTGTTTGTACCTCCATGTCATCAGCACCCACACCCATCGGGGTTGGCAAAAGGGCTTTTCTGTGTGGAGTTTTAATGTTCTCCCCGTGTTCGCTTGAACACCTAATGTGAACTACTCCCACAAAAACATGAGCCAGTTCTGGGCTGTATACTGCCTCCTCCAGGCTGACCGGGACGCCTGGGGGTATACTAGAAGGAGAGCTATACCGAGGAAGAGCAATGCCCAGGACTTGAATTAGGTATGAACACTGGATGATAAAAAATGTGGAATAAAGAAGAAAAACAAGCACAAATCTTCAATGATAAATGTAAAAAGCCTTGACATAAGATAGAGAACTGATTAAATCACCTGAGATAGGTTACAAGACAATTTAGCTTCATGGTGTCAGATATTTAAAAAAATTGTGTCAAATATCTTTATGCTCTACTATGTCAACTAATATTTTGCAAATCATTCAAATAGTATTTAACGATTTTATCTAAAAATGAATTGATCCTGAAATGGTTTATATGAACGCCGGAGCGTATGAACTGTAATTTTTCAAGGACAGAATGTAAAAATGTGGGTTTGTCACATGTCTGACCAGGTGGTTTTTAAACCGTTTTTTTTTTTTTTGTGGCTGTCAATTAGTCCCTTGTTCAACAATCTTTTTATGCCGCCCTGTGAGATCAGTCTTCTACTTTTCACTTTTTGTGACCCTGCATCCTTTTGAACTTTGGAAATTGTGCTTGGTGCCACAGATGTTTTGGAATCTGCTCTTAAAAAGCTTTCCTAAGATGAGAAAGAACTCTCTCAGGATGCAAAGTTGTTTATTTTAAAGCATAAAAAACACACTTCAGGCAAAAAGCATTTCCTTAGAGTACAAACAAACCTTGAATATATTTAGAAACCTGGCGCATCAGTTGGGCTTAGCCTTATTGCCCTTTTCTGTGACTTGTTATTAAGTAGAGGATGGAAGTTTCTCCACCTTGGCTGTCCAAATATTTCTTCCACGGTCTTGTCTTCTTGGCAAGAGCAGCAGCTTGCTGTGATCCGAAAACTATTGAGCAGAACAGAGCTCATCAGGGAAACTGCCACCACTGCCGGTGCAGAGCAGACAAGAGTGAAAAGGTGCAACGTTCACAGAGAGCAGTGACATGAGTGAGTGGATTTGCCTGAAATTAAGAACTGGTGCCCGCTGAGATATTGGGCTCACCTCGCCATTACCTATAAATCCCTACTGGTCTCATTATGAAGTAAATTAATCTTGTCAGATGCCCGGGCATGGCTGTATTTAGGCCTCCACTTGACATCTATCTTTACAGTGCGGCCTTTGTCCTCATCAGAGAAAAGAGATGCCCTTGTCAAATGTTAGACGCTCTCCGTTGACATTTTTACAACTTTGGTTACACCATGTCTTCTGACAGTATGTTGAGTCACCATGTTTTCTTTGCTAGGGTTTTTTTTTTTTTTTTGCAAAGTTTATTCTAGAAGTTTGGTATTTCATGTTTATTTGTAAAAGACTTTGAAGTGACAGTTAAGAATAAGTATATTGTACTAGCATGAAACATACACTGTTAATAATTAAGTTTACAATTTAACCCATGGTTTCCTCTAAACAAAGCACTTTTTACACATTCTTTATTCTTTTTGGCCAATTAGCCAACAGATACTCCTACCTGAGCTGTTTCTCCAGAGTTGCCATCAATGCCTGTTGATCCATTTGCCCATTTATAATGAGATCAGTTACACAAATGTAGAATGGGTTTAGTAAATAATGAAGGGAATGCGTTGCACTAGATTTTATTTAATAGTATGAAAGTAAAGAGAGCTTAACAAAAATGAAGGCTCCAATTATGCAATATTTTATTTTCCTCATTATGTATAACATTGAGTCAACCTCAACTCTGGCAAAATACTTTGAAATATGTGGCTATAACAAGACACATTTTTGAAAAGTTTAGTGGGTATGAGAACTTTTGCAAAGAGCTGTATCTGTCTTTTTAAAGGCGGAAAGCTGTGATTTGCCTGTCAATATTCTATTCTTGAATTGTCTTTAAAGTAGCTATCAGTCGGAAGAGGAGCCCTTTGTCCGATCTTGCTGGTTAGCAGAATGAAGCCGGCACAGACATCACTGCATCCACGCTTGTCACTGTTGGCCTGTTATCATTTAAAGAAGAGAGAAATGAAACACATGGCTACACTCTCTTCCTGTCTGAAACTGATAGGTTTGTTTTTTCTCAGCGTCATAAGGTTTGGTGCGTTCAGTGATGCCTGAATGGACAGTGTGATAAGCTGTGGGGAGGATTTTACTGGTGAGTGGGTTAATCTTTGTTCTCTGCATACTAGACATGAGGAAAAATCATGGCTCTTTTTTTCATAATGCTTTGTTTTTTTGCAGCTCTGGTTCCTTTTTATTTAGACATTGGGGGATCATATGGTGACCGCAGGTTTAAAGGAAATGCTTCTGCTTTTCATTTCTACACCACCAAAGGATGTAAACCACGCTGTTTTAATTAGGTTTTTCATATTGTGGGAGCAGATTGGTGTCTTCAAATGTACCCTGAGGTCAGCTTTCTTATAAGAAAACAATTTTAAACATATTGTGCAGTCTGTGCTTCTTCAGTGTTTCTAATTAAATGGTGTGTTCCCAGGCACATACTCTCCAGCAGCTACTGGAACAGTGGACCAGCAAGGAACAAAGATTATGATACTTTTTTTTTTTTTCCTTTTTAATAATACAATTTAAATATAGAAATTGGGAAAACGCTAAGACAAAAGCATACATTTTATTAGACTGTTTAATTCTAATGGTTTCCACTTTATGTGTTGCAACCCCAAAAGTTTAGATGCAGCAAATGAACGGTTAAAATAGGAATATTCTTTAATCACGTGCCAAAGCACTTTTTTTCACAAGGAGTTTTTTTTTGGCCACTACAGATTATTACAGATAATCCTGACAGATTAATTTAAAAGAGGCCCATAAACGACTTGCAACAACAGTTTCATTTTCTTCCACTTTAGACTGTGGAGTTCATTAAAGGATGTAGACCTATAGCATTTTACAGGTTTAGAAATAGATTTTAGTCCGTCTCTTATTATCTCCACCTTAGTAAAGGCTCAGAAATGTATCCTAAATAAAACACTCATGCACGATGTAAATATTGTGTTTAAAGACAGACATAGCTATTGGTTATCTCCAAGCTTGTAAAGAAACATGATTGTAGTAAGCTTTTAAGTAATACACATCTTATTTAGCAGGCATTGTTGACATTAAGAAACTGGATGACCTGACCGAAGAGTCTGGATATACAGTATTAGGTTCTTATATTGAGCCTCTTTCATAAGGTTCCTGTGAGGTCTGGAAAATAAGTGACGTTTATTTAAATGTTTTCACATCAATGGGAAAAGTAATATGGAAAAATGTTTTAATTGTTGCATCAATTCATGCATTCTCACAGTCTGGTTTTAAAAAAAGTAAATTTAAAGCCTTAATGTAATTAATGATGCCAAAGGAAACTGTTAGCTAATTTCAGAGAAAAAAAATTCATAAACTTCTTGGCAAAAGCAAGATCAATTTTGATAAAGATCTTGAACTTAGATTTGCCAATGAATTGGTGACAGAACCCCTCAGCCTAGCAACCAAATTAAATGAGTTTTTCCAAATTACCATAGCTGAAATTAAACAGTTTTCGAAGTCTTGTATCTCTCAGAAAAATCTTGATACTATCAACTTTGACTCAGATACCTCTGAACAAAATTGTAAACTTAATATTCTAAAATTACAGAAAATGAAGTAGAAAACATAATCTCTAATTTGAAAAAAAGGGATGAGCATGGAATCTGACACAAATTTTTTTGAAGCATTATAAATCTTGTATCTTGGTACCAATGACCCATCTTCTTAATTTATCAATTATGCAGGCAGTCGTTCCTCAGGTTTGGAAGGTGGCAAAAGTCATACCGATTTATAAGTCAGGTGATAAATCAAACCTTGTTAATTATCGACCAATTAGCATATACCCTATCTTTTCAAAGATAGCAGAAAAGTGGGTTGCTAACTCTATTACTGAACATTTATGTGATTCCAAACCAGGTCTGCACCCTATGCAATTCAGATTTCGATCTCTTCACTCAACTGAAACGGCTGTCTGTTTTTTTGTTGAGAAATTGAAGTCTTATTTTGACAAAAACAGTTAGGTTGCAGCTGTTTTTGTTGACTTCAAGCATGCATTTGACAGTGTGAGTCACCTTAACGTCTTGTCTAGATTGTCAACATTTAATTTTAGTAATCAAACTATTAAATGGATACAGTCGTATCTATCAAATAGAAGACTTCCGCAAAGTCCATTATTTTCTGATAATGGACACCTCGAAGGGCATTATCCCACGTATACCATAGTCACTTACGAAAGAAAGAAATATTTAATCAATGATTAATACTTTAATATGTTTTACAGTTAAAATCGAGAGTTTTTTCTTTATAAGTCGAGCGCACTATTTAATATCTCCCATATACAGGCATTGTGAAGCAACATGCCCATAAGCGAGCCGACCGCCGTCGTTTATAAGTAAGGGGAAATGACATGATTGCTTTACCTTACGCTACGTGATAAAAACTATAATTTCATAAGGCCAGTGCACTACTTACTGTTTGTGTGTGTCCAGAGGATGATACAAAACATTGCGACAAGTCAACTGTCTCCATTGAGACAGCACAATAATTTAGAACTGTCAACAGGCAATTTGATGGGACGCCTTTCCTAGGTGTACTTTATCACTTTTTAATGTACACCCGCCAGCCAATCAGAATCAAGTATTCACCCAAACCATGATATAAGCGTGAATAAAGAAAAGTAAATCATCTCATCTTTTCTATAAACAATGTGTCCCACAGGGATCGATTTTAGGTCACCTGCTGTTCTCCCTTTATGCCCCTCCACCATTGAATGATTTTATTAAACAAAAGTCTAGCGGTGCTGCTGGGTCTCGTGTGACGTCAGCCACTGTGAGAGGTGATTGTGAAGTAGCATTTAGGTGGACCTTCTTTTCCCAGATCATATCGGGGAGTGAGCTTCTGGAATAATATTCCACTGTTGGTAAGAGACAGTACAAGTTGTCCTATCTTTAAGAGTCGCATAAAATCATGGTTGAGGAACACACAAACCTGTGATCCTGTATAGTCAATTATTACATATCAAACATAAAATAGAATTTGTGGCTTACAAATAGAGGATATGTCCAAAAGGGAGTGTGTATAAAAAATGTGTCGTGGGTCAGTGCATTATGGGTATAGTGCAATAGGGGTTAGCGAAATAGGGCTCGGTGCAATATAGAATGGTGCAATATGGGTCATTGCCATCTTAGGACAGCTACGGTGTGTGTGTGAAACTGTTGTTTGTGCAATACAGTCATGTTTCCAATTTTATAATTTTGTTTGTTGCTAGTTTCTTTTGTAACATGATGTGATCATTGTTCTCATCCCTGCCCCTCGTTATGGTGTCGGTACAAAATGTATTTTTTATCAACATACGTATAACACCAACCTGCCAGGAGGTCTACAGATAGAACTTAGCCTAAGGCTATAATCTGGCATATTTACTTTGTAAAAATGTTCATTAATATGCATTGTACCCCCTTTTAAAGAAAGAAAGAAAGAAAGAAAGAAAGAAAGAAAGAAAGAAAGAAAGAAAGAAAGAAAGAACATTTTTCAAATAGTCGTTAACAAAAACCATTGGAAAGCAAATATCTCAAAACTATATTAAAAAGGTAGAAAATAACTTTTCAACTAAGGATAACAAATAAAACTGACCTCTGACAATGAACACAACTGGGAATTTATAAATATAGATTTATAAAAGGATAGCCTACAAGAAAAGAGGAGGTGAGTTGGGAGAAGACTAAGACAAGCAATGAATAAACCTATGGAAATATTTTAAGCCAACTAATTTTAACTACAACACAAAAATTAAAAGTGAAATATCCCAACACAAAAATGCAAAGATAATCTTTAGAGTTTTACAGATCTAGGTAGCTTCTTCATAGTTAAGTTCCCTGCTTCCAGCACCCTGATGGATTCCTCCACTTCCTGGAGTTGCATCATTAAAAGTCATCTCCCTCAGCCAGTTCGTTGCATCTCAGCAAAAATAAATGAAGTCAGCTAATGATCTAAACAAACATGAGATGTTTACAAACTGTGTACACCCTTATAAGCAAACATCTTAAACCAATATTACAGAGAAGTAGAATTAAAAATAAATGTCCCAGTGTGAAAGAGAACATATTTGAAGAAATACTAACACCAAGTGATGGCTGGCAGAAGCTCCACAGTCTTCCTTTAATTCATAGTGAACTTTGTTTTTTATACTTAAATAATGAGCCAGACAAACCTAAGAAATGTGAGCATGTAAAGGTGCGTAATTCTGATATGAACAAAGTGCAGGAGACATGTGTTATGCACATCCCATCATAATATACGGCTTATTCTTTTTTGAGGCCACAGTCTTCAAATTTAACATCAATCTGTATTGAACACGGTTGGAAAACAGAAAATAAGTAAATAAAATCTCAATAGAATTAAAAGTTTGGAATGATTACTTAGAAGAAACCTGATATCATTGAGAAGTATGATCAGGCAGATCTCTTTTATATAGGCTTAGGAGTTTAGTACCGATAAGCACATTGTTGTCCAAAGGGCTGTGTTTTCGAAAGACTCCTGAGTTTTCCTTTAAGATCTATGAGATTATGTGAGCTAGGAGGTTTTACTTGGTTTCATTGTTCATTTAAGCAGTAGTACTGTGAGCAATGTGCAAAGTAGTGAGAACAAGGAACAACACTTCAACTTTCCTTAAAATCTGGTGGCATTGCTATTGTCTGACAAGGAGTGGGTGTTTTCATTTGTGCCTTGGAGATCAGCACCTTCAGAAAAAAATAACCTTTTTTCTTTGATTCACTTCTTTTTGGTATTTTCCGTTTGCATTCCTCATTTATCCTCAATTTCGGGGAAATATGATTGAAAAAGTTGATAGTAAAGCAGGAAAATATGAAACACAGCCTCTGAAGGTGAAATGTTTGTATAATCAAAACAAGGAATTTGAAACTTTTTCCTCACAATACTTTTCCCTCTAAATATTTTCCTTTTTAATAATAAATTGACATTTTAGAAGAGCAAGAAAAGAAGTGCCAATCCACTATTCTTTTTGTGACTTGAAATATATCTTTACATTCCACACAGACATATAGGGAGCACTGAAAGAGGCTACCTACATGCAGTGCATAGAATACAAAAGATATATCCCATTTGCCAGCCATTTAACGTATCTGCATCTACTATTTGCAGCAAGTGATCTCCCAGATAACCCTCTATCTCACAAATTAGAACAGTGACTTAGCCAGGCCGTCCTCAGCATATTATTTAAAGGCAGCCGATTTGTCACAGTCTCACCTACCATGATTCAATTTAAATTTGTACCTGACATGCTGAGTATAAGACTGTTCTTTAGAGCAGTGTTGCTGTAAAGGTGACAAGGATTTTCTGCAGAGGCAAGTTCAGATGCTGACTGCAGTGACTGAACAGAAAGGAAAACCCTACTTATCTGTAGATCTTGACCTTGAGCCTTTTGTTTTACTTTTCGTTACAATGGCTGGCCTTTTCAAGCTGAGTGTAACTACTGATGAATTTCATGGATTATGCCCTTCATTATGTGTAAATGCCAGGCACTGCTACAAATGGAAGACTTTGAGCCATTTAAACTTGTTTCTGACAGTAAACACAGGTGCCACCATCAATCATGAGGTGACATGAGTATAAGAATGTGGAAGCAGATGTCAGCACTGAGTACAGAGTTCATAAAATATCCTGTCATAAACACTTGGAACACTCGTCTTTTTCAAAATGCCAGTGGTTCCTTACTCTGCAGTCCATTAAAAGTTGTGTGTTGAAAAGTCATGGTATGAATCGTACAAAATAAATATTTGGTCGCAGGGAAAAGACTGAAAAACATTTTAAGATATATATATATAACAGACACTGGGTTCAAGAGGTTATTTTCTTTCAGGAATGTTATGATTATGATGTAAGAGTTGCGGATACCAAGCACCAATCAGATACAACAGCAAAATCCATGTCATGTATATGCTTGAATGTTTGGGAGCTTTAAGGTGAAATAAAACTACACACCACATCGTTTATATGGTAGGTGCTTTATTTAAACAAACAGATTCTTCTCCAGATGTTGTAGTATTGATTTTGTTTTGATAGCAACCTATTCTTTTACCAAAAGCAGCCTCTGAAGAAAACAGTTTTATTTCTTAACATATCTGATGCAACTCCTTAAGCTACAGATTGCAATAAACTCATCTTGTTCCTGCTAACAATGTTTCTATACTAATGTGTTTACTGAGCTGCTTAACACTAGCATGTTTGCTCTCTGTTCTAATATGTCTTGTTTATAATTCAGTTTTTTGGCATTCTTGTTAACTATGACTAAAAAGACTACTTCAGAAACTTGGTGTTTTTATTTTAATATTTCAACATTTCACCTTCCCAGGAAGTTGGGAATACCTGTGAACAGCCTGCAGAGTTGTGGATATTACAGTGAAAGACAAAAAGATGCAACAGAAAATTGGACATTTACTAATGCCCCTTTTCCACTAGGGTCGGCTCAGCGAGGGCTGGGTCGGGTCAGCCTGGACCACAACCGTCTGGTTGAGTTTCAATGGCCATCTCAAGAAGATGGAAGTGGATGTGGACATTGGCGGGCTCAGCGTAGCAAAAGTTCCCTTAAAAATCAACCATCCCTCACCAATTTCCGACACTACAGGTACTGATGCTGGAGCCGGTATATGTTGTTGCTCACCAGCCTTTCAACATAAATGTCCTTCATTTCTCCAGAGCACTTCCTTCGCTTGCAGTCGGTCCTACTTCCGAACTTTATATTTGTAAATATTTTGGATATTTATATATTTGCAATTTATTTTTTTAAGTTTCCCTCAGCAATGTTTTGAACTTGCTGGAGGCCATTCTCTATGACATCACTTCAAACACACACCCAGCCAGGCCAATCAGTGGCTCAGAAACCTGTTGCGGGGGTTTACAATACAAATCTTCAGCAGCCTGGTTGCATAGGTATGCACACCGTTTGATTAATATTTTGTTAAAGTGTCTTTTGTTTACACTTTAGTATTCACTCTTCTTTGGAAGGAGTCTTAAAGTTATAACGGAGTATTTTTCAGAATTTCAGGAAAGCACCGACCGCTCCACTTTAAAAGAGAATAAAAGAGCCGTAACATCCACGACTTTTCCAAGTGAAAGTCACCATATTGAAGTAGTTCATTTATTCTATCAATAGCCTAATCTGTAATGCATTTCTCCAAGTAATATGCCAAACTTACTGCAGTGAATTAAATTAAATATTGGACACACATCCGTTTCATTGAAGTGGAGACTCCCTCCAACCTCTCCCCCAGAACTGCGCTCATGTAGTGGATACCACGCTGCCGAAGGCTCGCTCCTGAGGGCTTGCTCCTAAAGGCGATGGTTTCGGTTAGGGACCGTCACTAAATTTCCACACATCACAGAAAATAAATCTACCCATGCCGGGTCCTGCCAAAGTAATCCCCAAACTTTAAGGTACCTGCCGAGTAGAAACTTGGTGATGGAGGAATCAGTGGAGAGCCAGACCTGTACTATCAGCACATGCCATTGTTGGAAAGAATCCTAAGAACACACTGGTTTTGTTTCTCTCTTCTGAGCCCTTTCTCTTCTTCTCATACATCTCAAAGAAACATTTTCTTTAGCAACTCACAGCCATTTTAAAACAATCCGGTGAGAGCTGTGAAGCAGAATGAATGGAAAATGGCATAGCGCAACAAACGTGAGAGTGCGCATCCACTTGTAGACTCTCAGGATGATTAAAAATTTGGAGGACCAATAGTGTAGATGATTCACTTGGAAGAAGAAGACCTTCCACAATACCTTTAACTGAATCCCACAGCTTCTTTTTTTTCACATCTTCACTTTACAATATTTTTTTCGACCACCATTCAAAAGTTTACTAGATCTAACAGATTGTGAGCATATCTCTTGGGAACAGACCATTTAAAGTGACCCTGCAGATTTTCTGTCAGATGTAGTTCTTGGACTCTGGCTGGATTTTTCCTAAACCTACATTTTCTCTTTAAATCATTCTTTTGTTGATATGAATACACGCTTGATCTCACACTGACACTGATACTGATACTAATAACACTGATGAATCTTTATATCCAGTCTTCCTGAGGACAATTATGCCCCTTTTCTACTAGGATCAGGACAGCCCTGAATGAGTCGGCTCAACATGGCCCACAACATGATGGTTGTATTTCCATTACCATTTCAGATGCATGAAGAGCCCCTATCTGTTTTTATTTCTGGCCCCACTCCCACCATAAACAGAGGAATAAATCGCTTCAGCAGGTTACTCTCTCTCAACACTTGGCTTTCCTCTGTTACCGTGATGCACAACATTGGTTTTATAGACAATTTTAACATTTTCTGGGGTAGGAGTCAATTATTGGGGGCAGATGGACTACATTTAAACAGACAAGGTAACCGCATGCTGGCATTAAGCCTGGCATACCCTCGCCCACCCCTGTCCCCTGCACCGGCTCCAGCTGCTCCTGTCCTCTCTGCCCCATCCACAACATCCTGATGTGCAGCTGGTCCTTGTTCCTATGAACTCAATCCTGATTTTAACAGTAACTCACATATCGGACTTGGACCTTACCCTACTTCATTCATACCTGTTATTGTCAGCAGAGAGCGAAGAAATAATCATAAACTAAGAAATTGCAACCCAAATAATCATAAACAGTTACTAAAAATCCCACCTACAGTAAGTCAAACAGTCACTCCATCACCAACCACTATTAATATGGCACTTTTAAATGTTCGCTCTCTGCTGAATAAAACTTTTATAAAAAATGACTTGATTTTAGATAATAACCTTCAGTGTTTATTTTTAACAGAGACATGGCTGAGTGCAGATGCCCCTGCTGTTCTCACAGAGGCCTCTCCACCTAATTATAACTTTTCTTATTCAACGAGGAGTAGCCAGAGGGGAGGCGGAACTGCTTTTATTAGTTCATCAACTCTTTCCGCCAAACCTGTTTTATTTTATAATTTTACGTTTGAATACACTGCCTCTGTTTTTAGCACTCCTCAGATTTTATGTGTCACAGTTTATAGGCCTCCGAAAAGGAATGCACTTTTTATTCCAGAATTTTCAGAGTTTTTATCAATTTTACACAACTCTTATGAGACGATAATTTTAGCTGGTGATTTTAATCTACATATAGATAACCTTTTAGATCCTTTATCAACAGATTTTTTAAATATATTAAATTATATGGATTTTAGCCAACATGTCATGCAGCCGACTCACAACAGAGGACACAACCTGGACCTCCTCATCACGTATGGCCTGTCCACCAGTGTGTCCTCTGTTGTTGACTTGGCTGTCTCTGACCACTACTGTGTGTTTTTTAATATCACCAGTTTTATCCAATCAGGGACCTCTGTGAGAACTGTCAGGAAGCGTCATCTAACCCCTGAAGTGGCTGCAGGTTTTTTTGAAGTTTTTAAAAAATTTCCTCCTATACCTTTACCTGCCCCCTGTGATTTTATCGTTAATGATTTTAACAGTAGGCTTAAATCTGCTCTCAACCTGCTGGCTCCAATTAAAGTTATAAACCCTCATTCAAAACGTACAGTACCGTGGAGAAATGCAGCTATTAGAAAATTAAAGAGGAGCTGCAGGGTGGCAGAAAGGAAATGGAGAAAAAATAAAATCACAATAAATCATCAGATATACATAGAACATCTCAGATTATATAATAACGCTTTAAGAAATTCCAGAAATACATACTTTTCCAGAATCATCTCAGAACATAAAAATAATCCCAAAATTCTGTTTTCCACCATTGACAACATTTTACATCATAATTCTAATACTTTTTCAGAAAACCCCCTCAAACAGTCTCTGTGAGGAGTATGCAGACCACTTCAGAGGGAAGGTAGACACTATCAGATGTAATATTTTATCCTCTCAAACAAACATGGTTTTAGACAAATCAGAGTGTCTGCCTTCACCAGAGGAAACACTGGACAGTTTTGTCCTGGTAGAAGCTGGGACCCTTGATAAAGTTTTCTCCTCAGTGAGGCCCACCACAAGCGCTTTGGACCCGATTCCCACCAGGTTTTTAAATCAATTTTATGGTTCTTTTAAAGATGAGATTTTAAACTTTATGAATTGCTCCCTTCAGACGGGGGTTTTTCCTGCTGCCTTTAAAGCGGGGGTAGTTAGGCCCCTGCTGAAGAAGAGCAATTTAGATTTTAATGATTTAAACAACTACCGACCAGTATCTAACTTACCATTTTTAAGCAAAGTTTTAGAAAAACTTGTTTTTATTCAACTTAATGATTTTATTAACGCTCATAATGTCCTAGAGAAATTTCAGTCTGGTTTTAGGATGAAAGCACAGCACAGAGACGGCGCTTTTAAAGATTTTAAATGATTTTAGATTAAACTATGATGCTAAAAAGGTGACAGTGTTGGTTCTTCTTGATCTAAGCGCTGCCTTTGATACAGTAGACCACACTATTCTTTTAACTCGTTTAAAACAGATCGGCCTCTCTGGTGCTGTTCACAACTGGTTCACATCCTACCTCACAGACAGGACTTTTACGGTAAGTTTAGATACCTGTTCCTCTAAGGTCCATAAGATCACTTGTGGTGTTCCCCAGGGTTCAGTTTTAGGCCCAGTGCTTTTTAACCTGTATATGCTCCCTCTTGGCAGTGTTATCAGGAGACATGGAGTTAACTCTCACAGTTATGCTGATGATACACAGTTGTACATCTCCATGTCTCCTGATGACACACGGCCAATGGATGCACTTTTTAACTGCATTTTAGACATTAAATCCTGGATGGCAGAAAACTTTCTCCAGCTCAACCAGGACAAAACTGAGGTTTTAGTTATCGGTCCTGAGGCTCAGAGAGAAAAACTTTTACCAAAACTACAATCATTGTCTTTTAATTATTCTTTACAAGTGAAGAACCTGGGTGTGATTTTTGACTCTGAGCTGACTTTTATCCCTCACATTAAAAACATCACCAAAATAGGTTTTTATCACCTAAAGAACATCGCCAGAGTCCGCCCCATTCTCTCTCGGGCCAATACGGAGACGCTAATGCATGCTTTTATCACCAGTAGAATTGATTATTGTAATGCCCTGCTTTCTGGTCTTCCCAAAAAGACTACCTCATGTTTACAGCTTCTACAGAATTCAGCAGCTCGTGTCGTGATGAAGACTAGGAGGCGGGAGCACATTACACCGGTCTTAGAATCACTGCATTGGCTGCCCGTATGTTTTAGGATCGATTTTAAGGTTCTTTTAATGGTCTTTAAGTGTCTTAATGGTCTTGGGCCTTCGTATCTGTCAGAAATGCTTTTACCGTATGAACCCTCGCGGTCTCTGCGCTCCTCTGGCAGCCGTCTCCTTATCATCCCCAAAGTCAGGACACAGACTCATGGTGAGGCGTCTTTCCATTATAATGGCCCTCACCTCTGGAACAGGCTGCCAGAGGACCTCAGGGCCGCAGAGAACATTAATGTTTTTAAGAGCAGACTCAAGACTCACCTTTTTAGCTTAGCCTTTAACTAATTATTATTTATTAATATATTTTTAATCGCTCAGCATGTTTTACCTGATTTAATTTTTAGTTCAGCTTTTAACTGTTTATTTATTAATCTGCTTTGCATTTTTATTATTTGTTTTACACTTATTGTTTTATACTTTATATACTTTATATTTTATTAACTTTATATTTTAATTTATTTTAATCTTTCTTGCCAGTGTTTCCTCTCTGGGGAGCCCCCTGCATCGGGGGCGGTGGTCGGCTGTGGCTGCCTGGGTGCCCCCCAGGTAGCGCCTGGGTGGAGGTGGGGGTACCAGCCCTCCCTCCTCTGGGCGCCCTGGGTGGGAGCCTTGGCTGCTGCTGTTGATCTGCTGCTACTGATGCAGATGGCTCCATGATGGCATTTCCTGGCTCATCTGTACTCAGCCCGCTTTTTTGTAGCTTCTAAGTGTGTGTGTGAGTGAGTATGGCTGATGGGTTGGTTTGGGAGGGGGTTGTATTTGCACTGATTATTTTATTTGTTGAAGGGGGGGTGTTGTGGGGTTATTTTAAATCTGTAAAGCACTTTGAGTAACTTTCTTTGTTTGAAAAGCGCTTTATAAATAAAGTTTGATTTGATTTGATTTGATTTGACAGTGGGCATAAATATGGGGGGCTTAGCTTAACAGACGCTCCAACAAAAATCAGTCAGGAAGTTAGCATGCCCAGCATGATCCTCTCACAAGTTAAAAGACTCCTTCACTTACCTCACATCGCTCAGACATGGATCCATTCATGCCTCAATCTTCTGGCCTGTGTTCTTCATGTCATTACTGATCTAACCAGTGATCATCCAGTCTGTTGAGACTACAGCTGCAGCCTTCCATGCCCAATCCAGCCAACTCCTGCCCTTCGATCACTGCAGAGACCTACTGCTTCTCTGCTTCAACCAGCCTTCTTCCTCTCTGAAACTGCAGGCTCACCGTGGCTTCTGCGTTATTTCATATGCTGACTTTGCCTGCTTTACTGCATCCCAACCGGAGCGGGCTCCAACCCGTGTGTGGAACACAATAACAGCCCCTATTGCAGCTCCATTCCTTTTGGCAACCTAACAAAAATCAATGTAAGGCCAGTCAGTGACTGCTAGTTCTGGGTGGGAGCAAGGGTGAGATCACTTTACTGGACCAATCAGTCCATACGTGGGCATGTCGGGTTGCTTCTGCACACTTCGGTCTAAAGTAGGTGTAATCCAAACAAAGGGGTCGGCTTGGACTTGACACAGGTAATGAAAACACACCAGAACAGGTCTGAACCTACCCGTTCCAGAGTGTTCCAACCCTAGTGGAAAAGAGGAGCTAAAGACCAACACCTAAACAAACTGGTATTAAGAATCATGTAGGATTGAACAATTATTAGTTCCATCTATAGCAAAGAATGCCAGGTTCCTGAACTTGTCATCAGATTATTTCATGGTGAATATGGACTTTATGTAATGTGCTGTTTTTTGTTTGTTTTTGTGTGTGAAACATACTTACTAGAGCTGGGGCCCAGAAGTTTAGTTTTGGCTTAATCAGACCATTACATATTCTCCCTCAAGTTTAAAAACAAAAAACAAATAGGTCTGTATGTTTTCGTTGGATGAAAAAAGGGATATTTTTTGCAAGCCTACTCCTCCATCTTGACACAGAGGATACAGAACATTGTTGTCACATGTAGAACACAGTCGGTTCTCCTTCCATCCATCCTGACCAGTTTCAGGTCAGATTATTTGCGTTTTCCTGTTTTGTCCAGCATTTGCAATGTCTCTGTGGTCCCTTTTTTTTACCATTGTTAGATATTGTCGGTGACCACCTTTACTCTGCTATAGTATATATTTAAAGCTGTGTATTTCTTTTTAAATGTATTCTCATTGATGCCTTTGTACAGTTACCACCTTTTGATTAATGTAACCTGTCTAAAAACGATGGTCCTAGGTTAAAGATGAAATGACCATATGACCAGATTTAAGGAAATTAAACTTGGACAGTTGAACTTTAATTCAAGTTTGTTAGATTTCCTTTAATTAATTGCTTTTCTGAACTTTAGAAGACCGAATGCTGAGAATCAATTAAAAGGTACTTTAACAAAGTAGTAATCTCAGTGTGTGAACACTAAACAACAGGTCTTTGCAGCTTTTGTAATTTTTTCTTTTTTTTTTCTTTAGTGAATTTTTTTTATCTTTACAGGAACAAGTCAATTTTCTATGAAGATTTTGGGATGATTTTTCAGTCTCATTGATTTACACCACAAACACCCGGTGTTTTCAGAGGACTGTGTATACCTTTGAGACAAACTGTATGTATTGATATGTTGCTGGCATGTTAACAATTGCTTCACTTACTGGTATATAACAACTTTTATATCTGGTCTCCCCTCAAGAGGAGTTCTGTCCTCAAAGCATATTTCTTGTCTGTACAAGATCTATGTTTTATTTCTCTTTTCCGTCATTATAAAATGTGTCTGAAGGAAAAAGTAAACACTGCAATAGCTGAAGCTCTTGGCAAGTGACCCCAGAAGAGCATTGTGGCTGAGAGAAAGAGGCAATCAGCTGGGATTTGTTTACAGCCTGAGTGCAGATCAGTGTTCTCTTCTTCCATTCCCGATGACATTTACCAGCCAACAGCATCGGGCGACACTGAGGACTAGAGACCTGGACATCACAGCAAGTCAACATCCTGCTGCTTATTCAGCACACACACTTTGGGTTTGGTGTTAAAAAAGATCAGTACTGTTGACCCTGATTAGTAATTAAGTATGTAAGTATAAGTAGGTAGATGAAATGCAAGAAGACGTCCCTTTACCTGAAGTTTTTTTTTTCCATATCGAGTATTCTTGTTACCCCTGTACCCCAGAAAGCCTTTCATCTTTGTTTTAGATGCTGCCGATTCCATCATGACATTTGTAGCTGATTTGAAAAAGGATGAAAGGATGATGAGAATGATGGGTTTGATGATGTCAATGCTGCAGAGAGAGCTGCTGTGTTAGAGATAAGCTCGCTTTGCTGTACAGAACCTCAGTCACGCCTGTTTTTGCATCGACAACCTTGATGGGACCTCCTGTAATCACAATTTTTATCCAAATTTACAAATGGGAGGCTGTCACATTCATTTCTTGTTGAGTTCAATCACCGGGTGGATTTACATATCCCAGTGGTTAGCCTGGTGGTGAGGAAGAGTGGTGGGCATCGAGCTGAAATATCAACAAGGGAATGCAGAGTGCACATAATACGGATTTCATATTGACTAACACACAGACAGAACTGCATAAAAATCCAAAACGAAAAGCACTTTTAGTGGATGCTACTGTTGATTGTATTATTTGTGAAACTGCATAGGGCCATTAGGACAGTGACACGGGTCTGATCTTACACTGCCATCTAGTGTTTGAGATAAATAAAACTGTCTCTGAAGTATCTGTACATCCATCCATCCATCCAATTTCTGAACCGCTTATTCCTCAAGAGGTCACTGGGGGGCTGGTGCCTATCTCCAGCTGTCAACGGGCAAGAGGCGGGGTACACCCTGGACAGGTCGCAAGTCCATCACAGAGCATCTGTACATTTAAGAGCAATTTAGAAGGCATACTGCCTGGATTTGGCAGGTACACTATGACAACCACTTTGTTCAAGAATATATGTGTGGGTGAAAAAGTTCAAGTTGTACAGAGAGGTATAAAAGGCAACAGTCTTACACTTATCCATTTGGCTGTGTATAGCATCAATATTTTGCACATTCAGTATAATGCTTCTTCGCCTCTTAAGACATTGAGAGTACTACTGTTGTTTAAAATAAAATTTAATGTACTGAAAGCATATTTTCAAAATAAAATCTGATCACAATCTAAAAAATTCTAAGATAACTTATCATTTAATATATTAAATAAAAAATATTGAAATGTTCTCTGTGTTTGGTCTGTATGTCACATTTAAGGATTTTTGCAGAGAGATTATTTCAAAAGGTTAAAAGCAGGTATCACTTTACCCGCAACAAGTGTCTTGGTGGGGTTTTTTTTAGTACTGTTTTATGAAAATCTAAACCAGCTTTAGGTTTGCATGATTAATTCGTCTTCGGTGAATGAGCCAGCGGAGAATCCACTCTGCAATTAGGGAGGGCTGAACCTTCAGATAATCCTGCTTAACTGCAAATCAAGTCACATAGCTGGATTTTGATAGGCACTCCAGGCAACCAATGATATACAAAGACTAGGATCAAATCATGAATGAAGGTAGTGCAAACAATTCAAAGGCTAGTATAGTGGTACAGGGTACAGAAAGAGACCAAGTGATTTTGTTGAATTCAAATTCAAGTAGCTTTAAAATGTTTTACTAAAATGTTTCACAATACTAAGTGCATTATTTGTACTGAAAAAAAATCTTGAAAAAAGTATTGAAATAAATGAATGAATGAATGCTTTATTTCGAACATATTTCGAACATAAACATAAAACAAGTAACAAAAGAAGTAAACTGAGAGAAAAGAAAAGACAAACAAACCAAACAATTAATAATAATAATATGAAACTAACATGTCCGAAAAGGAATAGGATGAAGCATAAGCTTATTAAAACCTACCCCTTCTCCACTAATCAATAAACAATCAGTTTTCCCTAATATACATATTTACATAATATATATTTACAAAAAATAGTAAATAAATAAATTAAGAAAACAAATACATAAATTATTTACAAAAAACACCCGATTGCTAAGTCCCTTCCTCCTCCTTGTATCTTGTGAAAACCATGTGTTTGTACTGCTTCTTAAACTGGTTCATGCTTGGACGTTGCTTGAGCTCCGCACCCAAACTGTTCCACAACCTCACTCCACAAACAGAAACACAAAAACCTTTTATTATTGTACGTGCCCGCTGATGTTTTAAATTGAACTCCCCTCTCAGGTTGTAAACCTAATTCTCTATATAGTGTGTTTTTCTTTTTACAGGCATTTTGTAATCCCTTCGTGAGCCATGGTTGATCTTTGTATTTTTGTTTTCTGTAATGTTTTATTGGACAATTTTCATCATATAATGACGTGAATATACTTAAAAAAGTTTCATATGCACTATCAACATTATTTTCAATATATACCTTTTCCCAATTTAGTGCCATTAGATTGTTTTTAAATGCAGTCATAGTTTCCGCTGTCCTTACTCATCTGTATTTTAGTTTTTCTGTTCTCTGGTTGTTACTATTATAAACCGTAAAAACTGGTAAGTGGTCACTGATGTCGTTAATTAATAGTCCACTCACTGTGTTATTGTCAATGTCGTTAGTGAATATGTTATCGATTTAAGTAGCACAATGGGATGTGATTCTACTCGGTCTGGTAATTTTGGGGTATAAACTCATGCTGTACATTGTATTAATAAATTCCTCAGTCATTTTGTACTTATTTGGATTTAGCAGATCAATATTTAAATCACCAAAGATAAATACAACTTTTTGATTAGCTTTTGAAAACATTTCCTCTATCCAGTTATTGAATGCTTTGATACTAGAGCCTGGTGCTGTGTATATACAGCTGATTATTACATTTTTGCCTTTTTCTTCATATATTTCAATTGTTATACATTCTAATAAATTATCAATCACAGTTGTAATTTTTTCTACTACTTTATAATAATGTATTATTGGTAATTTGCTGTCCTTTTTAATGGTCAGATTGTATTGTTCATCTGTGTAGTAGCAGCAGTTGTTGTTAATATTAGAGAAAAAATTATTGTCCGGGTCTATGTCATGCTCCAAGTTCAGTAGATTATGATCAGTGTATTGAAATATTTTTCATGATCAGCGATCCTCTGTGTTATATCTCCAATGTCTCCAGGTGTAGATGAATGACTTCTGTCACACTGTGTCATTATGGTGTGTTGAGTATGAGCCATCATACCTTACTGTCCGGACTGTGATGATCATTCGTATTTTTCCAGATCCTCGATGTTCCTGATGACAAGGGCTTTGGCTTGTTCTGGTGTCCCATTTAGTTTAATAAATACTTTACAGTTTGATGTCCATGTATGTTGAATTTTTCCCTCTTTTTTCATAAGGCGTGCTTTTCTGGATATATCGGCATTCCGTTTGGTCAGATGCTCATTGATGAATACGTTTGATCCCTTCAGTTTCCTTCCTTGTTTTAACATAGCGGTTTTGTGTTTTCGGCTGATAAATCTCATGATGACAGCTCGTTTGTCGTTGCCATCTCTCCGGGGCAGAGGGTGGCAGGCCTTTTTGTTATTGCAATCCATTTCAATCCCTTTGGATTGTAGGAAGGCAGCCACCTGTTGCTCTACGGAGTTTACCTCCTGTTCACCGGGCTCACCCCCTTTGTCATCGGTCACCGCCCGGGCGTATGACCAGGGTTTGATCGAGAGCCCGGTCACAATCACATCATTTATCCTGGTGTACTGTTCCAGCTCCGCCACTCGACTCTCCAGGTGCACCAAACGGCACCACTCGCTAGCTAGTTTGTCCACTAGCCGCCTTGCTCCGTTGAAAACAACAAATAAAAATGTATTACGACCATATAAACTGTAATTGATTGAATATTTGTCCAAACAATTTGGTAAATGATACTAAGAGTTTAGGAGATGAGAAAATGAATACAAAATTTAATAAAAAAAAAGTGCTTTATCAACGGCCAAAATACCTTTAATGTTTTAATATATGTTTCACTCAGGTAGATCTGTGGCAATGCATTTCATCCTACCTCCATTTCCTGTGAAAATAACCATGCAAGCCAAATATTTAAATGTTGTAACAATGAAGTTCAAAACCAAAATATGTTTATGGGATTGTTTTTAGACAGGATACAGTAGAACCCTTGTCTTGGCCTATCTGAGTTTCAATCTCCAAAGACCAACTACATGTATTACCCTCAAATGAAGATTTGCAGTGTGAGAGACAGCATTTTTGTTTTTTTCAGGAAATCACATTGTAAGATTTGCATGTTATAACTACACATAAGAATTAGAAAACCTGACAATCAGCACGAGTTTTGGTTCTGTTACTGCCTGTTACGGCCTTTAAAAAAGTCCACCTGTATTCCACTTATTAATCTAAATATGTAGCACCTGTCTGAGCTCGTTAATGACACCTGTCCACACCACAGTCAGTCAAACTCCAACTAATGCCATGGGCAAGAATCAAAGCTGTCAAAAGATACCAGAGACAAAGTTTTAGACCTCCACAAGGCTGGAAAGGACTACAGGGAAATTTCCAAGCAGCTTGAATTGATCAACAGTTGGAGCAATTGTTAGAAAATGGTAGAGATGGTAATGTGAAGCCTTTTGAACCAATGAAGCTTTCAATCCAATTGTATTGGAAAAAAAGGTTAATTGCTCGATACTTCATAACTCTATGACG
Source organism: Apricaphanius iberus (assembly GCA_028564705.1). Lineage (NCBI taxonomy): Eukaryota > Metazoa > Chordata > Actinopteri > Cyprinodontiformes > Aphaniidae > Apricaphanius > Apricaphanius iberus. The sequence continues at coordinate 1,229,860 of JAPXFQ010002963.1, read as the reverse complement.
ACATCCGCTGGTGAAAACAATGTATTGCAAATTTTTTCACAGCCAATTTCACTCTGTTGAAGATAATTGTCGATTTAACTTTATGGTTAAATGAATAATTCTAAGATCCTCCATGTCAAAAAAATGTATGGTATTTTAAACCTGAAATTAAATCCAATAAAATCAATACTCTTTGTGTGAATATTTGAGTTCAAATAATCATTGGGGGGACATGAAGGAGTATCAACAATGATGGCATATGGTATTATAAACCAATTGCTGGTTACAAATAAAAGACTGCAACTACAAAATATGAGTGGTTTTTTTTGTTTTAAAGGATGGCTTTTTATGGGGAAAGTCTGATTTTTTTTCTTCCACACATACTCACATAAAGTAGTTTTTCAAAATATACTTTTCACAAATACATTGAATTATGTTAGTAAATTAGAAGGCACAATATCATTATTTATTCCTACCTCCTCCCTAATACATGTGTCTCACTTTAAGCAATTTTTTTACAGTTAGCGTATTACAATGACAAAATATCTTTCTTTCACAATAAAAAGGATAGAACATTCCGAAGTCAACATTTTCTTTAATAGAAGATGGCAAGCAAAACTGTAAACCTATTCAAAAATGTGTTTTACCCAAACAATGTTCTTTATAAATTAAAAGAAAAGTAAAAGTGTAATTCAACACCAGAATTTATTTAAATGATAATGAATGAGAAAGGAACTGTCTAAAAAGCTCCTGTCCATGTATGGCATGAAGCTCAATATTCTACTAGTTACTAAATGTAATTCACTAGACCATACAAATTGGAAAAACTTGTTTAGAGAAATTAAATTGTAAATTTCACACATCTTAGAATGCTATTCTTTTTCATTTTGCTACTAAACAACTTCTTAGGAAAATTATCTAAGCATCTTAATACCACAAACACAAACAACAGTGCAACCCTTTTCAGGACTCTTAAAGATTTGAACCACTGTCTGAAGCAGTCAGGTGGGTTTGTGTGGAAAACGGAGCTACGAACGGCATCGGTCACGTGACTATCAGTAGATGAATCAAGCTCCGACACGGTGCTCCACTTTGCAGTGGTTCGTTTTTGTGAAACAAGCTTCGAACCTCGGGTGTCACACGTAACATCACTAGAAAATGGAAGACGCTAAAGAAGACTGTCAGTCTTCCTCGGACACGGGCTCCATCAGGGTACCTTGCAGGGTATCACTGATGATATGAAATGTGAGGAATCAACTCAGAACTACACAGGAGGAGCTGGTCAATGACATGAAGAGAACTGGGACCTCAGTTTCAAATGTTACTGTCGGTACAACCCTACACCATCATGATTTAAAGCATGCATTGCACGGAGGTTCTCCTGCTCAAGTCATCCCATGTCCGGACCCGTCTGAACTTTGCAGATGACCATCTGGATAAACCAGAGGAGGTATGGGAGAAAGTCAATGTGTTCAGATAAGACCAAAATTGAACTTTTTGGGCTAAATCTCACTCTCTGATTGGAGGGAAAACAAGGATGAGTTGCATTCCAAGAACACCATCCCTACTTTGAAACATCATCATGTTTTGGGGATGCTTTTCTGCAAAGGGGACCGGACGACTGCACTGTATTAAGGAGAGGATGAATGGGGCCTTGTATTGTGAGATTTTGAGCAAAAAAAACCTTCCTTCAATAAGAGTATTGAAGATAAGTTGTGGCTGGAGTTCCAACATGACATTGACCTGAAGCACACTGCCAAGATAAGAATGGAGTGGCTCTGTGAGAACATCTCTGCAGTGACTCATTCCTGAGCAGATATACAGCTAAGCACAAAATCAGTAGTACCTTCAATAGGAAAGAAAAGAAAAACGGCACACCTGATGCCAGCAATAATTTCTATGGTAATGAAAAACAAAAAGAATATATAAAGTTAGTTGCAGCAATAACTCCATCAATGGGTTTTATCCAGGGAAGAAAGGCAGCTTAACATCAATGCACTGAGGCATGACCACCATCTATGGGAACATTGCTTTTATTCAATCTTGAATTAAAATATTTCAACTCTTATGAATATCAACCATCCTTTAAGTATTTTGTTAAAAGACGTCTCATCTACTTTGCCTCGGTGTGTTCAATAGCTATGCAATTAACACTTTAATACATTGGCAGAATTCTCTCCGTATGAAGCTGCATTTTTGCTGCACAAAACTCTGGGTTCTAATGAGGTCTGCTGGCTTTATCAGCAAGTAGTTCAGATGGTGTATTTAAGTTTATTAAATTTTTAATAATGTTTTGGACTGAAAAACCTAACCGCCAGAAAAAATGAATGAAAGCTAACAATCTCAGCATAGGCACTCCAGCAGTATAGGGGGGCATTATCACAGATCCTTCTGCCCAGCATAAAGTTGAACTTTTTAACTGTCACTGCTCCCACCAAACTCAGTGTTTATATATTTGCTGTTATTAGCACAGTGTTTTTCCATTTCTTGTAGCTTTTTTTTTTTTATGCAAAAATCCATACTACCATCTACCTGACGCTTTGCTGTCGGTACACCTGAATTTCCTTACGATAAACAATATTTCTATTGTATTGTGCTTTGGACCAAAGCAAGCTAAGTATAAAATGTGTTCATGTTTGGAAATATATATTTCTAGGAAATAACATTTGTTTATGTAATGGGCTCTTATGTGTTAGAATATTATCTTCGTTTTTACTGTTTAATGAAATGACAAAATTATTTGGGTGTCACTGTGAGACACTGTGGCCTGGGTGTCTAAAAGTACAGTTGCGCAGTTCCTTTTATACCACATGATGGCGGTGGTTTGTCAGTATTAGCAACTGAAACAGCTAGGTAAGGTGGAAAATATGTGTGCAACAAATGTAGGCGTTTTTTTTTTTATTGTGATTCAGCTCCTTGCCACAGGAGAGAAAGACCTCTCAGAGGCGCACTGCATATTTTTCAAAAATTCATGAAAAAGAGAAAACGAATAAAAAGCCTGCGGGTATCATGAATTTGATTTAGTGGCTAAATTCTCAAGGGAGACAGAAAGTGGGGGTAGGAAAAAAGCATGCAGTGGTTTATAGAGTGTTGTGGTAAATTACAAATTTAGGGGCAACAAATTGCAACCTGAAAGCTTGTCTACTGTTTCACAGCGTCAAGTCCTAAAAAAAAGATGTATGCATGTGGTTTGCCGTTCTTTCGCAAACCTGTTTGACCCCAACCTGGGTAAATTCATGAGTTTAACAAGGAATACTTTATTCTACCAAACCCTAGAACTCCTCAGTGCTTCACGAAGGGATCATTGGAAACATGGAAGACGTGTGTGAGAGAGTCTGTTTCAAGTTAATGAACCTCTGGTGTAAAAAGCTGACCTACTGCAATAAAGGATGAATATCATTTAATCTGAATGATTACAACAAATCACTGAATAAGCAGGTCATTGCAGAGTGCCAAAGGTGATGAAGTGTAACCTTTACAGCAGTTCTTTACAGCTGTGTGACTGATGACTGATCCAGAGTCCTGTCCGCCCTGGTTGGCTTTTAAGAAATGGAAATTAGTTGGTTTGCATCAGCATGAAGTGTAGAAAGGAGGCTCAACTTTCTCCCAAAGCTTAATGTGCAGAGGTGGAAACTGAATCAAGTAAATATGCAGGAAAGCAGATTTCAGTGCGGAGTGCCTATTCTGCATGTTAAACTTCACACATGAACCTTGAACAAACAACAATAAAACACAAATCTGTAAGTACTCTTTATCCATTCACACTTGGTCCTTTTGGAGACTTTTCAACAGTTACCTTTACTAGTCACTGATTTACTTTGACTTCTTGGTATTGAATACATATTTACTGAACTAATTTTGCTTGTGTTTTCACTCATCTTAATTATTTCCCTGAGTGTTTTCATAATCCTTTTTTAACCAGTATCCATATAAATTTTCATCTCTTCTTGCGTCATTTACCTTTGAGCTGTCACGTTTGCATGTCTACTTAATCACTTCGACAACATTTCAGTTCCTTTTCTGTGAGTCTCTGTTTCAGTTTTCCATTTGTTGTTGACGTCTGCAACTGTTTTACATGTATTTGCTGCAGGTTTGCATCATGCACCATCTCTCTGCTATCCTTTTGTATTTAAGAGTACTTCCCTCTGCATTTGCAATGGGATTTGTATCTATTTGTATTCATTTAGCATCTCCCTTTAGTCAATTCTGTCTCGATTTGCATATTTATTTTGTGCGTAAGAGTTTGCAGTCCATTTGAATTTGCTCACTATCTCACTTTAATTGCTTTGCACATTTTCTGCCTTTTGAATTTTTCTTGTGGTTATGTGCTTCGCTTTGTGCCATTTTGTGGCTGTGTGTAATTGTTTTGGAGACATTTTTCATCTCTTTAGGGTTGCTCCATGTAGCCTTGTGGAAAATTAACAAGGTTTCCAACAAGGAATGTCAATCATTTTCTAAATGGTGGCTAAACCAGAGTTTAGGACTCAGGAGAGGAACTTAATCCAATAGGTTATACCTCAGTTTTGTTAAGGAAGTGCTCTTCATGTTTTAGTTTATTCAAAATACTTTTACAATGTAGATGTAATTCTTGGAAATTTCAACTCTAGTCCTCTAGTCTTCCCCAGAATTAGAACCAAACATGGAGAAGCAGCTTTCAGTTTCTTTGCTCCCCCTTATTTGGAACAAACTTACAGACCACTGCAAAACTGCTGAAACAGGCAGTTCCTTCAAATCAATGCCAAAAACTAATCTTTTAAGAGCTGCCTTTGATTATGTGATCAACAATAGCTAGAATACCATATGTTTTAAATTTTCATGTTTTGTGTCTCTGTTATATTTTATGCTTTTACTATTGTTCTCCCCTGATCACCCTAAGTACATTGAATTAGGTTATTATTGACGGTGTGTTATAGAAATAAAGTTGCCTTGCCTTGCCAATGTTTCAAAAGTTAAATTATATTAAGCCAAAATATCTGAATTGTTCATTTTGGAAAATCTGGTTAAACTGACTAAACATCCTCACATCTTTCAGTGTGCCTTAGGGCAGATCTGGCTAGTGTGTGAATGTGTGCATGAATGGGTGAATTACTGAATGTGGTGTAGAAGCGCTTTGGACCATATAAAGTGCTACACAAGTTCAAACATTATAATGCAGTATTTATCTGTTTAGCATAAATTCCTTTCATATTACAAATTTGGATTTTCCGTGCATGATTTCAAGGATTTCAAGTTTGTTGTAGTGTACTAATCTGCAAGCAGTAATCTAAAAAGATGAGTCTGAGGCTGAGCACACCTCTTGGGAAGTAATGGGGAATATCGATATAAATGAGGTATGATCACTTTGCATTACACTGCATGGCTCCAGAGGAGCAGGAAGTGACTCCAGCTGGCACCAACTACTTCACTTTCTGAGACCTAGTGAACGCAGTACAAGAACCTGACACTGGTGTGCACTGCAGCTTTCATTCCAACCTACACATACCAGGATCTGCAGCAGCCAAAATCAAGACAACCAGCATGTGCCATAAACAGGCAGGAAATTAGTTTGTAGTACCTTCAAAATAAATCACCTAAACCTCTTATAGGAGAAATAAGCACTTCGAAAACAAGGATTAGGGGGATTTCTGCATATAAATACAAAGAAGCTAATAGATGAAATTTGTGCTATTTTTTTTTTATTCTCCTTTGGGTCTTCTACTGCAATTTTGCAAATGATAGATTTTAATTTCAGTTCAGTGCAGTCAGAGCTGACATGCTGGATTGGAGCCAGAAATTAGCAGGAATTTACAGTGGCAGAGGCCTGGAGGCCTGATGTTTTGGGGGTCCAAAATATGTTTTCTCTTTTTATTTAATGCATGTTTTTCAAGTGCAAGCCTGTGTCGCTAAAAAAAAGACAACCTATTTTTGGTAAGATCATTTTAGAAAATAAATTACATTTTAATCCAGTAAAAACCAGAAATGCTGGGCTTTAAGTTCTGTGTTTATTCTACAGATATAACTACAGGATTAGCAGTAGTCTTAATGTGTTTCCAAAACATTGACAACTTAATTTTAATTTATACTTCTCCGTCGAAACGGATTGACTGCTGCTGTTAGACCATATTTATCTTTAACTTAGAAAAGTGCTTGCTTTATCTTTTGACCACCCAATTTGCCTTGACACTTGGCCTGTCCCTCTGAGTCATTTACTGTTGAAGCTTCCTTCTTTTAAAAGGGGAAGTTTCTTTTTTTTTTTTTTGCTACAGAGGAGCAAAGTCAAAGACTTGATGTTATAAGTTTGACCTATTTGGACAGACTGGTTTTCATCAGCCAATATTCAGTTGGCCCCAGATTGCAACTGGGCACTTGTGTAAAAATGAGATATTTATTTCATAGTAGTAAATTCTTGTTGTGAAATGGTCTTGAAATTTTGGGCAAAAGTTAATTCTAAATGTCTGTAGATGAATTCATGCTCTTCTAAAATGCCATGAGATGACATGCGTTCTAAATACGGTGCTTTGTATAAATAATAAAGTGATCTAAAAACTTCACTGAATATACACAAGTAAAAATGACATCTTAAAATTAAATTACATAGAGTTTTATTTTGAAAAGTCCACATCGGATGTTGTCATTTCCCTCCTCCCTTCTCTGTGTTGACACCGGCCGTTCAGTAGATCCCCACAGAGCAGACTAGGCTGTCGTATTCAGAGATTCAAGCGGCTCCAGTTCCTGTTTCCGCTGCAGCTTTTCCCCTCAGTTTTCTGGAGCAACAAGACTCGCTTCCCCGGCCTCCAGCAACCTCCAGTCGGATGCATCTGGAAGCCGGCGCGTCAGACAAAGGTAGGAAACTAACTATCCCACCCCCACGCTTTCGTTTTTGGCGGAAACGCATAGGATTTAATATGAGGCAGCACTTCAGCATACCTCCCCCGGCCTGTTGCCTGCGTTTCGGGTGATGGGATCAGGGAAGCCGAATAGCGGCCAGGGCTGTTACCGTTATCTGAGCGCCGCTACTCGGATTGTGTTTCTGCGTCTTCGGGAGGGATGAGAGGATGCTATCCGCTGCTCCGTGCCACGCTTTGTTTATTACAAAGCAAAGCAAGTAGGACCTGTGTTGTTACCTTGGACTCAGATGTGATATTGCATTAGCACATTTAGTGTGGTGGATGAATTTACCATTGATTTCACATCTAGCTCAAACCACCTAGCTCATAACCTAATACCCATGTTTGTGTTGATGTTGAGGTGGCTAAATGAGGATAAAAGCGTTATGGGGAAAACACGTGATCCACAACCTGGAAAGAAACATTTATGACACATTTTTTTAATGAATGTGCATCCTCTTGTGGCTTCTTGTTTTGTTATGAGTGCAGCTGCCGGTTCTGGTCAGCCTCATCGCCTTGCTGCTCCTGCGAAGATCAGAAATGTGTGAGGGTTATAATCAACATGGCCAGGCAGGACGTTGCTTTCAGAATGTGGAGCTGTGGTTTAATAAGGCCTCGGATATGGTGATTAAAAGGTAACGGCCTAGCACTACATCAGGATAGTGATAGGGCGACGTTTGTTTCACACTACTTCCCAAAGCCTGCATGATTATAGAGGGCAGAAAGCCATCATGCAGCAGTCATGTATGCAATGTAATGTTAACAGTGGATGGTGTGAAATGACTTGGTGTAAATGTTGCAAACTGTATGCATACAATGCCTTGCATGCGAATGTTCGTGGCATTCACTTTTGCAGCTCCAGAGGGTGCAGGGTTTTGTCTGTCAGCTTGGATCCAGTTGTCAAGTCCTTGCCACAGACTCTCAATTGAACAGAGGTCTTGACTTTGGTTATGCTGTTTTAGCACATGCTGTGAGCTATCTCTAAGTTGCCCCTCCGCCCCAGTTAAAAGTTGTTATGCAGTCTGTAATGGATTTTATTAATGGATTGTCCTGTGTTTGGATGCACCCATCTTCCCATCCCCTCTGACCAGGTTCTGCCACCACCATGTTTCACCGTGGATGCATTTTTTTCAGGATGTCAGTTTGACTGAGGAACTTTTTTCCACATTTTCTTTGTCCCTATGTCTTGCGACTTCATTTTGACAGTCTCTGTATGTGGAGTTCCCCACTAATAGTTGTCAACTGGATAAAAAAACAACTTCAAGGAATATATTTTATCTTTGCTGCTTATTTTACAAGACTCTTTCATCTTCCTTTCATGAAGGCATACTGTTTGACAATTAGCAGCATATTAATTCCAGTCTTCCAAGCCATTTGCACCACCATTTCTAGTTGAATAGCAGCTGCTAATAAGGTGGAAAGAGACTCAACACCTATGGACAACTAATTCATCATTAATGTTATCTTGCGAAGCCTGCCTTGGTTACTGGGAGAGCAGATTGATTGAGTTAGTTGCCCTAATCCGTTCATGAATAAGTAAGCACCCGTATATATTGCGGCGCCAACAATTTGTTGGGGGGTCTCGGGTCCTGGCAGTGACGAAAAAGGCTGGCTTAGATAGATGTCTGCCTAAATTTGAACTGCTTTCAACTGTCATTGACCAATTATTTTACGTAAAGCGTAAGTGACTCACTGTTCCACTCCAATTTGTGTTGATCCAGGCAGCCATGCCTTTTTTTTTATTTTATTTTTTTTTCTCTGAACTTGGATATTCATATCTGCCAATTGCAAATAATGACACTGGAGTAGTTAATTTAAAACTGTGCAGCTTTTGATGATTAAATCAAATAATGGCGAGGGCACACAGAAGGACTCTTAATGTTTACAAGGAAGGATTTAAAGCTTTTTTGAAGCATCCAGCTCAGACTTTTCGAACAAATTACATATTTTCTACAAGGTGTACACCGAGTCACATGTGTATGTAATGCATTAAGGAGCCCCCCTCACGTTATCTGATCTGTTCTTCTCGGATTCCTGTATTTCATTCTCTCTCTTTCTGCCCTTTGTGGCCCCACATCTAATGCCTCACACCCCTGTCTGTCTTCATTTTTTGACTAATGACTTCATTAAACACATTAGTGTTGCTCTGCCAAAGCCGTTCGGTGCGCTGCACTGACGAGAAATTGGCGGTGGCTCCTGTGATAATTTAACCTGTGTATAAAATGTTGGCATTTGTCATATGGTGAGGCGCCTTTCTGTGTTTGTTTGCCCTTTTTCCTGTGTGCAGCAGCTCCCTGCCAAGTGGAGTTTTATTTAAAATAGCACCCGGATTTGTTTTTCATTTCGGTTCTGTCTGCAGCAGCAGCTCCGTCACCTGCACAGCTAGCGCCCATGTTTGCATGAAAAGCCATTCTAATTTCAAGCATCACAGTGTTTTGGCTCAGTGTACAGTGTGTGTATAATACTTGATATTGGCTTCAGTGTGGTGTATACATCCCCTTTCCTGCTTTTATTGTTCTAGATATATCCTGCTTTTTTCCCCTGAAAACATCAGTGGGATGATGTTTGGGATTGGACATATTTTCAAGAAATGTTTTGAGTTGCAGGGTCTCATACTTTGAGCACAAACAACTGGGAAGTAAGATTTGCAAGACTTTAAAATCCTTGTAGCAAAGTATGTTAACTAAGTAACCAAAGGAAGCATGCTCATTGAGAAGCATTGTTTTGTTGGTATTGTTGATCTCAGTGTATTGTATTCCAATTTTAGGCTATAATATCTCAAAATAAAGCAGAAAATATGCTTTTGTCAAAATTGGAAAATACATATACATGGGATTATGGATGAGTTCTGTGTTGAAAAGAAGGATGTTTGTTTTCAAATTGTTGTTATTTAATGCATTATTTGCCTTTCATGTTGGCTGTCTTTTTCCACGACCATGTTTGCTTTTGAAACTAATTACTAACCTAATAAGGTATGCAATGGCAATAATAACCATTGGGCATGTCAATGTTTTTCAAAGTAAATGTATTTTTAATGGGCCTATTGACATGAAATTTACAACCCAACTTATACAAACATGCAAAGAATCAACAACAGAACAGTTAAAAAATTAGGTTTTGTGCAATAAGAGAAAGCAGAGAAAAATATTGAACATGCTTAGTAAAATGTTTTCAGTTCTAAGGAGAAAAGGCTTTTTTAGTAATGGTAGTTTCCTTTGTTAAGCTTATCAGGAATCCCAGCAACCTACATTTCTCCCATCATCATCCCTTTAAATATATGAAGCCCAATCCCCAATACAATATGCTACAAAAGAACAGCCCCTCACCATAATGTTCCCACTTGCAAACTTCACCATGGGTGTGGTAGTTTTTGGGGTAATTTGCAGGACAGTTTCTTTTGCCAACTTGGTGTGTGCCATTTTATGTAAAGAGTTCTGTTTTGGCCTTCTCCCATCAGACTGTACTCTCCCAGTGTTTTGTGGATTGTCCAAATGTTCTACAGCAAAAAAGCAAAACTTTAAACAAGCTTTAGATGGGCTTTTCTTTAACAGTGGAGTCTTGCTATAGAGTTTTTTTTCACTTGAGGGAATTGCTTACCGTTTTCATTCGAAAACCGGCTACTCCTGATTCCAAAAGTTTCTGATCACCTATGTTGCGTGGTCCATGGCTGTTGGACAAATGTATTAAAAATGTCTCAGGACTGCTTTTCACTTGCAGATTACCAGCCTGAGGATGCTCATGGAAACATTCAGTTGTCTAGAAATATGCCTGTAACCAGTGTCATCAGTATTTTATTTTTTGCAAAAATATGGATTTGATGGTCTTGAGAGTTTTCTTTATGTATGAATTACTTAGACTGTTACTTCTAGTGCTTATTTCATGTCAATAAACTTAGTAGAAGTGTATTGATAAAGAAAAAAATTGACATGCTCAATACGTGTTGTAAAGTGGAAACTTTTAAGAGAACAGCCTCTACTGTAGTTATGTAGGAACTGAATTTCTTTTATACATTATCAGAATGTGGTTTAAGGACAAAATTTTCAGGAAAATAGCCCTTTCTACATCAGTCTTTTCCCAATGTCATCATTTGCAGAGGGCCGTTATTATCTGTATTGTAAGGCAGAGTGTCTGTCTGGTGATTGTGTTAGCCAATCATAGGGTGAGTTTGAGGCAGGTTTCCATGGAGAACGATGGCAAGGACTGGCCTGAGAGGCTGCTGAAGCTCAGCTTGAACAAGCTAAACTGATCCAGGCTGATAGCATTCTCCAGCAGGTGGAAGAGGAAGGCCCTAGAAGCGCCATCTTTTCAAATGTCTTGCTGTTTGTCTTCCTGCCTCACTGATGACTTTGAAAGAGTTCAGTTAAAAAAGAACAACAGTAGCTTTACCCATCAGCTTTGTAGCATTGGACTGGATTTTTTTTTTTTATTTCTAGACAGGGGATTTATATCTCATAAAGCTATCGTTGTTGGGTGTCAAAGATGTTACAGTGTTAGATTTGGGTCATAGTTTAACTCTGAATGTGGCCTGACTTTGTTTCAGCTGTTACCAGTGCAAGGTCGTGACCTGCACTCTACCTCAAAAGGTCTGCTGCCCCGGCTCTGTTTGGCCCTGCAGGATTGCTCAGCAGGAGCAAAGAAATAAAAGATAACATCAGAAAAGATGTGTACTTCCACACACAGGAGCAGAATTACGAGTGCTTGGTTTTACTAGATCTTTGAGAGTTATTGCTACAGCAGCCATGCCTAGGAAGTGACTCGTAGAAAATTTCTTCTTGGCTTACTGGGGCTTAGATTCCATGCTTTCTCTTTTATTTTCCAGGTATCAGTGACAAGGTCATAACTCTATTTTTGCTTAGCCTTATGTTTGGCTCTCCATTAATTTCTCTTTCTTCTTGAATGCATAACTTCAAGTATTCATACCCCTGGAACTTGGAACCTCACACTGTGCAATGTTACAACCTTTATTGGGATTTTATGTGATAAAATTGCAGGACTACTCCAGTCCCTGTCCTGCAACTTGTGGATGCATATGTGCTCCAACATACCGAAATCAAAAAAATAATAATAACCAGGCCTTAGTAAAAATTTTCTGTCATGCTAAGGAGGTAATTCAGACTGGAATGCATTCAAACGTTGCAGGGCAGTGGCAATCCAGGACTGGACTAGCAGATTGCTGACCAACTGAAAGTTGATAATACTAACTAAATGTAAGGAAATGATACAAGATGAAAAAAGTAAATACATAAAAAATGTGCATATCACATACAGAACTAGAAAAGTTCAGTTTGAGCAAGAATAACTTTTCAAGCTTATGGCCAGTCGTATATTTGCTCCTCTTAACTTACCCTTTAAAATCCAGTGCAGGTAATTCGCATCTATTTGTAATTGAGTCTTGTTAAGAGTACAACTGTTTTGTGAGAGCTTTAAGTTGGACCACATCAGGGAACAAACAGTACACTGAACAACAAGGAATTTGGTTAGATTATTAAACAATATTGCAAGCTCAGGATGCCTCCAGGGCACGCTTCAATCTTTCATCCGAAAATAGAAAGATCCCTATTGTGAAATACGGTGGTGGCAACATCATACTGTGTGGAGGCTTTTCCTCTGTGGGGGACAGTCAGTACATTTACATGAAGCAATTACTACCTTGGTCCGACAGAAATCCAACTTTTGAAATGCAGGTGTACATCATAGTCTGGCTTGAATGGAACCGAACTGGAGTTTGAAAGCTCGACCAAGCTACCCAGATAATGCGATTTGGAATTGGAGTTCTCTGTAACCAACCCCCCTGACCCGGCCTGTATTCGCACACCCCCCTGGGAAGTTAGGAAACGCGGAGGTACAACTCAGCAACAACACAGTAGTAGTGTGAGAAGAATATGGCGGCTAAGACAAACGTAAGCGGCCGATCAGAGTATGTTTAGACTGACGGAAAGATGGTGGATTGTGATTGTGAATATCCTGCTTTAAATCTGTCTGCTTTACTGCCACCGTTTTCTGTGTACTGCCTGTGTGCTGCTCTAAGCTAACCGCTGTAAGGCTAATACATAGGGGTGCATATCGCCATCTGTCGTCAGGGAGTCGAACGTAGAGTACTTCATTTAATAATTCGATTTTCTGAATGACATGAAAACTGGGACTCGGCTCTCAACGGACGGGAATCCCTTAGTCTGATTACTCCAAAAGGCTTGATTTAGATGTGCGTGTAAATATACTAAGTGAAAGTTGTCAGTTTATAGGAAAATAGATTGAGCTACACACAGGGCAAACCCTGGAAGAAAAACGTTTAGAGGTTCTGAAAGATTTTAAAGTGCGGAAAGATTAACATTCTATCATAATGACCACCCCAAATATACAGCTAAAGCTGGTGTTGAATTATTTTGGATTACGCATTGTTATGTCTTTGAATTGCCCGGTCAAAATGTGATGAAGTTCCAGGATTGTGAATGCTTTTCCAAGGCACAGTGTTTTGTCTGTGTGTGTGTATAGTTATGTGAATTTGATCAACTACAGGAAAAAAAGTTTCCAGCTCTTTCTCTTCCTTAACAGCTGAATTCAAATGGGTTTGACACACAGTGGGAATTTTTAGCTCATCAGAAGTTGCTGAGGGACTCACAGTGGGACACAAACAGCCCCAACCATCCTCACCCCCTATCCTCCCTCAAAACCTCCCACATCCTCACAGATTCCCCTGGTGCTCAGTACCCTGGGCCATTCAAAGTGCCTTTAAGCTGCTGTGAGTCCACAGCTGAGGACAGGATCAGAGCGAGCACGGAGGGCTGGAGGGATTCAGAGACGCTGTGAAAAATTCTCAACTGCCTGACAAGATACTGTGCTTTTTGCGTTTTAGGAAGTGGCACCACACAGCGCCTTACCTAAAGCTGGATCTGAGTTCTCTTTGGTCTTCAAGAGCTCTTCCTCTGAGTTGTAGTGTCTGGAATTCGCAACCCACTCTAGTCGCATTAAAAGATGTGTGGGACAATGGCTTGAAGTTGGGAAAGAGCAGATTGAGCAAGAGTTTGAGAAGGCTGCCCAGCCTCAGGCACAAACACTCAGATCATCTCTAGAACACGGAAGAATAGCTGAAGAACCAGACGCTGGACATTAGGATCATAGTGACAATAGCCCCAACTGTGTCCTCCAACCCCAATGAAGACGCTTGAGGCCCAAAGCGACATGCAGGAAAGCAGAAAAAAGAGCACAACTATGAGTTCATGTGACAGAACTGGTGCAGTTCCCACACTCGGTTAGAAAAGGTTGTGTGACAGGCCTGCCTCGGCATGGGGAGGAAATTTTGTATTATTCTGTTTTCAACGCCGAGTCGAAATTTCCCAGTGGCGGCCCCATATCCACACACATACACACACACTCTGAATATCCTCCATTTAGCCAGGAGTATCTGATTTAGTGTTAACCAGTATCGAGTGCCCTGAACGTGACCTCTTCAGGTGTCCAAAAAGAGGTCATCCACGGGGGGAAGGGGCTATATGTGCCACTTTTGCCAATCTCTCTACCTGGAGGGCTTCTTGGTCTTTGTAGAGCAGTGTTGTGATTACTGTTGTTGAACTATTGATCCTGAAGGGGTACATTCATCTCTGTGACCTGTAGCAAGAGGTCAAAAAGCAAGGTCACCTGCTCTGTAAAGCTGGAAGCGATGAGTTATTTAACTCACTCACACACACACACACACACACACACACACACAAACACACTGCCCTATATGTCTTTGCCAAGTTCACAAGAGTTAAGATGATTAATGTGCATGGTTTACTCTCTATATCTCTCATTGAGTTCATTGTAAGTGCATGTGGCACTTGCAGTGTGCGCCACTGGTGGTGTGGCGTTGTGCGGGCCGCGGCCGAGACGGATTGCGAAGGATCGGAAAGGATTGGCCTGATTGGATTTCAGCCGCAGGAGCCCTGTCACCTGGCACAGCATGGTGCTCTGCAGTCACACTGTGAAGAAACAGCAAAATCGGCAGTCAGGCACTGATCACTGATGGCCCTCTTACTCATGTTGGGGGGAAAATGCCAACAAATAATCTGCATAACTAGAGGGGCTTGTGTGTAAGATGTAGAGTTAACCTAGCTTCTAAAAATAACGCACTTTTTTAAATGAATGACATCCATCTATCCATCCGTTGAAAATTCTATCCATCTGTCTGTTTATTCTGCTGTCCATCAATCCATAAATTTATCAACACATCAATCTGTCCATGTGTCTGTACTACCAGCCATCCATCCAGCCAGGGGTTTTTGCAGCTTCCATATTTAAAACCCAATCACTTAGAAACTGGTTTTGACAAAGATTTACATACTAGTGATTAAAAGTCAGCTTCGAAGACTCAAATGCAGTGTTTTCTGTCTGGATTCAATGAATATCTGCTATGCTTACCATATTTTCCTTTTACAGGTTGGACTAAGATCAAATGATGTATGAAAGAAGCTCTTCTGTTTAGCATTCTTTTTATAGGACTTGTTAAAAAGCACTCTGGGAGATATAGGAAATCATTAACTCAAGCCAAATATGATGAAAAAATGAGAACAACAAAATTCTAATACCAGTCTAAACTAAAATGCATTGATCGTTACATTCTGTGCATTGTAAATGTATCTGAGGGCAGGAGAAGTATTTTTAGTTTTTGTTTTATCACTGCACAATGGAGTGAAGGGGATTTAATTGGAGCCATCAGCAAACGATCCAGCTGATAATGCAGAGAAGGAAGGGGAGTGGAATTTTAAGCAGTCGACCGTTAAAGGTACGCAAATTTGTTAGAACCATAAGAGAATGACTGTAATCCTTGATCCTAACATCTGAGGCCCATTGTTGCAAGCTCATAAAGACCAGAAATGATTTATGTTTTCTTTGAAAGGTTTCTTTTTTCTTTTAGCATTGAATAAGTGAGCAGCATGGCCTTCTTATTGGAGATAAATTATGAAAAGTGGATATTACTTACATATTTTGCACTATACATATTCTCTGCTAGGTTACTTTTTATCACATTTGAAATTCCATAACTCGGCTCTCTACTTATACAGTTTCTTTTTCTGCTAGTCAGGAGTAACACAAGCTGACTTTCAAGGTGGTCCGACATTAAGAAAAACAACAATTTTGTCAATTTTAACAGGGCTCAGTGCAGGTAATATATTGGCTCGTTTTATCGCTTTCTATCGGGTTGAGTTCATTATCCTTGGCCGTTGCATGCTATTTTTACAATCATTCTGCAACCCAAGGACAACCGACATGTCAAGGAGCAGCTGCAATTCTCACAGTGAGCAAGCTATACTTCATGCTTTCATGCAGTCTGCTCAGCAAAATACTAAAGCGCGGGAGCTACTAGATTTGCAAAGCAGGGAGAAAGCATCACATCAGCATGTTTTGACAGTTATTGTAATTGTGGTGCATTTAAAGAAAGAATTTATGGTTATATTAACCCCAGTAGATGTGTTTTGAAAGACTTCCAGGAGCTCTCCCCTCCTAGAATACAGTTGTAATATCTCTTATTAGACCTCACTGTGATGTTCAATTTATGATCACTTAATGGTATTCCTGGGTTTTAGGGAGCTCTGTTTGCCAGGGACGTCTAATTTCCAATGCTTCAGTTATTGATTGAGTTATACAATTAATTTATAATGCTTATGTTGCAGCCTGTGCGATATAGATGCTCTTCTTTTTTTAATGCTGCATTGTCAATACAAATCCTCTCCTCCTTGTGCCAGCACAGATGGAAGTTATTTGGTTGCAGGGGCAGTGAATCTAAGTTATGTGCATGCTTTATGAAAACCAACATGTATTACGCTCGAGACAAAGTAGGCAACACAGGATGCTTGCCGTTTTTCATGTACAACAGAGGATTACATTTTCCATTCCTCATCACCCCCAAAATAAAAATGAGAAGAAGTGAAAATGCCGCTATCTGCTTCTGTTAACAGATACTATTTTTAAAGTAAATTGAGATGTACAATCATTATTGTTGTTTCTTTTTCTTGTATGATTCTTGTCGTCACATATAATCCCTGCGTTTTTCATATTTTGTCATCACAAAGAATCTAAATTGTTTGTGTTATTATGGTGTTGGTAAGTGTGCTCTTCTTGCCAATGCTACAACTTTAATCATTCATCTACAGTATATAATCTCTTTCATTAGCATGGACCACGCCTACGGTTTTTTACGATTAGTTTTGATTAGTTCATTTATTGACAAAGGTTAGAGAGATGATGTGTCTGGAAGGATGCACTGATGTAGGCTTGTTGACTCTGTGTGGGGGTGCAGTCTTCGGAAGTCGGTCTTCTTCTCGAGCCTGCTCAGGACCCCCCCAGACAAAGAACCTGAAAGAAACGGATATTAGAGCTGGAGTTTGAAAGAGCAGATAAGCAGATGAAGGGATGAGGGGATGAAAGGGGATAGGGAGGGGATGAAAGGATGAGGGGATGAAGGGATGAGGGAGGGGATGAAAGGAGGAATGAGGGGGAGAAGGGGGGATGAGGGAGGGTTGAAGAGAGGGAATGAACGGAGAGATGAAGGGATGATGGGAATGAAATGGAATGAGGGGGAGAAGGGAGAAGGGATGAAGGGATGAGGGGATGAGGGAGGGTTGAAGGGATAAGGGAATGAACGGAGGAATGAATGGATGATAGAATAGAGGGGATGAAAGGATGAGGGGATGGAAGGATGATGGGGATGAAGGGATTGGAGAGGGATTAGGGAGTGGGGGGTAGAGAGGAGGGATAAAGGGGATGAGGGAGGATTCCTAAGGAGAGAAAGGGGATAGGGAGGAATGAGAGGGTTGAGAAGAGGGATGAGAGAGGGGATGAGGGACGATGGGATGAAAAGGATGAAGGGATGAGGGAGGGGATGAAGGGATGAGGGAGGGGATGAGGGATGAAGGGATGAGGGAGCGGATGAAGGGATGAGGGAATAGTAAAATGGGGATGTAATACTGAGACGAGATAAAGGATCAGCGGGAGGGAGGGTGGGGTTTAGGAGACCACAATCTGAGCGACGCTGATGGCTAGGTGCTCTGGTTTAAATAGATCACAGAGTAATTAGGAATGGAATTCAGGTGTGAGATGCCAGGTGAGTCGGATCCGAGTAGATTAGTGAGAGAATACTGAATATGAGGCGTGGTCCAGCTCACGAACCCAAGTTAACATATTAACTTACATTTCATTAGCATGGACCACGCCTACGGAGATTAGATTAGTTTTGATTAGTTCATTTATTGACAAAGGTTAGAGAGATGATGTGTCTGGAAGGATGCACTGATGTAGGCTTGTTGACTCTGTGTGGGGGTGCAGTCTTCGGAAGTCGGTCTTCTTCTCGAGCCTGCTCAGGACCCCCAAAGTTGGCCATTATTTAACAAAGCAAGGAATGAGCATGGTGCAGATCGTCGAGATTATTATGAATGTAAGAACGGTATGCTGAGGATGACAAACGACCTAGGATTTGAATAGTCTTGTCGGAAATGCCTAACTGAGAAGCTGAAGTGCCTGCGCCCATGCGGATGGAGTGGATGGAATAATTATCAGGGTTGATGCCAGATCTAAACGGGATTGATTAGAGGAGGAGAGTAACCGTAACAGATTGTGTGGATGCAGCGGGTAAGGAGGTCAGAGGTTATAGGAATCGGTGATTAGGTTAAGGTGTTTCTTGATTCTTAAGACCTTTGAGCAGCATGGATATGTGGCTAACGGAGAGAGCTGGACGGGAGTTGGCGGTAGCCAGTTTAATGAAGAAATTAATGCCAGAAAGGTATGATTGAATAGTAGAAACGCGGATTTATAGGATTGTATGTGGACAGGTAATGAAGAGGCGAATAGAAGACGGGATGAGTGAAGGGAATGGAAGGTTATTCGTTACATAGAAACTTTTAAAAACTGTTCCATCTTGAAAGATAAGATGAGACAGTTCTAGGAGCAATGGTGTTGAGGATAGCGTTCTGAGAAATGATGGAGAGATCTTGAAGCTGTGTAGTTTGTTGTAGATGGTTGCTGAAAACAGTGGGATCGGAGTTGGATGAGGATCTGCGTCTGGAGCCAAGGACCTGAATTTCTGGAAAGAGAGGCGAGAGAGTGAATCAGCGATGGAATTCCGATGATTAGATACATGAGCAGCACGGAGAATGAACTGAAGTTTGGCTGGCGCCCGAGTGAGTCTTCGAATGAACTGCATGATGAAGGTTGAACGTGATCGGCCTTTGTTTATGATCTCAACAACATCAGAGTTATCTGAATGAATAAGGATACAGTATTGAGACAATTCGTGCCCCCAAAGTAGGGCTGCAATTACAACAGGATAGATTTCATAATGAGCGGATGAGAGAGAGGCTGACTGGAGCTGCAAACGTTCGAACTCGGAGGGCCATGTTGAAGCAAACCACCTTCCATTGTAAGAAACCGCCAAAGCCAGTAGAGGGTGCTGCGTCAGTAAATAGCTGGATGTCATCTGGATAAGAAATGAAGTAGTTATAGAAGAATGAAACACCGTTCCAAGATGAAATAAATTCTTGCCAGAGGCGCATTTCCATCCGGCAAGGTTCTTCAATGGCAAGACGACCGTGAAGCGAAGGGATGTTTGCTGCGGTTGAAAGAAGGTGGGAAATGAAAGATCTCCCCTGCGGAATAATTCACATTACATAGTTGAGATGACCTAAAAGAGACAGAATCTGTTTGGAGCAATAGTTGGCTAAGATGAAGTTAGAAAGAATCAGAGAGATTCGGTGAACCTTCTCGAGTGGCAGAGAAGCTTGAAAAGTGGAAGAATTGAGAGTAATACCCAGGAATTCTAGAGAAGTATGAGGACCTATAGTCTTCTCTTCCGACAGGGGAACTCCGATGTTGGAGAATGCTTCGGTTAGGTTACGGAGGCCGAGAAAAGAAGGAGATGAGGCAGGGGTGATGACAAGAAAATCATCGAGGAGATGAAGGACGTAAGGGAGGCGGTAAGTGTTAAGGAGAATCCAACACAAAGCCTCGGAAAGGGAGTCGAAGATCCGGGGGCTACTTCTGCAACCAAAGGTAAGTCTGACTGCGAAGTAATAAGCTCCTTTCCGAAAGACCCCAAAGAAACGCCAAAAGTCTGGATGAAGGGGAAGGACCTTGAAGGCACTAGTAATGTCTGCTTTAGAAAGCCTTGCATTACGACCTGCTAAACGGATGAGTCGAATAGCATGATCTATAGTGACGTACTGCATTGAGAAATAAGGAAATGGTATAAGGCTATTGATGCTGTGGACAGAGGAATTGTGAGGTGCCGACAGGTCGATAATCAGTCTTTTCTTTCCCGAGTATTTGCGGGTTGCTACCCCAAGGGGGCTGATTCGAAAAACTGCAAAAGGGGAGCGAGTGAAAGGACCGATCATGAAACCCTCCTTAACCTCTTTAAGGAGTAAAGAATCAACTGTATCGGGATCAGAAAGGGGCAGATAAAAGGTTAGAACAGTAAGTTGAGGAATCAGGAAAAACTTCAATGCCTGGGTGGAACCCGTGTGTGAAACCCTTAACCAAGAAATCGACAAATTCCCTATTGAGGTGGATGGCCAAAGCAGAGATCAGAGCGCTCACCTTGATGGGAGTGGCGAGGTGCTGTATCAGACAATCTGCTTTGGAAGTGGGGTTATGGGGGCAGGTGTTCCGAGCATGTGCCCCTCCGCAGAAGGAGCAGGTATGCAAGAGCCTGCAGCTAGAGGCTGAGCAACCGAGGTCATTGAAATTGTTGCACACCATCCTACCACCCTGGTAAAGGATGGGACGGCCGCGCTTATCCATACCCCCAGAGACTGGTGCATTTGGTTTAGACTGTTGTGGCAGAGATTTAGGAATCATTGGAGGGGGAGGGGCAGCTGAGGACAAACGGTTGGGTACTGATGAGCTGCGTGCCGATGATAGACCGAGGACGGAGAGGAGTAACAAGTGTACATGCAGTAGCAGGGTGGGAGGGAGCGCCGCAGAGGCTGCAAGATAGGGATGCACGAGCTGCAAAGATGCGGCAATATAACTCTGAGTCTAGACAACCCCAGTATGTACCTTGGTTGAATTGGGCCAGACGACCCGCTGCCTGGGATGAAAAAAGAACATGATATCGGTAAAACCCTGTTCCTCAAAATCTAAGGGCCATGTCAAGGACAATAGATAAATAATCATCTAATTCAGTCTGCCGGTCTGGAAATACTGAGCAAATGATGTCCCTATAAAGGGAGAATGCAAAAGCGAACTCTGTGGGGGTCAGATCTTTGGAGCTGGAGCTAAGAGCTGAACCTCGCTGCATCGGCCCCATACCGGTCTGCACCTCCCGGGGCTGACCTGAGAGACCTAGAGAAGGAGAGCCAAATCGATGTAATTACCGTTCAAAATTTGTTGTCGGAGAGCGGGTGAAACTGGGGAAGGGCGATTGATGGAAGAGGGTGGCCGAATGGGGGGCACTGCTGTGGAAAGAGTGTAATGGTTAGAAGCTGGTGTGTGAATAGATGAAGATGGCAACTGAGACGGCAGACCAGTAGAATATTGAGGTAATGCAGCAATAGGTTGTTGGACATTTGAGCCTGTTGGTAATATTGAAGGGTTAGAAGGGGTTCCTGAAGCATGGGTGGAAGCCTGAGTTGAACCTGTAGGAAACATAGAAGGGGGAATGTGGGGGAAAGGAGTTGATTGATTAAACGAAGATCCGGACTGAGATGCTAAGGAACAGAAAAGATTTGTTACGAATGAGGCAAAATTTGAGGGAAATGAGACGGAAGAAGCTTCCCCGCCAACAGGGGGAGCTGTGGATGTTGGCCCGGCAGCTGAGGGCTGGGATGTGCTCTGAGAAGAAGTGACGATTGAGGCTGAAGTAGGAAGTAGATTATGGGAGGAGGAAGCTTTGGTTATCGGTGAAGTAGAGGGAAAAAGGAGCTTGAAGAGGCAAAATTTATTAGCAGAACGGCTAAAGGGGATGCCTCTTTCCCTGAGTGAAGATTGCAAAGGGGGTTACTGTCCACCCAGACATGTCCGGACGGTTGGAGACGGAGGCAGAAGAACGACGAACTCTGGGTGACTTACTCATCCGGAATGAAGCCGGACGGGAACGGGGAGGAGAAGCCCTCCGAGCTGGACTGCCAGAGAGATCGGGAGGAAAGTGCTTACCTTGTGGCGAACAGGGAGCCTGAAGTGATCGGGACGTAGAGAAGCTTGGAGCCGATCGGCCTGCAGCGCCTACTGAGGACCGCTGAACTCCAGAAGAAGTCCCGGGGCGCGATGAGGACGCACTGCGGGAATGGGAGGAAACTTGGACCGAGCGGCCCGAAGCCAGAGAAGAAAAACGGGGAGGCGAAGCCTCGAGAAAAGAACGAAGGGAGTTAGATGTGCGGGGATGAGATAGAGAAGGGCGCCGATCTCAAGGCGCGGAAGTCGCTGGAGAGGTAGGGAGGGGGGATACCGGCGCGAGTTCGTGCGTGGGGGGGAGCCCAATGGAAGAGCTCTGGTTGACTGGAGAGACTGGCAGGAAACCCGATGAGCCGATGGAGCCTGGCGCGGGGTGGCGGGAGATTGACGGGCCACGGATGGGGTGATGGTCACCAATATGGGAGATTCTCGCTGAGAAGAGCACCGACATCGGATTTCGAAGGATGCAATGGGGTGAGTACACATCCTGAAAATAGAGCTGATGTCTTCGCTAACCAATGGCGAGAGGGGAGAGGGGGCGCGTAGGGGGGGGACCACAATGTCTGAGCGGACGCTGATGGCTAGTGCTCGGTTTTAAATAGATCACAGATAGTAATTAGGAAATGGAAATCAGTGTGAGATGCCAGGTGAGTCGGATCCGAGTAGATTAGTGAGAGAATACTGAATATGAGGCGTGGTCCAGCTCACGAACCCAAGTTAACATATTAACTTACATTTCTGTATTAAGCTTCTTATTTATTATAATACAAGATTATATGCTCTCTGGTGTCTCTGAAACTTCAGTTATAGAGAAGCTTTTACAATCGTGTTTAGAGTGGCGGAGGTAAAGTTTGATGCAGTATAGAAAAACTTTTTTTTCTGCTTTTTTTCTTTTTGTCATTTATTTTCCCTGTTTACTTTTTAAGTTAAAGATCTTCTGCGTTATATAAGATTGTTTTGGATGTTTTGCTTAACATTTGCATCCTGGGTGTTATTTTATCATCCCTAGGTAAAAACTGCATAATTATTTCTAAGCAGTTCTGATTCTTTAAGATCCAGTTAAATTTGTAAAACCTTTATTATTGTTTTGAAGACATAAGCATTAGGACCAATTATAGATTAGACAACCATCAAAAACTGTTATGTGTGGACAAATAAAATTAGATTATTTGCCAACAAAGTAGACAAGTACACCATTTGTAATTTATTAAGATAGAGGCACACCTATCAGGCTTTATGCTGACCAATATTAATGCCTGTTTTTTTACAAATCATTTTCATTCGAATTTTGACACATGCTAATGTTTTATTTCTAAACAAAAATATGCACTCTTTTTTTCTTGGTCATTGAAAAACTTGAATTCACAGTAAAATTGGAACAACCACTAAAGCCTACATGTCAAGCCTTTATTTAGTTTTTTTTTCCACTGAACTTTTTGCTCCTTTTTCACAAGGCTCTGCTCAGTCTTGGCCAGGTCAGATCAACATGTCCCAGCCCAGCCCGTTTGGGTTTCCATTTCCATCTCAGGAGCAGACATGGGTGAGCAAAGTGGCGCAAGAAATCTGTGATGTCAGTTGTAGGTGCCACGAGCCTAGTTTCCTCTGGATTCTGTCCGAGGCAAATCACACGCAGCAGGTGCTATCTTGTGACATCATTTCAGACGCAAACTGCCTAGCCAATCAGTGGATACCTCTACATAGGTAGGCCTGAGAGTGACATGACTTTACTGGAACAATCAGTCCAATGGTGGGCATGTAGGGTTGCGTCGTCGTGCTTAGGATTCAGCCAGAGTTAGTTCAAAAGAAGGCGTTGGCTCGGCCCAGACAAAGCTGGTGGAGAAGTGCTAACTGGGGGTCGTACTGGCCCTAATGGCTTGGGAGTTAGGAGTTGAGGGTTGCTGGGTTGAGCCCCAGCCCCGACTGTTTTGGTCGTTGTGTCCTTGGGCAAGACACTTCTCCTGTTGCCTACTTGTGGTGGTCAGAGGGCCCAGTGGTGCCAGTATGCAGCAGTCTCTCCTCTATCAGTGCACTCCAGGGCAGTTGCACTACAACTTAGCTTGCCATCACCAGTGTGTGAATGTGAGTGTGAATAGGTGATTTACTGAATGTAGTGTGAAGTGCTTTGGGGTCTGTAGGGACTAAGTAAAGAGCTATTCAAGTACCATTTCAGCTTCCAAAGCTGCATTTTATGAAGAAAGTCTGCAAATAGGCAAATTTAAGAGTTACATATTACAGAAAAATCTACAAATACTGAAACACTAATAGGTGGGTGTCCACTGTATTGTCATTAAATTTCTAGTAATCGTGTCACCATTACATATTTTTTACCCTGATGATCAGAACCAATGAAGGGAAAATTTGCCTGTTCTGATCCCTGGCTTATTAGTTTGTACATGAAACTTCTATTGTTTTTGGGGATTCACAGTTCCTTTACACTTCTAGTAGCATTTCAGGTATGGACATAAAGGATAAATAAAAACCTTTTAAGTTTCTTTGGCCCCAAACATAACATCTGGTTAACTTCCCTGTCACTTCAGTTCCCACTTTTTACTTTCTAAGGTCAGCACTTTTAAAATATTTGTATCTTGCTGCCTCTGCAGGCCTGTAGATGCCTCTCAGCATTTATAAGAGTGGTATTCACCTATGGCCAAGCACTAAGTAAACCAACACAAGGCCATATCCATCTGAAACAGTTTCCATGTAGCCTCAGATATTTTGCCATCTCCTATTGTTCCCCTTTTCATACTTTGATTGCACAATCTGACATTGTCTTATTGCCAGTACCATTAGTGCATAAAGAACTTTGAAAGGCCAGTTCTAGCGTTTGTCTCGAGGAGCAATAACAACATGCCAGTCAGCTATAAGGCCCCTAATATGACTTTGTGTGATGACACAGCTGTCCAAGACCCATTATGTTGTTGGAGCTGTAAGACAGATTGGATGGGGTGGGGGGAAGAAAGCCAGAGCAAGTGACTGACTGCAGTCCAAAAACCATAATGCAACATCATTCACTTGAGCAGCAGCAAGTGCATGACAGAGGGCCTGGGAATCAGCATGGTGCTAGCCAGAGCCTTGTGGCATGGATCCTGTCTGCGTTAGTCGCCCTAAGCCACCTTTGAAGAATATTGAGGAGACATTCGTGTGATGCCAGCCATGCTACCTGATTTGAAATATGAATCTGTAGAATAGCTGTGTGGCACACTGGGTGAGCAAAACAGAAAACATTCCTTTGTGTGTCTGCTGCTTTCATTTTTCTTTTTGATCTTGCAACAACCGCGATAAATTAAAGTAGGCACATCAGCCTAATGTGGAGCTTTAAATACCATGCCAGAGCTATTTCTCAGCACCTTGATTTGAGGAGAGAATCAAGGATTATTGTTGATAGATTCACTTTTATTTCTGCATTGAAGCTTTCCATCCTGAAACTAAGGAAATGAAGCTGGGAAGCTATCTGAAATGCTTTGCTGTCACATTACAAGATCAATGAGGTACAATGCGACCCCATATGGCATACTTACTCATTGTGATTTCACGTTAAGGCCGTCTTATAGAGTGCTTTGTATACTGATACGTCTGGTCTTCTGAAAACTGATTTCATAGGCATTATTGAACCCAGATCATAGGAATAGTCAGACTCCATGTAAACCCAGCCCTGTGTTTAAAAGTCCATCCAACTACTCAAGTGCAATAACAAAACGTCTTTCTCAATCATCGCTGCATCCTCCGCCTCACTCGCTCTGTGCGTCCTAATTGAGGCACTCTTGAGCCATGTTTATCACCGTGGCAACGTTACCCCACAGATAATCATTGTCTTATGGATTAACATGACAACAGAGAGGAGGCTTTGCTTTAAT
Organism: Apricaphanius iberus; assembly: GCA_028564705.1. Taxonomy (NCBI): domain Eukaryota; kingdom Metazoa; phylum Chordata; class Actinopteri; order Cyprinodontiformes; family Aphaniidae; genus Apricaphanius; species Apricaphanius iberus. The sequence goes on along the minus strand of JAPXFQ010002963.1, from coordinate 1,204,020 downwards.
TCCACTAACACTGGACCAAGTTCCTTTGTGTCGGCCGCCTGCCGGGCTTGTCTTAACTGGGATTAGAAGCTCTGGTCCCCATGTTGTGCCCATGCCCTCGCCTCAAGAACTTGGCCTAACTTTTCATGATGCCTTTGGATGGTTCGGAAAGGAAGATAACTATATTGATCATTAAGAATATTAAGCAAAGGATTACCTTTTTAACAAGCACTAGACAGATGCAATTTAGCTTTAGTCTAGCATTTAGGTTTGTGGTTTTTTACCTGTGACAATGTTTTAGACAATCAGGGTTTAACACCATCAAGAGGTTGTCATAAAAATCCAAACATCTATATCCATAGTGTTACTACTGAGAGTCCAGAGAAAGGCTTCCAGTAACTCCCTTTACCCTGCTGTTTCTCACTGCTAGTCAGATAGCTGAAAGTAGCCACAACACTTTCTCCTTGTTTACAGGAACGACTTTGTTAGGACAGTCAGGACATGGAATTGAATGCGGTGATTGGTATTATTGTTGATCATCTCTTTTGATCAACTAAATTCTATTATTTTTAACCCCTTTTGCCATATTGGAAGAATCTTACACCTAACCTTGTTTTACAGCGGTTTTAATACAGACTGAAAGCATAAAATATTTTTTTGTTTAGCAGGAAAGAGGAAGAAGTGTCAACCAGGTGATTTATATTACTTATGTTGCATTTTCAGAAAAAAAGGAGGTTTAAATGTCTGTCTCAAATCGATCTGCCTAATATACTTCCCTTTTCAAAGAGTGACACATTTCAAAATATTCTTTCTAAAGTAAATGGACTAAAGTTATATTGCTCTTTTCCAGTCATACTGACAACTCAAGGCGCTTTACGCGTGAGATGCATTCAACCATTTGCACACACATTTATACATCGATACACAGTTCAATAGGCAACTTCGGATCAAAGTGCCTTGCCCAGGGGCACAGCAACATGTGACAGGAAGAAACTGGAACTGAACCAATAATATTCTTCAGATTGCAAGAGACTCTACCCACTGAGCCACCGGCACCCTGTAATTGAAAAATTAGGGAAAGACTTCACAAACTAAAGATGTACTTTGTTGTAAATAGAAAAGTTACAGAAAGCTTGAGCAAAAACTCAAATGCTTTTATTTTTTGCCTGGAATAGACACAGTGGCTTTTCTATACTAAGTCACAGTTAATGCTGCTTTGATTTTTAGCTTTTCTTTCACATTGAAAATACTCCTGGTTTACTGCTTAGATGTGCCTATTTACAAAACCATTAAAGGTGTAATTCCTACCAGTAGGTTCTTGTGCCATGTTTTTTTTTTTTTTTACTTGGAAACAAGAAAATACTCATGTGCTTCAGCTCCGGTGCCTCTTTGTTTAGTGCCTTCTATATCCTAGTCGAAGCCAATAACAGAGCAATTACAGCCATTAACTGTGTCTACTCCCTCAAACTCATTCTGAGTCTAGTTCTGACAGAAGTTTCTACCTTTTATTAGGGAAACGTTTCCTGTCACTGTTGGGACATGAGGAATTGCTGCCAAACCAACAACTCAATGTACTTGAATGAACTTCCTTAGATAGATAAAGTTTCACCACTGACATACTTCTGTTGCAATAATGGATAATGATGACGATAGATTGCATTTATATAGCGCTTTACGAGAACCTCAAAGCGTTTTACAACTCCATTACTCATTCTCTCTCACATTGATACACTGGTGGAAGCAAGCTACGATTGTAGTCACCGCTGCCCTGGAGAGAAGCAAATTACCTAACACCAGTAGGCAAGGTAGGTGAAGTGTTTTGCCCAAGGACACAACGCTATATAGAAGGTGAAAGCAGGAATTGACCGCAGGTAGACTACAACTCTACCACTGAGTTACAGCTGCCCTTGATAATATAAATTGATTTTGAACTTGAATTTATTTAATTGGGTCTGACTCTGATTATATGATTAGACTAGATTGGAATGAGCTGAACTTAATAAAACTTGATCTAAACTTAACCTGCTTGTTTTGTTCAGGGTTTTGAGTTGGTAGTTCATACATTTAATGATTTCTGTCCTGTTTGTGTAAAGGCAGCAGATGCTTTAGAGATTTTGAATGTGATAATAAATGTGGACAAAGTGTTACATAAAAACTGAGTTTATGTGAAATTAGTCTAAATAAGTAACACAAATCATGAATCGATGCACACACAAATGGCCTGGCTGATGTCATTAGAAATGAGTCACAATTGGCAGTGGGTGGTTGGTTGCAGCTGAAACGGAATGGAGGCAGGAGTGTGCTGTGCGGTCCTATGCTGATCTTGTCAAAGCAGAGCGGAGCTCCTCTGGAACACTGGGTGTAACCACTTGTGTCCTCCCAGCAGGCAGGGGAGGGGTTGGGTTCTGAGGCGGGGGAGTGAAGGAGAAAGTAAAGGCAAAGATTAGGGAGCAGGGGGCAGCCACTGACCTCGAAAGCACACAAGATTAAGAAGAATAAAAAGCAGCCTTCCCAGAGCTTCACTAATACGCGTGGTAATTTAAAGACTCTACAGAAAAGAAATGTCAGCGCTGTGTGGGTGGGCACATTTCAGAGAGACCGAGCGAGTGGAGGAAAATGATGCATCAACAATCTGCATGGTGGCTTCTTGTGGCGAACCATTTCAGGCTTCTCGAGCAAACAAGTGGTGAGGCGTGCAAAAGGAATTTCAGGCCCTCTCAAAAAGATGACCACATGATGGCTAGGGAGCTCCTTTGAGCGATTAGCAGAGCCTTTATGCTCTCACCAAACAGACACAAACCCATACACACACAGATCTTTGTGACATTTACTCAGTGATTATGGTTTAACGCATCTTCCTGCAGCTGACATTATCTAAGTACATTATCCATTGGCAGGGTTTTTATCCGGGCTGATAAGATGTGTTTAGGGCCAATGTTCAATTTCGTGTAAGCGCTTGGCAAAATCATAAAAACCTGATATAGCCAGTAGCTCTGGATAGCATATCCGGGGGATTTGTATAGTGACTGTTTGGTCAGTTTTGTTCTGTTTGGTTATTTTTTTTGGTCAGGTTTTTCAATAACATAATCAAAACAGTTTGCCTCTTGTTTTCGTTGTCCGTGCTGCCTTGTGGAGCTGCACACAAACAGTTGGAGCGGAGGGGGAGTGGTGTGAAGCAGGGACCAGGTGACATCTGTGACCCAGCACAACGTTGTTGGATGCTGGACACATGCTCCCTCCTCAAAAGCTGCTGGCGCTGTTTCTGCCTCACTGGGCCCATGCCCATACAAACACAGACACGCATACAGTACAGACCAAAAATTTGGACACACCTTCTCATTCAGTGCGTTTTCTTTATTTTCATGACTACATTGTAGATTCTCAATTAAGGGCATCAAAACTATGAATGAACACATGATGTATGGAATCACTGTTTATACTTAAACAAAAATGGTTGAATAACTGAATACATGTGTTATATTTTAGATTTTAAGTAGCCACCCTTTGCTCTGATTACTGCTTTGCATTCTCTTGAGCTTCTAGAGGTAGTCACCGGAAATGCTTTTCCAACAATCTTGAAGGAGTTCCCAGAAATGCTTAGTACTTGTTGGCCCTTTTGCCCTCACTCTGTGGTTCAGCTCACCCCAAATCATCTCGATTGGGTTCAGGTCCGGTGACTTTGGAGGCCAGGTCATTTCACAATTTTTGAAAAAGTACTACATAATTCCATATGTGTTCATTCATAGTTTTGATGCTTTTAGTGAGAATCTACAATGCAAATAGTAATGAAAATGAAAAAAAGGAAAGTTTGCATTGCAGTTTAAAAATTTGGAGGAAACTCTTTGCGAACAGAAACCAATTGTTTAGCAAACATGAAACGCTGCCAAATGTCAGGATCGTCCGCAGAGAAAACACAAATCCGTGAAATGTCATCAAATCTGATAGGTGTGCGTTTTAGCTGCAAACAAAATAAAACTCGTCTCACAAATAGGTTCTTTGTAGTGCGTTTTGTAACACAAAATGCACTAATAAAGGCACTAATATAAACATACACATTGCTCTGCAAAAATTACTACCAGTTCATAGTTTCATACCTTGTATTACACCCACATATGTCCTTATATTACCATTTTTTGTGGTAGACCAAAATATAATACATAATTAAAAAGAGGACATGGTGTTAAAATGGTTAAAAATGGTTATAAAATATATATATATATATATATATATATATATATAATGTCTTCAAATGTGCTGTTGCTCTTGGCCTTCAGTAAAATCCAGCACACCCTATTGCTTAATTTCAGACTCCAACTGTGTGTTGCAAAAATACTTTGGACTCTGGTAAGAGTTGTTGGGAAGGATGAGAAATGGATGAAGATAAAAAAGGGTTGTGCAGAAAGAAAACCTGTTAGAAGCTTCAATTGAAATTAGGCTTTAGGTTTACTGTCAAAAATAAGTATGACCCTAAAAAATAAAGAGCTGGAATAATATAAAAAATATTACGGTACTCCCTTTGGGGGCTGAATGGACGAGAAAGCCTCACTTTCCTGAGTTTTTACATGAACAGTTTGAAAACCATGTATCATTTTCCTTTCTTTTCACAATTAAACACTCCTTTGTGTTTTCTATCAGAAAAAAAAAAATCAAAATTAAATGCTTTGAAGATTTATGATGTTATGAAACAAAATACAAAAAAATGTTTAAGGGGTATTAATACTTTGAAAGGCCATAGTAAGTGCATCAACTGGAACTTTCTATAGTTTCACAAAGTAACAATCAGATGATTAATAATACTTTCTGAGTTATAAACCCATTATATTTAGTAAGCCATTAGCCGCATTATAATTGAACTGTTAATTAAAACAGAAGAGATATTTTTCTTTTATTGAGTCCCAAACTCCCCTTAGTAGTCGATTTTCTACTCGGTAGTTAAGGAAATCAGAAGCAATATTGGAAAAATTGCCAAATAGAATGAAGCAGACTGCTTTTAATTAACTTGTGTAAAAGTAATAAACTGCCCTGCACAGCATTGCCAAAAGGTGGCAAAATCTTATAGTTGTCTATTAGTAGACGTATATATATATATATTTTTTTTTTTGTGGGGGTTTAGTGTCTTTTGTCTGAAGCGTGTGTCTTTTAATTAAAATAATAGAAACACTAGTCATTGATATGTACTTTTTTTCTAGTGTCAGTGTGGCGTTAATCTGAAAATGCTATAAACTAAATAGATTAACAAGGTTTCTTTGTATTACTCTACCACTAGGGTCTACCAATAGTTGTCTTACCAACACAAAAAAGTGTTCTAATAATGTGTAATTTGCGGTATTTTAATGGTTAGTAATTGATTTTATCCATTTTACTTGAACGTTTGAAACCTTGGTGAATTACACATTATACTCTGAATACAATTAAATTGGAAACAATATTATGGTTTTAGATTAATCCATACAGAGTCCTAACTTGAATCTGAAAACATGTGGGGGTGCTCATGATTAGGGTCATGGTGGCCAGCCCTTCCATCTCCCAAATTCTGGAGCTCATTACTAAAGAATATTGCCAACATACCAGTAGGAACTTGCAAAAAGCTGGTCATCAAATATAAATAGGGTTGGATTTCTGTAGTACCAATAAAGAGCTTTTCATTATTTATATTAAATGTATCATTTTTAACATGTCTTGTTATCTTTTGGGAGATATCTGTATCATTTCCACCCAGAAACAAACTTCTTGGTTGAATTAATGAAAGGTTTTCGTAAATGCTACAGTGGCACCAGTCCCAAGTAGAAACCCTAAGAAACATTATACACCATTATATTTAATGCATAACTCATGTACTCTGCCTCTTATCACTTCTGTTCCCCTACCAATACTATCAGTTTATGAAGAGCAGTTTCCTAATACTCACAATAATCCACATCTAGGACTGTCATGAAAAGCGCTACACTCCTGCCAGAAGTCAGAATGTATTATTCTTTAATTTTCTTCCTATGTGCCTCCACCCCTCCATATAGCTCATTGCTCCTCTTCCCCTCTCCCTACAGGGAATACAACTCTTCTCTCGCTTTTTCTTGCATCTCGATAAAGCAGACTTTCTTTCTGATGTTTCTTATCTGCTTGCATCTCATGTTGTAAAGTCCACTTCTGTTTGTTCTAAGCTCCCTGACGGTTTTCTTTTCGTTCTTTTTTTTCCTTTTACCCCTACACCCATCTCCCCAACCCACTGCTTCTCTCAGGTGACGGCTGGGGCCACGTACTGGTACGCAATAAATCAGAGTTGTCAGAGTAACCAAATTGAATGTTGACCCGCTTCCCGACCCCTGCTGTTTATCAGAGTCCATGATGTACTGTAGCTAGATAACCCCATCAGAACCCTTGCTTTCTTTGTGCAGTATAGATTTGTTGCACTATATCTCTGGCAGCGCAAAGCTCCGCTTGCCTGCAGAGGGTGTGTCCAGCGCAGGCTACGCTTGGATGCATCAGGTTAATGCTGCTGGCTAGCACATATTCAGCAAAAAAATAAAAACCATAAAAAAACCCCATCGATTACCGAAACCAGGGAGAATGGTTATACAGCCAAAAGGCCACTGTGTATGTGCATATATGTGTGTATGGATGCATTTTTCAAGCATGATTGTGTAAGTGTACAGACTGACCTAGTATTAGCACTGCACTACGACAAGAAAGTGTTTCAGGCCAGCTCTAACCAGGCTTCAGGCTGTGGTGTAATAACATCAAAGTTGTGCTTGGCAGAAGTAGAAACCTTTATGCAAATCACAGCAAAAAAAATCATGTGCACTTGCTGCTTTGCAAGGTTGTTGGTCATTTTGGTATTAAAATCTTACAAATGGAAAATAAGAAATCACTAGCCGTTTGACGCAAATTAGGCAACATTTTAAATAATCCTTAAACTAAATAGAATATCCCTGTTTGATTTTTTACAAATGTAATCACATTTGTATTGTTTTTTTCTTGGATCTTTTGCTCTGAATTCATAAATACTGAACGCATTTTGCCTGTAGGAAAAAAAAAAAAAAAAAAAAAAGGTCAGGGAACATACAGTATTTATAAGAAAATGATCATGAATTAGCTTCACCTTCCAAGAAAATTGGCAATTTGGATGTCACCTGAAGCCTTCAGGAGTGTGTTTAAACTTCATTTTCTTTCTGCACAGGCTAATCAGCTCGAGTATGAGTTTTCTTTCGCAGCAGCACAAAACACAGCACAGCCTAGGGAAGAAAAACAGCCCTATGAATCACTTTATGGGGTGATGGTTGACTGTGGGGGTGAAAATGTTTTTTTTTTTTCTTTAAAAACAAAAAGGGCTAATTAACAAAAAAAGCCTGACTGCAGGGTATAAAAAAATCGTCCTAAAAGGCATAAAACCTTAAACAAACACTATTTGGTTTAAAAATTTTATGATGATTTATCAAAAAATAACCAAAGAAGACGACTGCCACCTTATTTTAATTATTAAAATTTCCTGCATTCCCTGAAGATAACATATCCATAGCACAAGAAATGTATGTCGTCATTCATGGCTGTTTTAGACCCTTAAAAAAAAAAAAATGCTGGTTTAAAGATTTTGAATCCAGATGTCTTATCAGTGCCAGCACGGGTGTCTCAAGCAGAGCCAGTTCCCCTTTGATGTTTAACTTCAGTTTTCTATAGCTCTCAGAGGGAACTTTTTTGTAAGGGATTTGACCGGTGGATTGGCAGACCAGACTGTATGCTGATTTAAGTTATACCAGACAAAATAAGGCTATTGGATTGCATGATCGCAGGTGAACGTAACGTAAACATCTAGGTCAGCAGAAACGCAAAATGGTGAAGCAATATGTCTGATTTCTTTTTTCTCTCCAAAAAACTGTTAAAATACGTCTGATTTCTTCTTTTTTTTTCTTTTTTTATTGACTTTATTACAATACGTCTGATTTTATACCTACTACTCGCTCGTTTGCTACGCAGTATTTACTACATCAACGGGCGAATAGTGTTTGCTACGTAGCATGTAGTACATACAAAGGATTCGGATGCAGGGAATTTCCTAGGCCTTTTCTGTATAAGTTATAATTGTTTCCATTAAGTTGCCCTTTGAGATTGCACTCTGACATAACATATTTAGTCTGTACTTATAAAAGTCTTGGAGTTTGTTTGCAGGTTGGGTTTGTTTTTTGCATTATTTTATTTTTTGCAATAAAAATAGATATTTTACAAGACTGGCTGAATAATCGTGATTAATAATCATGATTACAATATTGATCAAAATAATCGTGATTATATCGTGCAGCCCTACTTGTCACCCATGTATAACTTCAGGTCCTCATGCTGTTGGATGTTACATGCAAGCAGTTCTAAAACTGATTAAAAATCAGCAATATACTTGAACCGGGTTATTGATTCATGTTCATGTTTGAGTGACAAAATCAAAACATTTGGTAAGATTTACTGTTCCTAGACTTTCCTTCTGTCATATTTACCTTTGATTTTGTATTGGCATAACATTGCAAAGCAGTTATTCCATATGAATTTGCTCTGGTAAAATGCAATCTTTCTGTATGATCTGTCACACTTTCAAAACCTCATTTTCTCTCCATCTGTCACTGTCTCTCATGCTTCCCTTTCCTTCTGTTCGCATTTCTTTCATATGATCTGCTTTATAAACAAAAATAGCTGTCAGATATGCAGTTAGATTAAACCAGGACTTGCGTTAGTTCTTATATTCCAGCAATTCTTTTGCGTGCCCCCTTGTCCTAGCTCAGGTGTTAGGATGAGGTGGCAGCCTGCTCTCTCTGTCAGGTCCTCAGCTCCCACTGGCCTTCCAGATGGCCTTGTTGACACGACCGTACCTTTTGGCTCACACAGCACTCCTCGTATTTTTCATCAGCCCTATCCCTAAGCCCCTCTCTCCTCTAAAAAAGCATTCAGATGGAAATTATTGTGTGTGTGGAGAATATCAAACAAATAATTCCTGATTGGGTTGTTGTTTTGGATCTAAGAGAAATTGTAAAGCAGAAAAAGCTGAATAAATGCACAGGCTTTCATGTTTAGAAGCTTTATTTTGTTGCCAGCATGCCAGGAGGTACAAGTAGTTCTTTATAATATACTTCACATTTGATTTGTATGGAAGGATTTTGTGTTGCATCCTCAGTAAAAATGTGTGAAAACTGTAAAACAAATTGTTTTTTTTTATGTAAAATAATCCATGAATAATCCATGAAAAAAATCAAAACAAACAAAAAAAACCACATCAGGCCTCTAGCGTTATGGTTCATCCACCATAATGATCCACCGGCGTGTTTGGTGCCTAAAGGCTTTATCTTAGTTCTATCTGGCTAGAGTTCTATTTTAACTCCTTAGACTTTTTAGTAAACTGTACACACTTATCTTTATGATTATACGAGAACTATATCTTGGCACACCTCCTTAACAACAGCTGGTTCCTATGGAGACTTTGGTGACCCCAAGACTTTTACTTTTTGCAGCAGTTCTCCCACAGTGAGCTTTGGGGAATGTTTTTATCTCGTTGTGTGTGGTGGTTGAAGAAAACTGGTTCTATTACAGCTATTTTATTTATTTTAATAATTTTTCCGGTTGCAGATATTGCCAAACTTAGGTTACCATTTGTTTATTTGAACCACCAGCATGTTCTCTTGTCTTTCATTTGGAAAATGTCCAAGAGAATCAAGCTTCTATTTCAGGTCATATTTATAGCCCAGGGAAACAGAAAGCGAAGAGTTACTAATTAGAAGGTCATATATACAGTGCAACCAGAAAGTATTGTCATGAGTCAAGGGTTGTCATGTGCCTTTTTTTGATGAAAGGCTTCCGTCTGGCCACTCTACCATAAAGGCCCGATTGGTTAAGTGCTGCACTGATGGTTGACCTTCTGGAAGGTTCTCCCATCTCCTCCAAGGAACTCTGGATGTCTCTCACAGTGATCGTTGGGTCTGTGGTTACCTGTCTGATCAAAGCCCTTCGTCCCCGACTTGTCAGTTTGGGTGGGCGGCCAGATCGAGGAAGCGTGTTTGTGGTTCCAAATTTTTTCCATTTCTGGATGATGGATTCTACCGTACTCCTGGGCACTTTTAGCGCAACAGAAATTTTTTTGTACCCCTCCCCGGATTTGTCTCTTGCCACAATCCTGTCTCTGAGATCTGTGGACCATTCTTTTGACTTCATCGCTTGTTTTCACTCTGGCATTCACCATCAACTGTGAGACAGTATATAGACAGGTGTCTGCCTTTTCTCATTTTGTCTAATGAATGCAATTAGGCACAGGTGGACTCCAATCAAAGGAAGGAAGCATCTCAAGGACCATTGATAGAAATAGGATGCACCAGAGCTCAATTGCAAGTGTCATAACAAAGGGTCTGAATACTTATGTAAATTGAATATTTCAGACTTTCATTTTTAATAAATTCACAAAACACTCCAAACACCTGATTTTTTGTGGAGTGTTGGAGTATTGTGTGTAGATTAATGAGGAAAAACAAACAAATTGAATCCATTTCAAAATGAATCTGGAATATGACAAAATGTGGAAAACTTGAAAGGGTCTGAATACTTTCTGGTTGCACTGTACTTTGATAAACTTTTAAAATGCAAACAGAAAATGCTTTTTTTAAAGTAATTTTTGAGGCACCAATAAAGATAAAGGAAAGAGCATTGTCTGTTTCATTTTTCCCCCAACTTAAATGAGTTTTTAGATGATTCCTTGGGAACGTTTTCAAAAACTAGGCTGTAAGAAAGAAGTTTGTCCTGGGAGAGACCATTTACTCGTACTGTATTTTTTCATAATTAGGCCAGAGAAGAAAAAAAAAAATCTCTAGATTCAGCTGTGGAGGAAGTTTCTGCTTCAAAAAATGTTTTTTTTTTTTTTTTTTAAAAAGCTCAATCCATTAAATTATTCAGCAACAGTCTGGAGATGCCTGTTCCCCTTTTGTTTTGAAAGGCAGTCATGCATGTTGCCCATTCATTTTGCATCATGGATTCACTGTGACGTTTTTGATGGGCAACCAACCACTTGCTTCCTTCTTTGACCACAATGTGAAGCAGCTAACCGGGCAGTGAGGAAGCGAGGACATTCCATCCCTCTGCGTCTCACCGCCGCTCTTTTTCATTAACATGCCTCATTCTCGGCGTGCTCCTCTCTCTGTTGATACATTCCTCCTTACTCCCCCTGGTAAATTCCTCTGTGGTGCTCCCATTTGTTGTCCTCATCATGATCATATCTCCTGCTAGCCTTCCCTCCTTTTCAATCTCTCCCTGCGTACCCCTCACCTCCTCTCCAGAGTTATCATTCCCCTCCCACCCCTGTTTCTGCTTGCCTTGTCACAGTGGCCCCACCGTTCTCTCCTATCTACAGGCAATCAATGTCCATGACTCCATCACTGATCTGTCTACCACTCAAAAAAAGCACAAATATAATCAAGATGAGACACATCTGTGCCTCGGTTTATTTTAATCACCAAGTACAGAAAATCTTTTTGTTATTTGAGCCTTTTTCAGATCAGCAAAGGAAGATGGCAAAGGGGAATTGATATCTCTGTCCCTATGTTATGTGATCACAGCCAAACTTTATCTGGATTCAGAGTTTTTCAGTTTTATTTTTTTATGGCTTTTCATCCATATCTCACTGTCCCTTCGCCACTTGGTATGCTTAGCTTGTTGTCCACATAACAGACAACATCAGCACCATTCTCTTCAGAGCTCCCCCCACCCCCTCCTCAGAAAGGAGTTCTTCAGCGAACACCGCTTCAAACGGCGTACCCTGCGCACACGCACGCCTCGGCTTTTAAACGTCAGAAACTCCAGCCTTGATGTAAAAAGTGCGCACGAATGAAAAGTCCCCCAGAATCCTATTCGGCGGAAAATTGAGTCATGGTCCCTTCTGCCTGCGTAAACTGACAGACAAGCCTAGCGAAAAATGGAATCAAAAAATGTCCCTATACTCGAGAGGGTGTGGGCAGTAGCAGTGAGAGTGTGCCGTTTTGTAACAAGCACATGCAAATCAAGTCAATCCAAACCCCCCCCCCAGGCTCATTAAATAAAATACAAAAAATGTCAGTGAGGACAAAAGCTTGAATCTGCTGTAACCTTGCATATCCATAATAAGTGCTCTTTCCTAATGTGGAGTGGAAGGATGTAACACAGGCTGACATTATATGGCTGGCTGCTTCTTGAGTCTGAGCTATTACTGTGTAGATTCTGAATTCAGAGTAGTGTAACTTAATAAAGTATTTAAATTGACCTAAAATGACTTATTGGCTTAAATGTTGCCTCATTGTTGATCAGTTCCAAGCTTTTAAAAGATTTAGCTTTTAACATTTTTTTTACACATTTCTAAATATTTGCTTTTTTCAGTTTAGTGTCAAACAAAATGGAAAAGAACATTTGTTTTGTGGTTTTAGAATCTCCAAAAATTAGATCATTTTAATGGAGCTTAAATCCATCTGTAGTTTGTTGAGACTGATCTTTTTCTCTTTAGAAAAGTTAGTTTTTTTGTAATGGAAAAATGTATAATTTGAATTACTTTTGAGCAGTTTTATATATATAAATATATATATTACTATATATATAATATATTATATATATAATACTGAGCATTTTGCTACTGATTTCTGACTTGCCGATACCATTTATTTTGACTTCTCAGGAAATTATTAAGATTTCATGGGAAAGAAAATAGGTATTATCAGACTAGTAAATCCTGATTGGTACGTCTCTAATAATACATCCTCATTACATACATACATACATACATACATAGATACATACATACATATATACATACATTACATAAATCCTTTTCTTTAAACAATGACACAGTATGAAATATACCATAAAATTCCTCACTAATATCTTCCTCATTGGTGCTGTTTAAGTGGAATACATGTTCTTTATATAAGGTTCCTTTGGTTAAGCTGAACACACCCAGTATACTCACTCTTCGTAAATTATCTTTAGCTATTATGTTTCTATTCATGTATTGTTATCTGCTACGTTGCTTGGATCAGTGGGTCAAACTTTTGAACAACCAGCCTGAAGCCATTTTATGCATCTTTCCCCCCTTTCTTGTTATTTGCTTTCCTTTCTAGTGCAACGTAATCCTCAAGAATTGTTAATTTGTGTGAAGGGTAGGCACTATTTGTACTGGGTACTATTTCCTGCCCAGTTATCACTCTTTGCAGCTGTCAAGTGATTCATGTTTAAAGTTCATTGCTGTTTCTGATTCAGAAGATTTTATATCTCGCTGAGAGGAGTGGTGTTTCCTTTTTTTTTTTCTTTTTTTTTTATTACTAGAAGTTCTGACTTCTGTCTAAAATATTTCTGCTTTTGATTTTAAACTGAGATCAGAACTTATCTGAAACTCCGCTCTACGTCAGGTTTTCTTTGGAAACAAAAACTGGAAGTTGGAACGGTCTGTGATGATGAAGAGTAGTAACTGATAGGCACAGTTAGATGACATCATTCTTCCGTCACAATGCTGACAGTTGCTTCGTGTTAGCTTTCTGGTCTCAACTATCGGTTCTTCATTCCGGGGAGGGAGCGGTTGCTACATTAGCTCACACTCCCTCCTGGAGTATTAAAAAATGTATGAAGATAGCAAACATAAACATCAAGCATGGTATATTTCTTAAGAGAAACTGGTGTTCCAAGTTTTAAAACTTTGTTACTTGGTCCCGAAATTAGTCCTGTATATAGAGTTAAAAAGGTAGTATTGCACAACTGACTGTATGTGCTTTTCATTGCTGCATTTTATGAGATATAGGTTGGATGGATGACTCAGAGGTTTCTTATTGACATAATCTTATCTATGTCAGCACACAGAAGTTATATGCATAGTCAGCATGTGTCCTAAACCCATTAAATAATTGCAAACACCATATTTGCTGTTACATCCCTGGTTTTATTGGTGTAATACAGAAACCAGCTGTGGCTCAATAGAATAGGGCAAACAGATGGACAAACACAGGATCATATTGCGTATGGCTAAATATCCAAATTGGTTTTCATGGTCAGTGTCAGTTTGAATGGATATTATTCTGAGGTTGCATTAAAGCACATTCACAAGAATCGAAGTGAAAGATGAACAATAATTACTGCAATTATTCAAAAAAAAAGATATGTGTTATTTACTGACTATAAAGGAATGCAGATAAACTGATCTTTAATACATACAGACTGAACAAATGAACTGATAAGATTTTTGGGGCCAATTTCTGATCACCAGTTTTGAAAAGCTCGGATAGTTAATCTGATTAATCTGATTCAAATTGTCCTTTAGGGTTTATAAATTAAAATAATTTGTTCTACTTTCAACAGAAATTAAGAATCTGTCTTCATATAACATTTTATTGTAAACAAAACAGTAAAAAACAGCCTTAGATCTCAGAGCTGTATCTTTTTGCAGAAATAGGAATGTACTGATAGACTAAAATCTTCCAGTTCATGAGACGGAGAAAATTCAAAGAAATCCCAACTAAAAAGCACTGCAGTATATCTCCATTACGTCTTCACAATCCGTTTTATATATTAGTTATTGTGCTCCCCTCAAAATATAAAAGTGCAACTTTTAACAATACATATATATAAATATTTTTTATCTACAAAATGTATTCAAAATAAATAGAACTGGGTCGAACTTACTATTTGAGTAACTGTAAAAAAAATGATTTGTTGTAGTTATAGAAATTGCCTTTTTTATGGTTGATAAGGGATTATTGAAGAAAAAAAAACATCACTCGATTTCTGTTTAAGAGAGAGCAGTTGGCATTACACAGTTCTGCAGCTAACCAGAGCTATGGAATTATTGCAAAGGTGACATTTTAAACTGCTGCCTATCTTCAGGAATCATTCGGTGAGTCACGGGGTAAACCCTTGACAGGCCGCTGAAACATCATAAGAAGACCAGTGTTTTTTATTGTGGTAGGAAACTGGATTACCCAGTGAGAACATGGGTAATGTATGTTCCTTCAAAGCAAACCGTCTGAATCCAAGGGCTTTTTGCTGCAAGGCAACAGTGCCAATAACTATATGGAGAGAAAATAGACTCACAAGATCTGTGTGCTAAATACCTGATTTGTAACTTGTGTCAGACTGTTTGTGTGTAACTTGGGGTACTTGCAAGTGTTCGGTAAAATTGACACACAAATATAAATAAATAAAAATTACGAGTGCAAAATCGATTTATACACAGTTCAAATTATACACAGTTTCAAATTACACCAACTTAGAACTAACTACGAATTCAAAACCTCTCCTATGCATGCAAATCATTAAGTATGTATGCACCAATCACCTGATACACCCAAACAAAACCACTTTTACGCACAGATCAGAATTCAACTGCACGAAGGGTTTTGAGACCCTTTCACGTCTGGAGATTTGTGCGTACATGATGCGTTTAAATGTTGGTAAAATGCTGGGTCATGAGCATTCTTATCACTTTCCCTCTAAATGATATGCCACTCCATTACCGCATTAAAAAAGCAGCAGGGAAAAATGTTGATGTCATCCAAATACACTCAGGACTAAACACAAACATAAATGAGTGCATCAAAACATCAAACTTACTGTCTTATGAGTGCACACACTGTCAGTTGTTCGGCCGCTGTCTCTGAGCCGACGTTGCCAACATCCACACCTGTAGTGCATTCATGGCTGCATCGCAAAACCTATAAACTGCCCATTTATACACAGTTTCAAATCAAATTATTTAATATTCAAGAAAATTCAGATTAAGCTTTCAATAACTTTTATTCAAGTTGAACATTTTTATTACATTTGGATAATATAAAAAACAATGAAACTTTTTAAAATCCTCATTCGGTGTTTTAAAACTAAAAGGTCCTGATCATTTTTTTTTCACTTCAGCAGCACGTTTAGAGGGAAAGCAACGAATACTGAGATGACCCAGCATTCTACCATTATTTAAAAACATCATGTATGCACAAATCTCCAGATGTGAAATGAGTCTCAAAACCCTTCATGCAGTTGTAAGTCTGATCTGTGCGTAAATCTAGTTTTGTCTGTGTGTATCAGGTTATTGGTGCATACGTACTTGATGATTTGCATGCCTAGGAGCCGTTTTGAATTCGTAGTTAGTTTTAAGTTAGTGTAATTTGAAATTGTGTGTGAGCAAATGGGTTTTGTACTCATATTTTTTTATATTTGTGTGTACATTTTACTAAACACTTGCAAATACCCCAAGTTACACACAAAATGTATTTTATGGTTTAAAAATCACATTTTATACATGCAAGTACCTAAAGTAACACACAAAAAGGCTGACATAAGTTACAAATCAGGTATTACGCACACACAGATCTTGTGAGTCTATTTTCTTTCCATATAATTATGTCATCATGCAACCTGGTTTCTTGCACCTTTTTTGCTTCACCTATTTAAAAAGCTAACAGTTTTCTACTCTATGTACAACATTACAATCCAATTATTTTTCCAACACACGCTTTGGGCTGATTTTGCAGCGCATCTCTGCAAAGAGATCTTAAAGCAAGTTCTTGACCCAATTTTCTGGACATATCTCTGGTTTTCTGATGCTGATTTTAATTTGGAAAATTACCAAATAGAAAACGTGGGTAGATTAACGAGGGGACCATTGAGAATAAGGATTAGATGCCGCCACTAATTTTAAGACCCAAAGTCAGTAGAGTGGAAGTAAAGGAGGGCCCATTGAAATCAGGCTGTGTTGATCTCTGAGTCTTTGCTCAAAGTGATGGGCCACATATGTGCAAAGAGGACCTGGGCTCTGACAAACAGTCTTCATTAATGCCCCACTCTCTGCCGCAGTCAAATCAAGGTGCTCCACACACGAGCACCCTCAAACAGTGAAGCTCTTTCACACGCATACATCCATCCAAGCAATGATACGGGCGGGCTATGCGTGGGCACTGATGGCTCCACTGCCTCAATTGATGGGCGCTTAGAAAGTGAGTGAAAAAAAAAAAAAAAAGAGATGCTGGGCCAGTGAGAGTGATGGAATAGCTGGTATGACCCGTTGACGACCGCCTGATAGCAAGAGCTTAGCGCCACTTCTGCTCAACATGCAAAGCCCATTACATTAACTCACTTGCTACCCAGCTGTTTCCATTAAACGCTACAATCCTGAAAAAATCAGTCGGGCTGTCAGCAGATACACTGAAACCACAAAGAATAAAAAAACCTTCTCACTCCCAGGTGGGAAATTATGCTAGAAACGCGCTGCGTTCAATTTTTCATATTGGCTATTTAGCCAAAGCGTTCATGCAGAGTCAAAGGGAGTGCAATGATAGAATTGATGTATTTTCATAAATTGCTTGCATTAGATGTAACCAATATCATTTAAATATCTTCCTCCACAAAGAACTGGCAGGTGCCACGTGTTTCAGTACGTGATCGTACAGTTTACTGCGAGACTTGGCAAAGCTTCGTGCAGTATCTGTCACTGTTCTGTTTGTGCTGTCATTCAAATGTTTACTTCCCAACAGCCATCTGAAGTGTGATCAGCAATATGTGCGTTGATTCTGAGCCCGTTTGGTGGTGTGATTGAGTCAAACGGCGGACAAACAGGCAGAGCCCCTGCAAACATGTTTTCTTAGATAAAGAGGACAATCGCTGACTGAAGCTGTGTCTCCCTGATCCGTCCTTGACCTAACTAGCAATAAAGACATTCAGAGTGTGGCAGGGTGCAAAGTCAAGAGTACACACGTGGTGCTTTGTAAACAGCCAGCTTGAGTTAAGGACAAAAAAACAATTTCACTTTTCCATTGTTTGCATTCTTGTTCAGTGAAATGGACATCATACAACAATTTTTCTTCAATTCATGCTAAGCCATTTTATCTACAACAGTTTTAGATGGCATTGTGTATTTTCTATCTATAATGGCAGAAAATTGCTGGCTTCTATAATAAAATAATTAAACACAATTTTAACAATTACTTAAGGCTAATTGTTGCACACAGTAGATGTTGAACAGGAGCTGTAGAGTATTTTTTGTTAAAGTGTAACTGAACCCCATGAAAAAGCATTATCCCGCCCCCAGGCAACATTTGAAAAACTCTACGAAAGTGAGAAGGACCAGGAGACACGGTGGGGCATGGCCAAGTGTGGAGGATGAGCGCAAGAGGGGGGAACGCGGGGGTGTGGCCTGGAAGACAGTCATGGCTGAACTGTGGCATGCGGCCGCCGAAATCCGTGATGCATCTATTTACTTACGGTAAAGGGAGAAATGGGGTCTGTTCTCTGCCATCCACCATAGGTAAAGAGTCAGCGCTACCTGAAGCCAGCAGCATGTATAGTAGCAAACAAGCACAGAGAGCCTAGTATCACTGCTAAGTAGCTTCGGAGGGAACTACCTCAGCTTTTGTTTCCTTATTCAGGGTGTGTTTAAAACATATAGGTTGGCATGGCTTTAATCCACTTCGACGTTGTGGTCCCCCAAAGTGCGATATATGGATATCAGCTTCCTCTGTTTCTCTCAGTATGCTTCTGTGTGCCCTCGTGATAAGCTGGACTCGCCACGGGGCGAGTGTTTGTGAGAGAGGGAGGCCGTCTCTGTGGGACCGTTACTGTGACGGAGGCATGAACTCTCATGTACCAATCTCAGCCAATCACAAAATTCAAATGCAGTACCACACAATGACCATGAGACATTTTTAGATCAAAAAATTTGGAATTTAAGTTTACATGAAAATGTCAAATAAACTGAAAAATTGCATTTATGCAGTTTATTAGCAAAAAAAAGTGGTTTTGGGGTTTAGTTACACTTTAAGTCTATTAGCCTGAACAGGAAGTAACCTTGTGTGTTTTATTGGTGTTATTGCAAGTATGGAGATTGAAGAAGAGCTGTGTGCGTTTATCCGTTTTTGTTTCTTTTTTAGCTGGGTCGTCATAAAGCAAGAGGTTGAGATCAGGATTAATTTCCTACTGTCGTGCAATACACTTCCTCATATTCTTTCTGCATCTTAACTGGAGGTGATATTTACAGATTAATTATTACAGTCCTGATAATGTTAGCTATAGCACTTATTAACAATTATTTTAAGAGTATCAAACACCCACTGAATTTATTGGTATATTTATAGTTTATATTGTGCAGAACACAATATGTTTTTAACCATTCTGTTCTTTAAAGAGTAATAAGATAATTATTATCTAGTTAATTAGTCAGGCTTACTGCACCATTAGCCATCCTAGAGTATGTTGTTTAACAGCCATGCCTTTCACAGCTTGCTCACTGTATTTTTAAAGCAGTATTACGTTAATAGGAGTTAGGTTGGTGCTCCTTTAGTTTGCACAACTTGACAGTCCATGTTTTTATTGATCGGAATTATATCCAATCGAGTTTTTCTTTCTTGGAAGTGAGCGAAATATGTAGGAGTAGGGATGCAACAATGCCACTTTTTTCAACCACATTTGATAGAGATACTTGCATCTCAGTACTTGCTGATATCAAGTACAGATGCTAATACCAAGTGCAGATGCTGATACTTCTACCACACAAAAAAATGCAATGAGTTGGACAGGTTTAATTTTATTTTCTGCTTGTTACAACAGATGATGGTAAATTGTACTTAATTATACTTAAATTTCAAGTGAAAAATAAAAATTTTCTGTGAAATTATTGCAGAGTTAACACATTTTTAAGTATCGCTTCATGGCATTGGTTAACTTTAACGAGTAGGAGTACACTAGAACAGTATCACCCTGATACCTGATACCAGTATCAGTATCGGTACATCCCTATGCAAGAACCTTTTTCTGCCAGCTAATAGGTAGTGGGCGGCATTAAGTGGGAGAGGACCAGTGCTCCCTACAGCTAAAGCACATCGTTTGTGGCATGTCAATAAACCAGCTATGGATTGTTGGAACAGTAGAACAGGAAATTATTTCTGTTGAATGCATGCCTTTGTTTTGCGAAATAAGCCAGTCAATAAGTCCTGACTGTCCTGTGTAAGAATTGGTGTGAAAGACATTATAGAAATACTTTGTCAGCACTATGTGATACTAGTTTGTGTACTTAAGCTATCTAACAACAGAAAAGCTTATGGTGCTTTAAGTTAAGCTCAAACTTCTTTTTTATTTTATTTAAGAATCAGCATAATTTGTCAGGTCAAGTTTAAATTTAGTTGAATAGGGATTTTCTAAATAGTTATAAATTATTCGATTCTACTTGTTGATAGGGATGCACCGATCCGACTTTTCCAGTCCCGATACCGATACCGATAGCTGGATTTTGTGTATCTGTCGATACCCGATACCGATCCGATACTATACCGAAGTCGTGTCACTATGGCTCCGATAGATGATGTTCCCTGGCTGCTTGGCCACAGGGATATCCCTTTGGCTGACTGGTTAGCGCACATAACCTTCACCTGGGAGTCGTGGGATCGAATCCCGCCTAGGTGTACCTTGCCACATATTGTTGAATTAATAAACTGTATAACTTCTGGTGCCTTTCTTGAAGAGACTAAAGGCACCAGACTTTACAAACTAAAAATAACTGAGACAAAATAACAAATGTAAAATATAAAATTACCACAAAAAATTTAATTTCAAGTGAAAAATTAATTTTGTTTTGGTTAATTTGTTGCAGATTTTTCCCATTTTTGAGTATCGGTTACATTAGGTAGTATCGGGGCCGATACCAGTATCTGTATCGGTGCATCCCTACTTGTTGATAAAAATAGATTTTTTCTTATTAAGACCACCTTTGATTACCATAAGCATCAAAACCCCGATATTAAGGCTGTATAAACCTGACTGAAAAATACTACACTGATTACTGGTTGTTAGACACACAAATTGAGATTTATGAAAATGATGATATTTAGTGTTTGGAGAAAATATTAGAAAAATCTTATTTCATGTAGTTCTCCTGATCTGTATATCAAACCCCTTTAGGGGAATCTCAGATTCTCCATAATAACTAGGTTGAAGCATTCTGTAAGTTCTTTTTCGCCTCTTTCCTGCATCAGCAACATCTCCTCTCCAGCTTGTAGGGGATTTAGGGCTTGTATTCCAGGCATTAGAAAAATATCAGTTTGCTGCTCCTAGATG
This sequence comes from Apricaphanius iberus, assembly GCA_028564705.1. Lineage (NCBI taxonomy): Eukaryota > Metazoa > Chordata > Actinopteri > Cyprinodontiformes > Aphaniidae > Apricaphanius > Apricaphanius iberus. The sequence goes on along the minus strand of JAPXFQ010002963.1, from coordinate 1,182,978 downwards.
GTGACACCTCTCTGGTTTGCATCACACTCATAATAAAAAATTTTCAAGGATCACTGTCTGAAACCGCCTTGACTGGAAAAACTAACATGAAAAAACTTGTCTGCTTTTTGAGGAAACAGAAAGCACAAGTTAAATTTCCCACAAGATATGAAGAAAAACAGATTTAATTCAAATTTAAATTTAAAGTCATTGGTTTGTTCACCACAAAAGGATGGTCTCAAAATATGAAAAAAAATTTTTAACAAAGACACTTCCTCTTTCCTGGTGTTTATAATTTTAGCTCTTTTGTACTTTCTTTCAAACAGGAATATGACAAAAACAGCCAGATGTTCTTTCAAGTCTCATTTTTTTAATTTTACATTAGCACAAATTTCAAAATATGAAAAACAAAATTCTCAAGAATATGCAATTTAAATGACAATATAATGGTAATTAAGCAGCTTTTAAAAAGCAACTTGTCCCCTACCAAAGCAAAATATGGCAAAAGGAGACGTTGCCTGTTGGGCAGAGGGACGCGTGGGGTGAAAAGGGGTGTGCTGCGTCGTAACTTCCTTAATTTTACGCCTAATTACGGAGGTGTGGCTTAGATTTGGCTTGTTTTATACCCCGCAGCCCTTTCTGCAGAGCCAGTAGCAATGCCCAATTTAAATTAACGGGCAGTGTTGATTTTTAAACTGAAGAGGGCGCCACACTGACGTCTTTTGGTAGAAAATTTATAAAATGTACAAAAATACCAAAAATAATAGACAGATATGTAGACAGCAGTATTAGACAGTCATGTATAGTTTATCAGCAAAAAACCCCAAAAAATATTTGATTTGGGGCTGAGTTGCACTTTAAGCTCTTTAATTACTGAAGCTGCATGACAGAGATTTAGAAAAATGTATTTTGACAGAAAATCAAAGCTAAAAGAAAGCCATAAATTACTCCGGACTTGTCTTTTCAAGCTTGTGCTATATTCCGTCTAGATTGCTTATCTGTTTCAGTAGATCCCACAAAAGACAAGTAGCTGCCTTCTAACGTTTTTTGCTTCCAAAAAAAAAAAGAATTTCAATTAATCTAATTATTCTGACAGTGTATGCTCATGTAAGCGTTCAACATCAGGCCCCGCTTGTTGGTTTGAAACCGTCCTTCTCTCACAGTCTATTGCCTAATTAAGTTGTACCAGATTTTCTTGCCCGTACCATCCTCGTGCTCTGCTAATCACATGAGACAGTTGCAGTCAGGGACAAGACTGATCAATCTCATTAGATGAGCTGATACATATGTGGAAACTGCATGAGTATTGGCTTCTGGACATGCGGCGACAAATGGAGCCGCGTGACTCCCTGTCTGCTTCAAAGTGCATCCCTTTGAGCGGTTAGGGGAATGAAAACAGGTTTTGCTCCATCAGGAGTGCGGCGCAGAGACGGGGTAATGAATTCTAGGGGGCTGAGCATGCTAACGAGTTCATTATTGCTGCACGGTTTAGGAGTAATTACCATTTTGCATCCAAAGCAAGTCAAGACTGAGTTGCGCTTGTCAAATTAAGACAAGTGTGAACTCATGAAAAATATTTGCATAAGCGTGAGAATGCTCTATGTGAATTTATTTACCCTGCTGTCAGTGGCTTTAGTTTGCTGACATATGCATAGAACCTCTGTTGCATTAATTTGCAATGATTTGTTCTGCTGTAACATATAATGTTTACATAAATAATTTTCATTATTAAATTTGATACCAGATATTTACATTAAATGCTTAAAAATATTTGTCAGTTTTATATTTATTTAATTAGACTACTATATAATAAACTGTAATTTATGTTAGGATTACCAATATTATTTCTACTTGCTATATGCCATGATTTTTGAGAGAATATTTTTTGTTTTGTTTTTTGTTTAGTAGCATTGCCTATTGGGTCAAATTTCTCACAATAGTTTGCTGTAATTTTGGCCAATTACTTCTGACGGTACTGGATAACTGAGACAGATTTGCAGGCCCTCTTGGTACAAATGTGTTTTACTTGAGCTAAGAAAAAAAAAAAAGATTCTATTAGCACTCAGTAGTTTTAATGTCCACTTTTCAGACAAAATTACACTTAATATAAAATAATTACACATAAAATATGGTATTTTGTCCTAGTTTTGCTTAGTTAGTCAAATCTGATCCTTTAGTCTCTTCAAGACAGGTAGAAGGTGTAAGGTATACAGTTTATTATTTCAACAATAGTATCGGATCGGTATTGGGTATCGACAGATGCACAAAGCCCAGCCATTGGCATTGGTATCAGGACTGAAGAAGTCGGATCAGTGCACCCCTACACCAACCACACCAATGGGTGCATAACTGGGAAGTGGAAGGAATATGATAGGTTTTCAGATTTTTCAAACATAGTTCACTTGAATGCCACTTTGTTTCTCTATAAATTCAACTGTTCAGTGAATGCCTCAGACATTTGTTGGAGAACATTTGCATGACGAAAAACAAAAGAACATATCGCACCACTGAGACCTAAAACATTTCTCATCCTTCACCTGAAAATACAATAGGTATGGAAAAGTCGCAAACCTACCAATACGTGACTGCAGTGCTGGGCAGTTAAATAGATAACCTGCCCAGAAGTCCATGGCAACTCTAGATGGAGACAAGCTAAAAGCTCCTATTAAAGTGACATACAGTAAGTCTGTGCAGTGCTACACTGTATTGACATAGAAACTTATGTAAAGGAACCCAACTGAGTATTGACTGTATACACTTTTCAGTGCATGGAAATACTTTTTCGGAAAGGGAATATTGTTGGTTTCACCTTATTTTCACATTTTCTGAAAAGCTGAATTTTGATGTTTGGGGGTTGTTGTTTTAGCTGTAAACACTTGAAATATGTGACATTATGTGTAATGAAATAGAACTAACAAGTTTGTTAATTTTAATTGGGGTAGTGAAATGATAGCACTCTTTAGTGGTGTTGTAACTTCCTGAGTTGCCAGCTGCAAACCGGTTTCCTTCTGAAATTTTCGCTCTGTTTCCTTTTCTAGCATGAGATTGGAAAGGGCATGTTCCTAATAAGCAGCCATGCATGTAGCCCACATCAGATAAGTAGGTTCGTTTTTTTGTGTGTTTTTTTTTAGGTCTCGGAAGAACATCATTAATTATAAAAAAAGAACAAGCCCTTGTAGTTGTCTGTGTTGGTACTCTTATTCCCTTACTTCCCAGAATACACAGCCACAGAGGAGGATGTGCGAGTGCATCCTCTGTAAGCCTCAGAACTCTCTGATGCTTCATTAAATCTCTTTGCAGAGGTTGCTCAATCAATGTTCCTGAAAAGACGGGATTTTAAGAAGATCCCAACAGGCGTGTAGAGCTAGATTGATTCTGTGCAACGTCGGCAGATGTGTGACATTGACAGCTCAGAGCTAAAATTGCTTAGGATTTAGCCTTCCTCAAGATCTTAAAAAGTTCATTTTACCAAAATCTTGTTCCTTTTTTCTCCATAATCATTTTATTAAATTATAAGCATATAATCACTCACTTGCAATTCCCTGATTTTCTAATTTGTTTACTTTTAGCTGGTAATTAAATCCCTTGAATGAATGATTTATAGCCTCAAATTGGTAATCCTTGTTGTTTGCTTCTCCTTTGTTGTCTTGCAAATGTATTTCTTAAAACATCTTTCATTAGGCTAGTTGCTGAATAAATCATTAAAGCACATAAGAGTACTGATTAAACTTCATTATGTGTTACACTTAGGGTGTAGTTTCCCTTCTTTTGATTCATGATTAAAGTAAACCTTGCCTTCTGTGTTATTATTATTATTATCATTATTATTATTAACAGACACAAAGTGAAGCAAAAAAAAAGAAAAAAGAAGCAAAATCACTAACATATAAGATCTAAGGCAATGGAGCTAAATGTATTCCCAAGTAAATTTGCTAAAGTGGCATCCGTAGCTGGAAGCACGTTACATCTGTGATCAGACAAAAATCTAACTGGAAATGATGCACGACCACAATGTTGGCTGTGCGCGTTGCAACACCTCCACCCATTGGTATTTATCACAGAGAGGCTTTGTTGTTCTGAATAAACAGATATATTACTGGGAGCGCAGAGTTCAGCCTCACTGCCGGCTAGCAACAGGCACAAGCTCAGTCTTCAGGGCAAGAAATATTTTCACCGCTGGATCAATTTAGACTGGAACACCACAAGTCAGGAGAAATGTGTGACTCTAACTTTTCCTTTCTAATGTTCATTCTTCTAAAGAATCCGCATAAGCATTCTGTTGGAAAAGAAAGACATACAGCAGACACATTGCACAGTTCCAATTAGAGATTTCAGTCAAGAAATGGTAAGTTTAACAAAATTCATTTGTTTTGTTATTCTGGTTTTTGCTTCTCAAAAATGTAATAAAATTATTTATACCTGTTCAGCTTTTCACATAACAACCACAATCTTCGAAATGTTTTTTATTGAAATTTTATAAATATATAAATCAATATATTGTTGCATGTACCTGAAGTGGAAGCAATATGATGTTTCTTTAAATAGATATCTGGAAAGTGTGGATATCATTTGTATTCAGTCTCTTTACTCAGACACTCCCAAATAAAATTCCTTGCAACAAATTATCTTCAGAAGTCCTTACATTACTAAACATAGTTCCATTGAGTGCCACTTTTTTTCACAATAAATGCAGTTGTTCAGTGAACGCCTCAGCTATTTGTCAGAGAACATTTGCATCACAAAGAACAAAAGGACACACCACACCACTGAGACTTAAAACATTACCAATCCTTCACACTAAAATTTAATTAGTATGGCACAGCTGCAAACCTACCAGTACATGACTGCCATGCAGGGCATGGAGTGCCATAAATACATAACCTGACCAGAAGTCCATGATAACATTTTCATTTCGGGAATTAAGGAGGCTGACTTATTTGGGCAATATTTTGGGGCTCTCAAAATGAATTAACCTACCTTTACTAAACACAAAATTTTCATGGTCTGTGGGGTGTTGGAGTAAATGTGGCTTTTTTAAGTTTGGATCTTCTGCTTTCAATTAAATGAACTCAAACACTTCAAAGATCAGATTTGTGAGAGGCAGCAGGCTGCAAAATGTGAGTTTTACATAATTCTTCTTATGGGAGGGAATGGGCGGGTGACAAAGACAACTGCTGTGTTCATGTGGTATGGTACACAACGAGGGCCTGGGCAGGATTTGATCCCACGACTCCCAGGTGAAAGTCATGTGCGCTAACCAGTCAGCCAAAGGGAATCCCCTGTGGCCAAGCAGCCGGGGCACGTCATCTATCGGAGCCACAGTGACAGGACCTCCACACTGTCACATTCACACTTATGTTTGTTTCCTTTATTGGCATATATGGTTAAAAAAACAATACTATTACTATATAATGGATTAAAAAGTTAAAATGTCGAATGGGTTCGCCCGCAGGATGTCGGAACATTAAGGGGTTAAGGTAAAAGGTAATTATAAAGCAACTAATCAATGACTTAATTAGTTGTGAACCATTTTAAAAATAGATTATAATCCATTAAATCGATTAGTTGTTTCAGCTCTACTGTACATTTGATTTGACTGAGATTGGACTCTTTTTTCCCCAAAAAAACTGGGCAGAAGTAGTTATGCGAAAATTTTAGATGCAAAGCTTAAAGACCCTCAGCCCAAAAGATTTGGTATAGTAATTGCAGCAAATTGTGGTTGTTTAAAGGATTAGAAAAGGTTTTGAAGACCTTGCATTCTGTTTCTTCCACCTCACATTCATGCAGCACTTTGTGTCGGCCCAAAAATATCAATAAAATGGGCCCACACAAAGTTTAAGGAAGGGTTACACAAGCAAAAAAAAAAAAAAAAGGGTGTAAATACGATTTACTGTGATTTGATATTACAATAGCGTCCATGACAAATCAACACCGACCTCTCCAATAGAAAATCTATTTTTTTGTTTTTTAATGCTGGTTGTATCAAAACAGCTGCCACAAATAACATGCAGTGTGTCTGCAGGTGTTTAGCTTTGTAATTTTGACTGAAGTTTTGCTCCTCTTTTCATATGCATTCCACTGCAGGTGCACAACTGAGATTTGGAAACTTCACATCACAAAGATTGCTTTTTTTTTCTCTCAGAAACGGGAAACTTGGAAAGAGCTACTTGAAAATTTGACGTGATTTCCACTGGGTGAACATTTAGTTGCTAGGCAGCAGTTTTTTGGTATCCGACTGCAATCATCGAATGAAGAAAGTGGTGAAAGGTGTGTGTGGCTAGATAAAAAAAGCAAAAAACAGAACAAGAGTAGATCAGAATCAGTTTTATGAACAAAGTGGCAATTTCACGAGGCTTGAACTGACTATGTTGTTTGGATAAATTGGCCCACATGCTGGACAGCTGATTACCAAAATAAGGCCTTTAATCAGCATGACTCAACATTATTGCACCCTCCTAAGGGAGGATTTATTCAGAGCTCTAGAACTTCTATATTCTTCTTGAATTTATAAAACAACGTGAAAAATTCAAAATGAGTTAGTGCTGCTGCTGACTTAGAGTTGAAACTAGTAATTTACACAAGATTTTAAAAAACATTTTGTTACCCCCCATTATTTCTGTAGTGAATGCTAAAATGTTGTGAGTTTCTTTATATATATATTCATACTTACAACGTTTTTGTATGGTTTCGTAGCATCGCTTCTTGGTTCAAACTTATCAGAATAGTTTGCTGGAATTTTAGCCCATTTCTTCTGACACCACTGCATAACTGGGCAGGTTTGCGGGCTCACACATCTTTTGCGGGCTCTCACACATCTTTTGCGGGCTCTCACACATCTTTTTCAGCTCTTCCCACATATCTCCTGTGTTATTAAGATAAGGGCTTTGTGATAGTCAGTCCAAAACATTGACGTTGCAGTTACTTTGTAACTACACTATTGTATGATAAGGTTTGTTGTACATTCGGAAGTCCCATTTTGTGTGTAAGCTTCAACTTCCTGGCATTCTACAAATTATTTCCTCATGAGGCCATCCACTTTGTGAAGGTACTTTAGAGTTGGAATGGTTGTCTCAGGCTTTCAAAATCCCCTTGTTTTCCTCCAAGGGTCTTTATGACCAAAGGGTTTTCATCCAGAGGCTATTTTCCTCAATTCATTAGAAAACCTATCCGTTTGTGTGTGTTTTAAATAAATGGCTTCTTCCTCTATGAGAGGCCCTTCAGCCAAGATAATTACCGTGATGTTTTTAATACAGTTTGTTTAAAGACCTTATTCTATTGTAAATGTCTTGATTTATTAAATACTTGATTTTTTAGCATATTAAAATAGAATAGAATAACATTTAAGAGTCGCACTAGGGGGGTATTTGGTATTTGGTATATTATCTTCAGCATTATGGCTCTTCCTCGCCCCCCTAAGTCAATGACATTGATGTGGGTTGCTCCTAATATAGTTCTCCATGCAAGCCCAATTTTCTACCTCAGATTTAAAAAACCTCGCAAATGTCTTATCTCAATCTTTGTTGAGCAAAATAAATTTAAAACCTGTTTTTTTATTTTTTATTATTGTAGCTTCAAGTGCGTGACATTGCCTGTAGCTTCCTTTCTTAAATACTGGAAATATGGGTCTAATTTTGGATAATGGGTGACTCAACCGCATAAATCGTCTGTCCCACAGTGGACTGCAGATGGTCGACGAGCTATGGGTGCAGGAAATCCATTGTTACACACAGTCACACGATGCATCAAACCTGTGACACATGCAGCCAATTCTGGCATTTGTCAGGCCACATTCAGTGAAGGAGGGTGGAAGCAATGAACCCTGCTCAGCTGTAGGTGAGCAAAATGCAGAAGGAAAGGGTTAATCAGTAGCCAAGATAATTGAATCATTTGTCATCAGATTAGATCAAGGCGCTGAACCTTTCCTGAGGCGGTCATTTTGAGATAGCTGCTTCTCTGGGACCATAACAGTGATGGGAAATTATAGTCTGAGGTAAGTGACCGCTTGCTTTTGCTTTAACTTATCTGAGCATAATTGGAGATAGACACTGGGTAGACTACTTGGAAGTTGCAGGTTTTAAAAGTACATTTGGCCCTGTGTGCTGGCTGCTGGGGGGTTGGGGCTCGGATGGAGGCGGGGGTGAGACGTGGGGGTGGGACCCAGCAGTGTGCTGGTGCCCAGTGGGGAGTGTGACTGAGGGCAGGCAGGAGCCGGGTGCTGCAGTGCTAAGTTTACATTCCAGAGCTATGTTTCACCAAGCTCTACTCTGCTTAGACATGCACAGACACACACAGGCACACACACACGCACAAATATGTTGATGGATTTGTGAATTTTTCTGAAAAATTGATTTGCTTGTCATCCACGCTATCCTCGAACAAAACCCCTGTACATCCTAAAAACCTTTCATCGTTTCCCTTCAACAGTGTGGACTAATAACAAACCATCACATCTGTACCAACTCGCCTCATCCCCACCCTCTTGCTTTCTCAAGTTACCTTGGCAACAGCGTCACCTCACTTCATTGTGATGGAGTGTGGAGGTGGAGGAGCAAGGGCTGCGAGGTTGCAGTGTGCAGGAGTCACTCCGGGGGGGTTGCACAAGCACGTTTACAAGAGTGCCCGGCAGAGTAGACCTGCCGTATGCCCCCCAACCCCTCCAGCCCTCAGAGACCGATTACCAGAGGTCAGAGAACTGGTTTCAGAGCAGCCCTGCTGGGTCCTCCATGTGTAACCCATCAGGGATCGACTGCGTGACCTGGGTGCATATGGAGCTTGTCTCAGTGGTTAGGTTGTGACACATATCTGCAGTGGATCATCTGTGAGCCGTTAAAGGATCAAGGAGGGGCCTGATGTTTTTATTTATTTATTTTGTGTGTGTGTGTGTGTGTGTGTGTGATATTGTGGGTTGAATTAACGGTTTATGATTTTGGCAAAAAAAAAAATGTGATTGGTGAATTCTCTTGCCAGGATTGTTTATGATGCTGGCTAAGAGTGATGAAGCTATTTCCTTTGAGACATAATGATTGCCTATGTGTCAGAAGGAGGGGAAAGTATTTCTTGGAATTTATAATCAACACTTATTTTGCAGTGCCACTGCGTTGTCACATGGATGATATTGACTGAAGTGTCAAAATTATTCATTTATTTCATTTTCTAACACATACATGGTTTGAAATTAGAGTGATAAATGGAGCACAAATACAGTATAACAGGAAAGTAAAGCGTTACATTTTAAAATATATCGATCATTATTTATTTTGGTTTCCATAAGGGTGGAAAACTGGAATTTGATCTAACTATGTATGGAAAAATAGAATGGAGGATAAAAGCTTGTGTTTCCAGACTTTACTACTATTTGCATCTTATAAGAGCTTCCATCCATCCGTCCGTCCATCCAGAGCTTTAGTAGGCCGTATTTAATTACAAGGTCAGACCAATGGTTGAAATCCCTGACATGAGTTCATATTAACCTCTACATGTAAAATGCTGCATAGCAAAAAATATTTGCACAGTATCCACCTGAATAAAGTCATCTTTCAGTTTAGCAAAAATCTAAATACTTCATTTAAAGTGATAATAACTTACTTGTATTATTTTGCTTATAATCTAAATATTAGGTCCTATTGGGGTTGTCATGGCGTCTGGTAACACACCGCTGCTATGTGACGCATGCAGCCCTCCGCTCCTGCAGAGTGAAGATCTTATGAACGCTTTGGATGGAAGTTTATTTTAAATTTTTTGTAGAAACAATTTTGAGGATTGAAAGAAAGAAAATAAAAAAAGCAGCAGTAACAGTGATCATAATGATTTGCACTGGTGCAGTCAGCGACCCTAATAACGGCAACCCTCTTAAGCTGAATACATTTGCAAAGCTTCTCTGTTATTTTTGTCGACAAAAGGACATCTAAAAGCTTCTTATTGTAATGCAATACTGCAGTGTTTCTATTATGCTGAGCAAAAACACGACTCTGTGCAAACCGACCACTAAGTTCAGACTGAGAAACGATCATAACAGTCCTCCCTTACACAGACAACAAAAAAGGCATTGTATTCCTGACAATAACAGCACGTACTGCAGGACTGTTGCACAGGATTGCATTAGGGTTTGCAATCATTTGTTACATATTTTGCCCACTGTTTGGAGACAGCTAACAATTTAGGCGCTGCATTCGATGTAACTGTTGAGGCCCTGCTTAAACAAACCAAACTTAACAGACATTATCAATGCTTAATAGCCTGGCAGGTTTTTCGGTCCGTCTCATAATAGTCCTGTAAATATGCATGACCCAAGTTAAAGCAGTGTATGGCTTGTTAACCTGTGAAACACTTTTGTGCCTGATTAAAGATGAGATATTGAGCCGACTCAATGAAATGTCAACAAAAGCCCTGCAAAAATACACCCTCCTTCAGTCTGGACTCGCAGCCGAAATCTGGTGAAGGCGAGAGTCAAACAAGTGGTTGGAGAAGGATTAATCTATATACAAATGATTAATACTGTGTGTCCCCACACCTCGTCACCGTAACCGCCTGCCAACGTTTGGGGAGATTCGCTGCATGTTTTTTGCACTTTCAAGAAAGCTCGGTGTGTGTCTGTGCTTGGTTATATCTATATTTATGGAAGAATTCCTGGGCTGTGCGAGTCCTGTCCCGTTTCTGCCTCCAGGTCCCCATTACCGGCAAAAATGACATTAAGGAAGCGCATAAACATTTTTAGCATCTGAGAGAAAAGCAGACCACACATATACAGCAGCATCTGATAATTCAAAGCGGTGGCATGTGACAGGTTGTGCAGATAATGTTTCTTCCTTTCTACCTCTGCAGTCCCGCAGAGCTTAGTTGAAAGGACCTGTAACCCAGCGTGAACAACTTTTTTTTTTTTTTGTAGGAGACAGCCTGTAATGAGAAAGCCCCATTATGTGTCCGGCAGGAGCTGGTGCCTTTGCGCTGCTGCATCTTCCACAGTTACCCATGAGGTCTTTCTCTTTGTTAGTTAAGGGGAAGAGCAACCACAGACGTCCCTCGCTCTCTGCTTGTTAGCCAGCAGTAATGACAAGGCTGTGGGGAGCCAGGCAACCAGGCCAAGATGCTGGCAGCACGTTCCCCTCTGCTGGCCCTCGGCTCACCGGCAGGAAGGGGAACAGAAGCAGACAGCACAGAGGACACGCTGGGAGGATCAGATCCAACAGACTGGGGAGGAAAGGAAGGATTGTAGAGGAGGATGAAAATATATATTTTTTTACCTCTGCACAGACTGAGACCAGACCAATCCATTATCAACACGCAAACAGACGGGGGGGTTGAGCAAGTACCCGTCTTGTTCAAACCTGGCATTGTGGCAGGCTTGCTCAGCAGCACTAGGATCAATGCATAATTTGTACAGAAATTGCCTCTCAGGGTATGTGATTCTCTGGGATCCTGAATTTACAAGGACGTGATTTGAATTTCTGAGGCAAGGAACAGTTTGCATCAGGGAACATGCAAAATGGAATTTCTCCAGGGAAGAATTTCCCAAACCAGCCATAAACGTCTCACGTTTATCTCAGGATACAACACGATTCTGTAAACACAAACTCTGCCTTTGGCATGTTACAAGATGAAATGTGTGTTGATTGTAACTGAGCCATCATATATTACATGCCATGTAGTTATTGTGGGTTTATCAGACATGGAAATGCACCAAGAAATTTCTTGTTGATTGTAAACCCCAAGTTCGGCTTGATTGACTGAACAATGACCAGCTGGTCAGTAAGATTTCTCCAGAAATCTATCGCACCATACTAACTGCTATCAGGTCGTGCTAACAGCTTTCTGCGTTCTGGAGCTCTGTGGAAAAATTAGCTCTTGTCATCAGGTAAAATTAATTAAACAGTTGACTTTTTAAATGATCTCTAGCATCGGATATTCACATTTAGCACTGTTAGTGTAGATAGCATTAATACAAACAGCAGTCTCTGAGGAGATAGATCATAATCAAATTTGAGATTTTCCATACCTACTAGCATTTAAATTTTCAACAATATCCATGACACATGTCAAAATCTCTTAATACATAGAACTACACAAAATTGCTGTACTCTATTCAGCCTTCTTGTTATCTGCTGTACGTCTTGCTGTCTATCACTGTAATGCAGCCTTAACGGACCGCAGACATGCCTCAACAAGGAAGGTTTAGGGGCAAATTCTGTTTACCAGAACATTTTCCTGCGCAACTATTGTATTTATGTCACAGCTAACAAGATCAGTAATTCGGTGGACTTTGAGAAAAAATTTAGAACATCATTGAACTGCTTCAATTTAAAACCAAGCTAAAACAATTAACACTATTAGTCTTAAACTATAGTGTAACACAATGGTTATTGCATCTTAAATAATGTTATTTATGTAATATGCTCTTTTTTTGGGTCTATTTATTATCTATACCCGCTTATTCTTGCATGGTCATTGGGGCTGGTGCGTATCTCTATGGGTCATTGGGTGAGATGCGGGGTAAACCTTGGACAGGTCGCCAGTCCATCACAGGGAAACACAGAAGCACACATGACGAACAACCATGCACACACTCATACTTGTACACAAGGACAATTTGGAGATATCTTAAAACTCATGTTTTCTTTTTTTATGCCTTTGGGAGGAAGCCAGAGTACCTGGAGAGAACCCTCACATGCACAGGGAGAACATGTAAACTCCATGCAGAAAGACCTACGGTTTGAAAAACTGTGCCACTTTGCAGTCCCACTTCTCGTTATTTAAATCTTAGTATCATTTGAGCAAAAATAATGAATAAAACCAACCGAATTTAGAAGTTCTTAAGGACTTACTACATACGTTCTACTCCTCCTGGTCTTCATTGTCATATTTGGGGTCTAACAACCAATTTTAGCTGGTTTAATTATTACCCATTCAGCAAGCTAGTTTGCAGTCAGCTCCTTCAGTTTGTGTTACTTGCGATTTGAAATTTGCCTAATTTGTCTCTGAAAATTTTTCAGCCAGCTGCCAAACTGCAGTTTGCAATATTAGGGTAAGGGGCAACAGTGCACTACTGCGCGCTCATCCAACTTTGCAGAACAATCCAGCAAAATTATTTTAAACCGTAAAAACTGTAATAGAACAAAAATATTTTAATCACAATTGTTAAAAGCCTTAGTACCCCTGTAAAGATTCGATGGTTAGACACTGCACACCATAATAATGTAGGGGGAGTACTGGAAGTAATTCTTATGTTGCATAAAATTTTGATGCAAAATGTATTTTATGTATTTAACATAAACCATGCTTTATTTGAGTAAGATGGGAAGTGCAGTCGGAAGCCACTGCTTTGGTTTGTTGAGCTAAACAAGAAGCTGCTGATGCCGCTTTAGGGAAGGATCAGCTATTGAGGAAGGATTTTGTTTCTCGGCTCAGCTGGCATTGATATGCTGTGGCAGGGATGCTGTCCCGAGCCAGGGCAAAGTAGTTGTTAGAAAGGAGCAAAGACGAGGACAGTTCACACTTATTTAGTAGTTGCGAAGATTGTGAAACCTTTAATTCCTCATGCTAAAGCCTTTTATGAGGTTCAGGCTCCCCCTTATTTGCACAGGCCACCATCCATTCTTACCCTCCTCTTCACCAATTTGTCCGTGGACTTAACTCTGGCTCTTCCAGACCTGTGCTTCGGATGCACTTGAAAGGAGCCGTCTGCAGTGCTGAAACACAATAGCCTTTCCAATATTGATCACTTTGGGGTGTAACCTTGGTGGTCAAGACTGACCTCCAAGTGTTAACCCATAATCGTAGTTTTCTATCATTCTTGCAGGAAGACCGTGGTTATTTTGAGTTCACCATCTTGATTCGATCAGCTTCTTCTGTTCATCAGGTGGTGTATTTTGGTAAGTGATGGCATCAGGAATCAGTACAGCAGACTCAAAAACAGAAGAAAAAAAAACGGTGAATGAATCAGCACAGGGGCGAAATGGGATAGCTCTTTTTATAGATAGATGTCATCAATCTGAGAAAATGTCCTTCATTTGGCACGCGTCAGTCCTGGGGGGAGAAATACATATTCAATCTTGAACAATGACTGTCAGTCACTCTACTTTCATCCAACACATGACAGCTGTGCACAGTGGCAGCTTACACAGTCAGAGAATAGTAGCTGCAAAAAAGTCGGAGGGAGGGGAAACACAATCAGTGGGTAACCAACAAACCTGGAGCATGATTGATTGGACGGTTCACACTGGACAAGCATACACATGAAGCGGAACAAACTGTCCGAACCAGATCTTTATACACTCCGTATACACTCGTTGGGCTGACTTTTCAGGCTTTGGCCAGTTAGGTTTGATAAATACTCAAATAATAATAAAAATAAAGTTTTGGATTACTTATATATATTTTTCTATACATTTATTGGCCCTAATTTAGGAAAAATAGAAGGAAGTTAGTCTGATTTCATATAAGAATGTCTGTATATGAATATCTGGTTTTAATGGTATATGTGGAAACGCCATGGTGCCTGATGCAAAATGAGTTGACCACATCGTCGAAGAGTCCATCTGTCCCCTGCAGGATGTCACTCGACTCATCCTCCCAACTGTAAGGGGGCCAGCGTGTTGAAGCAAGGATGCAGCTGCTCCCAGCTGGATCTCAGTGTTCAGCCGGCAGTGGAAGAAATGTTTGGCCTCTTTCTCCTCACTTTCAGTTTTTTCCAAGTCACGTTGTGTAAACTTCTGCTCTGGCTTTCCTGTGTACTAATAAGGCCACTGTGGTGCCTGCTCTGGATGGAAGGGACGACTTGCAAGATCCATCTATTTGCACTGACACATAAATGTATTTTTGTTCTTGTCAGTATGCAAGGAATTTTGTTTGTAAGTGGGATTGCGTCAGCCGGATTGACCAAACCTCAAGTTTTCTCATTTGTGGGTCGCAAACTTTGGTATGACAAACAGATCCTTGATGAGAAAGTAGAAGGATGGTGGCAGGTTTCTCAGGGGTCAATGCCGACGACGGGGAATTGTTACCTTTTATTCACTTGTGAACAGCTTCATCTTCTTAAAGTCGGGCAATCATTTTATTTCTCTTGTTGACTCTTCCTTTAGCTCACGAAGCGCGAGTGAATACACTGGAGAAAAAACTCCAACAAAAAACAGGAGCTGGTTTTGAAAAGCCGCAGAGGGAATGTCTGCTGTGGCCTGTAATTGTCAGTTTCATTACACTAACAGCCAATGATATAAGCAGTTCAGAAAGTCAAGGCTGAACATAGTGAATCTGATTAGTGTCTCCAGTCAAGCAGAAATGCTTTACTCTGATGACAGGATTGTTTTGCTACAACACCAGGATAAACTCTTCTTGAACCAGTCAAAGCAAATCATCCCTACATTCACAAAAAAAAGGTTCCGCAGAAAGAAACTGTTACATAATATATGCATTAACTACTAACGACTTACAAACAGGTCACATCGAGTGGAAAGAATCATCCGAGTGGAAGCTGATGGGCCGAGCAGACCCAATACAATGCCAGACGTAGAGGCGGAGTGGAAGAGACGGCGGTTAAGTCATGCATACGCACGAGTATAGACCTGAAGCAGAAAACGCAACCTGATGGGAACGTGGCGGTCTGTCAATAAGGCTTATGATGCGCACAGACTGATGCAGCCAAAGCATCAAAGAGGCGGAACTCTTTAAGAAAGATGAAAGGAAATGAATAGACAGTACTGGTAAACATTTTCTCATGATGTGCAGGAATATATACCTTGGAAATACTCTTAAATAGTATAAGACTGAAATTATTTTTGGACCAGAACAACAAACATTGTTTGCTACAGTGCCTTGAAAGCATATTCTACATGTTCTTTAGAAAAAGCATAATGAAAAGCTTCAGGGTTTGGTAAAGAACATAGATTACTAACAACACGACCTTTATCAGAGAAACAACCCAGAGGCCTCTGGAGGAGCTGCATAGATTCATTGTTTATGTGAAAAAAACTTTTTTTCTTCATTGAAAATGATTCATGTGGCAGTAAAGGGACACATGACACTAAATATGAATTACTTGCAATGCTCCTGGAATGTCGCAATCATAAAGGAATGCTTTGATGCAGTACTTTTACATTTGCTCTATCTGACCCCCCCCCGGAAACTTTGAGATTAACCGCACACTACCTCCTGCACTACATGTGTAAATATATGACTACATATATGTATATATGTACATAACTTATATTTATGGTTAAAACTTTATCATGCTTACGTTTTTTTTCTTATGCTTATGTCTGTTTCTTGTTGATATGTCAGCACCGTCAAATCAAGACAAATTCCTTGTAATGTAAATTACTTTGCAATAAATCTGATTCTGATCTGATTCTGATGAATGACACTCACACTTGATGTTGATTTTAGTGATTGTGACTGCATAAAACTTACATAGGCTATGGAAAGGAGTCACACTGTAGTAAATTCCTATACCTCAATGGCACCAATTCGGCACAAAACATCATCAGTTGTGACATAAAATATTGTGATATATTGCCGTATCGATATTTTCCTATCTCCCTAGGATGTAGTGTCATCATTGTAATATTTTACAATACCAAAAATGTAGGATTTCTTTATATCTTGCAGCCCTTGTTTATTCCCAGCCACGAAACGTCGCTATTGCCGAAGTGATATCGCAGTAACTCGTTTCCTTCGTATTGTATATCACAGTTTAGATAAAAGCGTATTCATGGGTTAGGATGGATATAGTCAAAGTCCCAAACTAGATTCAGTTTTTAATCCCTAGCGAGACTCGAGAAATGCTCTTCACTGGAAAGGGTTGCTGCACCAAGTATTGATTCTGTTCGGCTGGATACATGACACACTTCAAATTTTTTTTTTGTCTGTAAAAACATTGAAAACCTTCTATCCATGTTCTTTTACTTCACAGTAATTCACTGCTTTTATGTTGATGTGTTGCATAGAATCCTGATAAAATAGATTGAAGGTTGCAACGATAATGTGACAAAACGTAAAAGAGTTCAAGGAGTTTTGATGCAACACTGTATATAAGTAATTTCTCATTGTGAAATTGGAGTGAGACTATGTAAACATTTTCAAGTAACCCTGACCCAGACTGATTAAATTACAAATTCATTACAAGCATACCCAACTTGGTTCCCCTCTGGTCCCACTGGGTTGGGGTTTATATTCGCTAACCAAATTCAGCAAGGATGAAGAAGAAGAATTTGGCTCAAGAGGAAGCAAGGGAGCAAAATAAAGTAGAAGATGGTAGAACACCCGCAGAAGCATTCATATAAGGGCAAGGCAACACAATCTCTCTTCTACACTTGTCAATTATTAGTTTCACAGTCTGCTTGTTATTTTTAGCAGTTGGCAGTGTGTCAGAAGCAGAATGCAGACAGACCAATGGCTGAAGGTTGGGCCAATGCTTTTTTTTTTTCTTCTCACTTGGATATCTTAAGACAAATGAAAGAAAGGATGTAGCAGAAAGAAAATGCAGAGCCCCTGCAATGTTTTCCTGACTTCTGCTGATCTCTCAGGTCTTAAAACAGATTAAACTGCAGTAATATTGTCTATTTCTGTCAACATTTCTTAATGTTTTGTGACCTTCCAAATGCATGGAAGGGCTTTGTTTTTAGTACAAAAAGATTATTTTTATGGAATTCTAGGATGGGTAAAGGCTTGTAATCAGCTGTTTGGTACAGGTGTCAGTAGGCCTGGGCCGTATACCGGTTCATACCGAAAACCGCTGTTTATTTTTGTTATGATATGAATTTTTAACACACCCATATACTGGTGAATAGCTCAGACAACTTCCAGAACGTTTAATGAGGGGAAGTGTTTCAGCTACTTTCAGCCTTAGAACATCAATAATGCCTACTAGAATCACAATCATTTTAATTATCTTCATATCATTCACCTGTGTCTGGAAAAAAACAACATGATGCAGTCCATATGGCAGTAAAATGGGCTATTTAAATTACCTTTTTATATTCTTCATTCTTATAAGATAATGTGGATATAAACGCTCTTGTATGGAAAAAATACAGTTAAACACCGTAATACAGATATGTTTTTTTAAAATACCGTGATATGAAAATTCTGCCATACCGCCCACCCCTAGGTGTCAGCTAATTTTTGCTTTTGCTGTTGAGGTGAACGCTTCTGGGCTTAAATGAGCATTGGTGTTGTTCCACTCATTAGATTTAAGGTCAAAACTATGGGACTTTATGTAGCACAGTGTGATGAATCTGGGAATTTAATGCATCTAATGTATCTTTTCATTGCCACATGCCTAGTCTCTTCTTATCCTTCCTTGCCTCTTTATTATTTTCCACCTCTGTATCTCTTTCTCGAGCTATTTCTCTTCTTTTTACTGCCTCTACACGCTTGAACTGTGTCCTTTGCCCTCTTCCCTGTTTTAAGTCTTCCTCTTCCACAGCTGCTCGCGTCTCATCTGCCAAAGCTCTCTCCTCTTCATCTTTTCTTTTCCAGCCCAGGTCGTCGTTGCTTTATTACTCAGCCCTCAACGAGAGAGAGCTTTGAATTGTTGCAGGGTGGTGTTACATTTGCCATGAGCCAGGGCATAATGGGAGTTAACCGCTGGCCATAAATTTGGCCGCAGAAGATGCGAGGGGTATGAAATGTTCAGCAGTGGGGCGGGCTGCTTATTGTGCCGGAAATGTAACTTATTGCACAAGAGACTGCCCGCCCCCCCTGTTCTCGTCAATCCTAGCTTTTATTGGGAGAGAAGATCACAGCAATTCTCCATCCCAGTCTCCTTCTGTGGCTGGTGTTCCCTAACCGCCTTCTTCAACCCCAGACAGTCTCATTCTCTGTTGGTTTTCACATTTCCTGGTTTTCCCCTTTCTTTTTCCTTTCACTGTTATCCCATCCTTTTACGTTTGCTAAACTATTCATACGCATCGTGTCACATTGCAACCATAAACTTCAATGTTGTTTGGGGGATTTTTTATGGTGGAAACATGACTTTATAACAGTTAGTAAAATGTGCCATTATTTTTTAGCAATCTGTACCCTCATAACCCTAAATCAATTCAAGCGCAGCCATTGGATTAGAAATTAAGAACCAGTTCCGACTTGGAACCGGTCCAATAGACCAATTCCATCAGAATTGTATGCATCCAACATAATACAATATGTATTACGACACAAACAGGATGATATGATCTATTGCAATATAACACAATGCTATGAGTAAGACTATATGTTGTGATTTTTTTAAACTCAATTTAACCTTAGAAAAACCTTTGTAGCATTCTAAACACTACAACCTGTTTCATCTATAACACATCCAGCTTTATTACTAGATTTAGTTGATCCACTGGAACCAAGAAGGTGAAAACAACCACCAACTAGCGGTTATACTTTTAATTTTATGACAAAATTCAATTAAAAAAAATATTGATACTTTGCTTTTTAATATCAATGCTATATCGTAACATAAAATATTGCACTATATTGGCATACCGATTTTTTCCTTACATCCCTACTAAAACCAACTGAGAACTCTTTAAAAAATGTAATCTGGAATTTTGTGTTGTACAATATCTAGGAACCCTTTGAATGTGACTAACTGAAGACTGGCACTGTCTGCATGGGGTCACTGCAAGCCCGTTCACCCTCCCTTCTCTTTAGCTTGTCCCTTGCACCCCAGGCTGCGAAAGGTCAGTCATCTTTGGGACTCATTATGCGAAACTGAAACAGACAGTAAATGCGTGTGGGTCCCAACAGCAATATAGCTAGAGGCAGAGGGGTAACTCTGACCCTGAGTTTAGGCTTTTTGCTCTCACGTCAATGGTCAAGGTTCTCCACGGCCTGAAGTTTGGCTCACACATAGATTTACTTTACAGAGCTCAACATAGAGTAAATGATCGATTTGGAATTTCTCTGAAAACCACCCATCACCACATAAACACTGACACTCAAGGTCCTCGTCCCTTGCTGTAGGCCTGATACATGGGGCCGCTTGATTGTCTTTGACTCCTGCTCTGTAAGTTTCTCTCTCTAAAACACAAGTGCACGCTCCATTGCAGAGCCAGTTCATCACCTTCCCTGACATGATGAATTTACAACGCTGCCCTTGACTGTGGCCCGGCCCTGAGATCCACCTTCTCTTGTCAGGAGACGGATTGGTTTGGCAGGTGTGACCCCCCCCCTCCTAAGTCCACGTTTTTATGTGGACATAAAAAGTAATAAAGCAGAGGAGTGATAGGTGCTTTTCATTGCTAATTATGTCCCTCTGGGGCAATTAAAACCTGTTTGCATACACTGCTGGCACAAATGACCCACATCACACCCCCACCACTTGGCCAGTGAGGTGTGTGTGGGTGCGTGTATGCATGAGTACTGATCTTAGTGTCACCCTGGGGACGTGAATCCATGTGTATCCTGCTGTCAGCGAATTTTCCACAGAGATAACCTTGAAGAAAAGGGCCGGGCATTTGGCTGTGATTCTGAACGCCAAGCTGGAATGGGCCAAGCGACTGCATGGGTAGAACTTCTCCGAGACCTTTAGCCACTTTGAGGAGACTTAATCCCGAAGTTGCAATGAAGTGGAGCAGCTTAAGTGCTTTAGGGGAAGCAAAAGCACACACAGTCCGTTCATAAAAATGAAAGAATGTCTCTGTGGATACCTCTTGAAAGGAGAGGAGAAATAATTGACTTTTGCTTATGCTTATTTGATTAGACCATTTCCACTTTTAGAAGTTAAATGGTAACATTTAAATGATCTCCTAGGCTTGCATTACTGTGGATTATCTGCCAATATACTTAACACAGAACTATTTGTCAAACATACCTTTTTTAACAATTATTTCTGTCATTATGATGGCAGTTTAAAGAAAGAAAAGAACATGTTTACTGTAGAATTAGACACTTATTTTGCAAATACTCATGTAAAATAGCAAGACATCTACATCTAGAGCTGTAGAATTTTTTTTCCAAGTTGCAGATAAATATTACATTTAGACAGCTGCATTATTGTTTTATTTATTTATATAGCTTAATGATCAGAATGACCATTCATTGTCGCAGTAATGGAAAGAAAGCTGACTGCTTTTCAGCCCATTTGTTGCTTTTTCTTTTTTCTGCAAATAAATTGTAGGTCAGTTGTCTAAGTGGGCCACTAAATCTTTTGGGTATGTTTGAAGCATTTGCTGGCTGGCCAACCAGTGGAGCGCTTAGGTCTGTGTCATTGAACATTACCCTACATACTGATAGTGGTCTTCTTAAACAGTGCAGACTCTTTTTGCCACTGCATGAAACAATTTAAGTATATCATAGTTTTTTATTGTTGTTGTATTTGCTAGGGTTCGATGATATCTCAAGTGATATCTCAAGTGAAAAATAAAGAATAATTTTACTTTCATGTGATTCATTTATATCAACATAAATACACCAGTATACAAGTTCTTGGCTCGCCATCTATATCTTGGTACTTCATATTGCGTCGTCTCCTTTCCTTGCTGAACGCATCCCACACTAACTGCCGACCCCTCAGTCTAGAAGGCAGAGACTGCATTGAAACAGAAGAATACATGAGTAAAACTACTGAAGAGGAGCTGCTGGGTAGTCAAAAAAAAACTACTGGCTCAATTATTTGAAGATTGTTCAGAATCAAAGTGTCAGATACGAAACAGTGTAAATCTCTGGTGCAAAGAGTGTGTAAAACTTTGTTCACCAGGCCAGAAAACAAGACTTTACCAGGTTCCTCCTGACCCTAAACCAGGGGAGGGCAGGCCATAGGGAGGATTGGTTGAACCACTGTCATGATCCTGCTTTGTGTCTGTGTACATGAGTGGCGGATTTTCCTTTATAGAAGATCTTTGTAGGCTGTTATGGTACATTCAGACCAAGGGCTTTGTCAGCGTCATCAACGTCAAGATTACATGTTAATTTTCTCATCCATGACCTACCCAAATTAATAAAACTTGCGCCCACAACCGCAAAATTTAAATTATTTGTTTTTCACCCATTGCCATATTTTGATTTTAGTAGTTACTATTAAAATGTAATTGGCTCAGTCGCCCAATTAGTCAGCAATTAAATAGTTTTTTCCCTGTTACAACAAATAAAAAAGAGAGGACAAAGAAAAAAGAGGAGCGGACATCGTTAAAAGAAATGATGCACATGAAAAGGCAAGGTTATACAAAGTGGAAACTGAGCCAAGAAAACAGCCAGATGAAGATGAGAGTTTTGATTTTTACACACGCCCACTCTCCAAAGATTTAGATCTGTTGTTTTCTCAGAGTCCTCAACAACAAATTTTTGTATTTTGCTCTTACAATTTAATACATGGTCATATGTTAGATGTTTTGTCTTGTGTTGTTATACTGCTAATAAAAGTATTTCTATAAAGAAATTATGGCTCTGCTGGCATTCTTTGAACAATCAATCAGAGGCCTCTAAGAGCCAAGCTCCCAGGCTGAATTTCAACACTAGCCCGCCCCTAACCAAAAACAGTTCTTTTTAATAGTAGAGCTATAAGTATTTGGATTCAGAAGAAAGAAACATTATTTTGTAATTAAAGAAAGTGATATTAATAGTATATCATGATACTTTTTCTGATGTTTATCTACTTCTCTTTGTCAATAAAAGTGCATGTGTGACATTTCAGATATGTAGCTTAGATTCTTAATTAGCTGAGAAAAATGAGATATAACATATCGTCCAGTCATAATACTTGCCCATACTGAGTCTTTAACCAATATTTTATTAAATAAGTTTAAGTTTGAAACTCCCATGTTCCTCCAGCTGATGTTTTAACTCCGAGTTATGGGCTGAAATGCTAAGCAATGCCATCATGCTTCACCTTCATTTTCATATGACTTTCTGGTCATTGGGGCCCTAAACACTATAGCGCAGTTCAAAGACCAAGTATCTGAAAAAAGTTCTTCTCCTGCTTCTTAAATTCAGAGCTTTGCTTTGAACATCATCAAATTTGATTCGTGTTTCAGCTGTTCCCCCCACAACAGCTCTCCAGATTCAGCCATCAGAGCAGAATACATTCAGATAGAGGGAAACTATCATTGTAGCAAGTTGTAAACCAACTTTTTTAGACATTTGTCAGATAAGCAAAATAAACTAGATGGCTTAAAATAAGTTTTGCAAACAACATAAACAAATGTAGACAAGGGACAATGTCTTTTAAATGTTAGACATTTAAATTATCTTATTAGGTGTATGGTTGACATAAAATCCCTCACAGTACTCGAACCACAGGTATTGGACCTTTATCTGAAACCCAATATCAGATTG
Source organism: Apricaphanius iberus (assembly GCA_028564705.1). NCBI lineage: Eukaryota > Metazoa > Chordata > Actinopteri > Cyprinodontiformes > Aphaniidae > Apricaphanius > Apricaphanius iberus. The sequence goes on along the minus strand of JAPXFQ010002963.1, from coordinate 1,159,746 downwards.
TAGTCCTATTTAAATTGTATATTTATTTTATGAACCACATTGAATAGAATCTGTCTGCCGAGAGGTTTAAGACTGATAACAGGCTATTTTGTTTCTGGTTTTATAAAATTACCATATTTTACGGAATATAAAGCGCACCTGATTATAAACCGCAGCAGCTTATTTTAGGGAAAAAACACAGATGTGTACATAAACAAACCTAACCCCGATCAACTGCCTTGAAATTAAAAGAGGCATCGTATCTATTTCTTCGTTTGTTTTTCCATAATGAGGGTTTGTGCACGAAAACTTGTTTTCGCAAACCATATCGCCCTGGTAATGTCTGTCTGTTCAACATCTGCTTTCAATGTTTGCTCTCTCTTTCTCTATCTCTCTCTTTCTCTCTCTCTCTCTCTCTCTCTCTCTCTCTCTCTCTCTCTCTCTCTGTCGGCCTCTTACGCGCACTGTATCCCTTAAGGCAGTATTTTACAGTGGTACCACTTGACAAAACGTTAAGCTCTCCAAGTACCACAATCGTGACCAACCTAAACATACAGTAGAGAAGACGTACCCTTTTAACTATAGACAATTAACAAAGGAGGCTTATTTAGTCCTAATAAGGATTATTTATTGGTAATTGTTGCCAGCCACAGCCACACTTTGTGTGAATGGTAAATTTTTGAATTAATTTTATTTTCAAAAAATATTTAGAACTTTCTTTGAAGTACCACTAGGAAGAGCTTGTATACCACCAGTGGTACACGTACCATAATTTGGAAATCATGACCTTAAGGTAAAGGATGTGACTTGTACAATCCATAGATCGAGGTAGCCCTCTAGTGGCCTTTGGTTGTAAAAATCCATAAATAAACCGCTCCAGATTACAGGCCGCATGGTTCAAAACATGAGACAAATGTGGTGTTTTATAGTAAATAGAAAGCAAACAAATGACAAACAAAACTGAAACGAAAACAGGTTTATATAGTGTTTTGATTACTAGGGCTTTTTGTTGTACTCCAGATATTCCAGCAAACCATCTTTTTTAATTTTCCCAAATTACCAAATAATCAAATCTCGAATGGTGAAGTGTAAGAACATAAAATAATGCAATATTTTAATCAGTCTCTAAATGTATACTACACGTAATACAATTTGTCAGGAATTACAAAATGACTGCATAATAAACTACCATTGAGGGCACTAGTTTATAATAGGTTTGCTGTGGGTTTCTCCTTCCATATGTGTGTGTTAAAATTCATTGCATTTATTTGGCCGTCATGCCCTTTAGTCCCCCGGCTTTCCATCAATCTATTTTCTTCTATTTCCCCCATGCTTGTCCTCATGCCCGGCTTTCTCTCCGCCTTTTAGCTTAAGTTAATGGACTACTGCACATGCAGCTTAGAAATGTTGTGAAGTAAACAGCCGCTCATGAAATATTTACCACTCTCCGATGTGTGAGGGTGGATGCCTGAATGTCTGTGGATGCAGTCAGCTGTACCCAGGCTTTGGTACTCCCACACCCACACACACACTTTCTCTCTCTCACACTTGCATATGAAACACCAGGGGGCATCCCAAAAAGCTAAGGGTGCCTTTATATCTTGGCACAGAACCAGTAGTGAAAGGCAGTGCCATTAGTGGTAGCATTCTGCTGCTTAGTGAGTCCCATATTTGCTTGTCTTCATATTTACTAAAAAGTTTTGCTCAGATTACAATATTTTGGTCTTAGATTAAAGCAAAAAGGTGAATAGCATTGATGTGTTAAGAGTGACCTGTTTAAATTACAATATTTTTCAAGTTTATAATCTTTTAAAAACAAAAGGAAGGAAATGCATATTTTCTTTCTTTCAGTAATCTCTGTTACATATCAAAAGAAGAATCACGACATATATGTATAAATTTATAAGCATTAGAAAATATTCAGAATTAATACAGATGTTCATCCACTATTTAAATAAAATCTTTGAGTAGAACCAACAAGAGCTTATCGCTGATAAAATGAAGAATAAAATGTACTATTAAACTGCTGTATAATAATTAAATAAGCAAAAAAATACAAAAACAACAAAAATCGTTGTAAACGCTACTTCTAAATGTTTTTTTTAATTTTTATATGTTTGAAATAAATATTTAAAATGTTATGTATGCCTGACTTTGATCCAAGTCGAGCCATACAATTGTTGAAACCAGATGGATCGGATGGGCAGTTTGGAATCTATTTTGTCTCTAAAGTGTGGTTGATTGGAAAATCTCTGCAGAACAGCAGTTTGAAACATGCTGTCATCTCTGCCACACGTCATTGGACCGTTGAGTGGCTCCTGTCTTTGGATCAAAATTAAAAAGCATTAACCATACAGTAAGAGGAAACTCACCAAATGATTTGATAAACTTTAGATGAAGGATTCTCCATAATTGGTATATAGGAAAAATAAGATCTTGTGGGAACTTTGCAAAGTAGAAAAACCTAACACGGTATATTGCACTAACAAAAAAAACAATTAACACAACGGGGTCTTGAAAGTTTGAGGAGGTTTTGGTCTCTTAGACCTGGGCAAGGTATTGTCACGAATTCTAAACTTTGCACTTCACCTGTGAACTCAGCTTCCAGAAGTTGTGCTTGTAGGGTAAGAATCATAACAAGGACGTCATCAGCCAATCAGAAGGATTTCACATTTTGTTGTCATTGATAAATTCAGAAAAAAAAGTATATATTCTAAACAGATCTTTTTAAGACCCTGGACAGACTTGTCAGTTCTATTAAATGTAAAGAATATATTAGTTTGACCACAATAAAGATCTCATCACTCAGTTTATTCATGTCATTGGATAAAATACAGGTTCATAATCAAAGTTTGATACATAAACTATGAATATTTAACATTACAACATGTAGGACCTTAACAGGTTTTACCTTGTTTCACATAGTTCTGATTCCAGGCTAGTCCAGTAACGATAATGATGTGATGTTTTGATTAAACTTATAGATCTATGTGAACAGTTCGACATGACCTTGGGAAAATCAGTTGGGATAAGTTAAATTTCAGATCCTAAGAAGTTAGGATTCACAACTATGCTGCATTAACATGGTGTCTATTGTTTCTTTTCATTTTTGGATAAAATACTTTTAAGGAAGAACCCCATTTTTTGTTTTAGTTAAGTCTTTGGCCTCAGTTCAGGGCAACTGTTGGACAGTAGGTAGACTAGTTGTGTGGTAATCTGAGGTTTGTAGCTTCAGTTCGTCCTGTCATGTGTTGATGCTTCCCTAAACAAGGTGCTTAACCCAAAATTGTCTACTGAGCTCTGTATCTGTGTGCAATGGGTCACTGTGGCTCCAGTGTAAAGCATGTTGAGTAGTCAGTATGACTAGAAAAGCACTATATACGTAAGTACTTTTACCATTTTGTTAAATCTTTTATATAATATAACACAAGCTTTCTTTAATTCAGTTGAAAAGTGTCATCGCAATGTGTTTAAAAGTACTGCATTTGCCATTTATAATACATATTTAAAGAATGGAAAGTTGTTGAAATAAAGATTCATGCCTGCAGGGCTTTGCTGCCAGTTATGAGACTATAAAAATTCGCTGTAGCTTAATGGCGACAAAGATGTCTGTTTGTCAAAAAACCCGCCTGCTCAGCAAAGCCCATTACAGGGTATATTACAGATAACAATTGTCGCCAGAGTTGAAATTTTTTTGTCTTAATGTTTTGCCTCTGTAGTCCAAACAGAAATTCTCCTGCATTATATCTCATGAACTGATAAGGACGATGAAACGTCTCAAGCGGGTGATGTGCTGGACTGGAAAAATCTAAAATGTTTGGAATACTTGGATGTTATCAGCAAAAACCTATCCGCTCCCTCATTCAGGGCTCACATTGGGTTTTATGTTTTATATACATTTTTAAGAGTCACTTATGTGTGTAAATTTGTGTGAAAAAGCTTTTTCACTTTTTCACTTCTCTTTTCCCCAAGACTGTTCCTCCTTTAGTTCCTGATCTCGCACCTGGATTTTAAGCAAAATCGTATCTCTCCTCCACCATGCTATATACCTTGACATGCATCGCATCGTGCAACAGAACCCCTTAGGGTTGCCAGTAGCAACGTGCATACAATATATAAAATCCTATGAACAAGCAGAAATGGGAAGTGGGTACTTACTTTATAAATGTACGTGCTTCAGGATGTTTTAAGCGACAGTCCTTGTTTTTTTAGGACACTTATTTATAAAATGTGCAATATGGGTGAAGCACTCCTCATCTTGAAAGCTGAGATGCTGTGTTGGTGTAATAGAAGCCGCCCTTAGCTGAGCTGCATGCATAATGCAGCAGTGAACCTCATCGTAGTTCTTGTTGTCTGGAGACCGAGGGCTGCAGATAAGTGACCCCTACTGCAGCCTCAGTCACGCTTTAAAAAGAAAAACAATTACCCAACAGACCCAAAAACAGGTCAGTCCTAGCAAGCCCCCAGGCCCCTTCAAGTTGCCCCTGCTCTGCGACATTTTTTTTAAAGTGCCGACAGTCCACCCTATGGGGTCACACGCACCTCAGCAGCTCATACCAAAAAAAGGGGACACTATGACAGAATAATGTTATCTAAAATTCAAGGTTAAAAGTAAGCTTTAGTGAGCTTCAAGTGTAGCAGGTGCAGACAAAGGTTGTGTTTATGAACAGTACAGGCCCACTTATTGTACCCATTTTTAAAGAAGCAGGGCTGTACGTTTAAAGGGACACCATATTTCATCCTGTCCATTACTACTAAGAGCTGGCATTCATGTCTCTGCTTTACTTTGAGGCTGAGGATTTAAAGGAATAAAGAAGAAACACTCTCTAAAATCCCTCTGTCAGCAAGTCTGTCACACAGTCCAACTTGAATAATCGTCCCACAGTGAGGAACTCTTATTTATTTAAATGACATTATTATCATTTCCATAAATAATGTATACCCTGCTGTTCGTTTGACTGAAGGGCAGATGTGAGAGGGTTTAGAAATTGCTCAAATCTTCAGTGGAATATTACTCTGACAGATTTTCATCAGTGGAACAAATTGTAGTAGAGTATCATAGCGGAACAACACTTTCTCTTTAATCGGGTTACTTTTTGCGGACACAGGACTCAATAGACATTTCTTCATTCTTTTAATTATAAAACCCCAGATATCTGAAACTTTATAATGTGTTTCTCCTCTCCTGCTCCATGACATCAAAGCCAAAGCTAAGCTGAAAGGCATGATGAAAAGGGACTATATAACCATCTCTGCTCATTTTGTGAAGCTCCTTACTAGATTTTTAATAATTGTCCTAATATTCAGTTGGTAAGACTTTTATTTAGAAACTGAATCAACATGATATGCTGAAGGTTTCATGCCTTTTGAGCAGATTATGTTTATTTACAAGAGTTTTATTGAACTTATTATTTTGACATAAGGGAAGAAACTAGAATTGACAATATAGGCTTTCCAAATATCTTGTGTCAGAAATATCCAATGTAATTTTCATTGTATTGTTGGGCCTTGGGAAACATGCAATAATGCTGGTGTATGTTGCAATGACAATATGAGTCGTGACAGTTAATTTATTTTAATTTAATTAATTTATTATGTCTTAAGAAACAAATACTACCAAATAAATCAAAGCCCTAACAGTAATACAATAACCAATGGCATAATTTGAAAATTCAGCTTAAAATTGCGAATAATAGGGATGTTTATTGTATTGTATTGTACATGTATCCCAATACAAAAGGGACAGTACAAAATATTGCAATATATCACAATACTATAAGTGCTATACTATGTGATTTTTACAACTGAATTTAACTGTAGGAAATTTGTCACAACATTCTAAATTCTCCAACCTGTTTTATTACTGGATCTAGTTGATCCACTGGAACAAAGAAGGTGAAAACAACTACCAAGTACCAGTCATATATTTATTCTTATGACAAAAAATACAGTAATTATTAATGTTTAAATCAAATTCTTAAAATATAAAAAAACTATTTTGTGCTTTTGAATATTGATAGAGTTTTGTGACATAAAACATTGCAATATATTGGCATGTCAATATTTTCTTAAAATAAACTAAAACTAAAAGTTGTTGTATTACTATGCTTAATATATAGCTGTATTATTTCCTCCATATCGGTGCCTCCTCAAGCAGTCTTTTTTTATTAAAAAGCCAAAAATTAAACTATAACATCCCAGTTTGTCACGGTAAGAAATAAACCTCAAATCTCTAAGAACTCGAATTTTTTTAGGCAAGGCAATAAGATACGATATTAGAGAAAAGCAAACATTAAGCATGAAACACATTAAACATATAACATAAAAACATATGACAATCACTTACTCAAAGGTTCAGGTTTGAGCCCATTATTACACTTAAATTTCGGGCCTGATCTGTAGTTTCTAGTTGTATTATTTGGAGCTGTGCATTCACTCATGATCATTGCTCTTCAGGTCCAAATATAATTAACTTCAGTTTTGTTTCTAGTCAGTTGGAAAAAATATGGGACATCAACTTTTTAATTTGCTCAATGCATTCATTTCGGGTTTGGATGGGTTCAAAGTCACCAGATAACATTGACATTTAAAGCTGAGTGTCATCTGCATAGTTATAGTAACTAATCTTGACTGTTATAATGTTGGTTAGTGGGAGCATGTCGATATTAAATATCAGAGTCCCCAGGATGGAGCTCTTGCGTGTGATTTATGTCTGTTCTGATGAAAAATCTGTTTGGCCTTAAACTGAGCAGCTGTCCATATTCCATCACTTGGCGGTTCAGAGCCTGACTTGTCAATGCCCAATTTAATTTTCTCCTCTTTGCTATTGTCGTCTTCCATATGCAAAAAAACCAAGTGCCGCTTCAGGCACTCCTTCCCTGGTTACATTAGCCTGGTTAGCTTGGCACTCACAACATTCACAATTGCTCCAGCAGTATCTTCAATGCCATCATGACCCTCAACTTTCAGTTATTTAGTTGAACAATGAGGAGCATTTTTGGTTAAAAAAAAGAACAATTAAATCCATGATACCATAGCAACAGAAAATATGTGTCAACACTTAGAAACTAAAGCTAAAATAAATCCAAACGTCTCAAACTACTTGAAACAAAAAGATGTAGTTAGAGGAAGAAAGGAATAATTAAAAAAATAATACTGTGTTTTTTTGGAGCTGACAGTCACTTTTTCCTTTTTAATTTTAGGTCATCTAAAGTTGATAACATTACGACATTTAAAATCATGAACAGTTGCTGGGGTAGCAGCATCAGAGCCAGTAACTTAAAAAGGCTCAATGACCTGATGAAGAAGGCTGGTTCTGTTTTGGGGATGACTATTGAACAACTATAGATTTTGATGCAAAGAATGATTCTTCATAAAATCAAGGAAAAAAAAGGAGGTTTCTTCAGTTTTGCTGCAACACAGACAACTATAGGAAATCCGTCCTGTCCAGAGCCATCATGGTCTACAACTCCTTGTCTACTCCATAGTCTACAACTTCTTGTATACAACACAACTGTGTTGTTGCAGCTCAATTAGTATAAGCTACAACAACAAAGAATTTCCCTCTGCGATCAACAAAGTACTTTTGACTTTGAATTTAATTTGAATTTAAATTCCATGTCATAGTCAAAAGTAGATCTGCGGATACAGTGGACTCACTTGCATTCCCACACTTTCCAGTTTAAAAGTTATTGGAATGTTTACCTTGTTACCAGCTCCATATCCCTTAACAATCAAGACCGAGGAGTTTGAGCCTGTCAACTCTATAAAACCATGGGAAGAAAAATAAGTTGATATTAGAATATAATTGAAGAAGTTTTTTGTTACCTAGCAACAATAAGCTCTCGAGTGAAGCGGCTGGATAATTAGGTCCTATTTGCCTCTAGTGCAAAAACAGTTGCATATGAAAACAGATCCTTTAAATCTTAGAATTCACTGAATATATGTTTCAACTTCCCCAGAAAGTAAAAACCTGTATTCACAGTATATGTATAGTATAGCTATTATATAGCATCACTATTCAATCTAATAATTAATTTTAACACTTTATTAAAGTGGGAAGATTGGCACATGTGGAGATATTTTAAAATGAGCTAAGGTTATCCTGCACCATCTAATTTAGGGCGTTGGAAGAAATCCTGGGATGGTGAGTTGTGTTTTACCAATGGGAAAGATGTCTGAAAACACACAACTGAACTTTTTTACTGTATGTTGTGTCTTATTAGTTTAAGATGGACAAGTATGCTGAAACTTACCTCAAAATATTGTCTGATTTGATTGCTTAGTAGTTTCACACGTGTCAGTTCCAGTCTGGTTTGCTCAAGCCCCATTTACGGTTCCTGAAACTCTTTGACAAAGGTTCATTTAGCCTGACTTTAGTGAAGTCCCAATCATCCATTATCTAGTAGAGTGCTATCCTCACTCTCCTCTTATTTTCCATAATAAAACACAGCTCAGCACTTTGTTGGGTTGCATGCATAAAGAGAAGCTCCCTGTGTGCCAGCCCAGGCTAGGTATAACATGAACCTTTGCTAACTGCTGCAGAGATTTCAGTATTCCCATATCATTTAATAGGAAGTAAGGAAGATTTCTCTGCACCTCTCTGTTTTACTGGTCTCAGCCGCTCCATGCCGGGAAGTTTGCACCACTGCACTGTTGGCTTGAAAATATTACAGCAGGGCACCGCTTATGTCCTACATATTGTCTTTACCACCGCTGTAAACACAAGCTACCACTAATCACCAGAACCACAACAGGAACATTTTCCTCAGTCCCACAAGCTCACACAGAAGCACGCAGGACACCGCAGCATGCCAATCAAGCTCATCCCAACCAATGCCACTCATAGAACGTCTGGGATGTTGGGCGTTATTCCAGCTTTCTGTTATGATGGCACACATTGCAAACACGCATGCACATATCTGTCAGTCTTCATCCTGTCACAGGTCTGGTCTCAGTGACATGGCAGGACTTTGTTTAGGAGTTGACAGCGAAGGCTGCTTCAGAAACTCAACACGCATACACCCCTATCATCTCTGCTGCTTTGGGATGTAGGGAAGAGATGATCCAGGGATTTTCTTTTGGAGTTGTTGCTCCTGGTAGCTCACTGAATCATCTTGACACTGGTGCAGTCTGTCAAAGTTTACTAAGAAAACTTTTTTGTTGGACCTTTTTTTTTTTTCGGGTAGGCTGCAATTAATAAACCAGCTATCGGAATTTGACCGCTTTCCTTGATTGTGTTCTAGTTGTTGATTTACTGATAAAGTAAAAAACAATTTCATATCAATTAAATTGATCAAAATTCTGATTCACTAAAGTTTTCCTTTTCTTATTGCATTAACCAAAATGTTGCTTCGAAAAGAAGCTAAAGATTGGGAAAATATGCATTGATTTGGACTCAGTTCAAATAAATGTCATAACTCATATCATAATTTATGTTCAAAGAGTAATTTTGGATGTTGATGGTGTGGGCAAGAAGGATCACAGGTAGCAGTCAGTCTCGCAACAAATCAAAGCTTCTGACTGAAGAACTCTTGCTGTATGGCAATTTCATGACTGTCATGACATGCTAACAGCTCAATTCTTGGGTAGCAGCGATGAGATTCCACAGTTACATGTCCTGGATGACACCATTAGTTGTTTGCAACACTGCTAACCAATCTGATTTATTTTGATCTCTACTCTTTAAGTATATGTCTGTGTATGGGTAGAAAGTCGGACAGAGAGATTTTGGAGTTGGTGAATTGATCTTTACCCATCGGGATTGAAGGAAGAGATGGTTTGAACATCCTCCTTGTTTCTCTGCTCTCCGATCCTGCTCTGTGTCCGTGAAGCCTCCTTCTAAACTCTGGAATTTGACGTCAGAGTTCAGGAATTTTTTCGGCTTTTGAGATGCTCCCAGTGTTAAAAACAGTTGCCACAGTTACACAATTAGAGGAAATAATAGTCAAAACAGGCAACACCTCAACCAAAACAATAATAATGAAATTCTAGAAAGAGAACGAATCAGACTACTCCAGTTATCAAAATTTGCAGATCAGAAAAAAGATTACTGTTAGCCAAGAAAAGGAACTCTATTTTATTTTTTTTCAAAAATAATTTAGCAAGTGGTCTCTTTAACCAAGCTTTAGGGATAAGTTGGGTGAATATGTAGAGATCGAATTGAAGAAAAAAAAAAAGGATATTTTTAGTGTGGTTGCTTTCGTATTTGTGCTTGTGGAATTCATTGTGCATGTCTATAGCGTGTGCATAGTTTGCGAAAAGGCTAGACGTAGAAACTGGAACATCCGTGTCCTGTCTCTACAGAAGTGCAGCCCAGCTTAGGGACTGCACATCACTGTGTAAATGCAAATTGCAGTGTCATGCTGATCAATCCTGTAGGCTGCTGAGACAGGTTTCTGTCGGGACCAGTCAGCAGCATCCAGAGCTGCTCTATGCACTCTTCTGCATGACACTGTCTGTCTCAGGCTTTCAACTTTGATTTTGTTGTTCCTTTTTTCAAATCCTAATGTGCTTTACTTACCTCAGGAGGTATTTGCAAATAATGCTTGTTTGCATATCAGAATTAAAAACTCAGCAAACTTTTTTTCTTTGTTTGTTTCTGCAGAATGCAACTTGAATAAAAGAATCCAGTGGGACGGGAAGGAGACGGCACAGCTTTCTTGGAGCTGGGAGAGAGGTGAAACCACCAATCGGGCCGTCATGCTTTAGCACACAGGAAAGACTGGCTGATCACTGGAGAAGCACCGCTTGCCTTTTCATAGATAATCCTTAGCCACATAGGCGCACTTCTCCCACTCATCTACCATTTGTCATCCCTGCAAAGATGCCAGTACCAAGATTAGCGCGGTGGCATTTCTGGTGACGGAGCACAGAGCTTGCGTGCACATAAAGGCGGGCAGGCCGGCTGGTGTATCGACGGGTGGACGGGCACACCACAAGACGCTTTTGGTGGGCGTGGTGGAAGCATGCGGCCCTGGGCAGGCTCATGGCGGTGGATTACCCTGGTGCTGCTGGCCTGGGGCACTCTCCTCTTCTACATCGGTGGCCACTTGGTGAAGGACAGCGAACATCCGGAGCGGTCCAGCAGGGAACTCTCCAAGATTTTGGCTAAGCTTGAGCGGCTTAAGCAGCAGAATGAAGACCTGCGACGCATGGCAGAATCTCTCAGGTAATAAAATGTTCAAACTAACTGATTTAGTTTCAGCACTAAACACAAGCAAGATTTTTATTTTAGTCCGAATTGTTCCTGCTGTTTGTTTTTAGACATATACTACAAATTAGTTTAGTGTTATATAATGAGTTAGGACCAGACAACGCTGTGTGGCAAAGGGATGTGCAACAAGTTAACTAGATACCATAATGGCAGTGAAATTAGGTGCTATTAATGCTTCATGTACTATATACAATATTTTCTTAGATATTGGTGTTTGATTTTGGGTACTAGTATTAAATTGATGTTAGCATGCTACATTCATGCTAGAAAACATGTCAAGGCAGGGAAAATCTACTGCCCAATGTGGATAACTAAACCGTAGATGGGAAAACAAATTGACCACCTTCTCTCCTGTTTATTCCAGTTTATCAAATCAAATAATCATCAAGCATTACCACCATTATAAAAACCTCACAATGCAAGGGTGGAAACAACAGTAATGACCTTGGATCAGTAGCTATGGCGTCCCTATAACGTAGAAGTCGTTATAAGCCAATTTTTAACCAATCTGAAGTCAGTCATTCCACCACTTAAAGGTTACCCACAAATGGAAAAAACTTTTAAATACATTTGCCACTCTAGCCAGAAGTAAATACCCCAGTATACAAACCAAAAGTTTAGACTGTACCAAACTCATCTGGGATCCTATTGGCCACATTTAACCGGTTAAATGTTATTTTAGTATATGTTAGTATCATTAGAAATAGATTTAACAAAAACAACTTTTCTGGAATGGTTGTCAAGATAAGCCTATTCTCTCAGAAAGAATATAATAGCAATGCATTGGTTAGACCTCTAGAACAGAGTCTTTTGGTCATATAAAAACCAAACTAGAGATGATGTGCAGCTGTTAGGCTAGAGGGGTCATTCTTTCCAACTGATGTAGCTCTGCTTAAACGTATTGATCGACGACATAGCTATCCCAAAAAAAGCAGCAAGCCTGCAATCGAGAGGTCGAAAAAGGGAAAAGTCAAGCAAGTTCCATTTGCCCTGTCACGTCTCAGCTCATTGAAAGGCGGTGGTGGGACCTAATATTTCTGTACTGAAACAAATAGCTGAAAATGATTTGAAGCAGAGCTGTGGAGACTGGAATTTAAAAAATTCCTTCAAGTAAGGAAAATTCTTTACGCCATAGCTACGTCGACTGTATTTAATTTATTAGTTAAAACATTAGAAAAAGATTCAAATGGAAACATGTTGTACTTTTTTACCATTGCTGCAAAAAAGTATGAAAATCTAGGGAATCAAAGCACTTAAATTATGCCTAGTTAGCTGAGGCTTCCACAGCGTGTATTCAAATGGAGGACATTTGCTGGACATTTTTGGACCACTGGCTGCTATGTAAATATTTTGAAAGCTTTTTCCAACAGCACTTAATTCCCCGGGATTTTATTTGTGTTAATGTTGTTGAGCTGACATTTAGAGCAAAACACATTCAGCAGTGGACATAATGCTGTTAAACCTGTTAATCCCGCAACCTGTACATGCCGTCGTCCCCCCGCTTTTAGTCCAATCGCAAGAATGTTTGAAACACCAGCACAGTCAATGATTTGTGGTGAAGCTTCATCAGACGTCCACAGTTGTAGCAGCTAATCAGTGGTGTGATAGATGCTGAGTGTGACAGATGGATGGCGTGTCACACGTCTCACCAGATTTTGTTATTTCAGAAGACAATAGCACATTGTGCAAGTCCATTAACCGCACAGCGTCTTTCAGACTTTCAAGCTATTTGTAACAGTGAGGCAGATGGTTGTGCTCTTATCACCGCATGCTGACAGTGTTTTTCAAAACACTCAAGCCCCCAGATCTGGACGTGGATCTGTGCAAGCTTGCCTCCTTGTGCGGAAGACACGTTTGTGTGTGTGTGTCTTGTGTGTGTGAGTGTGTAGTTTTAAGGGAAAGCTTCAGATGTTGCCATAGCTGTTCCTCTGTGATATTCCGATTCACTTTGATGCAAGGACCTCATCGGTGTACAGAAACGTAAAAAAAAGCCACACATGCATTACTTCAGGCAGCTGGTCCTTGATTAAATCCCCTGCTTTTGTAATTATTCAGAATTGGCTCACAAACAAAGGTGGAATTCACAGCATCAAAAAAAAAAAAAAAAAAACAAGTGCAGCTTTCAGTCGATGTCCAGATGGGTCCCTGACACACTGCATGCTCGCAGCTTGTTATTGAGTTCAGGATGTTGATCTGGGACTGAGGACTCCGCAGTTGTTTACTGTGGTACTGCTGCATTGCCTTGTCAAGTCCCACTAAGCTTCAGCTAAGTAGCCGAAAGGAGACTGCTGGTTTGCTGAGGTTAAGATCTTAGAGCTATCGACAGCAAAATGGCTTCATTTATCCTCTGTTTTACTTCTGTATTTTCAAGCTAAGGTTTAGGATACTCTTAACTCTAGACATTTTTGACATTGTTAACCTTTAGAATCAGGAACCTCAATGAAATTTATAGGAATTTTATGCGGCTGAGCAACAGAAAGTCGTTAATGATTGTGAAAGAACAGGATGCACGCTTTTTAATGTAAAACACACAAAATTTCTATATTTTTCAACCTACTTGAATCAACACTTGTTAGAACTACATTTTGCTGGAATTGCAGTCCTTCAGGTATACCTCGACCAGCTTTGCAAATCTAGAAACTGAAAGCATTACTCTTTACAAAATAGCTCAAGCTCAGTCAGATTGAAAAGAGTGGATCTTTGTGCATCAGATTTGAACTCCTGTCATTCTTGATTGGATTTAGATCTGTACTGTTACTGTGCATGAAAATGCTTAACTAAATTAGTATTTCTGACTTGATGTTTTAATTTGTCAGAGTTGAATGGAAAAATCTCTCGCAGCCTCTTATTGACTATATTCCAGGATTCTTTTTAACTACATCCATCTTTACATCAACTTTGGCTTGTCAAAGTATGATACTCCTACCACCATGTATTATATAGCACTTCATACATTGAGGCAAGGGAGGTTAATGTCATACTCCCTTGACGTGCTTTGATAAAGGATAGATATTTGGATGGCACAACTAATACTTACACTATCTTAGTTTCATCTGTATCATGTTTGCCATTGATCACCATGCTTTTATTTTCAGGGGTAATATTCTGTATGTTCTTCTGATTTTTGTAGAAAAACCCCCAAAACATACAGCATTAGTTTACAACAAATGTCACATTAGGGTCAGGGTCCGAAATGAACCCTTGCCACTCGCCAAATGCGAGCAAATTTTCAGTTTGGCAAGTAAAATTTGGAATGCTATCTGCCACATGGCGAGTTAATGTTTGCACCAAATTAGTTATGTATATTAATCCTCATTTGTGACGCTCCTCTGCTGTCTGGATGTGATGTACACAAGCATACGTGAAATTTGAACGCCAACATAATCCACAATAGGTCACCTACGTGATTTGTGTGTCCGATGAGGAAAACAAACGGCTGTAATTAGTGACACGCCGCCCGCAGCAGCAAGCCGCAAAGTTTCAGAACAGTCTGACTGAAAGAAGCTGTAGTTTCAATCACTTTTTTAAATCCTCCCAGTTATTTAGGATTAAAAACTGTTTCATCCGACCTCAAGTCTAGTTTCCTTTTATTTCGGCTTTGCGATGGTAACTTCAGCCGAGAGCGCAGCTGGTCATGCAAACTTACAGTGTCATAAATCAACAGACTTTTATTAAGGCTCTGCGACCAAAGTAAGAAAAAATCCTTTCTCACTCTCTCCTGACACAGAGACTCCTGTGAGTTTTTAAATTAATGAGCGTCTATTTCTATCAATGCTGCTGAGCAGGGGCGTATCTAGGAGGTTAATTAGAGGGGCTAAAAGGGCCCAGGTTGGGTCTGGGGCTGTAGCACTAAAATAAAAGCAAAGATGTTAGTTTAATGAGGACCCAATCTGAGCTGGTCACATTTTTCAGTTTTCATCTGTTAAAATGACATTTAAAGTAATTTTATTTTTGCTAAGTTTATGTGACAATGTAATAGAAAATTACTGCAACTTTGTTCACAAAAAAGAGGAGGGACTGTTTTATTTGTTAACTTAGCTATGGTATTGCTATGGACTGTTAGTCTATAAAGAAATTCTGTTAAATTCAGAAATTTTTTTTTCTTTTTAAAAATATATTTCTAAAAAAAATCAGAACTGACCAAAATGTTTTTCTTATATACTATTTTTTAAGTTTTCACTCTGTGTTTGGCTCCAACATAATATCATATAATGGAATAATGTGTTTTAGTATATCTGTGTAAAAATCATGTAGAATTTTCTCTGGTAAAAAATATGCCTAGCCGATAAATATTTTTCATCTACCGGTCATCTTAGCCAGTGACTCATTTTGAACCCTGATTAGGGTACTACATGGAAAAAAATGCATAAATTCAATTCAGTCATACAGACCTACTCGAAGTCTGTATTTCAATAGATTCCTTTTTGATCTTAGTTATCAAAGTGTTTTTCATCCAGGTGGATCATTTACACTATCGGTCCTCCTAATTGCCAATCTGCATGCCATTATTAATTCACTATGCATCACAGTTCTCACCGGGTTGTTTGAAAATGGCTATGAGTTTCAAGAGAAAAAGAGTCCTTGAGGTGCATGAGAAGAGGAGAAAGGACTCAGAAGAGAGAAACAAGACCAGAGTGATTTTAGGAGATTCTTTACAATAATGGCGTGTGCTGACAGCACAAGTTGGGCTTCGTACTCACTTCTTTGTCGCCAAGTTTCTACTCGACAGGTTGGCAAAAATTTGGGCTTACTTTGTCAGGAGATTACACAGGTATTGCTTTATTTTCTGTAATGTATGGAAATTTAGCAACAGTTCCTAATTGAAACCACCGCCTTCCCAGGGCTTTCCACATGCGCCGGCTGCCTGCTATATAGCCAACTACTCAATGAAGTCCAGCCGGCCTCTAATTTATGACCAGGATGTGATTCCGCGCAATGCTGTGCACGACGTTAGCACGCCCACCGTATTTTCCCTTCCATACTTCAGCATGAGTCCCGCTGTAACACGGCTCTATTCTCCGCCAGAATGCTATGTGAACTGGGGTAGCTTTCAAACTGCACTGCTCCGCCCGGTCCTTTAATATACTTTTGGCCAGTCGCACTGAACTAATATCCTTCCGCCCGCTTAAGTTTTACCCAGTGCTATCATGGGGCTCTTGACTCAAGTCTAGCTAAAGGGACGATGCGGAAAGGCTAAGTCCACGGCGGCGTTGTTGTTAAACCAGTCTGTCGGAGCCGTCATCGACGAGAAGCAGAGCGTCATTTTGGTAATTCAGTCCTCCCTTCAAGCGTTCAATTAGTGAAAACAAACTGATTCGTAAGAGTGTGTTTTCCTTTGTCTATAAGGGAGAATTATTTGCTGTTAATTTGTGTAGCCACCACTGACCTGTGAACGTGTCATGAACTGAAAATAAGATATTTACAACCACAGAAAGCCCGTTGATGCCATACTATGCCAGCTTGAATTGCCTGTTTTTTTATTTTTAGCTGTGCAAATCAGTTTTTAATGCTACTTCATATGTTGCATAATTATGATAATAATTTAGTGATAATAGTAGTAGTAAAGTAATATTATATTTGAGCAAATGTCTGCTTATTATTCAATTAAATTCAAAGATACTTTATTGATCCGGTCACTGAAGTGCTTGCAGCCGCCAGAGCAGCGCTCCAAGTCACATAATAGTAGTAGTTGTAATAATAATAATCAAAAGTATTAGTAATCTTCTCCTGTTCATGATTTCTTCCTGCCCAGAGGTGTGAGAAAGATGCCACCAAAAAGAAAATCCAATCAGCAGACTCTGGAAGGCTTCTTAAAGAAGAAAAGTGGTCAGTTTAAGTGCTTCAGAGTAGTATTAAGATTATGTATTCATCCTAAAAGGGACATTCATTGTTCAAATCAAAACATTTTCTGATTTTTTTATTTTAATGGTGGCATTTTAATGTACACCTACAAGTGTTATATTGTTGCTGCTGCAATATTTTGAGTTGGGCATGGACTCTGATCCTGAATGGGAAGATAGTGACACAGTGAAGTTGATTAAAGAGCAGAATGGAGATATGAACCCATTAAGTTTATCATTTATGTTGGAAACGTCTTTTACTTAAGAGTATTTTTATTTTATTTGTATACATATTCTGTTTACGACAAAGTTAATAAATGTACATGAATATCGTGCTGTTACTTACATTTACGTTATATGGTCAGTCCCCCCCCCCTCCTCCTCCACCCAAGCTGGCTATTTTCATATTATTGCTGGCTAGTCTGTGTCTATGTGGAAAGCCCTGCCTTCAGGAGAGAGCCTTCGGTAGCATTGTATCTGCTCTATGGGCGCAGTTCTTGCTGAGACGTTGGAGGGAGTCTCCCTTTTAATGAAACGAATGTGGTTCAAATATCCAACTAACTTCACCGTGTTCATTTTGGCATGTTATTCGGAAAAAAGCATTTCAGATTACTGCGTTATCTACGTCTATATGGTAACTTTCATGGAATGATTTGTTGTTTTGACGGTGCTTTTTTTTCTTTCTAAAAGTGGAGAAGGCAGTTCTTCCCTGAAATCCAGAAAAATCCTCTGCTATATCTCTAAAATTTAGATTGAATAAAAAGTTGTGTATCTGAGATTACCCAACAGATTGTATAGGTTCCACACCTTCTGGACAAGCATGTAGCGACAGTGGGCTGTTCAGAAATCCGGAATTTTCCTGGATTTTATCATTTTTCATCACTTTGAGTTAAGCTATTATATAAATGAACAAGTAATTGCTAGATATTATATGAAGTGAATGTTATTATTGTATTATTGGCTTAAAAAACTAAAATGGTCATCATCCCTGCCACTGCCTCCTCTGTCCATCGATGACTCCTTAATTTCCCTTTACAAATCTTCTTCGCCTGTTTTCCTCCATCTCCACCAACAAGCTGCTGACAGTGGGATCATACAAAACGACTGACTTTATAACCACTCGCTAGCTCACAGTTCGTCTAATTCGGGAGCTCACTCGTTTCGCTAATTTGGAGTTAACACAAGATCTCTGAGCCTTGTACAAGGAGCAGAGTCGGTTCTATGTGAGGACCCTCCCGACATCAATGAAAAAAGACAAATTCATCCAAAGCGCCTAACTGTCACATGAAGTGTGCTCATTTTTTACGAGTGGCCTCAGAGAATTTCAAACCCATAAAAGTGACATTATTACATATCATGTTGAGTTCTTGCACTGTGAAAAACTCATTGCATTCAAACTGATTTATAGATCGGAGTACAATTCAACTTGTTTAGTGTCATTACTCCGCAGCAGCAAGAGATAGATGAGTTAGGCATTATCAGGCAGCATGGTGCAGTCATTATGTATCTGACAGATCTTATGTTTATTATTTTTTTATTTTCTTTATACCGCTAAGTTTATTTTTCTGTTAGATGATTTGATAAATCACTGACAAGACACAACGTATTTGCCATCCTAAAGATTTCTTCTGATTTTCCATTTTGGTCACACTTTAAGTAAAAATATTTTAAATTGAATATCCCACAAAGATAACTTGACTAAATGGAAACATCACTTTCAAATTATTTTATCATTTTTAAAGGGGAAATAAAGCTGTGCACACAACCTAACTCTAAATCAACAAGTAAATCCCCCTAAACGCGATAACTGTTGAAAGAGTTTGCAGTTACTGGCAGTGAGTCGTTTACATCATCTTGGAAGACGTTTAGCCAACTCATCTTAATTCTGCCACATTAAATCTTTCTTTTGCAAAAAAATAATAAAAAAATTTATCGAATACAAATCTGGAGTTTGACAAGACCACTGCTTAACCTTTATTTTATTTTTTGAGCCATTCTTCAGTTCATTATCCTGTTGCATAACCAAAGTGCAATGCCTTAAAGGGACAGTGTGTAATTTTTGGCCAGTAGGGGGCAGTGCATACCTAAATTATCACAAGTGTGCGGTATCTGTGTCTTTGAGTAAGAAACTCAACAACGGCGGTCCAACTATTGCTGTTTTCAAACGTTCAGTTCCCTGAGAATGATCTATTTGCAGCAACATGACGAGCACATCAGTCTCTCTTTCATCGCTTGGAACTAGCGAAGAGGTAAAAATGTATTTATGGCGAAACTTTTTTGCACTTTGAGGGGAAATCAATGTTTTTATAGCGGGCGTGTTCTGTGCGCTTTGTCCATCCTGGGTCTTGTACAAGTAAAGACGTCATCTAATATGGCTTTCCCCTGAAAAGAGGACCCACGCCTATGTATTTTAAAACTGATTTTTAAAGTTATATTTTACACCTAACGGAGGTGATTAAGGTTTGTGACTCTTAATATGTTTTTCTTGGTTTTCTTTTGACATCCTGGATGAGTCCTGGATGCAGGATGAAGTAATTCAGGTATTCTGCAGTGTTCAGTGTTTGAATGGATGGCCTCTCTCACTTTGGTTCCTTAGACAGAGTTTTGTCAACCCCTTTATGTACTGATAGATGTTGGTGACTTTGTTTCTCATCTGGTCTTGAATTTCCTCACATCAGGATATAACGTGTTTCTTTTGGATAGCTTTTAGATTCTTTCATGCAACGAGATAGGTTCAGCTAAAAGGATTTTATGATTCTAGGGTTCTGGCAGTAAAGTGGGGCTAGTGATACTGAAGTTTACCAAAAAGTGAGTTTGACTAGATCAGTTAAGTTATGATTAATCTATGAAGGCAAAATGTTTTGCTTAGTGATGTAATAATCATTTGTACTTTCTTTTTGTGTTTATTCTGGTTTGCTTTGTATGAGATTAATTTTGGTTTTATTATCTGAAACATTTAAGTGGGATGAAAAAAGCAACAAAAAAACCGACAAAAACTGGATTTTCCATCCTACTTAACAAGGTCCTCGTGCAAAATTCTTAGCATTGTCATGTCCGGTTAATCAGCGTCTGTCAACGCTTGGATTCAAATTAAATTCACCTGGCTGACCTACAGATGCAGTCCAATGAATCAGGCCACTCTTGAGTGATGTGAGTGACAGGCACTGTGCCAACCCACCAATCACCCGGCAGCATTAATGAGAGGTGATCATGAGGTCGAGTTGCTCTGCCTGTCTGGCTCCGCCCTCTCTGCAGCTGTCACTCACCTCCGGCAAAGAGCCGCTGCTCCCACAGTGACGATGACATGCGCCAGCCTGATGGTGCGACACCAGAGGGAGCAAGGGGCAAGAGTGACAGCTTGGGTGAGTGATGAGGATCTGATCGATGTCTCCCTTTTCCACCCTCCCCTTGGCATGCCAACAGAGGGAGGGTGCAAGGATGGCAGGGAGGATGGCAAAACAATGCAGAGGAGGAAAGGAGAATCGAGAGAATGATGGATGACGTTAGGACCTCACTAAGTAAAGAGCAGCTAGGAGAAAATGAAAAATGACATCTGAGGGGATGAGAGGAGTTGCAGAGACCACAGTCATTGCCCTAATCGGTTTTATTTGTTATTTCAGCTTACCTCAGGGCCAGTGGAATGTTTGCTGTTGTGCAATAATGTCAGAATCAAGGCGGTAAAGGAGATTTATGCGTTGCATAGCAGTGTTACAGTCAACGCAGATCTCTAAACCTGTGTAATGTGTTCTGCAAGTTAAAATGGATGCAAGGAATTATTTGAACACACAGGACCATGTGACTCAGATTTATGTACACTGAAAGAGAGGAAAGTGCATCTCTAACAAATTGTTTTTACATGCTTCAGTGGAATTGTCTTTTAATGGCATAGGGTTATTGACCATTAGACCTCAATTACTCTCCTTCTTATGTCTCCCTCTGTGTTTCCCAGTTTCATTCTGTGAGCAGTTGCTTATAAACCCTACAAACACCAGATATGTTTGCCTCATTTGGGTACCTATGTTTCAAGTCAAATTGGAATGTAAATTTAAACAACAAAAAACTAATTCGTATAGCTTAGTTTGGTGAGGTCACTGTCGTCTCAAGTAAGGGTCAGAGCACAGAATGACCTTGTGCGGCTCCACAAAGTAGATACTGGCGCCACTTCAGGACCTAAACTCCCATCAGTCTGTAAGCTGCGCTCAGGCACACATAAGCCTCATTGTTTGGACTGTCTGTGGTCGGGACATCTCTGTCAAGTAGAGCTCAGAGCAGAGATGGTGAGCAGAGGATGTACTCAATATGTGTGGCAGGAATGCACTATACAGAATCAGTTTGCTTGGGATTTTACTGTTAGAATTCATGGACATCAGAGCAAAAAATGAACCAAAATTGATTTGACACATGATAGCACAGTGAAGTAAAAGATTGCACTGTCTAAACCCTCGTTTAAATTTTCAAAACGGGTTCAAGTTTTCATAGAGATACCAGATTTGTCCATCCATTTTTCTCCAATTCTTCATTTGTCTTGATTATTAGCTTATTGAAGTCAAGTGGTAAGCTGCATTGAGTTTTCAAGAAATGCTGGAACACACTTTCCTAACTTCTGTAACATAAAAGTCATCCACTACAAGGATGGTCTTTGCAGAGTGTTAAAGAGGGGTGGTACCATGTTTAGCAACCTGGACTTTATTTCCACAGGGTTCCTACGCAAGTATGGAAAAATATGGAATTAAATGTCATAAATTTCCAGGTCTGGAAAAGTATGGAAAATGTAAACTACTGTATGGAAAAATATTCATGTTTCCAAGACTTTGTACACTGTTCTACTGTGGCGTTTTATTGCGGAGGCCACGCATCCTCACTTTTTCAGAATATAACTCATTTAATAAACCCTTTTTTTTAAACCGTTTACGTAATCCGTCTGTCATCTCCTCCTCTTCTCTTCATTCATTATTGAGCGTTTTATAATGTGTAAAACAGCGCCCCTATAAAAGTTACGTGGTTAATGAGCGTTGAAAACATGGTACTGCACTCTGTTGTCTGGTGAGGAGGCCAGGCTGAGTTGGCATCGCTTGATTTAAAAAAAAAAAGAAAGAGAGAATGTTTAACCAACCAGGTGAGGCTATTGTCACGACACTGTCCCCCTGTTATTGGTCAGGACAGTGTCAATAGCGAATGCTCTGGAGAAGCCATGAACTTGTTGGCATCAGGCCAATCACATTACGGTATGTTATCATCAAAGTCAATGAATGAAATAACGGAAGATGTGTGGATTTGTGTTGATATCTTGGTAAGCTAGTCAAAATATTAATTGTAATTATGGAGGGTTGAGATTTTGAGTATTTAGTAAAAAAATGCTTTTCCTAAACTGCCTCTACAGCAGAAACTCCGAATTAAATCAGACGGCAGGCCGAAGCCAAAACGAGTGGTCCGTACTGAGAGGAAGAAATGGTTTCGGACTTTCAGTAAGGAGTGTTTCTCCTGGCTAGCCGCCAGCTGGTAGCACTAATCTTCAGCGACTATTTTGCTGGCCCTGTCTCCTTTTTGAAGTAGCTGAAATCGTCTAGAATCTTTTTGGTGACAACATATTCTGAGTAATCTAAACAAATGATTAGTTCCATAAGTTCTTGAGGTGACGTATAGGTTTATTGAAATTTCAGTCTGGAAATATAGGTCTGAAAAAAGTATGGAAGTTTGACATTGGCAGTGTGTAGGAACCCTTTTTCCAGAATCCAATACGTTCGTATTACTCACCCACACCATTTTGGTGTGACTTGAAGTCCTTTGGAAGATATTTCGATCCATTTGCGATCAGCATACATCCATATAATGGGAGTTGTTTGGGCACGCAAAGTGCAGGCTCTAAATAAGGCATTATCTACCACAAAACTCTTTAATTTCACCAATGTTTTGTTATGAATAACTAGCAGTATTCCCCTGTGCATTGTTCTGTAAGCAGGACAGAGCAGGTTGTGGAAAAGGAGCCTGTGAAAGTTGAACTTAGACCAGTTGGTAATTTTTATTGTACATGTTGGAAACTTGCTAACGTGAAATATCTTAATGTTTTTGAAGTAGCAAGTTCTGTCTAACCAACCGCCATCTTATAGCAAAGCTCAGACTACGACTGCAATGGGGCACGGCAGTGATGGTGGTTTCATCTCACTAGTGAGATGAAAGAGTTTTGTAGCAGATAATGCCTTATTTAGAGGCTGAACTTTGTGTGACCCAACAACTTCCATTATATGGATAAACACTGATCGCAAATTGATCTAAACATCGCCCAAAGGACTTCAAGTCGCACCAAAATTGTCTGGGTGAGCAAATGAATGTATTGCATACTACAAATTTGGTCCAGGTTTCAGAAAAAGGTACTTCCTCTTTAAGGGGGCATCAAGAATACATGAAACTACTGTATAACACTTGTGAAACCCATGCTTTATTACCCAGGAAACCATGGGTAATGAAGCATGATTTCCTGTTCTAAACATGAAAAAAAATAAAAAATAAATCTGATTCAGAATTAGTTATTCAT
The DNA here is from genome assembly GCA_028564705.1 of Apricaphanius iberus. Lineage (NCBI taxonomy): Eukaryota > Metazoa > Chordata > Actinopteri > Cyprinodontiformes > Aphaniidae > Apricaphanius > Apricaphanius iberus. The sequence continues at coordinate 1,136,180 of JAPXFQ010002963.1, read as the reverse complement.
GGAGCAGTGGTAGCTCAAGAATTTTAGGAATTTTAAGGAGAACTAAATGGCATTATACTAAGGTTGCAATCTTGTCAAACTCACCTCAGAATAGCTGTTTTCTTATTCATTTTTTGTACCAGTATTGGCAGTGCATCAGTTTTTTTACTGTGGCTTCTCAACACTGCACTGGCTGCAGCAAATATATATATACATACAGCTACAATTTACAATCCATATTATTTTAATGCATAGTACCTTGCATAGTACCTCCCACTTGGAAATTGGAATTTCCGAACTTCAGCTGCAACTACGCTTCCTCTTTCATTCAGAGTCATAGATATAGAGAAGAACACACCTCCAGACTGTGTATAGACCAGTTGCTAGAAATCTTTTCTTTTTTTTCCCTTATAACAAAAGTTTAAATGTAAAATGCAAAAAAATATAGACGTTCTGAGAAGTACCAGTTTAAATAAACCACTTCTGAAAGATCAAGAGAAGTTTTTCGTTTTTCAAACTAAAGATCAAATGCAAAATACGTAAATACAGAGTGTTGAGAGGTGCACCGAATGACATCTAGCTTGGTTGACCAAAAGAAGCTGTGAAAAGCTACAGTTACAATGCAAAGTGCATCACAATGTAATCATGCACGGCTATACCCATTTAAACACAGGCTAGTCTATATAAAGGTAATGTAGCCTTCTTTCATCTATACCACAGAGAATGCTTTACATCTCCATCCATATGTATGACTTTTTAGGTCAGCACATAAGTTTCCTTTTGAAGTCAGCCAGAGTTTATTAAGTCTTTCTACGGGAATATAGGTGCAGCATTGCCGCACAGGCCTCCCTTTTCAAACTTGGTCCCTCGCTCCTGATCACCTTGTCAACTCTGTGAGCATTGGGTGTAGATGTGGAAGCCAGTGGTTTAACCTGCTAAGCCCAGACGAAATATTTGTATCCTACATTAATCTTCCCAACGCATTGCTTGGAGGCTTCGGGCCTCATCCTCCCCCTGCTTTCAGAGCTCGTCTTTTATTCCTCTGTATCCCTCCACATATTTGTGTATTGCTTCTCCTAACTCTTGAGTTTTCTTTTCATCTCTTACCTTTCCTGTGTTGTTTTATTTAGATGTTGTTGAATCCATCTGCATTGTCTAATTTCTCCTTCATGTTCAGTGGTGCTTTTAGTTTTTTGTTCTTCTCTTTTGTTTGTTCATCATTTGTCTTTTCCGGTGTATGTGTATCTGTTAGTTTTGATTAAGCTTTTATTATGTATGTATTTTATATATGTTCGGGATCCGTTTTCAATGAGAGGGCCTATAACAAGTGCACTGGCAATTTGTATTCCAGATAACCCTTATATATATGATGTACCGACTAATTAGCCTGTGCTCGTATGGCCTATTTCTTCTGCCTTGTTCAAGAAGATATCAAGTTGTTTTATGTCATCATTTTAGCAGCACTTAAAACCCCTGGGAAATGATGTAACAAGTCTTACTTTTTGTACTATGGTGTAACCAGCATGTTAAGGTGTGGCCTATGGGGAAAAGCAGCTGATTATGGTACAAAAGATAATAGAGCTTTGGAAATGTCACATGGTTTTTATTTCAATTATCTGTCTCAGGGTCTTGTAACGGACACACTGTAGATTTAATAATGAAAAGAAATCTGAATCCATTTAGGACAAACACTACTCCTGGAAAGTACGAAAGGTTGCCCGTTGTCTATCATTGATTTATGTAATTTCTTTGTAAAATTTCTTTCCCACAGCTTTGGATGCCCTTGAACTAGATTGCTCAGTTAGTAGTCAGTGAAGTGGGAGGCAAGGGCTTCTGAGGAACCGGACTCACACATTGAAGGGGGAGTTTTGTGGCAAGAGAGGCCATTGCAACTTTAAAAGTCTCATCTCTATGCCTGCAGGCGACTGATGTTCTTTACTGAAGGAGCAAATTGAGTTTGCATGCCTTGATGATTTATTATGTCTAATGCTCAGGGGTATTTGCATATACAATGGTGGAAAAGAAAACAGCCGATTTTATACCATGTTAGCAACCCCCTTCCCCCAACCCCACTGACTAATATAAACTTGTGCTCTCAGCTTTTCAAAGTGCACAGTTGTGTTTACAATGCCTGCATGTGTTAGTTATTAATGGTTAACTGGTGTAGCTGGAAAAAAACCTGATCCAAATTTGCATTTTTTAGCCAAATATAACTCACTTAATATATTCAACAGCTCGGCAGATAATTTTAGATGTTTGTATATAAAAATTGTTTATTACTGCACATTAGGTTAATTGAACCTAAAGTCTGTCCAAACAACTTTCCCGCTGTAAGTAAAAAACAATTTTCTACATTTTTATATTGGGAGACTGGTATGACTTTTATCCATTTCATTTTCTCACAGGTGTCTATCAAGTGAAATAGCCACACTCATGGGCATGGAGTATGGATTTTATACATTATCTATGATAAAAGTTATTTTTCAATTAATTTTTTTATAAATAGTGCCAATTCACAACATATAGACATATAGACAACATAAAGGCACTTTACAAAAAAAAAGTATTTAAATTCAATTTTATATATGTTCCAATTAATCTTTCATTTCATTATTGCAGATTAAATGTTTTCTGTTTAAGGAATCCCAGCAGATTACTTTGAGTCATTAATTTGCAGCATTCAATTCTCCTGAACGAACATATAGTGGCAGTAGACAGTGACCTGCGCTGTGTCATTGAATTTATAGCAATCCCTCACACTGAGCAAGCATGTAGCAACAGTGGAGAAGAAAAACTCCCCTTTAACAGGAAGAAATCTCGACTAGAACCAGGCTCATTATGAGCGTCCATCTGCCACAACCAACTGGGTGTTCAAGAGTACAGAGGAGAGACACAGAAAGAGTTAAAGTACTAATGTAAGAGTAATTTCTATGTTAAAGTAAAAAGTTGATATAGGACACAAAGAACGTCAGTTAAGCATAGTTTATACTTCACTCCTTCAGCAGGTTTTCACTCACACGTACACATATTGATGGAGACCTTTTTTCTTTTATACTTCTCCGTTGGTGTGTCAGTGTTGCAAAGCAATTACCCACCAGGACAGCAGGGGTGCATCTCTTTTTAAGTCGGGTCTGCCGACCATTGCAGTGGCATCTCTGGTCGACAACAGTTTATTTACTTCAGCTAGTAAACGCATTTCGACTCAAAGAGCAATGACCGACAGAGATAATGCGTGTAAACAAACACAGTCGTCTGTTTTGTTTTTAAACTTTAACCTTCTGGTTTTCAAAATTGCCAAATGACAACATTAGATAAACTGACCTTGCAATATAAAGTATATAGTGCCCAAAAGCTGCATTTATTACTAATTACATTGACAATAGAGCCCCCTTCTGCATAAATGGATTCGGTGACAACTTTGTGTAACAGGGTTTTTCCTGGCTCAAATTGAGGCAGAGGTAGTACCATCCTGACCATGCGCAAACACATGCATGAATTCTGTGCATTCATCTGACTCACTTTTTCTAAAGGCAACATATTTTTTAGTTAAGTGTTCTAATAAGGATATGACAATTATCATGTTAAAGCATTCTTTTATTAAAACAATATACATACAAAAATAAGGAGCCAACTGTTACCAGAAAGTGCATTCAGTTGTAGGGATTTATCCACACATCTGGCAGCAGGATTACGTGTTGTTTCTCAAATGACAGACATTATAAATCCACATATTGTATAAGGATGGCAAATATATACGTATTCGCCCCAGAATAATGTGTGCAACAATAAAACGTGCTACTTTTTCAACTTTTGCCTTTTTGCCCGTTCTATGTTAAGAAAATTCAACTTAATTTACAGATCAGAGTGTTGCAATAGAATGGGTTCCTGCAATTAATCTGCTGTTTCAGGTGGACAAATCAAATTTCTCTTTGGGAGCGCTGGATGCCGAGATAGTGAGAATAATCTGTATTTGGCGCAAAATTGGAGAGATTTTCAGACATACTCTCTCCACACAATGAAAAGTGGGAGTCAACAAAAAATATGATATTAATATTTTTCACCCATCCACATTAAAAAAACAAAACTTCCGCCAGACCCATCACATTTAGATTATGCATCTTTTCTATCTTGAAATGGTACCTGCAACATTGCAAAACATTTTCGGAGCAGAAAGGTATCAGTAAAAATCTTAAAAGTAGCATCTGCGCAGAAAAAAAACATGACAATGTGCGCGGTAGTAGATAGGAGTATTAACTGTTGAAATGCATATTTGTTTATCTCCTCTTCACATTTAATAAATATTTTTCTCTTTCTTTTTCCCAGTGAATTAGACAGGAGAAAAGCTCTCTATATTATCTATATAATGTGTTTAGATAAATGTGATTGCATTTGTAATCTGCAGTACTTTATTTAGAAAAATTGTCTTTAGTTTCGCAAATGACTGGATCGCTCGCGGCTCGTGCAAAAAGTAGGTCAGACACCAAAACGATCATTTTACTGCGCTCCGTGGCTTTTATGAACCATTCTGACCATGATTCTGACCCTCGCCAGTCCCTGACTGTAGTTTTCACATCTTGTCACAACCATGAATACATTTTAACTGTCTGTTACGTTAATTTGTCTGCTCTGTTTCGCCTAGATTCCTGACTCTCCTCGCGAGGTTGTTTTTTAAAGTAGTAGATGATTTTCCCAGGTCATATCTATAACGCTAAAATCCATTAACGTTACTCAGAGACGGAAGATGTATTTAAAAAATAAACATGACATGCTTGGATGCAAAAAACAAAACATTTACCTGGTTGAAGAGCCGGAGGAAAATCAGGACACGGATAGCACCAACGAGCGGGAAAACCCAATTTTTACACTCCATATAAAACAATTTTATCTTCTTTTTGTGAACTTCCCCGACTCACCGCTGCTGATACAGCGCCCCATAGTGGCGCAATAGTGGCAGTGCATGCACAACCGCGGCATCAACATAACATGGCCGTAAGATGCCTGCTTAGAAAATAAAACATTCTTTATCCTACCAGCATAGTCATCGGTCACGATGCTCTTCTTTTTCTTGCACAATAAAGACCCTGTACTCATCTATTTCAGTGTCTTTATGTCCGTTGAGGGATTTTTTTGTTTTTTTACATCAAATCACTTCTTCTTGCTGCCTCTTCGACATCTTATCATTGATTCATTGATGTCAGACTTACATGCTGTAGCTCTATTTCCTTCTTTGACAGGAAGCTCGATTGCCTACGGTGGTCCATATATGGCAGCCGTACGGAAACCAGACCGCATCCACACGACATCAAGAACCCACCTGGTGTGAATCAAACGTAACTTAAAGGGCTGCATTATAAGCATTTTTCCGTGTGTTTTCCACAATGAGGGTGTGCATGAAAACTACCGTAGTGTCTTCTTTGGCACATAATCTTTCCCTTTGTCTCTCTCACTTTTTTGATTCCTGCTACAGTGCCCCCCAGAAGCTGTTGGCCAGTAAAATTGAATTAGCCACATTATTTTAGAGGCCACAGGGTTCAAAGCGTGTGAAAAAAGAAGCAGCTTGTGATCTGAAAATTATGGTATACACGTTTTGGGATCAGGAGGATCTTTTATTTGACTAGCTGTTTGATGGGTTGGTTGTTTGTTTCATTGTTTGGTTGTTTTTAGGGTGATGGTTTGGTTTGTTTATAATTAGTTGTTGGTTTTTTGGTTTCAGTTTTTTTTTATGTTTTTTTGGGTGGGGGGGTAATCGCCTTGTTTGTTGTTTGGTTGTTTAATTTTCAGATCTTTTTTCTCTCGATTTAGTCATCACTTGTAAAACTGAATGGGATATTAAACAACTAAGTAAAAATATGACTGTTGCCATAGTTTGTTTTCTTTAACTTTGCTTAAGCCAATAAGCAGACCGTTAGCCGTACAAAGAGATTTGCTGGGCTGGTAACAAAATGCTTTTGTTTTCACTTAACTTACCTCGGGGAAATACAACAGGCAAATTTTTGTTTATAATATCCCTTAAAGTTGAAATATGTGTCATTGTTAGTTTAACATCACAACATCAGGTGTTTATTTGGAATTCATCCAGTCAAAACTAAATACCAGTCTGACTTTATAATTGCTATTTATATTTTCCTATTATTTTCCATCATCATAGCATTTTGTTGTAATTTTCCATTCCATTTACAGGATAATCAGCAGATGCTCAGGACATAATTCTTGGACGAATTTTGAAGAAGATGATAGGTTGAACCCAACAAACATGGAATTATCCGTTCTGTATTCTGAGCACAATCTTGAGCTGAAAATTAATACACTTGGGCACAACTCTGGGGGTCTACACTTTTACGTTTTAGCAAATTACATTTGTAGAAGTTTCGGTGGTGAGCACTGTGAGATGCAAGCCTGCACAGCTCGGTTTTCTCAGCAACTTTTAAATTGAAAGATGAGACCAGAGTCACCCAAGCAAGAGACGGCTCGAATCAGACAAACCACAGGATATTCTTACCGCTTCGCCAACCTCCTGAGTCACAACTGACAATTAGAAGAAAGTTTTTTTGACTAAAATATTCTGCGAGTGGATGCCTTACAGAATCCATCTAGAGTTATTCATAAAATAACTGAACTATCATATAAAAAAATTAGGTTGTTATTCGATCACTGCATTGGACTATTAAATTCATATTTTTGTGTACTTTGACATATTTCTTCCTTATCGTCTTACTATTGCCGTATTAATCCATCCAATGTCTTTTTGTGTCTTTCAGGATACCAGAGGGTCAAGCAGAAGCTGGATCATTGGCGGCAGGAAGGCTCCGCTCTCTAGAGGACCAGCTAACCAGAGCCAAACAGAAGATTCACAGCTTCCAGAAGCTCACTGGAGATGGTAAATAGCAGGGTCTACACATTTTGTTTGTAATTATGTATTATATATATTTTCAAGATATGGATTAATACAATGAAGAAAATAGGGTATGGAAAAGTATTTCTTCCCGACTTTATTCCATTTCCAATTATCTCAAGTTTCCATTCTTCCATTCATCAGTTCATTTCTCCTCTAGCCATCCACCCATCCATGCACCAGATCATCTACCCAATCATTTGTCTATAGTATTTTGCTGGTTCCATTTTAAAGCCTGACCATAATAGTTTCCTCCATACTTTCATGCTGAAGTGTTTCATTTTATTGGGCTGAAAGATAGTGGGAACTTTAGAAATTTAAGTCTAGCAGTGTGTGGAAAAATGAGAAATGCAATGGATCCTTAAAATAGACTCACCAAAAAGGGTTGCAAGACAGGGTTTGGCATAATGTGTTGAAAAGTTAGAACATATTGAGCATACTGAAAGTGTGTGTGGGCTGAGGATATATATTTATATACGGTGCGAAACCTCTCAGCTGCTTGTGTGAGCTTTTGCCTGGAGGCTTGATGTCAGTCCAGGCCAGCTTTGAACCTGCTGCAGCCTGGCGATGATGATGGCCGAGCCACTTCGTCAATGGGGCAGGGTTATATCTGTGTACTTGCTACTCTAAGCAGTGGTCAAAGGGGCAGGAAAGCTGTCCGTTGAATGGGTGAAACGTGTGAATGAAGTGGGAGCAGTGTGAATCGCCCCGCCGGCAAAATGAGAGACTGAGAGGGAGGAAAAAAGACAGGGAGAAAATAAAAAAGGACATGTGAGCGCAGAGGGCAGTGCAGGGTCAGTTTTTCCATCATGCTGCAGGGGGAGAAAAAGCTAAAAATACCCTCCAGCTTTTTTCCACAAGCAAGCGGGTAAATCGAGGAGAGTGTCTCAGATTGGAGGTTAAAAAAAAGAGCTTTACCATCTCCAACACCACCTCCGACTTCTCCCGCTTGAGGCTGTTCTTCTCTTTGCTCTGTTCTTTTCCATTCTGTCTCTCTCAACAGACACCAGGGCAGGGACATGCGGCATCCACGTCGGCCGCTCCACATTGTTTGGGTTCAAAAAGGGGTATAAAGTTCCTTTGAGTGGAAAACATGAGAGAGATGATGCACGAAAAACAATGATCAAGTGTTTCCTAAGGAGGTCAAAGTAACACCCTTGGTCTGCGCTTTCAAGCGAATTTTATAGCAAGATTTTATCAATGCACAATGCTCAGAATCTATTGAAAACATGTTTTACTTATTTTTGTCTTACATCATACCTGCCCCTTCATAGTCTTATAATGATCCTCTATTTTCTCCCCTCAATCTCTGCAGGCCCTGGCCCAACTCAGGAGGAGCTACGAAGAAAGGTGGAGAATGGGGTCAAGGAATTCTGGTACTTTGTGCGTAGCGAGGTGAAGAAACTTTCCAATGTGGAGAACAGCGAAAGGCAAAAATATGCTGACACACTCCTGCAGGACCTGGGACATCAGGAGAGGTGAGCAAATGCAGCAGCCTGTGAATTAGCGAAGTTGAAATTTCTTTGCTCCTTCTTATTTTTTTTATTTTTTTTACTTATTTTGCTTCCAAATCCTCATATAGGTCACTTAAGCAACAAACAATACAAGGTTTATATTACTGAAATTGGTTGGTTTGTGGCATTGCTTTCTTAATTTGAATGACTGAAAGCATTAATGAGACAAGCAGCTGGAAAAAAATCTGTCAACATGACAATTAGTAGCCATGCATTCCACAAATCTGTTCTTTTTTGAAAGAGGCATGAATAAAAGTATTGTAACACTACAAACCAACTTGAAAACACAAACCCCACCATGGAACACAGTCATAGCTGCATTATGCAGTCAGGATCCTCATCTTGAGCAGGCACAGGGAAGGTGGTCAGCTCACGAGGAATATGATGGAAAAGGTTGAAAAAGACTTGAGACAAGGGTAGAGGCTCAACTTTCAGCAGGAACACAACCTTAACCATACAGCTAACAATCTTGCCAAAAGCTTCCAAATTGTTACTCATGGACGATCTTGACCCAATCTAAATAAGCTTTAGCCATTTTGCAAAGAAGAATGGTTATGTTTCAGAAGTGTCTCTGCTCCAGCACACCTGATTCAATAATCCTGTTTATTACTATTCATTTACGTTAGGTGTGTGGCTGCAAGGAAACCCCTAAAATATACAGAACAGTGGTATCTGAGGGATAGGGTTAAGAAGTAATCCTCTATGAGAAAAACATGATTCCATTAAGTATTCAACCATGGGTGATTAAAACAAACAAGATAAACATTTTTCAGATGTTTTTTTTTTTCTTAAAGTCAAAACTTTTCCACTATTTTGCATTGTCTGACATATAATCCTAATTACATGCATTAAGAATGCCTTTATGTCAGTCCTTTAGATGAGGTTGTTTCACTTTACAATCGAATAACCGTTGTGTAATCCTTAAAATAAACAATATGCCTGCTTCAATAGTTTTACAGAATCAAATGTATGGTAAGAGTTTTTCTTGTGGGAAAAAAAAAAGTTTTTCATGCTTGTCAAGAAAAAAGTACTCTGTGAAACTAATGGACCCAGCCAATGACGTATATTCATATAAGAACAGGTTATTGGATGATAACAAAAGGCTTTAAAATCTCTGAAAGCAAAAATAGCCGTCATAAGAAAATTGTTAAAGGGAGAAAATAATATTTATTTAATGACTAATATCTTTCGTTTTCCAATAAAGCAAAAGTGGACGTTTTAATCCGACAGTTTACTCCGTATTATGTGAAAAGAGCCCCCTCTATAGTTTATATGTTCATGTCTCAAAATCTCAAAATAAGCATTTTTAAAAATGGGAAAACAGTAAAAAAAATACTAAATAGATCTGCAGGTGGATGGAGCTGTTTTGATAAACGATGATGGAAAGCCTTTAGTATTTTACTTCTTAAAACAAAAAGCTGTATAAATAGCTTTTCCTAAAGAAGGAATAGTTAAGGTAGTTTAAAAAGTTGATGTAATTTAAGCATGCTTGCAGAGACACAGATTAATACCAATGCACTATGGAACAAAAATAATTGTTAAAGAACTAAGAAGATTTGTGTATATAGCTATGTGTCCTCAAAGGAACTATAAATGATTTATATTTAATAATGAGTTAAATTAAAAATAACAGATATTTTTATCTGAAAATATGTTTTCTCACAGACAAGTTGGTTATTGCCAGATCAATGTTGTTTTGCTCAAAATTTCAAGCTAATACATTGAAATACTAAAAATTTTTGGAAGTACAGTGTATACAGTTTTAAACGGCATTGCTATACTTAAAAATTCCCATCCTAAACAACAGTCTCTGTATTTTTTTTTACTCTAAAGAAGAAAAAAACAACACATTCATAGTGAAAAAGATCATGAACCAAAATCACCACCCCTCTTCTCTGTTGGGATGTGATCTGGATGCAAGCAGCTCTAAGACTGTAATGTGCTCCTTTCAGAATAACAAAAGGAAAAGATCCCGAACACACCTTCTGAGTCAGCTGGAATTAGCTGCATGAGGACAAAATAGGTGTCACATTCCTAGATGTAATCCTTCCTGAGGCAGTTTACAGGACCTATTGTCTCAGGCATCAGTACCTAAGTAGCTTTCCAAAAAAGAGATTAACTGCCACATCCACACAGACTAACTGAAATAGCCAAAGATCCTTTTGCATTTACTTCCCATCTCCCCCTCTTTGATTAACTTCTATGTGACATAAGAAAGACATAACAGATAGAGATAGGAGTGTGAAGACAAGTAAAAAGAACAAATGTGCAACATCTTTTGAATTCTGCTCTTGATAGGACACACTGGCCGCAGATTACGGCTTTTTGTGTCAACTGTTTTCCGACTCAAATAGAAATGCAGCTCTTAAATTGAAGTATTAAAGGATTTTTCTGCTCTTTCGGTGGAAGCAGTTGTTGCATTATGAGGTGCTTTTTAGGCTCATCCATCCTTTCAGATACGAAAATAATGCTGATGTTCACATAGAGCTGCCAGAATGCAAACAAACATATGTAAATCTGATAGAAGTAAAGTGTAGCGATTGTGTGCAGGTACGGACTCACGTCAAATATCGCACAGCATTTTAAGCGTTGATCAAAACAAGCCTCAGGATCTATAAGCTGTAATACTTGGGGGTTGAAAGAAACTTAAAGAGCACATAGGCTAAACTCCTCTAACCAAGAGTTTGGTTCAAAATGCTTACAATAAAAACAGCTTAATGGTGAAACCTTAAACTGAACAGTCTCACATTTAGCATGTTACAGCCCATAACTTGATGTATTTTATTGCGATTTTATGTAACACATAGACCTACCTTTGAATTGGAAGCAGGAACATGTTTAGTTTTAAAAATTTTCTGTTGTAAAATAAGAAAATGACTGTTTCTCATTAGTATTCAACCTCTTTTACTCTGATGCCCTTAAAAGAAAACTCCCCCGAAACACTGCCTGGAACAGCTACACAGACTTCAGAGTACAAAAGTGCTGCACACTGACGCTCTTTACCCCCTCCGACTGAGTTGGAGAGATGTACGTTGGAGACTTCCTCTCCAAAATCATGCACTTCTTTCTGTTGGTCTTTCACATTAAATCCCACAAAGCAAACACATTTTTACGTATTTGAAACATGACAGAATGTATGTTATCTTATATTATGTAATTATTGAAAAAGTATGGCTGAAATTGTATGGTTGAGAATTTTTGAGAAGCCAAAAAAAAACAGTGCTCTATTTCAAAACTGCTAAATCAAGTTTATGCACCTGCTTCTCTTAAAAAAAATAAAAAAATTCCTCTGCTTGACTTTAGGACAATGTCGTTTGTCGTTCGCCCAGTTTTCCCTCAAATGACCCGTTTATACTCAAATTGTAATCTAAGCCTGGTATACTGTATTTCCCTCTTCAGTCCTAACAATGTAGCTGAATTTGTGAAGACAAATCCATCTGAGCCGCACAACTGAATCAGCCGGGCTGTTAGAATGCCCTCCAAGCTGCACATATGAATGACCACAAACATTTATGCTGCTGACACAAACAAATCTGCGGAACTTCAAGCCTGTGTAGCCTTCCTCTGTCTAAGAGCCAGATCCCACAGGGCCCGTTTGTTGATTCCTTCTTGCTCGTTTTGCGGCCAGCTAGGTGTGCTCTTTACCGCACTCTGCTTGTGATGGCTCCCCTGTGTGAAAAAATGTAGATCCATTCCCACACACACTCACACACACACACAAACACTGTTCCTGCTGCTTCACAATGTTACAATGAGTGATCATACTGTCTGAGTTAGCTTAGAAAGGCACTATTCACAATCCCACGCTGCTGAAATGAGTGTGTGTGTGTGTGTGTGTATTTGCATGGGCTACTGAATACATGTATAAGAGTTCTCAGTCGCACAGGATGTGACTGATTTGGGTCGAGAAGTGAGTAATAAATTAAGCTTGCATAAGTGTGTCTGAGTGTGTGATGTTTGCCCTTAGCTGCATATATCAGAAGTCTCGGGCATGTCTGAGAGTGGATGGCCACGACAGTAGGCAGTGTGTGACATGCACTCGGATTTGCTGTCAGTGGGATGTAGATGGCAGACTTAATCCAAAATACAGCTCAAGAGCCAGGGAGAAGCTGTTGTTGTCAATCAGCATCATGGATGCAAAGGTTGTCTCTGAATCTATAAATATCTCATAAGAATCGAGTCTTGAGACGATCTAGACTAGAATATGCCAACTGCGGCCTTCTGGTTTGATTTTAAGGTCTTATAATACATTAACCAATCTGAATCTTACAAAGTTATGGCATCATTTTTGAAGGCTACTGTAAAAAAAAAAAATACTGTATTTTTTTTTTTTTTCATTTGAAGAAAGTAATACCCATATTTGCTAAAAACGTCTTCCTCTTATTGTCCCTGTTTTTCGCAAATTGAACAAAAAAGTAATCCGACTGTAAAGGTTTAAGATTATTTAATTAAAAACTAATGTAATATTATATGTCTTTATATTATGTGTATAGGCCCTGCAACAGACTGGCGTCCTGTTCAGGGTGTACCCTGCCTAACGCCTGATAATTGCTGGGATAGGCTCCAGCTGCCCCGTGACCCTGAATTGGATAAGCGCTTAAGAAGATGGATGGATGGATGGATGGATGGATTATGTGTATAAATGTATGGTGTAAAAGTTTTTCTCCCAGATTTATTTTTTTTTTCCCTGAAAACATTTATTGGATCTGATCCATTTGATTTTTATGATTCATGTCTTGCTTTTACATATTAGGTCTTGATAGAGTTGCATAATATCAAAAAGACATAACATGTTTGATTTTGTTTGTGCATAAACAATATGATTTATGATAAACAAATGCCCACAATTATTGTACTAACCTCAGTCTGCTTTGGGTTTATGGCCATCGCAGACCCCAAATAGTGTTTTAGCATGACGTGTATATTTCTTAGCAGTTTTAGTTAATATTGTGCACACTTATGAGGTACATTTGCAATTGGTTTTGCCTCCGTAGGTAAGTCAAATTTTTGCACTGAAAATTACTAAACTATAGAAATTATTTTATTCTCAGAATTAAAAGGAGTAAAATATCTTGTTTTAGGTTTCTGACTAGATATTTTCTTGTCATCTTTAGAAAAGGATTTATTTTAAATCAGTTTGTATATCTTACATTTTTAACCACATGTAAATGTCATTTTTTTAAGTTCACATAGTCTTGCAAAAAAAGGAACTTTCCCCTTTGATCATGTAGAAAAATATGCTTGTAAAAAATTGGGTAAGCTCTACATAATGCTGCAAGGTACCCTCCACCCCCCCATGCAGTAGTTATAAGTCTTTTTTGCCTCAGCTGTTGTCAGGTTCAGAGAACAGCAACCAGCAGAGCATGCAAGTAAGCTGCTTGCACAGGAAGACTTTTGTTCTACTTTTTTTATTCATACAGAGGCTTCATTGTAGTTGTTGTAAGTAAACAAAGTTGGAAGACATTGCATCTTTATGCTACAGTGATTATTTCTGTGGTTAACGATCCCTTAAAGGTCAAGCTTTCCCTGCCTTATTTATATCACAAAGTGGAACTCTGGACATAATATAACTTTTTATTCCCATGACATTAAGATATATATATATATATATATATATATATATATATATATATATATATATATATATATATAAAACATCTGCTGGGAACGAGCAAGGTTTCTCTGCAGTTTATATAAAAAAGCATATACAGTCATACAATTTTAGTTTTTATTAGTTGATAATAATAGCCAAGTAAATGTAATTATGTGTCCTCGCAGGCCGAGAGCTGTTTTGCTGGTAATTATCTTTTTTTTTTTTTATATTTAACTTTGTAAGGCATCACCAGGCTATAGTGTTTGGGCACTGGGTGATTATACACCAGCAGATGAGAGCTTGTAGCTGTGATCAGTTATCACCTTCATTCATACAAACACACTCTTAGCAAAAACTTAGATTTGAAAGAAGATCCACTAACAAAGCAGCTTCACATGGCTGCTTATCATAATGAAAACCAAGCGCATGGTTGTTTTCGTACCGATACATACAACATTTACTGAGACAGCTATTGCCATCTGTTTATCTGTTTCTGAACTGCAATTTCACAGTTTATATTTGCATTTTTTAATCTACACCAGCACAAACACTACTCTCAAAATAAACAGATAAACACAAGCTCAAATAAGCGTCAAGTTTGGTAAATAGACCTGTATGTGAATGGAACTCTCTCCTGCTCCAGTGGTTACATAACCAATCATATTTATCTGTAAATTTTGTTTATATGCACAACACAGTTGCATTTAACTTTTCGGTTTTAACCTCACTGCTACCTAATTTCTTACCCTCAAGTAATATTCCTGTTATACTTACAATCTGGATTCTGAACTGTAGAACCACAGAATTTACTTGATCAAAAAAAAAAAGGGGCTACTAATTGCCTAAACAATTTTAAGTTTATAAACCAATTTTTCACAAATGTAATTTGTTTTTACATGTACTTTTATAATCCAGTGTAAATTAAGACTCAAGGTATTTTACTTAACACCATTTAAATATTGTAGTTATATATAACTCAAATGCTTTCATTTACAAATACTTCAATTTGGTTAATTCAGATGAATAAGTTCTCAAGTTAGTGGAAAAGATCTAAAAAAATTATGTGTGAGGCCACTTTAGTTCTTTTGTTGTTTTTTTCTTGTTTTTTACAAAACATTGTTTATTATTTTCTGTTGTTGCTGTTGTAAGTATAGAAAGCTCAATATATGATACAAATTTGTGGCAAATGATTGCCTCAAATACATTGTATAACTGTGGCCACTCTTGGTTTGGAATCAAGAATGTCATCAATAGTTGCTTTTGGACTGTAGGAACCTTTTGTAGTTCCTTTAAATGGACTATATCATGTTTCTTTACAGCTTTCAACTTCTGGGATAGACACAAATATGATAAAATGTTAAAATGTACCATTGGTGTTATACAGTATTAATTTGTCCTGAAATTTAACTTGTATCCTGTAGTTAATTTTGGACTACCAAGTGAAGGTTCCTGCAACTATGATTGCATAATATTAATTAAAGCACTTTGAGATTTATCAGTATTTAGCATATGCTAAGTAAATAAAATTTCATGTTAAATATTTATCTAATAAACTACCATCTATGAAATCCTCTATCACCCACTCTGTAGCTTTTGCTAAGCAGAGTTCCTATATTCTACAAAACTCTTCATTGCTTGTCTTTCCTATAAATTCATAAAAAATAAAATAAAAAGATAGTTTGCTCATTACTTTGGGTGGTAAAAAAATCCCCGAAATGATAGAAATAAGTTAAATTCTTTCACATTTACAATAACTCATTCCTGTTGGTTTGGTCTTCATTACGTTATGTAAGCTATGCTTCGTTAAAATATAAATAGTTAAATCGAAATCAATTGAAAATATACTGTATGTTGCACTAGCTCTACACATTTGTGTTAGAATTTTTTTTTTTTTTTTAATATTGAGTTTCAGCTCCTAATTAATTAATTTCAACATTCAGGTTAATAGTGTTTTAGGAAGTAGCCAACTCCTCCTTTTCTATTCGTTTTGTTTCCACATAAAGTGTCATTTCTCTATTTCTTCAGAATTTCTGTATGACCACACTATTGATTGGTGTACTGGTGATTAAACATCCACCATAGAGCAGGAATTAACAAACGATTCAATAAAACCAGGATCATTTTTTTCAATAGTTCATGTTGGGAAAACACTTTAAAAAAATCTCCATGTATTTAGACACTCCTCCTCCTCCAACCTATTTTGAATTATTGTTAAAGAGCTAATAAAATTTAAATTGCAAACAAATGCTAAATTACAGAAATGGTAGTTTTTGTTTTATTTAAACCACTGTATCTGTGTAAATCAATGTGTATTTTGATCCTGCATAGCACAGAAGGGCATAAGGATAGTATGCACTACATGTAAATAATCATTGTATCATATGGTCATTGTTTATACTCAGGTGTTTCTTTAAAGAGTGATCTCACGATCTAAAGTGTGTGGGCTTGTTTCTGCAGATCCATCATGACAGACTTATACTACCTCAGCCAGGCAGATGGAGTTGGCGAATGGAGAATGAAGGAGGCTAAAGACCTGTCAGATCTGGTCCAGAACAGAATCACCTACCTACAGGTATCTACAGAAACACCTGCTGCACAGGCCAGCTGGCCTGTATTCTCATCACGCAGACACATTTAGACAAAGCTACATTGTTTGCATTCATCATGTGTTCACATGGATAGGCACGCATAAGCAATTTGATGTAGTTTTTTTTTTTCTTCGGGGGGGGGAGTCTTTCACGCTTTCTTGTCTCATTTGCAAGATCTTTATCTGCCAGCATCAGTTTCCACAAGCAGCAGGTAAAAAGAATGAAAGCAGCCGGTTTCAGCTGTGGGATCCGACAAGTAAAGTTCTTGTTATTTGTCAGCTTTTTAGAGTCAATCACTCACGCACACACACTCACTCACATGCCAAAACACAGGCACACGCAGACAAGGCAGAATGACATATCTGCAGACATGCATATGCAGTAATGTCTATGCAGTTTAAAGACAAACACTCACATACCCAGTCAGCCACATTGCTGCATGTTAACCCACATTCACGCAAAAACACACACACAAATATATATATAAATGATATTCGGGACTCATCCCCTCAGCCTTGCGTCTCTTCCCTGGCTCTGCAGCCGCAGGGTTTTCGTATGAGGCGTTGCAGCAGCGGCAGCGGGTCCTGCAGCACTAATGAGCCGGTGTGTTTGATGAAGAGGACCCAGTCAGTCTGGCTGGGCGGAGATGGCACCACTAACAGCTGCTGTCACCACTGCTGAGGGATCACACTGCTCTACCAGCTGCCGTCACTAATTCATCATACACGCACACACAGTCGTGCACAGATGGAGTCACCCACACCTATGTGAGCAACTGTTATTGAAGTTGAGCCACAAGATTGATGCTCATGCTTAAATGGAAAGCGATAGCCTGTATGTACACGTGTGTGTCTGGCTCTCTCATGCAGATCCATGCATCTATATGTGCACAGAGAGACAGACAGGCTCCTCCTCCTTGTACTGCTGTCGCTGCCACCTGTATCAGCTTTCCCCTTCCGTTCCTGCCGTAACTAACTCCATCTGTCCCCTCACATCATCCAGTAACCATGGCTCCTTTAGAGCTTTAGCTCAGTTGTTGTTTTTTTTTTACTCTGATATTTATTACTGTCTTGTTTATCTTTTGCATCATCATCGCCTTTGTGATTATTTTCACAGCGATAATTCATCACAGACAAAATGCGCCTGCTAACAATGAGTCAAATCCCAGCTTTGTTGTGCTTTTTCATCTGCGACACAGTTCTCATGGCATCATGCCATAGCCAGAGCTTTGACACTGCTTAGTCCAAGGAATGCATGATGGCAATCAGTAAAGTATTGCAAGAAATAATTATTTGATATTGACAAAAAGGTTAGTACATGTTTCCAGTACTTCCTTGAAAAGTATAGAATTTGAGTTTGCTTTTTTTTACAGGTTGGAAAAGTAGGGCTTCTTCATTTAATTCCTCTTTTATTCATTCTTTACTTCCTTCCTATGTACTTTTTTCATTTATTCCCCATTTATCCCCTTTGTCCTTCCCAATATACTTTTCCTTTCCTCCTTTCTCATATAGCTTTCCTTTAATAGCCTACTTGTATATTTATGATAACCCTTATCCAGTTTGATACTGCTATGGGTCAGTGCTATTAAAATGTTTGAGTTGTTATCTTAATAGTATGCCTGTAATTCAATGACTTAACACTCGGGCTGGACGATATTTCTATAGAAATATATAACGATCGAAAGACGTTTGGTGCGATAGCAAAGAAAGGGGTTGATTAAAAGGTTCAATAAAAATAAAGTTTTCCCTCATTTTTTTACATTATTCATTTCATCATGTATCTTAATACAACAGTCACTACCTGCTCCAAACAAATCCTTAACGCTCACCCAGGCAGCTCCGTCAGCCACCACTCTCTCCTTTCAAACCACAAACGGGAGGAAATTATTTGAGCCTAAACAGAATTTTTGATAGTCCCTAAGCAAACCATCGCTGTAACTTCACTGCGGCCAAATGTCAAAGCAAGGGAGCAACGGAGGAAGTTGTTCCGGATTTGGATTTAGGGTTGTTTCCCATATTTAACCGATCCTTGACGCACTAAAACACTAAACGTAGCAATAATAAAACAAATAAAAACGCTATGATCAGTTGTCTTAAAGCACTACCATGTAACTCTTGCTATCAGGGTCCCCCTACAGTTCGGAAAAAGGTGTTGTCTTCTACTGTCGTAAAATCTGTTATGGTTACACCAGGGATTCACGTGCATTGACAAGCGATACCCTCGAACGTTGCAGATTTTCACGTCTTGGGTAACCTTAGGCTACATCCACACTAAGCCGATAAGGTTATACGGGGAGTTACACGCCTAATGTTATCCACTCAACACGACTATTTACGCCCCGTTTAAGGTCCGTTTAAGGTCCCATGATTGCGCAATCCCATACCGATCTGTGCAAATACTGGGCATGCGCGAAGAGACGCAACAAACATGCGTATAATTTATGCGACGCCAGCGCCTACGTAATATACAAGAAGCTCTACAGCACAGTACATATCTGCATGTCCCGTTAACCGAAGAGAACAATAGCTGCTCATAAGAAGAGAGAGTTTTTGGTGTGGACAGATGACGAGATCGATTTATGACTCTTTGCTGTTGTCTTTGTCTGTAGTGTCGTATTGTTATTGACGCAGCATTCATTGACGCCACTTCCTTTCATTATCCGGGGAAGCTGTCCACACTAGCTTGTTTAGCCGTTGAATTAAAATTTACACTGCTCTCTTACCCGGCTAATAGTTATCCGGCCACAGACCTTAAACGACGCTGGGTTAGTGTGGACGATAGGGGGGTGTAGACTAAATAATTATACGTTTAAGGCATTACCCGGCTTAGTGTGGACGTGGCCTTAGTTTCTTGTCAAATGTCTTCATCCCAGGTATATTATTGTATATGTGAGCATGCCATATATACGGCGGCGTATATATAATACTTACTAGTCCAAGAGAATGACGGCCAAGTCCGCATCGGTCAGTCACCCCTCATCCTCCTTTAGCTCACGCCAGCGAGTAAACGCTTGACCAATATTGATTCTCATCCGGCCCTTTAGTTTGTCATTCTCTCTTTTTCTTTTTTAGAGTTTCCTCCGACTTCGCCTTCTTTGGTTTGGTTACTGCGTCGGACATTACAACACAGCGGTAACAGCCGGCAAACAAATGCTTGTTGGGCTCACGTGGGTTGCGGAAGTGAGCTATGCCGTAAAGCAGCAGTTGAGTTTTGTAGTTCTTTTTGTGCACAGGTAGCTACCCACACCCGAAGTTACATAGTGCCAGTGAAAGCGATACAGACCCCGTCAGGGTATGGCATCCGTGTCATTCAACCTATTGTAAGTCGATGTATCATCATAAGGGTTTGGGAAATATATTATTAATGTTGAAAAAATACATAGTGTTGCTTCAAGCAGGACTCTCCTCCCCCGACTTGCTGCGAATCACTGTTACGAGAGAAACAGATAACTTACCCAGGTCACGCTGATAACAACACCTATGGCTTTTAAAATCTTCACTCGGTCCTGCCTCCGGTCCTCAGAAGCGAAAAACGCTCAGCTCTCAGGGACTGGACTGGGCTGCAGTGTTCTCGGCTCCATCTACACTCTGTTCAGTAGCTGTTTAGCTTTAGCAGCTGAACTAGAGCTTAACTAATTAGAATAAGCTTTAATGACAAACTAAACCAAAGGTTTCAGGCATTAATATTATAAAGTTTTCATGTTTAAAAGATTAAAAAGGATCAAGATAAGCCTTTAATTTAAATTACTAACATAATTTAAAACAATATATGCATAATGGTTAATAATATTACTTTTCTTTGTATTTAGTGTTACTCGGGTCTCCTGATTTGTTTCTGTGTCTTAAAAACTGATTCATGATTAAAATAAAGAAATGTTTGAAAAATGAATTAATTTAAATCTTAGTTAAAAATACGTTCATTGAAAAATAACAAAATGAACAGACACGCATGTAAAATATATTTTTTACATTTTGTGATAATCAATATGACTATTCCCTTAATCAATATGCTCTTTTTCTATATCGTCCAGCCCTACTTAACACTGGCTGAATAACAGTTGACAGAGGGAAAATGTATTAACCCTGTCAGACACAATACTTCAAATGGCTGTATAGAGTTTTCCTTCCTGTTTTAGCTGTTAAAAGGGCCAACTATTCTAAGAAATAGAATACATTTTTGAACTTGCAGATATATTCAATTTGATTTCTTTAATAATAGATTCTAAATTGATTTTCTGATTGTTTAAAAAAAATTGTTATAAAAAAAAAATCAACACAGCACTACATGTAATAGTTTCCAACTTTTAGCTTATTTTTAAAGACTTGTATTGATATCATTTTTGGCCAACACAGGTAATGTTGTGCAACAATAAATCATAAAATTAAACAACAAAAGATCCAAGCAGATGTATTAAAACCAGCTTTCAGACTAAAATGCTTCCATTTTCTCTCAAATTAAAACCCTTTAAAAAGTTATATGCACACACATTGCACCGCTGTAGCTTAACTACATGAGGATGCGACCCCAGATTTCTGTTCTCCACAATTGACTTTTTAACCAATGGTAATTTTAACAGGTCTCCAATTATACAATCAGAAACTCATTGTGAGGCTTTTGCAGACCGCTTAAAATTGAAAACATTAGATCCAGTCTTTTACCCAATCAGATTTTAACCACAAATACTTCTGGATCTTTGTTTTCATCTGAGGAGACACTGGGCTGTTTTACCCTGGTTGATGCCAGGACACTTGGTCGAGTTTTCTCCCAAGTAAAGCCCACAACCTGCCTTTTAGACCCAATTCCCACACCGTTTTTTAAAACGTTTTACGAATTCTTTGAGGAACACCTTTTATACATGGTAAATTGCTCTCTACAGTTAGGTGTTTTCCCCACCGCTTTTAAAACGGCGGTGGTGAAGCCCCTTCTGAAGAAGAGCAACCTAGACCCCACCATTTTTAATAATTATCGGCCTGTGTCCAACTTACCATTTTTAAGTAAAATTTTAGAAAAACTGGTTTTAACCCAATTAAATTATTTTTTAAGTTCAAAAGGTACGTTGGAGAAGTATCAGTCTGGTTTTAGGACGAACCATAGCACAGAGACTGCCCTTTTAAAGATTTTAAATGATACCAGGTTCAATTTAGATAATCATAAACTCACAGTCTTGGTTCTACTGGATCTTACCGCCGCTTTTGACACAGTAGACCATCACATTTTAATTAACAGACTGAGGAACCTGGTCGGACTCTCTGGCACCGTTTTAAACTGGTTCTCCTCCTACCTCACAGACCGAAGCTTCTTTGTAAGTATGGATACCTGTTCCTCAAAAACACATGAGACAACGTGTGGGGTGCCCCAGGGGTCAATTTTAGGCCCAACTCTTTTTAATCTGTATATGCTTCCCCTGGGTGATGTCATCAGGAGGCATGGCATCAGCTTCCACAGCTATGCTGATGATACGCAACTGTATATCGCCGTGTCTCCTGATGACACAGGGCCAATTGATGCCCTTTTTAACTGTCTTTTAAATATACAAACATGGATGGCAGAAAATGTCCTGCAGCTCAATCAGGATAAAACAGAGGTTTTAGTTATTGGTCCTGAAGGCCAGAGAGAGAAACTTTTACCTAAATTGAGAAATCTCAAACCATCACAATCTGTGAGAAATCTGGGCGTGATTTTTGACTCTGAGCTCAGTTTTATTCCTCATATTAAAAACATAGCAAAGGTAGGTTTTTACCACCTGAAGAACATCGCCAGAGTCCGCCCGTTTCTCTCTCAGGCCAGCACGGAGGTGCTGATGCATGCTTTTATTTCCAGCCGGTTAGATTATTGCAATGCCCTGCTCTCTGGTCTTCCCAAAAAGAGTATACTTTTTAGTTACTATGGTTCCCGCCTGTGGAACAGCCTGCCGCAGGATCTCAGGGCCGCAGAGAATGTTGATGTTTTTAAAAAGTGGCTCAAGACTCACCTTTTTAGTCTAGCTTTTAACTGATGATCTGCTATTTTAGTTGCTTCTATTTTAGTCTATTTTAGCAAGTTTGTAATTATTCTCTTTTATTTTACTTATCTTTTTATTATTTACTATTTATTTATTACTTCTTATTAATTTTAGTGATTCAGTTGACTTCTTACCTTATTTTACCAAAGTTTTGTGGTACTTTAAGTTTTGTTCTGTTTTATGATTTTGTTTTATGATTTTCACCCAGCACAGTTTCTCCTCTTGGGGGACGGCCACACCAGGTGCGAAGTCTGGCTGGCCGGCGGGGGAGCTGTATCGCGGAGGGCTCTGGCCTGGGTGACTGGTGGGCCCCTGCCCCTTGGTGTGGGGCCTTCGGTCTGCCGTGGCCGGATTGGCCCTCAGCGGCGATGCTCCCGGTGGTCAGAGTCTCCCTGGTTGTGGTCGGCCCCCAAACGTGGCCTTCTCTCACCAATATGTCGGTGCCCAGCCATGTCTCTCTAGTGTCAGCTAGTATAAATGGGGTTGAGCATGTGTGTGTGTTTGAGTACTGATGTTCCGGCGTGTTGGTCTGAGTGTATGTTGGTGTGAGTGTGTGTTGGTGTGAATGTGGGCTTGTTTTGGGGTGTGGATATGTGCGGGAGGGGTGGGTCTTTTCTTTCCCTTGTTCTTAATGTTGTTGTTGCTTTTGTTTTTAGCCTGTGTAAGGCACTTTGTGTTACTGTTTATGTATGAAAAGTGCCTTATAAATAAATTTGATTTGATTTGATTTGGTGAATGTTCTCACAATGTCTCAGTTTTTCTCTCATGCGGTAATTAAAGGGTTTTTCCGCTGTCAGAGAAGTGCAACTAAGACTTAAAATGTTAAAAAGGTTGTGTGTTTTTTCCTGTAACACCAGACTTTCTAAATCAGGTTAGAAAGATTTTATCTAGGTTGAATTATTAAAGTGATCTGAAACATTTCTGCCATAATTTTTTTGCAAAAGGTGACAATTTATTTCAATAGAACTGATGGAAAAATAACAGAAGCACATTAATAAATCCTAACAAGACAAAATATTTTACATTTAGGTTTTTGTTTGCCCTAATTGCTGTTTCACTCATTTTCTGTCCACTCCAAGTACTGTATATCTGGTTTAATTCACATTTAGGGAGATAATTTGGTAAATTAGACCTATTTTTATATATTATAAAAGTGGAATGTGTTTACACATCTGTATGTGAGTTCTGAAATGTAGATGTAATAATAATGAACAATTCATTAATTCAATTCCTTTTTGTCCTTGTGTCCATCCGTCCATTGACCACTGTAGAATTATCTGCCATAAATACACATTAAACTTTTTACTAAGTACTTTTAAATATTCAAAAAGTACAAAAACTTCTGGAAATTTGAGTCTAAAAAAACTATTTTTGTAATGAGTGTCAAAAAGCGGGGGGGGGGGTGTAGTTTTGTGTTTTTTTGTTTTTTTTAAATATGGCTCATTAAAATCTTGGTGAAATCTGTCAGTGTGCACTACAGGTGTTTGGTTTTGTTTCCAAAATGGCCCTCATCAGGAGAATGTGAAGCCCGATATAAATATACCAGTAGTGCTGCACTGTTCTTTTATTATTAAAGGTCTATGCCAGTAAAGACATAGAAACTGTGCTTCATTTTCTTTAAGCATTTTGAAGTGAGTGGATAGGGCGTGCATGGTGGATAATTACCTGAGGTTATTATTCTGTCAAACTCAGCTGGTTTCAGCCATCGCTCCTAAACCAACAATAACGCTGCGGTCTCTCACAACCCCAATCTCTCCGCTGCTGACCCTGGGTGTTAACATGTGAGAAGAATATTATTTAAAAGGTACTTAACCTACAGAGTGCTGCCTGTGCGCGCATCTGGCGTCATTATCCTTGAACTGTGCCTCTCTGCGGTTCTGAGCCGTTCCAGCTACACCATTAGCAACCCTTCGGTTCCAGTGGTGGCTTCGTCTCTGCATGACTCGTGCCATGAAATGACCTCACGCAGATACAGTGACATGCTTCTCTATAGAGAAAGCAAGCTTTCAGAAGGTCCTTTGTAATCAGATGCCACTGTAGATTTTAGTGGGTTAGCTTACACCTGTGGGGATGGTGGTGTACTGGGATTCTGGAAATAAAAGGAAATACCTATGTGGGTTGTCGTGTCCCTTTCTGGGGCCTTTGTGCTTTGTGTTATTGAAAAATAGAAGTGTTAGTCAGTTCTGGGTAGGATCCTGTCCTCTTTTACTAATTTATTTCTCTTATTAACATCCTTTTTTATCCTCTTCATCACTCCTTGTTTTCTTTATTTTTCTATCAATCCCAATTCTCTTCCTTCCTCTCCTGTTTTCCTTTCCATTTCTCCTGCTAGTACATGATAGGCAGCGTTAGCCGGTGGGTGTTGGGCGGCCTGATTACTCAGAACTATCCACAGCTGCAGCAGCCTAATGAGGAAAACACTCCCATCAGCGAATAATTGCTGTTTAGGAAGCCGGCTGGCACGAGCGCTCCAGTCGCTCAGATCGGCTGCAGAGCGGATCACAAACCGCCCTGCACCCCGTCAGTAACATAGTGTGCGGCAGTCTGTTGCATTCCACTTGTTTTGTACGTAAAATAGACAGTTTATTGTTCCTTCTCCCAGCTCCTCTTATTCAGCATTCTTCCCCTCAGACTACATAATGTTGTAGCTAATTTTTGAGCTGATGAATTGAGAGAGAGCATTGGAATATGAGACGGAGGATGAAACAAAGGATATTAAAAGATAGGAAACAGAGCGAGCAGAGGGACAGCTTAAGAATTAGCTTAGAAAGCAACAGTGAAGTAAACATAAAGCAAAAGAAGGCATTGGAAAGTGAATAAGAGAAAGCAAAAGCAACAATGAAGAGATTAAAGGATAGAGCTAGCACTATTCTATATTTTTTTCTTATTGTTAACAAAGCCCAGGAAATGACTTGACCTGGGAATTAGTCAGTGTCTGACACTGGCATTCAGCCTATTTAGAAAGCAATCTGTAATTTTCCAAAACAGGTGCTAAAGAGCGCACTTATCTTTTATTAAAGCGCATCCAAACAAAAGGCAAATGTATATCCAATAGCTCCATTTACCCTGCAATAAATAACTCTTTCTACTATTGAGCATCTGGGTTCCTCCATGGTTTTGAAAAGTCTGAAGTTAGATTGAGGTATTCTCCGGGTCTGAATTAATGTTAAAAGGATAATAGATTGGAAAGAAATATGTGGATCTCCTTGCTTTCCAAATTATCTAAATCTCTAAAGCTAAATAGCTTCTAGAAAGCAGTTTCTGATTACCTCTGGATTAAAAGAAGCACATCTGCCTATCTTTCTTTTTGTCTATTCATTGACTTATCTTCTGTCCATCAATATGTGATCTCCAAGGTCATATAAAAGCTTCTATCACCCGAAGAAAATTTATAGGATTAAAGGACTAATGTCGACCCTGAAAAACCCATCAATGCATTTATCTTTAGTCTGCTTGATTACTGCAACAGCGCCCTCACAGGTCTGCCTAAAAAGTCTGTCAGAAAGCTGCAGCTAATCCAAAACGCTGCTGCTGGCATCCTCACTAGAACCACAAAAGTAGAGCACATCACCCCAGTTCTAAAGTCCTTATACTGGCTCCCGGTAGCTCAAAGAATAGACTTCAAAATACTCCTACTAGTTTATATATCATTGAAGGGCTTAGCTCCAAAATATGATTGAGACCTGTTGTCACCATACCAACTCCCCAGATATCTCAGGTCTTCCAGCTCTAGTTTACTAATCATCCCTACACTCAGAACCAAACATGGAGAAGCAGTTTTTAGTTCCTATGCTCTCCTTATCTAGAACAAACTTCCTGATGACTACAAAGCTCTTGAAACACTGACTATGCTTACATGCCGCCAATATTCAGGTTAAGGTCGGGTTAAGGTCACTATTCCGGTTTCCGAAACATTCAGAATAACCCATTTACTTGTGTGAGGAGAGAGAGGTAGAGAGCACAGAAAGTTACTCCCATATACATGGGATTTGTATGCCATACGGCTCCTGCTAGAAGTTCCTCTTCTCAAAACACCAAGATTCCTTGCGAATAGAAAGTGCCCAGAACACTAATCAATGCTCTTTTTGATGGGGATATGCTGATGCACGTTTACATGACCAGATATTTGGGTTAGAAAAGGGATACCCCAGGGGTAATATATGGGTTTTTAAAAACCCGAATATGAGCATATTAGTTAGTTATTGGCTGCATGTAAACGGAGCCACTGAGCTTATTTCAATCAATCTAAAAACTGATCTGTTTAGAGCTGCCTTTAGTGTCATGTGTCAAATGTTTTGTGCGTTTCATGCTTTACTGCTGTTTTTCATGCTTTATTGTGTATCATATATTTTGTGATTCATGCTTAATTGCCCCTTTTTACTTTTTACTTTTTCTAATCTTTTTTTTTTTTTTTACAAACTTCATGATTTTTTATGTATCAAAGCTTTGTTTCTTTACACCGAAACATGCAAAACACCTTGAATAAACCTTTTGTTGGAAGTGTGCTATACAAATTAAATGACCTTGCCTGGCCTAAGAATCTGTTAGAGATATCTTTCTGTTGATAAATCCTTGGTTCCACCCTTCTTTTCTTCCCTCTTTTGATCCTTTTTGTCAAACATTTATTTTTTCCTTCCATCATCCCTTTTTGCTTCCATCTGTTTACTTTCTTTTCTTTCTACATTGTATCAAACCCCTTTTGTCTTGCTTTCTTTTTTTATTTCTTTCTTTCATCCCTTGCTTCTTTCAGTCTTTTTCCCTTCCAATCTTTCCTTTTTGCTTCATTCCGTTACGTATTCATTTAGTAATTGTCTTCCTTCTTCATTCTACCTTCTTTCCTTGACCCCGTTCTTGTTTTTTTTTTTTACTTCTAACCATCCATCCATCAATTAAAGTTTCTACAGGCTCCAAATGTATACTGTTACCACTGTATAATATTTGCTATAAATTCATTGTGAACTTTTTAATATTTTTGGGGTTTTTTGTTAAATGTCAGAGACATCTGAAAATGTTTTTTTTTCAGCACATTTTCATGGAGAATTATTCCTAAAATTCCTTTTATTATTGAAGAAAGGGAAGATTGACCGATGTGCATAACTTTGAAAAAAAACAACTTTTTGAATACAACAAAAATCCAAAATATAGACTCTTTATCCTTTTTGGTAAAGCAGAATGGTAGAATAAGGAGACAGCTGGAGATAGACTGAAGAGGTAATTTTGAAAGACAAACTGGGGGAAAGGCATGAGAAGGCAACATTAAATTAGTGTTCAGTACGAGACTAGTAATGAAAAATAGTAAAAGAAACAATATGAGCCATGTGTTATTACATGTCAGAGAGCAGGCCTCCAAGAAACACGAGGTGAAAGCCAAGCAATAAAAAAAATGTTGAAACACTCTCTTTTTCCTCCCAGAATCCCCCAGACTGCAGTAAGGCGAGAAAGCTGGTGTGTAACATCAATAAGGGCTGCGGTTACGGTTGCCAGCTCCACCACGTGGTCTACTGCTTCATGATCGCGTACGGCACCCAGCGCACGCTCATCCTGGAGTCGCACAACTGGCGCTACGCCCCCGGCGGCTGGGAGACCGTCTTTCTGCCCGTCAGTAACACGTGCACTGACAGGTCTGGGGCTTCCACTGGACACTGGTCAGGTGGGTACATCCACAGCAACAGGGTCACAATATGAACCGCAGTTAGCTCTAGTATTAGCACTGTGTTATGGCAAGGTGCCATCTGGATGTAGATAAGGATGTGGCTGATTTAATCTCTATTGGAGTTTTAAAGATATTTATTAGCATCCGAACAGAAATCCATCTCTCAGGTAATTGCTCTCTCCCCAAGCTAGACAGAAGTGTGCTCCCTCTCCGTAAGCTCTGTGAAGTACTCCAGATATGAACATGTCTTTCAGTGTCCTTCAGTGAGCTAGAGTAGGTAAAATGTAAATAAGTCTCCTCCAACTTCAGTCTTTAAGTCCAAGCATTAAGATATATTCACTGGATGCCTTTACTAATAATTACCTATAATTACTAATCACTAAACAGAACTAATCTTGAAATAAATTTCCCACTACAACTGCCAGCAGTAATTATGAAAAGCTACCTAATTATCTGGTTTTGGAACAATCCCAGTGTTAAACTGAATATGTCTGACCTATTGTTTTTAGGAAAAATGTAAGTTTGATGAATGTTGCTGAAAAACATGGATAATGCTTTTCATAATTGTATTTAAAAAAAGAAAGAAAAAAAAGAAAAATCTTGTTTAGGCTTGAGTTTTAGACCGGGTTGGTTTCCTTACTGCTTAGCCCAGGTTTAGCAGAAATAAATTCCACCAAACATAGGAGGTTAATGGAGTTTTAATTCTTTGGAGGGTTTTTTATAAGTTGCGGTCCCTGGGCTGCAGCTTAGATTCACTGAAGGCTCTTATATTTTCACATTAAAAGCTGCTCTCGGGCAATGTAAACATATTCTTGCGAAAAATCCATTTTGGCATCAATATTTAATGTCATCCTGAATAGAGAATCTACTCTTTTAAACTCACTCTCACTTTTGCACGTTTTTTTATCTAATAAATTATGAAGATGCCATCAATAATAGATGTCTGGGATTTACCTTTAAATGTGTCATGTCTCCAGTAAGAATTTTTTAGTATCACTTTTGAGTACATGTCCATGGATTGTAAACAATAACACAGGTTTTCAGCATGTTATATCTTCAAAATGAGATTCCTTGTTTACACTTCTCTTTCACACCCATACATGTGATCATATCAGCACAGCCTTGCACTGTGGGCAGGGCTGTCAGTTGTGCTAGGCTCATCAAACCTTTTAATTTTATTGTTCTCCATCATTAAAACCTCATACCTTTATTTGAGTAAGTCTTTACCGAAATTTTAAAAAATCAATTAAACAACACAACAAATATAAACTTGTATGTGTTAAATTAGGTTGGTAATGTTGGGGATTCTGTAATTTCATGGTTAACGTACAGGGCTTTCCATTACAACTGACACCCCAGCTAAAGATGAGTGAAAAGGCATACAATAGATTTTTATTTTAATGTAGTAGCATTGTCCCAAAATCATTAAAGTGACAGTTACTAATCAGTACTGTGTGCACCTCTATCAATTTGGAGAAAAGGAATCTCAGAATTTCGCATTTATACTTTACTTTTTCAATTTTTCCTGCCATGTAAAAAATGCATGACACAAATGCTATCTCCCTTAGCCACTCTTCAAATTAGTATGATACAACATTACATGCCATTTAGGTCAGAAAGATGTGTCTTAATCTCCATTAAATCAGAATATGGGCAAAAGAAAATAGGGTTTGGTCCAAAGTTGTTGTTTGTACAATCAAAGCAGCAAGTAAACGGTTGAAAACTACTGGAACAGCAAAACTGGACAGTTTCTCATCTCCAAGGACAGTGAAGCTGGAGATAAAAAAAACTCTGTTAGAGAGCTGCAGAGGAAAGAGGCATCTCTCGGTCAAGTATCAGTAGCAGTCATCAGACAGCTTCTACATGCTAACCAACTCTTTGAAAATGATGCCAGAAAAAAAGCCTTTCTGTCCTCTGATCACAAGCGTAAAGTACACATGAACAATTTAACTATCCTGTATCATATATTCTTTTTCAATCAGTAAAAAAGGCAGCTTTTTATTTTGGTCATCTAAAAACAGGATATTCTCTCACCTTTTTCACACTGTTGCCTAAAAGCTCCTGAATTTAGTTTCACATTTAAATCAGCTGTTAATTCCAGAAGTTCCCATGCCTCTGTCACCGACAGGCAGGTATTTCTCATATTATTTTCTGCAAGAAGGGGAGGTTTATTCTTTTATCTTTCTTATTTAATTGCGTTCTATTCATTGCATTTTAGGTCTCATGAGAATGTTTGATGCAAAAAGTAGTTTATGCACAAACCAAAGGGCTACGGGGGAGACGAGATGACAGAAAAACATGCTTCTGTTGCACAAGCTGTATATGGACTTGTGTGCCTGCTGAGGAGTGAGGTTGCGTCCCGCTGAGTAAAAAGCAGAGATATCATTACAGTTTCAGTTGTGATGGTTGTTTGGTTGTCTGTTGCTGTTAGTGACTTCGAAAGAAGCTGGTAGTTTACTTGAATCCTGTTTATTATTATTCTCTCCAGTTTGTATAAAACAGCAAATTTGAACTTTCAAGGAAAGGCACAGCTATACATCAACTTTGTTCAAATAACCTCCAGCTCATGTTGCCCATTTTTATTTTGCAGCATAGCTCTGGCTACAATGCAAACCTGCTCTTTGTGCAGAAAAATACCCACAAACCAGGTATATATAGTATTTGTGAAACAGTACTCTGCTGTCAGAAAACACACATAATCTATAACCTGTCCTGCTTGCTAAAGGGCCGCAGCTGTTTTCAGCAGGTGCAACACCTTCATGTGTTCACCATATATCAGTCAGAAATCCTGCAGCAGCAGTGAGCGCTTTAAACTTTTACAGACAGGAGTGGGCGCGCCAAACGGGTTTCCCAGGATAGAAATGGGTTTATTAGATTTCCTCTCTCTGTTCTGTGTCACTGCCCGTGTTGGCTCGAGAACAGTAAATATTTTTTGTGTGAGGGGGATTTTCCCACTTAATGAGCCATAAAAAGAACTGACTACATGAAAATATAAACGTCATAAATTGTCTGTAAAAAGACACAAGACTTGAGCAAAGGTTTCCTTTACAGCAGGATAGCTATCAGAATCAGAAATGTTTATTGCCAAATGTGTGAACAGATTCACAAAATTAGGAAATCGCTGCGGTACTTTGTGCAAAAATACGAAAAGACAAACACTTCTGAGCATGGAATAAATAAATGAATATAAAATGGGATAAACAGATTGATACATACGATCCTGAACATACAGTCAGCTAGGACTGTGTAGTTATGTTTAGCAAGCGTTTAGACTTGGTAAAGTCTTGGTGTTATTGGATACTTAGACTCTAATTTGGAGCATGTATGTTTGTTACTGTAGCAACGGAGCTGAAGGCGGACCAAAGAATATCTAGCCCAACAGCTCCACCCGCTCAGGTCCTCCTCAGACGGAGCAGATATTAACCCCGCTGAGTTGTTTTGGCTCCTGTACCCCACTGTGCTCCGATTTAAAATATTCTGTCTAAAATAAACGACTGCGCACTAAAATCACTGATTTCACTCAGCCCCCGTCACTTCCTCACCTTATCTGGTCTGTGTAATCACTTCTGAGTTTAAACTGCACACTAAATTAAAAAGCTGTTTGAAGCCGTTGAATAGCAAGAACTCATAGTATTTTAAAGAGCATTAAGTTAATTTGGCCACTACCGGACATTGAATATAGAGAAGTTATCATTCGTTTATCGTTATCGAGCTGAAATGCTCAATATACTGTGATATCAATTTTAGCTCATATTGTACAGCCCTACTGTACTTCTGTTCTGACTAAGCTTAAGCTATTTTGCAAAGAAGATCTACCAGTTTTGGTGTTTACTAATCATGTAGCATGTGTGACCAGTTACCACTCCATCTATTTTGGCCTATCAGAGTAAAGGGTCTTAAATACAAAGGCCTGCCACACTTTTTAAATTTGCAAATGAAAGGGGCCAATTCCGTTCCAATGTACTCCTATCAGTATTGGTTAGTTAACCGATACCATAAACCAAAACTTAAAATGTGGAACCTCTGCAATAATTTCCCATAAAAAGTCCTGCATGTTTTAAATGTTTGCCTGCTTCAGCACACATGATTTCAATTGATGGCTGATTAACAGGCTCTTTTCTGAACTGCAGTCACCAGAAGCAGGGAAACATCTAAAACATGGAGGGCAGTGTGATTTGGGGACCAAGGTTGCGTAACACTGTTCTACTTTGATTTGGTCTATCCCATAAAATCCCAATAAATACAAGTTTGTGGTTGTAATGTGATGAAATGTCTTGAAATGTTCTTTTCCTAGATACACATTTTTGCAGGACACAATATATGACATAAACGTCCCCATTGTACATGTATTTCAATGACCTAAAAAATTATCTAAAGCATTGATTGTCCAGTTATGATATTGAAAGTTTAGTGCAGCCTTTTACCTCAATTATTTTCTCTCTCGAAGCGTCCGCACTCATCGCTGCATTCTTCCACCTCTATATTCTTATGCTTTTGCTTCATTTGACTTGTGCTCTCCTGGGCTCTTTCTTCTTATCTCCGGCTCTCCCACCGCCTTTTCTCTCTCATTTTCTTGCCTTTCATATGTCCTTTTAGCTTTTTAATGCATTTCCCTTTTTTCCCTTATATATATGTCTGTATATATTAAAAGCTACATCTTAAGAATCCATATGTGCCATATGGATGTTCACTATCAGCATTTCATTCACTTCCATCCCTTGTAGCATTCTGAATTGTTTTAATTATAACAGTTACCAATTTAACGAAGAAGGGGTTTTCTGATTGTCACACTAGCCAAATAGACAATCATAGTTGATTAAAGCCTTTTGAGTTGTTGAGTAGGCTTGTGTTCATGCCTGGTGTGGTGGGCTCTTGACCTCTTGGATGTTAGTGAGCATTGTAATATAAAGACATGGTTATTACTGGTTCATTTCTGTCCCTCAAAGTAGTAGAATATATTCTGTACTTTGTTTAAACAAAATACAACCCCTGCTTTGTTTTTATATAAAAACATAACTTTAAATATACTGTATTATGCTTGTTTTTCCTGTTGTTTATGCTTACATAGGGGATTAACTTTTTCTTGAAACTAATGTTTCAAACCAACAAAATTCTGATTTCCTCATAAATCATAACATGAAAAGCTCACTCTCTTTTAAGTGCTTCTCTTGAGATCTGAGACACTTATAGACCAAAAGAAGATGCATGCTATTGTGTGTCTGTAACAGGGTATTTCTGTCGAGAAAACACATTGCTTTAGGGGAAGAGAAAAAGATAAAGACAAAAGATAGCGATAGAGCTATTATTGGACCCGCTGATTTTCTTCCTGCAAATGCGAGAAGGGGATAAAAACATAGCAAGAAATGCACATTCACACAAACATAACCCTCAACTCTGATTTTCTCCTCCGCTGAAATGAAATAGTTTGTGTCCTAAAAAAATAGCAAATAATATACTATGAAAACTGAATAATAAATTGTTGGAAAAGGAAATATACACAGATTTGTGTTTGGCTGGTCAAACACACAAATTAAGTTGCATCAAAGTGAGTTGTTTTGGTTGCATGTATTAATGTGTGAATTGCTATAAAACTGCTTGGGACAACAGGTGAAGGCTGCATTGTAGCTCTCAGAAAATAAAATTTTTAGTGTTAGTTTTTCATAGCCCAGGACGAATATCCATAGCAATATATATTGATTGATAGACATGTGGTGCGATAGAAAAAAAAAGGGGTCGATAAAAAAGTTTCCCCTAATTTTTTCATTATACCTCATCAGGTATCTTAATCCTACAATCATTACTTACTCCAAACGAATCATTAACGCTGACCCACGCAGAACCGTCAGTCAGCCCTCTCTCCCTTCAAACCACAAAAAGGAGAAAATGATTTGAGTTGAAACTGAATTTTTCGACAGTTCCTAAGCGAACCATTGCCATAACTTCACGTCAGTAAGATGTCACAGTAAGGGAGCAGTTGAGGAAGATATTCCGAATAAATGTTTTAGTGGCTCAGGTAAAGGTTGCGACCCGTTTTGAACCAATCCATGACGCACTAAAACACTAAACGTAGCAATAATTAAACAAAATATAATACTACGATCAGTTATCTTAAGCAGGAATCCCCTCTCCCAGCTCGCTGCGAGTCACTTTTACAGAGAAACACACGAAACGTACTCAGGTTGCGCTGCTAATACTTGTGGCTCGTGCTGCTAACAACACCTGTAGTTTTTAAAATGTCCATTTGGCTTTGCCCCCTGTCCCCAGAAGCGAAAAACGTTTTAAAAAACACAACAGTGTTGGATAGACCAACCGGCTTCAGCTCTTAAGTCATCTCTCCCTGGTACGACTCAGCTCGGATCGACTCAGCCTCAGTACCTTTTACTCTCCACTGACCGAGCCGCGCCAAGCCAATACTATTTTTCGAACCAGCTCTGCTGTGGTTCCATCCGTGCTGAGCTGGTACTGAAAAGCAATGTCAGACAGTTGTCGGTCACAGATTGGCTGGATGGCGGAGTCACTGGAGAGTAACTTGACAGCGTCTTTTAACAACAAACCGACTAGAACAACACGCAACAACACCACATTGAGCTGGGGGAGAGAGGCTGGGGGGTCTTTCCACACCCCTGTTCGTTGGACCATCAGGGGTCGGAGCCCGGATAGAACATCACGCCGTCTGGTCGGGGTCCTGGGCTGGTGGGCTGCTCTTGCCGGTGTGGGGCCTTGGCGGTCTACTTGTCCCCGTCCTGGTGGGCAAAGGGGTCTGTCTCCTGGGTGCAGGGGCAGGGTTCTCTACTGGGGTGTCTGTCCCTGGGCCTGGGAGTATGGAGTATAGTGTACGTATGGGGGGTATGAATGAGGGTATAGCGTCCTTTTTTCGTATGTCCTGTATTTGTAAGAATGTGTACACATGAGAGGGAGGGTACGTATGAGTGTCTCTGTCTGTCTATGTCTACCTGTCAGGTTGGGTGTTTGGCTGCTCTCTGGCCTGATGCATCTTCTTCACTCCCCGTCGGTGATGGTTGCTCCTGCCCGCTGGTTGATGATGACTCTCGATGCCTGGGGCTGGGGGTCCCGGTTGCGGCCCGGCTCGGTCCTGGTGCATGTCGGGCGGGTCCTGGGTGGTCCGGTGTGTCGGGCGGCCGCTGTTTCGGGCCGATGTCCTCCTTGGATTGACTGGGGCACCTCTTATGGGGGTGCCGGGTTTGTAGAATAGGTTGGTGCCGTCCGGTGGATCGGTGGGGACCGTGCCTGGCGCCCAATCCTCCTGCCGGTTCCAGGACTTCAGCTGGCTGGTCTGTTCGCCTGGTGGGGCTGTCCGGCATTGGCTGGGCCCCTGATCTTGGCGCCCCACGTGGGGCGGGATCTGGACCCTGGAGCTGGAAGATCTGGATGTCCAGGTGCCGGCTGGGCGCGGCCTGGGGAGGGCGTACATCCGCTGTGGCTCCCTGGCGTGTGGATGTGTGGGGGCGGGCCGGGTTGTTGGCGGTGGGTACTGGTCCGGGGTGGCGGCGGCGTGTGTTGTCCGTCGGTTGGCTGCGGGTCCTCCTTGCCTGCGGCGGCGGCGGGGGACCCTTGTCGGCTGGTCACTGGTTGGGGCCCCGCTGGGGGGTGGGGTGCCCCTGGTCCCCGTGGCCTCCGGTTTCTGGTCCGGGCCCGCCCTGGCGTAGCCGGTTACCGGCGGAGCCCGTGGGCTCGTCACTGCGATCTCTCGGGCCCCAGCATCGCGGCTGGTGGGTGCTCCCCTGGGGCTTCCATCTGTTCCCCTCTTGGCGGGTGATCGACCCTGCGCTGATCCGCCTGTGGACTCTGTA
The DNA here is from genome assembly GCA_028564705.1 of Apricaphanius iberus. Taxonomy (NCBI): domain Eukaryota; kingdom Metazoa; phylum Chordata; class Actinopteri; order Cyprinodontiformes; family Aphaniidae; genus Apricaphanius; species Apricaphanius iberus. Next base: position 1,100,149 of record JAPXFQ010002963.1, on the reverse strand, counting down.
CTCTGTGGGACGCTGGATGCATACATCTCTTGCCTCCTCCATGTCTGTGCCGATTCCTGTAGGACGGATTGACGGTTCCTTACACCAGCTATCAATCACTTGCATGGGGAAACCTTATTCCGACCTGCATGCTCGCACACACATAGGTGTGGGGACATAGGTGAGGACGGACATATCTTAAGCTGAGGTTATCATCATTAGTTAGTTGTTCACAGGAGCTTACCAGAAACATTTGTATTATGTTCATTAATCAATGCTTGTGTGTAGTGAATGTGTAATTCTTTGTTTATTCTACCAGATCCGAACTATTGGTTTGGTTCTGTACACTTTGTTGTTTTTGTATTACTGTTTCTCTGCCGTCCGGCAGAGGTGGAGGACTGGGATGTTTTCTTGTGTTCTTTATTTGCCTCCCTGTCTTGTGTCGTCGGTTCGCCCCTCTGTTGGTCCGGTTTCTTTTCTTCACCTTCTTCCTTTCTCCCTTCTTGTCTCAGTTTAATGTCCATGACGTCAGGAAATTGAACCCACAGTAATCACTAATAAAGATTTTTCATACATATACATCAAGTGGCGTACTACAGCGAAGCTGTAATACTCTGCTTGGGAAAGTAAAACTGTTGGGCTTGTACTTGGTACTCAGACACCAATTCTGAGTAGCATACTGCTAGACAGGACACGTTAAAAAAAAAAAAAAATAACAACAAACCGACCGGCATTTTGAAACCTTGCTACAGCGAGTGGATGTGTTTAGTGTTTTCTGAAGAACAATGACAACATTAAAAACCAGTGTCGTGATCCAATCTGAGGTTCGGCATTTCTAAGCTTGTTGGCTGAAGAGCAGATTCAGTGTGAGCTGGATGGAGCTGCTCACTGTGAGAGGGTTATCAAGGAGGAGTCGGAAATGACCTCGGCTCGGAGCCAATGGCTCTCACCTGCAGGCTGAAGCAGAGAAACGGAGAACGCAGAAGCCCTGAACTCGCTGTCTTGTACTCTCGGTAAGAAGCAAATTTCATGGCGCTTGTATATTTTATTCACAGTCTTAACCTATTAAGTTGCATATCATCTTCATTATGACCGTTTATTTGATCATCAGTTGTGCAAATTCATTCTGATGCTACTTTTTTGTAAATATATGAATGACCTACTTAAGTTTTCTATAGCACAGTAAGACATATTTGTTTCTATTCCTTAATTCGAATGCTTAGTGTATGTTTTTAAATGCACCGTAAGCATAGTACTTTTTTTTTTTTTTATCTGCAATCTATTGCAGCGGGATCATCAGGAGCAGGAAACCGGCTTACGGAGGGTGGAGATGACACAATGCCTTCAATCAAACCTTCCTGGGATGCTGGGACAGATTGTACATCATGAACCTCAGACAAGTGCAATTGGACTTTTGTTTCTGAACTTTTTCTATACATGTCCAAGAAAAATGTCCAAGTTATATGCTTGTATTTTCATTTGCAGTTTCATTACATTTTCATTTCAGCTCTCATTTGGTTGGTGGAATCATTTTTACATTATTATATCTGGCATCAGGGTTTAGCAACATTGTTAAAATCTGATAGCAACATTTGCTCTGGCTGTTAAAAAGAAAAAAGTCTAGCTCTGCTAAATAAGTAAATTGCATAAATTTGAAAGCTGCTGAAAAGCAAAAATTTAGTTCTTTAAAAAAAAATTCACGCATCCTATGGTTGTAGATCCCTGGGAAAAATGACTATTTTAAATATGGGAGTAGGGAGTAGAACACAGAGAGCTACACATGATTTAAACTGTAACAGACTGAAGCTTTTGCTATGTCATGCATACTAATTGATACTACTAAAAGATGGGATATAATCTGTAAAACATCATAATGGTGATAATTTAAAAAAGTGAAAACATTTTAAAGCACACAGCTTTATTACAAAACTGATACAGTTGTGGTATGTAATTCATAGAATTCGTAGCATTTATAGATTATAGTAGATCTGGTTAAGTGAAACATCTTAAATCAACATAATTAAATGTAGAGCATGGATGATGAATTCATTTGAGAATATGTAGCATAGTGCCACAGGTTTAACACCAGTGAGACCACAAAACAGATTTTGGACATCTAAACCACAGGATTTAAACTGTAGCAGTCTGAAGCTTTTGCTACATTATGCATACGAATTTATGCTGTTGAAATATGGGATATCAACTCTGAAAAATACTTCTGTCATGTCTACCTTCCACAGAGTAATGGAAACTTGTTTCTTTAATGGTACACACAGGCGAAAGCTGTGTCGCTCCAGTGCTGGACGTTGTTTGCTGCACATGTAGATGAAAGTTTGTTCCGACATCCTTAAGCTCTGCAGCCATTGAGCTTCGGTGAATCCCGGTGTTATGCTGAGAACGGCATGCCTGCCGAGATTTGCATCCCCTGCCACGGGAACACGCATCATTGTAAACTCGCCGATAGCAATGAGAAAAAGGATTAAAATATCAGCAACGCGACAGCTTTGACAGATTCTCGTAATAACACCATGTTTCTTATGCATGTGGATCCTGAAAACATAATATGTTATCATAGTTGAATGTATATATATAAAGAAATCCCGTCTTTTATCCAAACACTTTTGATTTTAGTGTTTTAACGTCATTGTATCTTAGATGTATTTTTCGGTTTTCTGCTGTTTATATGTCACATTCTCCGCTTTTTTTTACTAATAGCATGGTAGTTAAAGCATTTTATGACATCTAAACTTTTTAAAGTAGAGATTACAAAGCTGTTATATCCGCTTGTCATGGCAGAGTGCACAATTTTATCGGGTAATCTAAGACTTCTTAAATAATAGTCTTCATAAAGACTCTTGGGGGGTGGGCAGTATTTTGTTTATTTCATTTTCATTTATTTTTTGTTTTGTTTGTTTTTTAAACGTCCTACCTGGTTGGATGTTTGTGTGTACCTCTCTGCAACAACTCTAAGCAGGCCACAGCTTTCAATTCTTCTTTCAATGAAAATTTGGAACATGCCAATATTATAAACCCAATATTGTCCTACAAAGCTGGGATTCATACCCTACCAGTAGCTCATAAATCAAGTGCAACTGTGTAGAAAATTATATATCAATAATTTCACCATTCTCTGAAATAACAGGTGATGCATTTTACAGCATGCTTGAATTTAAAGATGCCAAAATAGGCATACCCCTTCTTTTAAAGCAATAACTTGTCCTACTGAACTGGGATTCCCACCAGTAGCTCAGAGGACATATGGAATTGCGTAGAAAATGATGCATCATTCATAACTTTAAAATTATTTGAAATGATAAGGGATGCATTTTACGGCAGGGCAAAATATTAAGATGCCAAAAACGGCATACCCCCTCTTTTAAAGCCAAAAATGTAACTTTAAAGAACTCTTGTGCACACGAGCTACAGTGATGGATGTTGTGCACACAAAATATCTATCGCTACGGTCAGACATTTATATGGCTATAAAGGACTGTGAAGCTGTCAGTTTCACAACTGATATCTGGATCTCACTTCAGATGGAGGCTTATCTCACAGTCACGTCACATTTCATCACCGGAGACTGGCGACTGGAGAGTTTCGTTTTAGAAACAAAAAAAAATGGAGGACAGTCACACAGTTGAAAACATTGCACGAGAACTGACGGAGATCATTTGTGAGTGGGACATTCCAAGTAGCACCAACCAGTTGGTCCAGCAGCCCCCCTGGGGAAAGATGACAGGAGTGCGCTGCGCGGGCAACACGTTACAACTCTGCATAAACAGCGCTCTGAAGAAGGTCCCCCTTTGCCGCACCGTTGCCGTAGCAAGGCGCTTGGTTTCTCTTTAAAAAAAAAGCACAAAGGCCACCACAGCACTACAAGATCAACAGAAAGAACAGAATGTGCCCCAGCATAAACTGGTCCAGGATGTTGTTACCCGGTGAGGAACTCTGTTTATTTGATGCTCGATCGTTTGATAGAACAGAAGAGGCCAGTTTCAGCTGTGCTCACAGATAAGAGTTTGAGCAAACGGTTCGATCGTGACCTGGAGCTATCCACATCACAGTGGCGCACAGCAGAGGACATTGTCGCTGTTCTTAAACCGATGATCACTCTGACAGAGCTTTTGTCCCAAGAAAATAATGCATCCCTGTCTGCCACTGTCCCCATGCTTATGAATATTAAAAAAAGACATTTGGTGATGCATGAGGACGACATTCGAACCACAAAGATCATTAAGACTACGCTGTCCGAGGAGATGGACAGGCGATGGGAGCTTAACGGGCCAGGTCTGGAAACAAGTGTTTACATCAGTGCGGCAGTTCTTTACCCGCGCTTCAAGAAGCTCTCATTTCTGTCCAATGACCAAAGAGATGAGGCATATTCAGTGGTGGCAGAACTAGCTGGAAGTCTAACTGACAGGTCTTGCCCATAGACTGTATAAAACAATGGACTAACCTTCCAGTACGTCCCCCATAGGTTTCTGAAGAGCAAAAATGAGGCCAACTGGGTGGTTCCCACCGCCGCCATGTTGTACACGTCACTCGCCTCGTCACTCTCAGAAACTCCAAAAATGGGCAAAGAAGTGGAGCTGAGAGTGCTGCTGTGAGGCTGGGTGTGGAGGGTTAATGCTCCGAGCCGACGTAGCTACAAGCTACTCAGAAGCTAGTCGGGAGCTAACTGAAGCTAACGTAGGCTGCAGCCGGTTTCAGCCAGAAGACCGCGGTTGAGAGACTTTTACCCCGTTTTTCAACAACGATCCCTTTAGACGCAGAAACATCTCGAGTAGAGAAAACAGATCAATACGGCCTGATATTGTGTTATTTCCATTACCATCGGAGGAGGGTGAGGACTTAGTCGGCTTATCTTAACAACACATCCAGCTAAAAGTAGTCACAAGGTCATCATGGAAATTCAGATCCCCTATAAAAATAAAAGGCTTTTGACTCACCTCACATCAGACATCCATTAGTTAATGCCTCCAGCTGTGTTCCTCACACCAGTACTGCTCTAACCAGCGATCATCCAGTTTGTCTAGAGTCCAACTATGTAGTCTTCCAGCCTGATGTAACCGTCTCCCGCTCTTGAGTCTCGAGGTGCTCTACCGGACCGGGTCTGCCGCGGCGTCCCAGTCCTGCCGACTTTGGTGCTCTGCTGCTAGCCGACCGATCGCCTGCTCCAACTCGCGTGTAGAAAGAGATAAAAGCTCCGACCAGAACAGCATTCCTCTCTGCCACCTGACAGAGACCTCCTAAGCTCGTTAAGCTTCAGCCGGTATGAAGCATAAACTTCTTGGACGGGCTGTTACTGTAATCAAAACGACAGCAAGCCATCTTTGCACAATAATTGCAGATTAAAATCCAAAACTGAATAAAAACTGTAGAGGCAACTGATAGTGGAGTTAAGAAACACCAAATGACTGAAGTCTTCACGTTAGTCCCAGGCTGTGAAGAGCTTCCCCGTTAGCAGAGGGTGACAGCAGACTACGGAGCAGCTATTAGCTACAGTTAGCCACCATTAGCCACCAGCTTTAGCCTAGATGGACATGTCAATCAAAAGGACACGCCCCTAATTATTTATAATTTCAAGATTAAATTACAAATAAACGGAGAAGTTAGAAAAAAATTCACCCCCCTCAGAGTTGTCATGATGGTAAACCTGAACTATCAAACCTAAAATGGTTTTTTGAACCAGGCTGTAAACATGTTTATTTTTGCTGTAAAGTTGGCCTTTTTAAAATGGGAGTCAATGGGAAATTGCTCCTTTTTGCAGCCAGCCCCCAGCGGATGAGGGCTGAACTGCAATTTTTGTCACTTCCGCGTTGGCTTCACATTCTGCGGGCGGAGTTTGCCCCTTGGTCTTGCCAGGGGGGAAGTGACACGGTGGATCCTGGGCCTACTGCCCCAAAACAGGACGCTGTAATTGCTATGCTGCTGGCCAGTGATGAAGATGAGGAGGAACAGGATGAGACGAGCGAGATGAAGGTCTATTTGAAGGACTTCACTAAATGCAACGGAGGCCCCCTGGAATGGTGGAAGAAAAACGAGGATAGATATCCAAAGCTGTCAAGAGTTGCTAAGAGATTTCACAGCATCCCCTCCACTTCCACGCCATCAGAGAGAATTTTTTCAAAGGCGGGTCATTGCCAATAAATCAAGGAGCGCCCTTTTCCCGACCAACGTGAACAAGCTGGTTTTCCTTGCACACAACTTCAGAAGAGTCAGACAACGACAGGTGCAGTAGAACACTTTTCATATATGAAGAAGTGATTTTCTTTTTCTTTTGGGACAACCCGAACTTAAGCTGATGGCTGCACGCGAAGCGTCTCAACAACGACGACATCCTTTCCTTTCCTTTATTTTATTTTATTTTTTTGTTGTATTTGCACCTTCTGAAACCCTTTCAATTATGACTTCTACTAGGCCTATGTTTATTTTTGTTGTTGTTTAATTGTTTTTATTTATTCAGGCAGGCTTATTGTATTTTGAAAAATATTTATTACATTTTGGACTAGTGCCAGGCTGTTGCACTAAGTTTAATCTTATTTACGTATTTATTTTATCCCGATTCTCGAGTGTGAACTGTGAATTAAAAGGCAAGAAATAGGTTCCTAAGTGAGAGATTAAGGCATGTTTTGGCACGTTGTTGTTTTTGAAGCCAATTTGTTCCTATTTTATGTTAACTTTTCTGATGTTTGCTATATGTTTGACATGTTTAGTTCATCTGGCTTTTAATGAATAAAAGGTATTTGTTACCCACCTACCATGTTTTTTTAGATTTTGTTTGAAATGGAAAAAATCTAGCTGCTATCTTAAAAAAAAAAAAAAGGTCCGACTATCAGTCGACTAGGGCAAAATCTAACAAATCAGATTCGACTTTGAAAATCCTTAGTCAAAAATAGCCCTAATATATACAAATATATATATATATATATATACACATTATATATGTGTGTGTGTATATATATATATATATATATACACTACCGTTCAAAAGTTTGGGGTCACCCAAACAATTTTGTGTTTTCCATGAAAAGTCACACTTATTCACCACCATACGTTGTGAAATGAATAAAAAATAGAGTCAAGACATTGACAAGGTTAGAAATAATGATTTTTATTTGAAATAAGATTGTTTTTACATCAAACTTTGCTTTCATCAAAGAATCCTCCATTTGCAGCAATTACAGCATTGCAGACCTTTGGCATTCTAGCTGTTAATTTGTTGAGGTAATCTGGAGAAATTGCACCCCACGCTTCTAGAAGCAGCTCCCACAATTTGGATTGGTTGGATGGGCACTTCTTGCGTACCATACGGTCAAGCTGCTCCCACAACAGCTCAACGGGTTCAAATCTGGTGACTGCGCTGGCCACTCCATTACCGATAGAATACCAGCTGCCTGCTTCTTCTCTAAATAGTTCTTGCACAATTTCGAGGTGTGTTTTGGGTCATTGTCCTGTTGTAGGATGAAATTGGCTCCAATCAAGCGCTGTCCACTGGGTATGGCATGGCGTTGCAAAATGGAGTGATAGCCTTCCTTATTCAGAATCCCTTTTACCCTGTACAAATCTCCCACCTTACCAGCACCAAAGCAACCCCAGACCATCACATTACCTCCACCATGCTTAACAGATGGCGTCAGGCATTCTTCCAGCATCTTTTCAGTTGTTCTGCGTCTCACAAACGTTCTTCTTTGTGATCCAAACACCTCAAACTTGGATTCATCCGTCCACAGCACTTTTTTCCAGTCTTCCTCTGTCCAATGTCTGTGTTCTTTTGCCCATCTTAATCTTTTTCTTTTATTGGCCAGTCTCAGATATGGCTTTTTCTTTGCCACTCTGCCCTGAAGCCCAGAATCCCGCAGCCGCCTCTTCACTGTAGATGTTGACACTGGTGTTTTGCGGGTACTATTTAATGAAGATGCCAGTTGGGGACCTGTGAGGCGTCTGTTTCTCAAACTAGAGACTCTAATGTACTTATCTTCTTGCTCAGTTGTGCAACGCGGCCTCCCACTTCTTTTTCTACTCTGGTTAGAGCCTGTTTGTGCTGTCCTCTGAAGGGAGTAGTACACACCGTTGTAGGAAATCTTCAATTTCTTAGCAATTTCTCGCATGGAATAGCCTTCATTTCTAAGAACAAGAATAGACTGTCGAGTTTCAGATGAAAGTTCTCTTTTTCTGGCCATTTTGAGCGTTTAATTGACCCCACAAATGTGATGCTCCAGAAACTCAATCTGCTCAAAGGAAGGTCAGTTTTGTAGCTTCTGTACCGAGCTAAACTGTTTTCAGATGTGTGAACATGATTGCACAAGGGTTTTCTAATCATCAATTAGCCTTCTGAGCCAATGAGCAAACACATTGTACCATTAGAACACTGGAGTGATAGTTGCTGGAAATGGGCCTCTATACACCTATGTAGATATTGCACCAAAAACCAGACATTTGCAGCTAGAATAGTCATTTACCACATTAGCAATGTATAGCGTGTGTTTCTTTAAAGTTAAGACTAGTTTAAAGTTATCTTCATTGAAAAGTACAGTGCTTTTCCTTCAAAAATAAGGACATTTCAATGTGACCCCAAACTTTTGAACGGTAGTGTATATATTTATATATATATATATATATATTTAGGTGACATTTAAAGCCATAAAGTAAAGGCTCTCCAGTTTAGTGTAATTGTATTTGATCTTAGTTTGACAGACTACAACTTCTGATACCCATTTTGGCTAATTCTGATTTTGTTCATATAATATAACACAATTTGAAATAATTCATGTAAATATAGTTTTCATTTAAGAATAATCTAAAACATACACTGACTTAAAAGAAAAAAACTGCTGAAGGTCCCTTGATAGATGTACTAATTTTGAATCCAGAAGAAAAAAAAAAAAAAAAATCAGGTTGTTGCCAGGTCAAAGACTCGATGCATTTGACTGGAAGTTTCATTTGAAAACTTTTTACTAATTGGAATAATATACTAACTATAAACAATAAATCAACTACTCCATTATTTTATGACTAGCATCACATTGCAATGTATGTAGCTGACTTAAAATCTGTCTATGATTGAATTTAATAATAGTGTATATTGACTCGATTTCTTAGGTTTGTTTTGTAAACTGCCTTGAAATACCTTCAGCGCTATATAATTTAAGTGAATTAAATCCTAATTTATGCATTAAAGGAAGTGTCCCAAACATCTCCCCCCAATCAAAGTGCATTGAATATCATTCTGTTTGATAGTGTGACTGGAGACCAAAAAAAGCAAGAGTTTTCAGTTTTGATACATTTAGCAACTAGAAGAATTTTTTTTTTTAGTAGACCCGCCAAACATCACCAGTCACAGCCGATAGAGGGAAGGCTAGTTAATTTTCTTTGATTGGCTCATTACCTGGCACAAGACTATTAAAATATTGAGGCGTTTTTAAGAGAAAAAAAGCCTTAGTACAGCTTCGACAGCTTTTAATATTATTATGTATTCATGATGTGAATAGGTTCTTCCTCCAGGCCTTTTCATTTTGATAAGTGGACTTTATATCCTTAAATCTTTTTAAAAGAAAAACAGGTTAAAGCTGCAGGGTACTTTTTCCCTTCTTCAATTTTATTTCCCCATTTTACACTAATGCATTACTGTTTTGTCCCTTCATACAATAATGTCTTACTTGTAAACAAGCTATTTTCTACCAGTTAACTTAAACGTTAACGGAGAAAAAATGTGCATACCTTTTTTTAATATATTTTAATTTAATTGTATATTATTTTGACAACTTTGTCATACTCTCTAAATCCATTATTGTATTGATGCCTATTTAGCTTGTTTGAATCACAGAAAATAAAATGCCCTTTTATTTAAAGGCGCGGTGTGTAATTTTTGGCCTGTAGGGGGCAGTGCATACCTAAATTATCACAAGCATGCGGTATCTGTGTCTTCGAGTAAGAAACTCAACAATGGAGGTCCAACTAGTGCTTTTTTCAAACACATAATTGCCTGAGAACTAGGGCTGAACGATTAATTGCATTTGCAATTAAATCGCGATTTGGTAAAATGCGATTTCCTAATCGCAAAGGCTGCGATTTGACTTGATGTAAACTTATTTGCTAAAGTCACGTGACTTGCAAACAATGCAGGGAGAGAAGGAAACGCTGTATTTTAACCAGTTATAAAATGACCTAAAGCTTAACAGAATCCAACACTACACAATAGTTGGTACCAAAGAGGAACAGTACATCAGTTGTGAGAAATCATATCTGCTATGAAAAACGTTGATGCTGCGCAACGCCAGGTATTATGCAGAACCCGTCTTGATATTGTTGCTGCCTGACGAGGTAGGCTACAGTACGAACCTTTATCAACACCTAAAAACATCACACCCCCATATATGAGAGTTGCACGGCTAAACTGACCGCCACCAGTGTTTAAATTTCCAGTAAACAAACTTCGAGGCGACAGGGATCGCTGACCGAGCTGTTTGAAAGAATCGCTCCTTACGAACATAAAAAAACGGCACACTGAAATAATTCGTGCTATAACGGGTTTTATAGCCAAATGTATGCTTTGTTAAGCATGATGAATAAGCTAGGATTCAATCTCACGAACACATTTTAGCCACATTTTACCCGCGCTTTATAAAAATTGCCGACAGAAAGGTGAAGCCGCACCGAAAACAGTGGAGTGTTTTGCAACAACTGACCTGAGATCAAACCGCTCTACGGAGCCATACCAGAGTCTGAAAGTGCATTAGATCGATGGAGAATTAAAAATCAGAGCTTGTTCCTTCAAGCATCCTACTTCCTGGATAACCACACGGAGGAAAACATTGCAGCCGGAGGGAATTATTAGCTGGGATCAAAAGGAAGAAAACCTTGATTGCAGAACGACACCGATGACCATCGAGTGTGATGATTAAAAGTAGATAAAGTTGTTAATATTTGCCTTTGTCTTAAAATAAGTAAATAATCTTATGGAATAGAATAAATTATGTATAAAAATCTGTTTATAATACACAATATTTTTGATTGCATTAATTAAAAAATGCATGACAAAAGCCCCACAAAAATAATTGCACATTTAATCGCAATATTGAAGAAAAAAATCGCAATTAGATTATTTTCCAAAATCGTTCAGCCCTACTGAGAACTATCTATTTGCAGTAACATGACGAGCACATCAGTCTCTCTTTCATCGCTTGGAACTAGCGAAGAGGTAAAAATTTATTTATGGCGAAACTTTTTTGCATTTTGAGGGGAAATCAATGTTTTAATAGCGGGCGTGTTCCGTGCGCTTTGTCCGTCCGGGCTCTTGTATAAGTAAAGACGTTATCTAATATGGTTTTCCTATGTATTTTAAAACTGATTTTTAAAGTCATATTTTACAATATTGCCAATATTTTGCAATTAATGTGCTTTACGTAATTATTATTACATATTATTTTAATGGCTATTTTCAAAGATATACTGTAAAAACTACACACTGTCACTTTAAGCAGATTCTTGTTGGGATAGATCAAATTTTTTTAATCATGTTACAATATTTCTTCTCAAAAGACTATTAGTAATATAGAGATTTGCTTTAAATAGTTAACACTTTAAGGGTTTAAGAAATGTCCCCCTGATGAGTAGAAATAACTGAGGGTTCAGTTTTGTACTGCTTTTTCGGGTGACAGAAACTGCAAATGTACAATTGGTGAAGATACAAAATAAACTGTAATCTCTAAGAAACAATAACTGCTAATAAAACAGTTCCAAAAAAGTTTTTGAAATATACAGTTAAGATCAAAATAATCTATTATTCTGGCAAATTTTTTTGGTTTTACATTGCATTTTGAGTGTGCTAGATTTAGCAAATTTAGAAAGCTTTTACTACTATAATTTGAATGATAATTAAATTTGAGATGGGCATAAACCATTTTAATGTGCAATTTTTTTAAAGAAATTGCAATAAGAAATGTTTTTGTTACTCTCAATAAATAGTTTTATTGAGAAATGTCTTTACTTTTTTCAATCAGAATCAAACTCTACCCAAATTAAGCTTCTTTTAAGAAAAATATTTTTCTCTGTTTCTATTAAGTTAAAATATTCTGGTATAATTACAGGAACTGTTGGTTTAATCAAATTTTACAAGTTCTGGATGGAATATGACAGGCAAAATACACTTAGGTAGTCCTATCAGCCATTGATTTTCAATACAAAATTGGCTTTGAAGGAATTTGCAAAAGCGTCAGCATAGTGCCACCATTTATGCAGTGAGTGATGTCACCAAAACAGCGGCCACAGCAACAGAGAACGACAATAGATCTACAATGAAAGAAACAAAGATGGCTGCTGTGTTTCTGTTTGCCATGTTGCTTCACCAGCAACCTTCCGATTTTACAACTGCCGGTTGTTGGGGGACGACTGCTGATATAATTTCAGACAGAGTTGTAACCAATCAGCACAAGTTAACTCATACCCTGCAACTCTACCAGGCATTTCCGAGCACATGCCTGAAGTTAGGTACCCTTTTGGTTCCTGAAACGGCCTGGAAAGTTATCCCTTTGTGCTAACCCAGTGAAACAGAGACATGCACATACCATGAAGGTCCACTAAAATTACCCTGATATTCTGACAGTGGAAACGGACCTAATGTTGATGAAGTACCTTTTTTTTTTAGGTATTTACCATTAAAAATGGTCTTTTGTTATAAACCATGGCAAAAATCCAGAGCGTAGAATAATGTAATGCTGGGATTTTATGCAGGACACATTCCTGTCATTGCTGGCCTAACAATAATAAGTGTTAATGCCCAGATTTAAACCTATTGCCTGATCTCTGCATATTATTGCATTAATGCAGCATAAATTTGAAGAGCTGAAGGCCCCATCTCTTGCAAATGCTAAATCCACAAACATAACTCTGCTTATTATTAAAACTGTGGCCAGTTAACCAAAAAGGCAGTTTCTCCTAAAATGTATATTATTTTGCAGAGGTTTTTCTGCATTGTGCGTAATTCTGAGAGCAGAAGGAAAAACATGATGTTCCCTAACATGCAAAGGCTGGAACAAGAGATCTCCAAGTTCATAAATTCTGTCTCAAATGTATTATGAATGGAGAAGCTCTGCACTTTGTGTCTTGATGGTGTCACTCTTGGTTCTTCAGTTTCATACTCTCTCATGAAAGATTTATTGGGACTAGTACACATCTTAAGACTCCAAATACAATACAGGAACTTTTAGTTCAGTTCAGATCCATATGCACAGAAAAAAAGCTGTTACAGAAAAACATATGCAGAGAATGTGCAGTTAAGACATACTTGAGAAAAGCTTTGTGATCTAATTAAGTAGCAGCGAGAAGAAGACATACTGCATATCTCTACATCTGTGCCAAGAAACGCAGGCTTCAAAATATACCCGATCCCCCTTCTATGAATCATGCCAATGTTGTTATATAAGCAAAGACAAGCCTGGGAATATTTTTCTGTTCAATTTTTAATGCTTGTTCTAATTTATATTCAGTTCGTGCTCTAGCACACACAAATTTAAGCCATTTTCCTCTAGTTGTATTTTTTTTAATCTACCCTTTTTTCGTGAAAGCCTGTTTTTAACGAGTCACTATGCCATTTATTTGGATGGGTCTTTCGGAGGCTGTGTTTGCAGCTGTGCTAGAGCCTGTTTATAGCAGTTACGAAAGTCACTTTAGTCTGACACAACACAGGCCTCGAAACTTGTCTTTTTACATAATTCAAGGGTTTTATACACACACAACCCAAGCAAACTCAGCTTGGGGTTTAGGACCAAAATAGAGTGAAGGTTGTGTCTGCCAGGCACATCCCTTCTGGCAAGATGTGATTAGCTGGAGCTCTTTGTGTGAGTTTAAGAGTGCGAAAGCAATTTCTGTTTGTTGCTGTTTTTGTTTGGACCAACATAAGTTATTACTGTCTGACCGAATTTACTGTAGATCACAATAATTTTTTTCTTTGTGCACATTTTTATAAAATAGTTTACATGGTTGGTTTCATTTTGCAGGCTTGTACTTGCTTGTAACCTTTGCTCTGACATGCAGGTGGACAGCTTCTGCATTTGTGCATTTGGGTGCACAGAGTTGGCCTTGATGGTCAGGGAGGGCTGGCAAGTTAGGATGTTGTGCAGTCCAAAAGGCTGACCTTCATAATCAGCTCTTGTCAAACCTTCTTCTTGGGGATCCTTCCAACTGAGATTCAGCCTTTGGGTTGTCCAGTTTTGGGCCACACATCACCTTCAGTACCCTTCCCATTCAAGACCCTTTGTTGTTTAAGCTGAATGAATGTTAACTCTAGCCTTTGAAGAAGGGCAGATGGGAGTCATAAAGCCAAAACGTTGTTTTGAAAACATAATTTTAGTTGCAGAAATACTAGTTATTGCCTCCTCAAACACAAGAACATTGTGTTGCTTGAAAACTCCACTCATCGTCATTGCCAAATGCTTTTACACAGATATATACACAGATCGGGCATTAACATGGTGACCAGTGACAGGTGAAGTAAATTGATTATTTCTTTACATGGCACCAGCTAGAAGGCTGGCTATATAAGAGAGAAGGTAAAAAAAAATTTATTCGGGGTTGATGTTTTAGAAACGGGAAAAATGGACAGGCATGAAAAAATTAACAAGCTTCACAAGGGTGCAGACAGCTAGGTCACAGCATTTTTACAAGTGCACTTCTTGTGGGGTGTTCTCAGTCAACATTGGTTGATATGTGACAGTGTCAATGTTCATTGGCTTGGTGTTCCGATCCAGCAGACAAACAAGTGTAGGTAAAATTACCTTTGAATGAAATGCTGGCTCTGATGCAACTGTTCCAGGAAATGTGTCATTTTTAAAAAAAACTATGGGGCAACAGAGCGGCTCTGTCAAGGTGGAAACCACTATTCCTGATGGCTGTGGTCATTTTTTAGCTGGATAATGCACCTTGCTGCAAAGCAAAAAAGGTTGAGGAATACATGGAGGAGCACACACGTTTGAAGTGTTGACTTAGCTTCTACTCTACCTAAGTCCCAATCCAAGAGTGTAGGCTATATGTGGAACTTCCATAATTGACAAATCTGATCAATAAAGTCCCCACTTTGCCATTTACAGAACCTGAAAGATTGGCGGCCAACATCTTAGTGCCAGATATGAAAGCACACCTTCATGTGCCCAAGAACAGAGACTTATCTACTTTTTTTTTTTTCTCTCATCTAGGGGAAGCTCATGATAAGGATGTTCAAGTTGTGGAGCTGCCCATTGTGGACAGTCTACACCCTCGGCCCCCCTACTTACCTCTGGCAGTCCCGGAGGACCTGGCCCCGCGTCTGCAGCGTCTGCATGGTGACCCGTCTGTCTGGTGGGTGTCACAGTTTGTCAAGTATCTTGTTCGCCCTCAGACGTGGTTGGAAAAGGAGATCCAGCAGACCACCGCTAAACTGGGCTTCAAACATCCCATCATCGGGTAAGGACACTTAGCTTTCTCTTTTTTATGTTTGTCATCTTGCTTTTTATTCTGTGGTTATGAAAGAGTCAGAATACTTTTGTTATGCTTGTTACTATAGCATTCCTCTACATTAGCAGGTCTTTACTATTAAGGAAAATAAGGCAGAAATGTTACTCATTGTAGGCGTCTGCTTTGTACTGGTGCCCTGCTAGCATGTACTCAGCTCATGTTCATGCAAATCAACTAGTTTAAAGAAATGTCATCACTCTGACCTCATCACTCAGTAGTTTTTATTTATTTATCTTTTAAAAGCAGTTTTTGATCATTTCTTGTTTTGGCTGTTACCCTCAGTGACCTCAAATGAAATCAGCTGCTTCAGCTTAGCTGAGAACTTTCAGAATTAAATGCTAGAGGCAGTTTCAAATTAAATTAAATTAGACGAGACATGGAAACTACACTTTTTATTAGATGTAGTGGTCTGGCATCGGTTCTTTTATCTTCAATGGCTGCTGTTAATTAAGGCAGACTGTTTGCTTCATTTCCTTCGCTGTCAACCAATGTTTCAAAAGCCAGAACATCAAAATGAATTTATCAGTTTGTGCTATTATTAAGCATTATTCGTCTAGTCAAAGTAGTCTTGCTTTTTTTTTTAAGCGACCTCTAACTACTAGAAAAATAGAAAAAAAAGAGCTACATCCTTGTATTTGTTGTGCACTGTTGTTTATTTGGAAGTGATCCCACATGCTCATTTATGTTTAATCAAATACTATTTTTTCATAGCTAAATATAGTTTCAAATACATGTGGTACATGCTCCCTTATACTAAATTAAGACCAGAGATTAATCTGTTTAAAACTAGACCCAAAAAAAGCATTGTATTCTTCCCTGAAGTATATGATTTATAAATTAAAGTTTCACAGATACATAGATAGAAGTTTGTTATAATCTGAAAGTTTTCCAGCTTCATTGAGGTCGACATTTAGGCACAGGGTAACCAACATCAACATTAGATGCTGCATTAAAACTATTGGTCTCAATGTTAAAATAGCTTTGAGGCAAGCCCAAATGAAATGTTTGTTTTTATGTCTGGCATAGGAGGTGAGATATACATAGCAATTCATTTTCCTTAGGATTTTCAACGTGTCAAGAGGGTCTTTCCTATTACATAAAAAATGTAATATTATTTCATTATCTTATTTAGTGTTACTGTTGTTTAAATTTCCACTGTGAACTATATTCTGACGAGAATAACATAAAAGTCAAAAATGTGAAAGCTTGAAAAGAAACGTAAAATTATGAAGGGAAAAACAACAAGACAGAATTTGGAAATATGAAATATAGCTTATGTTACCTTTTCAAAGCTTAACCTTTATTAGATTTTTCATTAAAATTTCATTTAGCTTGTTTTATTTTATTTATTTATTTTATTAGCTTTATTTTATGTGGCTTAAGGCAGTTACAGTCCGTTTTCAAGATGCTTAATCCTCTACTATTTATAATCAGATAAAATAAGACCAACTGTAAATATTTAAGTTGGGTCAAAAACAGAAAAACACATAAATAGAGTTACAGGACTGACAAAAAATTCATAAATCAGGATCAAACTGGTAAAATAGGCTTTTTACTTTATTTTTGTTAAATTTCTCTGATTTTATTTTTGTATTAGAATTTTGCTTTAGATAAATATGGTGCTGACTTTAAAAAGTTGGACATTAATTTGAAATCTTTTTTTTTAATTATTACATTATCAAGTACTTAATATAAAACCCAAAATCTAAATGTAAGTAGGTCTGGCTTATTTTAACAAAACTATCTTTGGTATACATTTGTTTTGCACATTTTACATGCATTTCCATATTGCAGAGTAACTTTAATTACCTGCGTGTCACACTTCCAAGTCTTGATATTGCTGTCCTTAAGCTATACATAATAAGTGCAGATAATACTATGTAATTATACTTATTTTAGATTTATCATTACTGGTCTAGTTGGGCAGGGCTATCCCAAGGAATTTACCACTGTTTTAAGACTACTTGGTCCATTACAGCATAACCACAGCTCCCACCTGAACTTCCACCCCTTGTGGCGAACAGCATCCTATCAATATACTAGCAGAACAGTTTTGAGGGCAGCACACGCTTAAACAGCTTGTACATTTTCTGGCTGTTTATTTGTTTACGTTTCAGCAAATCTACATCATCGCTTATGTTCTGTCAGTAAGCCTTCTCTCCAGTCATGATATTCTTTTCAACAGCTCTCTAAATCTAAATCAAAACGACTTTTCAAATAATTTTGGGAAGTTTTCTTAACCCATAATGCCATATGTTGCAGATGGTATAGGAGTTCATTTCTGTAATTCAACTTAAAAGATGAAACCAATATTTGATATGGGCTGATTACATGCAAAGTGAGATATTTTTAGCCTTTATTTCTTATACTTTTGATGATTATGGCTTACATCTTAAGAAGAACCAAAAATTCAAAATACCGTAAAGCTAGACTATTGTAAAAAATGTAAATATTTTGGTCTCAAAGTGTCACACTAATCAGCTAATTAGTCAAAATACCTGCAAAGGGTTTTCTGAGCATTGAAATGGTCACTCAGTCTGGTTCAGAATCTTGTTCTGACAGTTGTGTAGAACACAATCATTAACAATCTCCATTAAGGAGGGAAAGCCTTAAAAGTTGTTTCCAAAGTGCTGTACCAAAGCACATTAATAGAAAGTTCTGTTGAAGGGAAAAGTGTGGAAGTAAAAGGTGCAGAAGCAGCAAGGATGAGCGCAGCCTAAGAAGGATTGTCAGGAAAGGGCCATTCTAGAGTTTGGGACCTTCGTAAGAAATGGACTGAGACTGGAGTTAGTCCATCAAGAGCCACCACACACGGGCGAATCCTGGACATGGGCTTCAATTGTCATATTCCTCTTGTCAAGCTGCTGCTGGTTTGTTGCTCAATGGTACAAAGTCCTCTTTTCTGATGAGAGCAAATTTTAGATCTCATTTGGAAACCAGGGTCCCAGTGTCTGGATGAAGAATGGAGAGAAACACAATCCAAAATGTTTGAAGTCCAGTGTGAAGTTTCCGCAGTCTGTGTTGATTTGGAGAACCATTTCATCTGCTGATGTTGGTCCACTGTGCATTAGGAAGTCCAGAGTCAAAGCTATTTACAAGGACATTTTAGAGCACTTCATGCTTTCTTCCTCAGATGAGCTTTACGGAGATATTGACTTCATTCTCCACTAGGATTTGGGACCTGCCCACACTGACAAAAGTACCAAAACCTGGTTCAACAACCATTGCATTACTGTGCTTGAAAGGTCAGGAAACTCAGCACTCTTGGACCCCATAGAGAATCTATGGCGCATGAGACCAAACAACACAGAAGAGCTGAATGCCTCTGTTGAAGCATCCTAATCTTCAAAACTCCTCAGCAGAGCCACAGGCTGATGGCATCCATGTCACTGAATTGAGGCAGTAATTGCTGCAAAAGAGGCACACACCTTGCTCAGTACTGAATACACATGCATGATTGTACTTTTCAGAGGTACTAGATTTATTGATTCAACATATATTCTAATTTTCTGAGATTTTGAATTTGTGGTTTAGCTGTAAGCTGTAATCATTAAAATTTTAATAAATAAAGTCTGGAAATGTCTCGCTTTGCATGTAATGAGTATATATTATGTCTAAGTTTCAGCTTGAAGTTGAATTTACTGAAATAAATGAACTTTTGCATAGTATTCTAATTTTTCTTCTGTAGTGTAGAATGTTGTGTAACGGTTTACCAATATCTTATCCTAACTATCTGATTCTTGCTTTTTTTACTGTCGTCATCTTTGCCCTCAGTAGCTTCCATCTCATCCCCCCATCCTCTCCGGCCAAGCCCTCCTCCTCAGATCCCCTCATTTGTGATAGTTCCTCTGTCTTCATTTGTTCGCTCTGCTTTAGGGTTTTTAAAATATTTTCCACAGTCGCTCTCATGTTCCCCAGGCATCCAGCCGTACCCATATTTCTCAGGCTCTCACATTTTTCCTCATGTCTCTATTACTGCTCTTTGTGCTTCCCTCTCTACAATTCCCAGCACACGACACATACCGCTCCCTCTTATCTTTCCATATCACATGTAGAGGGTTATTGAAACGAATCGCTGGTTATAGACACTGCCGTAATGCTGTGTGCTTCTTATAACAATGTGGAGGATGTAAAAGTTGAACTGAAAGTAAACCATAGAGGTGGTACGAGGACCAGGCGACAGGAGAGCTGGCTCAGATTGATGGAGAGGGTGTCGATAGATGTAGAACGGCCCCCAAGTCTCTCAGCCGACACACACACTCCCCAGCCATCACCATCACTCTCCGGGCCGCTCCCTTTAGACCAGAGCTGCAGCCATAAACTAAGAACAACCGTCAGCAGAGATCCAGCTTGCAACAATTTAATGCAGCGTAATGTTGGCTGGAATAATAAGAGAAAAAGTGCTGCTTCAGTCAAAAACACTGTTGCATCCTCTCTCTGCCTGGTATGGTTACCAGCAGATCAAATGTATTTGTGTATCTGTTAGTTTAGTGTATCCAGGATGACTGGAGCCTACAATTCTACTGTCCATTTATATCAAAACAACACACCTTCTGAGTTTTCCTGTTCTGCACCTTCCAGTTAATTAAAATTTGTCAGTTGACCTATCAAATGCTTCAAAAGCCATGACACATCGGCTGGGTTTTACCTAATTATTTAAAGAAATTATTCTTCTTGTAAATTTCTGATTTTAAATACATTGATAAATAAATGTTTTTCATTTTCAATTTCATATTATTGTTTCATTTAGCAAACAGAAACATGTACAGTACAGACCAAAATTTTGGACACCTTCTCATTCATGCGTTTTCTTTCTTTTAATGACAACATTGTAGATTCTCAATTAAGGGCATCAAAACTATGAATGAACACATGATGTACGGAATTACTGTATGTACTTAAACTAAAAGGGTGAAATAATTGAATACATGTGTTATATATTAGATTCCTCAAAGTAGCCACCCATTGCTCTGATTAGTGCTTTGCATTCTCTTGAGCTTCAAGAGGTAGTCACTTGAAATGGTTTTCCAACAGTCTTGAAGGAGTTCCCAGAGATGCTTAGTACTTGTTGGCCCTTTTGCCTTCACTCTGCGGTTCAGCTCACCCTAAATCATCTCGATTGGGTTCAGGTCCGGTGACTTTGGAGGCCTTATTTCACTATTTTTTGTAAAAGTACTACATAATTTCATGTGTGTTCATTCATAGTTTTGATGCCTTCAGTGAAAATCTACAATGTAAATAGTCATGAAAATAAAGAAAACGCACTGAATGAGAAGGTTTGTCCAAACGTTTGGTCTGTACTGTATGTAATTCTAACTGAACTAAAACAAGAAAAGTTTAGCCTGATTTCACTTCACACAGTAAGAAAAAAAATGTGTATGTAGAAAGAGAGAAATAAGGCGGTTACATTAATTTAGTAATTTAGCTCTCTCTAACCATTTTATGACCAATAAACCCTAAAGTCTCTACAAACAAATACTTCGAGCCCAAGTTCCTGGCGAACAGGTTAAGTTTAAAAAAATCTAAAATATGAGTGGAACAAACGTGACAAAACCAGGTGCTTCACTGCGGGGCTTGATGGCTCACTGTGTTGGCATATTCTCAGTCATGTTTTTTCCACTGTTAAAGTCGCCATATGCCATTTCAGTTTAAAATGGCATCCATCTCAAACTGAATATGTTTTGGACAATTGTGCAGTCTTTGCTGTTCCTCCTGCAACTCTTTGCAACCCTGACAGCTTATTAAACCTCTTTACTTTGGCTGCTCTTTTAATTCCTCATTATCTATAATTTAGCTCAATGAGGAAAAGTCTTAATAACAGCTCTGGCATGTTTTGATGTCAAAGCACATGTTGCATAAGCAGTGAGTTTATGGCTCCTGTGTATGTAATTATGAGCTGTTTTCTAAAGATTCAAACACTAATGGAGGCTGCAGTTCGCAAAGCCAGTTGCCCTGAGTTTCTGTAGTCCCCTCGGCTGGCTTCTGATCGACAGCCAGAGCCCTGAGGTCAGTCTCTGACAAATAATTTATTCAGTTTATCTGCTATTGTCGCAATCTGCCAGAATCAGCACTTGCTGGGCCTTGTGTGGGTGTGCTTGATGCCATTAATGTATGCTTTTACGCCCACCATGAGCATCACCCTGCCTTGCTAATATTGTATGAATAGATGGGAATGAATTGAATTACTGTAGCAGCGGTGTGGGAGAGTGCCTCTAGGTTCGAAAGAGAAATGGATGGGGGGAGTGGGGGAGCCAAAAGCTGTGCAGTATGTCACAATGGCCTCTATTGCTCTGACAGAAAAAAAAAGAATAGGAAAAAAAAGAGATTTCACAGGAACAAAGAATTGCAGACATGAAAGAAGGAGGTGAACAGGTGGGAGGGATCCTTACAAAGCCTCATGTCAGGACCTCTGTCCGATCACAGACAGGGAGACCAAATGAAACGCTCCAACATCCATGTCACCCACTCAACCTTCTGTTCTCACCTCTATTTTCTGTCTTGTGTTTGCCACGTAAACAAATCAGAGCCTCCTTTAACAGGCACTGATTGATCTGCTACCAGAAGTAGAAATTAGGAACAGCTTGTTCATTCTTTTTCTTTGAACTCTTGCCTGATTTTCTCAAAGGAAGTGGAGGCAACGGAGAGGTTAAGAGAACCTGTTCCAATCCCTGAAACAGTTGAAAGATGCTAAACAGATAAAAGACTGTAATTCTTTGACCCTCTAAGAATTTACTCACCAAAGATATCCAATGGTTCCTTAACCCAATGGATGGATTATGCTTCTCCTAGAGGCAGGGACGTCACTAGGATTGAGAGATATGGGGTGCTTAGCCCCAGGCTTGACATTTAACTTTTTTTCACACTCTGCAAAGACTTCGTCAATTAATTCATTATTTGAAGAACATTTATCAGAACCTGTTATATGATCACTTTCTTTTCCATCCCTGTCTTGCACTTTCTCTCTTCTTAACCTAAATCAGCTCACTAAAAGGGTTGATATTGAAGAATGATGTTATATATCCATGTTTGAACAAGGGGCAAATTTGTTGTCATTTATTTAATTAGTTTAATTACAACTAGCTTAGTTCAAAATCATACTTAAATCTGACAGTAAAAAACAATAAATATTTGTCAAACAGTTATTCTACCAAATGAGAATGCAGTTGAGACAGTTTTATATAAATTACACTGAAACGATATGGAACAGAGGAGATGTCTTTGAATCATCAATTAAAAGACAATATACAGTATATAAAAACTATCAAGCAAGTAATTGAACTTATAATACAGAAAGTCAACTACCCATACCCATCAGTGTTGTGACTTGGATCAGTATCTATAACAACTTTACCCAAACTTTCAGTCTACTTTGAGGGTGGAAGCATCAAAGAATGACTTCTGTTTTTCATAGTGGCAAAAAGGTCTATCACTTTGTTGTCACTCAGCAGACTTACTAGGCCATTTTCAATTAACATGACTGCAAAGTTATAAAGCTTTTTCTGCCCTATTGACGCAGCCAGGTTTGCAGCCGACACATTGGACTGAACGACCTGTCACATGGAAAGAATCTAGATGAGGATATATGTGCATATATGAAACCTATATGCAGTCTATATGCACTAGTAGAACAGGAGTCTCAATGTCTACAGTAAGGTATTTTTTACTTTGCCATTGACTAAGAGGACGCTGTAGCCACAGTCCAAAAAAGTTTAGAGAAAATTTGCAGCCAAAAACATTTTCAGTCAGAGAAAACATGAGAAGTGCAGGGAACGTTCTTGTATTTAGGAAGTATTTCTGTCCAGGTCTTCAAAAAATAGAAAATGATTTTTCTTATATTTGCCACAACACAAATGTAGTGTAGAGGTAAATCTCCAATTGACTTGAATGTCTGAAATGCTGAAAAATCTGCCAACAAAGTAAGGATGTTGAAATGGAAAAGGTATTTGATCCCTTGGAGACCAGAAGAGACTTTCAAACCGAAGAACCAGCTGTCGAGCATGAACGCTGCTTCATCGTGCAGTAGGGATGTTACACTGCAATCGGTACCAGTTTTAGAAATAAGGGAGGAGGAATACCTCCAAATCACCATCTTTCCTTCAAATCGCCTGCTAGCCAGTCTAATCCAGTACATAGTAAGTTGGCCAACTGGAAAAGGATACAAACATTTCACAACTTAGGCTAACAATTAGCTACTAGAATGTATTCTACCATAACTCCACTGGATGGTTAAAAGAGTTTTCTTGACTTTTGTATGTTTCAAGCTGTGCTATTATCTTTACATGTAAAACTGTGACTATAATGTCTGTGTTTTTTAAACTGTGACTATAGTGTCTGTGTTTTTTTTCTCGTACCACCCTGGAAGCCATAAAAAGGATGCTAAAAAGAATGACAACTGGGCTCATTATTTCTTCTCTCCATATTTGCGTCTCACTATGATTCTAGTACAATTCTCTGCTCTGCCACAGTTTCTTCATCAACTTTTTCCTTAAGCTTTGTCTTCTACCTTATAGTTCTCTGTTAACATCTACAATTCATTAAGTAATTTAAGTATTTACAGTTGATTCGCTATGACAACCCCTAAAGGGAAAAGCCGAAAGAGAAAGAAGAAAAAAATGTATTTAATTGAAAAAATGCAAGAATTAAAAAAAAATTCTAGAGAAATAAAGAAATGTTCAAGAAATCTTTCTTTGATGTCATCTCAGTTTTCTGTTTATACTTGTTTATTTTAATGATTAGTTAATTTGTGGAGAATTTTATTTATTCAAGAAATAATGTTGCTGTTGTCACACAAAGTCCACCGGATAACCCACATTATTATATAGTGTTATATAAAGTGTTCATACAAGCAACATTTTTTTTGTTTTAGTTTGTTTGTTTTATACCTATTTTCCCCTTTTTGTATTACAAAATAAAATGGATTTATACCTGAAAAATAATTGCACCAAAACATTTGGTTTTATGGACCGAAAGCCTCTTTGTATTTCAACACAAAAGAGTAACTTATTGTGTAAAACAACGTACCTGTAATTATCACAATGGACTAGGACAAAATAAATGATTTCCTGTTTTTGTAGACAGGCATTATAAAGCAAATTTTTCAAAAGTTTGAATTTTGCTCTTGTAGCCGTCACATTTTCTATTGTAAATCTAAGTTGAAAAAATATGATTTAATATTGGAATTAAAAGCAAGCTGCTGTTTTTATGTGAAAATAAATCGAAGGTGAACATACAGCTCTGAATAAAAGTTTTCATACACCTATTGTGAGCAAGATTGTCATTTTCCACTTTTAAGGATGTTTTTGAGCAGTTTTTTCAGAGTTGACTGGTTATCCAACAAACAGTGTAATTCAATGGTGACAGAAAAATATTGATTCACACGTTTGATTTTTTTTTTTTTTTTTTTTTTTTTTTTATTCAAAGCTTCCCACATGGACAAGCCAAATGTGTTCTAACAAAATATTTTTTTTTATTATCATCAGATCAGAAGACCTTTTTAAGTAGGGGAGTTACAATCTCGGTTTTGTATCGAAATCAATCGATATTACATTACAACCTTCCACATCGGAATCCAAAAGAGGATTGCGATCAGCTCCTGCGTTGTTGACATACGGTTTGTTCCACTCAGGACTCTGTAGCAACAGTTAGCAGACAAGCATCTCATCACAAACAACCACACATTGCATTTTACCTAATAAGTAACTCACTAGTTCTTAGACAACTCACTACATCACCTGGTAACATTTTAACTGCCTGTATCACATCCCCGGGATCAGAACACATGTCTACAGAGCACAATGGATGACGCTAGCAAATAGATATTCGTTAAGCTACAGATCAACCACGGCTAGGATAAATGAAGCACTGGTACCGGAGCTAAAGCCTTCTACTCTCAAATCACTGTTTCCAGCGAGTTAAGTCAACATTCGTTTTGTAAACAAGAGGACCACTGTTAGCTGCATTTTGTTCGGTCCAGTGATCTTATCTGGAGCATTGTGTCTCCAGTTGTTCTGCAGTAACTGTAAAGAGTCACTAGATGGCAGCCACCCTCTGTTACTAATCATTTCTGTTATTTAAACAATACTGTTACACTTTTATTGTAAATAAATTATTTCAATTTGGCAATAATTCCTAATGTGATACATTACACAAGAATAATACAAATTGTATGAATTTTATCTTTTAAAATAAGATTTACTGTACAAAATTTAATTATTAAAACCAATGATCGTAGACTAGTCTAAAAATGACAGAGGGCTCTGTACTAAAAAAGGAAAAAATTATATTAAAGTAAAAAATCAAATCAAATTGAGGATGTTCAAGCCAAAGCACCAACTGTCAAGCATAGAGGATGTAGTACCATACCAAGGGCCTGTTTTATCCACAGTGGCTCTGGTACACTTCATATAGTGGATGGGAAGGGCCTTGGTATGCTGGATTCAAAAAATCTCTCTCCCTTAAATAATCCCGATAGCAGTTTTAAGAACTCTTGCTCGTGCCCTTTATGTTTTAATCACTGATGAAAAAGCATCTTTGTCTGCTTTCTTGATAAATAACTTCATTTTGATATTAACGTAAAACGACAATTTTCAAATTATGACAAGCTCACTTAGATCTTTTTTTATTATTATTAATTACAGATGTTAAGATTGCTACTGCTTTGTTTGCTGCAGGCTGATGGGGAAAAATGTTACAGTGAAAAGCCTTCAAAATAGGTCGAGTTTTTAGGCAATTTTGTATTATGCATCACTTGTACTGTATTTTGTATAAGATTGATCTGCAACATTATTACTGTGCTCTGTTGTACATTACAATTCACACTCCTTCATTCAGAGAGTTTTAAACTTTTCTGTGGATAAAAGTACATAAAGTGAAAATGTCTTTATTGAATGTAGTTGTATTACTTGTCTGTACAGTATAATCATCTGTCTTTATGAATTTGCAGGGTCCATGTAAGGAGGACGGATAAAGTGGGCACAGAGGCAGCCTTCCACCCAATAGAAGAGTACATGGTGCACGTGGAGGAACAATTCCAGCTTCTAGCCAGACGTGTCAATCTCGACAAGAAGCGCGTTTATTTGGCCACCGACGATCCCTCCCTGCTCCAGGAAGCTAAGACAAAGTGAGTGTTTGTGTTGCTTGTAATCACATATGAGGTGAAAAAATATCTACCACCCCGCATATTGTTTTTTTGGGTTTTTTTTGTCACATTTTAGCTTTAAATGTAACTTGACTAAATACAAACATCTATTCTTTTTTTTTTTTATGATTTATTTTTATTAAAAGAAAAATGCTATCCAAAACAGCCAGATCCCGTGTGTGCTGCACTTGTTCAATCATGGCTTAAGCAATAAAAAAACTTTTTTTTGTTTTTGTTTAAATAGCTACACCCATGCTTGTAGAATCAAGAATTCACCTAAGTACAATATGTCCTATTATTGCTGCAATAAAGCAGTTCTGCAAAAGACTGTCTGTTATTGGGTTGTTCTGCTTCTCGCAAAGGGTGAAGTGTGTAGATTTTTTTTTCCATTTATTCATGAAGTCAATGTTGGGAATAGGAATATTTTTTTCTATAATCAGAATTTATCTTAGTTTGTTCATCCGGATGTATTTCTTTCTCAGGTATCCGGACTATGAGTTCATCAGCGATAACTCTATCTCCTGGTCAGCGGGCCTGCATAACCGTTACACCGAGAACTCACTTAGAGGCGTCATACTGGACATCCACTTCTTGTCTCAGACTGACTTCCTGGTCTGCACATTCTCCTCACAGGTTGGCTTACAGCACATAGAAATGGCTTGAAAAATAATTCTGTGCATTCTGATATGAAAGAAAAGACTTTGTGAATGTTATTGGAACATGAACAAATGCAGCCATTGAACTGAAAATCTAGATATCATAAATGTGGTTGATGTGTAGCAATTCCTTTGCAACTTTAGATAACAAGTTGTCTGGAAGTGCTTCATTTTGAAAAATATACTGGAGAAGAATATAAGAATCAATCAATATGTGGTTTTATGTAATTTCTTCTACATGTTTCACACTTCACATCTTAAAAACATTTATAGAGTAGCCATTTAGTAGTAGCCATTTGGAATTTAGAAAGCGAGGCACAATAAAAATATGCAAAGAAAACATCCTTTCAAAGCAACAGAAATATATTTTACAGCTGTAAAAAATTATAATTGTTGATGTTTTCGACTTTGTCACAAGCCAAACTGGAACGGCTTCATTAAAGACAATCATGTGATTGTCAACAGCCCCATTGTCCTATTTTCTCTCACATGTTTCAAAGCACAGAAACAATTAGCCCTTTTAACACAGCTTTGATGTCAGATAATGTCTTTAGATTTTTTAGGCCTCTAAAGTCGTGCTTATTGTCAATTACAATGTGTCATGGAGAGACCTTCCAGTACTAAAAATAAAGTGAGAGCTCATTAATTCCTGCTTACATTCATGGTTTATATACCTTTATTCTTCATTCTTTATTCTTTTTCTTTTTTTAAAACATATTCACTTTCAGTGATATTCCATAATGCATATTTACATAGTTGTTTGTTTTAAAGGGAAGTAGGTTAGGGTATAGACTTATTTAGCCCTACACCTTCCCTTTTGTCTTAGACTAATCCTTATTTAAAGCACCAAAACAAAAAATAAACTAAATAAAAACAGAACAGCGCTTGTCCACACGGGAGGAACTCTCGGTACTTTCCTTTATTCAGCTCCATTCCAACAACTTTGGCTAGCAAGGGCGTCAGTTTGTTTTTTAAAAGTACTGGGGAAAATAAGTGTAAACTTGAGTGTGGTTTGAAGATTGCAGGGGACAATTATTATTAACTATAGCCCATTATCACTCTCTTTCACTTTTCATTACAATAAGTGCTAGAATGTATAAACAGGTTGAAAAATGTATCTTTATTCAATTAATAATATTTGAAAGCCAAAGGATTATGTGTTTTGTTTTTAAAAAGGCAGACAAAATCCACATAGACATCCATATAGCATGAAGATTTTCAGTTCAATTCACTTTTATTTATATAGCGCCAATTCACAACAAATGTCATCTCAAGGCACTTTACAACAAAAGTCATTTCTATACAATTATACAAACATTCCAATCAGTTTTCCAGGTAAGGAATCCCAGCAGATTGCGAGATGGCAAATATATATTTACCCCAGAAGAAGAATATGCGTAACAATAAAACGCTGTTGTTGCCCATTCTGTGTGGAGGAACTTCAACTTTAACTTACAGTTCAGAGTGCTGTAAAAGTACGGGTACCTGCGGCTAATGCGCTGTTCAGGTGGACATATCAAATATCTCTCTGAGAGCGCGGGATGCCGAGCTAGCGAGAATATTCTGCATTCAGTGCAAAGTTTGGAGTATTTTTTGTCATCTTTTATCCACAAACACAATGGAAAGATTCTCTTTGGGAGTCTTAAACAACCAAAAATATAACATGAATATTTTTTTGCCCATCCGCAGTAAAGAAACTTCTGCCAGACTCATGACATTTAGATTATAGTCATAATAATTATAATCATATAGTCATAAATATATTTTTTCCATATTGTACCGTGTTACACCAGTTGTGATAGTAGATAATCATATTACACCACAGCGCACTGCGTCTGGTGTAAACTACAACGGTTTAACTAAAGAAAGCGGTCTCCATTCCGCACTGCTTCCGCGGTTGGATTGAACCAGGCTTCAGGTTTGGTGGGGACAAACCCATCAATCATAAATAGTGCTGGGGACATGTCCCCGGTTAATATGACTGGTCTATGCTAGTCTATGCTGACTAGTCTATTCCTAATAGTACCCTGTTCCCAACTAAAAAAAATATTGTCACAGCATGATATTTCTTCCAGGTGGGGTTCCTATTTCCATTTATAACTGTCTGAATACATTATAGATATGCAAAGTGTGAGTACCTGACACTTGAAATTTTAAATCATATCAGGTTTTGCACCCAAATAGTGACTTGCTTATGTGATATTGCACACACCAATTCCAATTTTAAACATTGTGCAGCTTGGCTTTCTTCATATATTTCAATTATAGCTTTTTTCTTCTTCAATGTGGAGTACACAACTAATAGTATTGTTAACAGATTCTCCCTCTTGACCTATGGATGTCCACAATCACCCTGAGTTCCAATGGGCCTCTTGGCTGCCTCTCAGTTTAAGTGGACAGACATGTCTTGCTAGCTTAGTACTTATGCTATGTTCTTGAATAGTGTTTTGGTTTTGATATTGTTTTAAAAAAGAACCCTGCTCAGAACATCTCCATGGCTGTTTTCCTGACCGGTCTGCTGTGTTGGTCTTCTGATGCTGTTTGTTCACTAATGTTCTCTAGCAAACCTCTGATGCCTTCACAGAACAGCTTTAATTGTTGTGAGACTAACTAACACTTGGTGGACTCCATTTACTAGTTAGGCAGTTTGCTCTTGGTTATATTTAAGAATAACAGAGTAAAAGGGGCTGAATAAAAATGCATAAGACATTTTGGAACACCATGTGTCATTTTCCTTCAAGTTTAAACATGAAACATATTCTGTCTATTGCACTAAATCCTATTAAAGAATATCGATGCTTCAAAAGGTATTCATTATTTTGTAACGCATGGTATTTCACTCTGGTGTAAAGCACCTATTTAGACTGGAAAATATAATCTTTGGTTATGTTTCTTTGTCAGGTTTGCCGTGTAGCCTATGAGATCATGCAGACACTCCATCCGGACGCCTCCTCTTATTTCTACTCCCTAGATGACATCTACTATTTTGGAGGTCAGAACGCCCACAATCAGATCGCCATCTACCCACACCAGCCACGCAACAGCGAGGACATTCCCCTGGAGCCCGGCGACATGATTGGCGTGGCCGGCAACCACTGGGACGGATACTCCAAAGGCATCAACCGGAAGCTGGGACGCACAGGCCTGTACCCCTCCTACAAGGTCAAGGAGAAAATTGAGACGGTGAAGTACCCACTGTACCCTGAAGCAGATAAACTGCTCAACTCTCAAAACAAGTAAAAAAGAAGAAGATGATAGGAAAAAAAAAGAAGGAGAGTATGGAGAAACATATAGTCTCCAGGTCCAGGGATGGAGGCTGCTTTTTTTTGTACAAAAGAAAGAGGCGTACTTGCTGCGCTAAGCTGAGAAGAAAAGAAAAAGCCTGCACCCAGAGGTGATAGGAACAAAATGCACTCTGTATGTATGTGAATGAGTAAGTGTGTGTTATGTTTCAGCGAATATGTGTGGGTGTGTGTGCGTGTGTGCACTTTTGTAAATGCCTGTGCATATGTCGGGTCATGGAAGACTTGCACCCTACCACTGCTCCCCCTCCCCAGTGCCCCCACCTGACGTTGTGACGTCGGGTTTGTAGAGATACGTAGACGTGAACATTGATTTTTAAAACAAAGCAAGAAAAAAAAAACTATGAAGATTTCCATGCTAACGGGCGAAGTGGTGTCCGTCCTGAAATGACACTGGGACTACTGTAAGCCTGTCACGCCCCAGTACGAGCTTTGAATCAATGACTGAAGAACAAAAAAAAAAAAAAAAATCCAATGATGTGTTTTGATTTTTATTTAATTCTTTCCAGTGGTTTTGATTCTAATCTTGCCTTTTTCCCATGAATTTTTCTTTGTCTTTTGTTTACTGAATGTACTGTATCCTCTTCTTGCCATGCTTCTCGTCATCTCACCGTGCTTCCACCATTTCATGTCATCATGTGCAATTAATTTTGCAAAAACCATGTTGTGCTTTTATAGTGTTTTTAACTGTCTTAATTTTGTGCATATGGGGCTTGTGCATTGTATCCTGTACAGTGTGTGTGTGTCTGTGTGTGCGTGCGTGTGTGTGTGTGATCCTACCTAGCATTTAAACTGAGGACGATTTTTCACCTTTATTGTGTGGACCATTTAAAACAAAGTGAGGACACTTTGACTGGTCCGCACTTTCAAAAAATGTTATCAAGCTCCTGTGTTTGGTTTTATGAGTAAGGTGTGGATTAAATTGTGGTTGAGGTTAGAGTTATGAATAGATCGATAATGATTAGGGAAGGGAAAGTGTCAGGGTTAGGCATTTTACTAAAATGAACAGAAGTCAATGAAGGTCCTTACTATTAGCAAGACAAGAATGTGTGTGTGTGTGTGTGTGAGAGAGAGAGATAAAGAGTGAAAGGCAGAGAGGATGTGTGTGATTGTGTGTGCCTGTGTGTGAGGTCTAAGTCTAAGGGGCCATGTCATGACCATGTGCCTGTTTATTGGTTTTTGTACATCTGACTGAACAGTGTTCGGGCAGCGGCGGGGACTCAGATTTGCCCTTAGCACTTGGCTCAAACCACAAACACCAGTCACTCCACTGCTAGCTATAACAAACAATGATTAGGTTGTATGGAGACTGGTGAACTTGTGGTGCACCGACACACGAGCCGTCCCGAGGCTCACCAAAAAGAAACACTCCTGTGATGATGTTAATGTCCTTTTTAGGCATTTTTTCTGCCTCCACCATTGTTGTTTTCCTTTTTTTATTTTACTTTGCTGTTTTAAATTTAAAAGATAATTATACATTTTTATTTTTTAAAGTGCTATGGCATCTACCCAACCATGAAGGCTTTTTTCATAACTTATGTTCTTGGGCATTGTCTTTGATAACCACAAATCAAATAAACTTGAGAAACAAACACATTTTTCCCTCCGGTCTGATGTTCTTTTTCTTATGCAGCTATCCATCCTACCCAGCTATGGGCTGGCCACTGGTCCAGGGTGTACCCTTCCTCTTGTCTGTTGAATACTGAACAGATTAAGCAGGTATAGAAAATATATTAATGGAATGGATAGAACTATCCATCCAGTTATCCATTATTTTCCATTTAGGTAAGGATTTACTGTTATCATTGTAGCTACAAGCATGGCAAGTAGTTGCATAAAGCTCCCATCCGTCCATGGCATGAATAAGTTACTCTTCAACATGCATGTAGTTAAATCATTACCTTTTTTAACAACTTATAAGTTACTTAAAAGAACAATAACCCTCCCAAACTATAACTCTTTTAATAGCAGCCATGCAAAGGTGTGAGTGAATGAAGCAAAGTAGGAGCTTCATCTTTTTGGCTCAGCTCTTTGTCCACCAAAAAAGATGAGAGAAGCCTTTCTGGAGACAGGACTCTACTCTGTCAATCCATCTGCTTCTCTGTCCCTATTGATGATGCGATCCAGTTAGAAATCATGACCACAGACTTGGAGAAGCTGAGGCTCATCCTGGCCGCTCCACACTTGCCTGCAAATTGGTCTCCACCTTCACATACTTGCCCTATGTAAGTGTTTTAAACCGTCCTCAGATTCAGATAGACAGGAAAATTCACATGACACCATCCCCCAGCAATTTTGCAAGGGTAAAGATCTGATCCAGAGTGACACTGCTTCAAAAATCTGCCGGAGCCTCCTTTTCAACAGCCACGAGTAAATTTTGTCAGTGGAGAATAGTGTGATAAGTCAATTATTGAATCAAATTCTTCCCCTTTGTTAAAATAAGGAGCAAAATCCTTTGTCTACAACTTGGCAGGTCTCATGCCAGTCCTCCCTACAACACTAAAGAGGCATGTAAGCCACAACAGTGTAACAATGTCCAGACCCCACAGCATCTCTGGGTCAATCTAATTTGGAACCTGTCATTGGGGACCGTTTAAACAACATCAAGTTTGGCCATTGCTTATTTCCAAGTCCTCATTTTCTTTCAGGAATACATTTTAAATTAAAGGGGCTACTGATTTCTACCACCAGTTTGTAGAATCAATCCTTTATATCTGGAGACTTCCTCAAGGTTGTCCATCAATTTTTGAAGAGGAAAAAGCAGTTTTCTAAATTTTATCCTTTGATTTTTTTTTTCATACAAAAGAAGAGGACACTGGCTTCAAAAACTTCTATCATTTAAGCATCAAAGCTTTAAGCATTTACGTCCTAACTTCAAAAAGTAGCTCTAGTTTGTCTTATAAATCATTTAGGATAGAAAATGAATTCAGTTTTTTTTATCAAGCCCAGAACTCTTAAAGGTGTCATTGATTTACATTTCAAACTTGTCACCTTAAACAGAGACATCCTGTTCCTTAATTTAAGTATAGTTTGTGATAGCTACATGACATTTATGCCTTACATTCTGAAGCGTTTATCTCCATGGAGATTCTATGTAAGCCCATCAATAAAGCACAGAAGATTTCTTGCTCTCGTTTAATGTTCTATTTCCCACTTCCTGCACATCTCAAACGTTTGTGATCTTGTTCAGTGTGTCTTATTTATGGGCTGTCTTGTAATTTTTTTTCACTCTGGAGGGCTTTAGGGGGAATTTCATTACAGATCCCTCTTTAATTTCGACTGATCTGCATGCTTCATTGGATGCCCATAAGGAAAGTCACAGAGCTGGCAGAGAAGATTAGCTTTTTGGTGTAAGCAAGGAAGAACAATAGTTTAATAGTTTTTTTTTCTTGTTGATTCCACTTAGCTTTGACGAACAATGTGCGACCAATTGAGCCCATGTTGACAGAGTGTTCACAATGCACATGCAACAACAAACATATCTTTTCACTGGAAAAGCATCCCTTGTGGACTTTATAAATGTGCACTGTAACTGGAGGGCACTTTAATTAAAATACACTCGTTGCTGTCACAGTGTCTTGTCACGATCATTTAAGAGAGATGTTAGTTCAGTTAATTACACTGTTAATTGGCCAGCGCTTCTGATAGAGAACACTCAGGTTTTCAACAGGCAGATCTCTTTTTTTGTGTTTCTGCTCTAAATAAAGCATTGCTTGTTAATAGCACAGAAACATCTATGAGCCTACAACACGTTTGGGCTTAAAAAAGGAATCTCCTTTTAAACACATCATAATGTTCAATTTACCAGTTTTTCAATAGGTTGTCTTAAAACAATAAATGTCATAGTCAGAAACAATAGCTGTTTTTTTAAACCTTGCTCATCATGAAATAAGTACTCCAGTACTCCTTAGGTATGTTTTTTACTGTATCCTAAAAAAATCTGCACAATGCACATCTATAGAGAATATAGTTTCATGCCAAACAGACATCAGTAGTGTGTCAGTAAAGGTTAGTCTACTTTTATATTTGAAGTCAAGACATCTTATACTGTAGTTTATGTTCTATAGTCACTTTTTGCCATTCATTTTACTGGTTACAGTTAAGTGGAAAAAGTAAGGTTTGAGAAAAATGTAAGAAAAAATGGTAAAGTGAGGTTAATCTGTCTGATTTAAGATTTTCTTTAGGTTTTGCAGGAATGTAGAGGCGCTTGAAGCTATTTTCTTCTTACTCTTATTAAATCAAAAATCAGATTGCTCCCTTTGAAAATACATGAATTAACCTAGTATTTACCACCCCTGCTCCTCAAGGCAAGGCGATTTTATTTCTATAGCACAGTTTCAACAACAAGGTAATTCAAGGTACTTTAGAACATTATACAGCTCTAAACAGATGGGATTATAGCTTTGATTTGAAGGAACTAAGTGTGTCAGCAGGTTTTTTAGTGGTCTGAAAGTTAGTTCCAGCTAAAAGGAGCACAGATTTGAAAGATAATTTCCATGTTTGTTTGAATTCAATGTCCAGACCTCTCAGGTCCTCCAAATCTAACTTATTAATAATTCCTAGAATCAGAAACAAACATGAAGAAGAAGCTTTCAGTTTATATGCACACCATATCTGGAACAAACTGCCTTATGACTGCAAAGCTGCCCAAACACTGAGCTGCTTTAAAGCAAAGCTTAAAACGTATCTGTTTAAAGCTGATTTGTATAAATTATTATAATTGCTCTCTAATGTTTTCTTCTATGGATTTTCATGTTTTATGCTTAAATTGCTGTTTTTAATTTACATACTTTTATGTTGTTACGCTGAATACTACCAGGTCTGCAGAAACACAAACAGAAAGTCCCAAGTAGGATTTGCATAGTGCCCAAATTTAAGAAAATGCTAAATCAGATCAGGAAATCTATTGCAGCTAAAACGTGTAACAGTGGTGAAAAGGCTAACCATAATCATGCCAAGAGCGTAGCAACAATTTGTCGAGATCACAAAACAACCCGGAACAACTCACTTCCTTTAGCTAAGGTTAGGGTTTATAGTTGAGTAATAGGAGTGTTATTGGGAAAAATGAAATCCATTTTTTTAGATGCTCCAAAATGGCCAATGTATTCTGGGTTGATTTACAGCTATTTGTTATATTTTCATTTTATGCTCTTTTATTTTATAATTTAAAACTTGACAATAGGTCAAGTGACATTAATTTGCCAAACCCTGCCATTCATTAATTAAATAATTCATTCATTTATTCATTCAACTGAACTTCTTTACTTTCTGAAGCCGTTTTAAGTCTTATTCAAAAGGCCTCCTTAGTCATGACTATGGTTTGGAATTTTCAGCATAAATCATTCTTAGAATCATCACACTAATAGTTATAAGTGCTGTGCATTTGACACAAGACACCCATTCTGTGAAATGTTTGGGCCAATGTCACTTGTAAGATGATTCTTAACAATTGTGTCTTAAATGTGCAAGTCCACCCCCCAACCACATCTTTAACGTAGATGGCTTCCTTGACATCTTACTCAAAATGATCTTGCTTTATCTAAAATGTGAACATCCACACATCCCTTGAGATGAGTCCAAATGTGAGTATAGTTGTGACTCTTCTACATTCACAAATGATTTTGTTCCAACTCTGTAACCAAAACTAAGTAGTTCAGATACATTATGGAGAGAAATAATTAGAAAAATATCAAATCTCACAATTTATCAAATATATTTTTGTGTAGGTTTCATATTACAGAGATTTTATTAAAATACCTGATCAAACCACATTAATGAATTAGGCACAATAGCATAGACTATGAATAGATTATACTCAACTCAACATTTATCCAAGTGGGTATGAAACCTTGGCATGAAATGTTACAAACTGAATATAACTACAAAGCTGCAAAATGATGTGGGGTTAAAATGAGCAGCACCTCTATTTGTTTATTCTTTCACCAATATTGTATCAGTCAGTCGACTGCTTGCTGCATGGGACTCTATACTTGACACTATGGACCTTGTTTTTAGGTGTTTCAAAGCAGCTTTGTCTGTGGCTAAAATTCCACAAAAATATTGTATTTAGAAAAAAAATCAATTTAACAACATTTCACTTACTCTCCCTCCACCCCTGGTGGACAATGTTCTTTTGTTCCTCTTTCTTTAAATCAGTGGGGTATTTTTCAGTCTTACCTTTTTTTAGCTGATTCAGCAGAAACATGATGTATCCTCTGCTTTATACTTCTTCTTTATTGCGCTTATGGTCCTTGTCCTTCCAGTCTGTCCTTGTGGGGATCTGTTCATCTACAAAGCTCTGAGACAGACAAGTTATGTTTCATTTAGTGAGATTTAAAAAACAGGTATATGTGTTAGTATAGATTCTCTATGAATTCCAGCCTTCCACGGCTCTTTGTATGCACTACAAAGTCTACATCCTAAGTGATCTCAGTTTAGCGGTATTCGCATGAATGGTAGCCGAAATGAAGGGGAGTCAGAGTTGTTTTTCTGTCTTCAAAGGTAGAGTTAGGAACATCACCTTGAAGTACATTTGCGAAAATAAGTAGATATGATGAAGAATAACATGAAATTGGGTGATACGGTAAGAAGAGAGTTGAGGATCTACCACAAGATTTATTTCCTAGTACTGTAGATCAACTGGATTTTGTAGCCATTATTTTTGATCAAGCAGTGTTCGGGACAGTGTTCGGGAGTCCTTTCATTATGAAGCAGCATTGTGCATATAATGTGAATGAGTGTAATAAAACTGTATTATAAACCTTTCATTATGAAGCCACAGGAGAATTTAAAAAAAGATAACAAGGGACAGGAAGATAAGATCTTTAATGTACTGACAGATGGCTGGGATATGCACTTATTCAAGGCTGATTTGTATATTGTTACATGCCAGCATGTTTTGTTTTTTTGTATTTCATTGTGTTTTGCTACTCAAGTGCAGGCTGCCAGAGTTTCATCTGCTTGGACCTCCCCTCTAACCTTCCCATTGGTTCCTTCAGCTACCATGCTGATCAACTGGCTTGAGGGAGTGGCTTTAAAAGACACCTGAAGTAGATGAGCGTTAGAGCCAGAGCAGAGCAGCCTATCAGACCAGAACAGACCAGACCTCCTACAATAACACAGACGTTCAGAGCCCTCCACAGCTGGGAATGCCATTTAAAAGGCCTATATCATGCAAAATCAAGTTTTTGGAGTTTTCAACCATCTGGTAATGCAATTTCCTCATACAAAAAACCCACCAGAGTGGTTTTTGGTTTAATTCACACATGTCTGAGTAATCCTCCTGAATTCTGCTCTCTGGGCAGCTGACCCTCCGTCTCCTAGAGAATGACTCAGTGTCCAACTAGTGACATCACTAGTTGAAAACAACAGAGTGCTAGAGGTGTCGTTGCGTAGGTAATGGAGAATCCTTGCGTTGACAGATAATGGTGTTGCGTCAATCCGTCTAAACGGAGAAGCATAAATTGGCCTTTAGGCATGTGACACTAATGGTTGGGGTTAGGGAAAGTGTGTGGGTTAGCCATAGTAAAATCAATGGAAGTCAATACAATGGCCGTTGTATGTGTGTTGGGGGGAGCAAAAACAGTAAAAATATGTAAGAGTATACATACTTTTTGACAGGATTGTATAAATGTATCTATGTATTCACTTAGTTTCACATTCCTTTCTGAACACTCTACACTTAGATTACCACCTATTTGGAAATAATCAGGATCTCATGGATACAAAAGTCAACAACTTCAGAAAACATTGTTTAGCTGTTATATGTATATCTCATCTTATCTGAACTGTTCTACACTGTATTAGTTTCCCTTGTCATGCTGGTGGAGAGTACTGCTAACAAGCAGCTCTGCAAGACTGAGTTTTGGCACAGTGGTTCTCTGAAGTTAATGCAAACATCAGCATCCTAACATTCTGACTTTTAGTAGGAAATGTGATATTTAACACCCCAGTGTAACTTTTTTTGGTCATTTTCTAGAGAGTTTCAAGTACAACTGGGTGTAGCTACTTTTCAAATGTTGGGATGGAAGAGCAAGCCCATACTCACAAGTCAATGTCAGTGTTCTGAATATAAATATACATAGATGACTGTACCCATTTTCTTTTATTTTTTTCCCAAGGACTTTAATTTTAGAAGTTTGTTTTTGTTTGCACGTGTTAGAAACTGAGCTCTCCCAGGTGACCTTTTAAAAGTGGATTCCTTCGAGAGAATTAAATCTGTAAACTAAGAAGCTATTCATACAAATGTATTGTTCTGTATCTAGAAAACAGCTGGAACATTTAATCTAGAGGGCAACATTGTGTTTAAGGCTGTTACATATTGATTAAGATGCGCAGATGTCACACATTGTTTGCATCACATGAATCTCTGCCAAACTGTCTGTGGTGCAAACAAGCTGCGAATAACATAGCACTTGTCTTAAAATAGCTTTTAGATGTTGTTTTTTAAAGAAAATACAACTAACAAGATGTTAATAAAGGACTATATGCTCATGATAAAGAGGTGAAGTACAGGTGTCGCTAACTAATGATGGAAAAGTTAAAGCTTCACTACTTTATTCATTTCTGCTGCCGTTATTTGCACATCTGTTTTTGTTCACACAGTTTATGTTCCGTTAACTTCTTGTAAATAATAAGTTTACTTCTTAGTTTTTAATACACAACTACACATACACATTCTGTAATATATATATATATATATATATATATATATATATATATATATATATATAATTATCCTACACAGTTGCACGTTCAAATAACTGCACAGTACTTTGTTTTTATAACTGTGTTCTTAATGTACATATTATACTTAATACTGTTTTTAAACTTTTCTTTCTTGAGTCTAAATGCTTCAGTCATCTGTAACTTTTCTTCTGTTCCAGATTGATTCCCCCTTAGTGGGACAATTATTCTTGTTATTTGCAATAAATGTCACCTAGATTGAAATTGAAAATTGAAAAAGGCAAAAATTTTGAGAAGGTAACATGTTCATGATGAAAATAACCAAGGTGGGTAAATCTTTATGAGTTCATGATGTTTTAGAGACCTATTCAATGGCTCAGACACATCATTTACTTATGAAGTTGCTTAATACATTTAATCATATACATTAGAAAATAAAACAAAGAAAAAAAATAAGCCATTCTTTCAAAAGAAATCGATGAGGACACTACTGCTCTCATGGTTGCAAAATGCTTTTGTTTAGCTGCAGCCTGGAGCTATCATGATGTGTAATAGCAAAGCAATATCAAGTTTGTTTGCTAATTTAATTAAGCTTAGAATCATACTTTATATCATTGCAGTGTTTAATGTGCTTGAACCACCAACACTTTAGATTGGAATTAACATCTTGATTAATCTCTTTGTGGGGGGCTCACTTTAAACGTGACAAATATCAAAGGCTCATCAAACAAACAAGTTGGAATAATTTAGAAGTTACCTTGCACAAGCCTATTGATTGTGAGAGCACATTTAGGTGTGGGTTGGCAGTTATACCAGATGGTGTAAGAATGTATTGAAACTTAATGGATACTGTCATTTATAAATTTTTTCTTGACTGTTCTACAGGCCAGTATAGGCAAAATAACAACCCAGATGCTAATAAAATAGCAGCCTGAACATGCCTAATTTGAATATATTTTATTGAGAGTATCAACTTCCTAGCGTGTTTCAAATAGTTGCAAACTAACATATAATTTCAACTGACCTTTTGTCAAAATTTCCAACTAATTTTTTTTATACCAGCAACAGAAATTATTTGAATGAAAGCCGTTTTCTTGATTATTCGTCCATATAAAAATACCAGTTGATGTGGGCAAAACTGACTGAAAAAAAAAATTAATTGAAAAATGAATTTATGTGAATTAGTTCAGTTGGGGAGGTTAAACTTCACTCAGAATGTTTGAGTAGTCAGTTTGTGCATTTCCACTATCGGAACTTCATGGTAATTATACTAGACTTTATCTGACAGGATATTCTGTTGGCCCGGTTCTCTCGTCAGGGTTTGGTTAGAGGGGGACCCAGATGCGGAGCCACGTTTAGAGCTTTTGTTGCCCATGTTTATTTAATAGTCCAAAACCAACTGAGGAAGCTGACAAGACAAGCTCAGGGATGATAATGACAACAATCTGGCAAAGACAGACAGATACAGAAGGGTTTAAATACTGTGGGAAGGGTAATCAAGCAATGGAGAACACCTGGGAGCAGGGGAGGAAAACACAGGGAGGACTGATAGGACAGCAGGTGAAAACAACTAGGACTGATTGACTGAACACAGACTGATGTGGAAGAAACAAACAGTTAGGAAAGAATGACAAAGATAGAGACGGATCATAACACTCATCTGTCGTATCTCCATACAAAGTGGCCCTTTAAGGAATCAGCCAAGTCATCAGTATATCAGCGGTGAGCAGTGTCACTTTTCACTGCTAAACTGCACCCACAGCAGCATGAAAAAACAAGATAATTTGTGTTGTTTCAGTTTGCCATGTTGTTATAAAATGCTAAGCCGGCAACTCTTCTTATTTTACAGAGCTGTTTTTTTTTTTTTTTTTTTTGGGGGGGGGGCCAATCTGGCTCAGTTTCCTCTGAATTTCAACCAATCGGTCTGATTTAACTCAGGTCCTGCCCAGCGACTCTAAAGGGCTGTTTCCAAGTACATACCCTGGTAAAGGTACTCCTTTGGTTCCTGAAATGGCCCTGAAAACGTCCCGGTCCGATGTAGTGGAGACACACATATTGTGACGTTCCAGTAAAATTAATTTGAAGTTCAGATAGTGGAATCAAACCCAATCTTACTGATGTACAGCACATATCTATTTATTCAGCTCAATGCTTAATAAGGGAGAACTCTCAATACTGGTAAATCCTTTCTGTTGGCATTTTGTCCATGGTTATTTCTGATTTGGAAACGAGTATTCCTTATCAGTCTTTATTTTTGTAATGTTTCAGGTTGGAGTAATTGAAAGAAATTGTAAAGAAGCCATGCATTGATATTTTTAACTAGGGTACGTACAGTGCTGGAGTTCATTAGTTCTCAAAATGACAACTAATGTCTCATTTTGGCTTCATCTTGAACCAGTCTCAGGGACTGGACATCTAGAATGGGCTATTCACATATCAACCGACATAAAGAGTGACCAACAGCTTTGATTATGAACATTCTCGTAAAACTTAGAGATCTTTGGCAGATATATTCTTGTGGGGTGTAATTCTGTCAGAATTTATATCATATAAAGATGGCTGGGTACTGTGTTGCCTGGTAGAAGTCTAATCTTGTAAAGGGCAGCTGAATTAATTCTGACTGAGTCATGAAAATGAGAAGAGGAAATGGGAGCAATTATTGTAGTCCTGGCTGGGTGCAATCAGACCTCTGCTGACGTGAAAGTAACAAGTGAAAACTGCCCCATGAAAGCTTCCCCACATCAAAGCATATATGAAGCAATTTGAATTATGAATTGTAAAGTTTTGTGCTATTCAGACAAGATTATAGATGTCAGTCTGTCAGTATCCTCCTTATCGTAACAGAAAAACTGGCAATAGTTTGGATTTCATTAGCTCAGTGTTTTTAATTCCCACCTGATAGTGCAACTCCTCTGTGAAATCAAATTGTCTGTAGAGCTAATTTCTCACAAAAATAAGGCCCAAATTAAGGTGGGAAAACTGTTCTGACTCTGAGGAACAAAGACGTTTTGTCAAACACATACACTCTACTTAACTAAGATCCATGCAGTTACCCCATAAATCAGTTGTTCTGAAGGAGTAGATTAAAAAGAACACCACATTGTCTACCTCTCCCCTACTACATTGTACTGTTTATCTTGAGGTATCATGTGATAAAGTAAACAAATATCCTCTCCTAAACATTTTGGTTCAATGAGCTAATGAACCTAACATTTGTTCAGGATTATTTAACTAATGGTTGTAATGATGATTCTTTAAAACATCATAAAGAATATCAAGAGGTCAAATGGTAGCAAAGAAAATTAACATGAAAAAACATGATAGAAAATCATAGAAATCAAAACATTAAAATTAGAAACTCTTTTACCTCAAAGTGTGGTCTGTTTCGTACATTACTTTGCCGTGGCTCTCACCGTATGACTTCATCCAGCATATTAGGTTTCTGGGGTTTTTCATTTCACTCTGAAGCTGGAGGGTGGATTTGGGACATCAAAACCAATTTAACCATTATTCAGTTCCAAATTTAAAATCCAGTGGGACTACTATAAACAATAATTGTAAATAACAATACATTTGTCTGCATTTATATGTAAACCAAAAATAGTTGAATAGCACTGTGCAAATGTAGGATTTGTTGAGACAAATCAAAAGGATTTACAATAAATACAATTAAATGCTAAAAAAAAGTAATTACAGCTATCACTGAGCTTTTTACATAGAGCAGCCATGTTGGAATTTTTTAAATTCTAACATTGGATGGACTGATCTGTTATTTATTTCCAAACTGTACTAGGTTTTTGAGTTCATTGAACCCATAACTCATTTTTCAATCTGTTATGCTGTCAAATGATAGGCATGTCTCTCTTTCCCAGTCGTGTTCCAATACTCCTCTGAAAATATATTTTATCATAGGGTTACTAGGAAAACTCAATGTTTGCTGAAGTGGTACGTATTGTGGAAGGTTTTTACATGTTGCCCTGCCCTAAAGCTCTGCATTAAACAATTAATAACTTAAAGATTAAGTCCAAGTATGTTGTATCAGATAAAACATGTAAGATAGCACACCCTAAGGATCACTGGTGAAGTCTTTATTCATGTATCTGAATATTGAGATGGCACACTATAAAATGAAGCAAATAGACCGTGCTTTACAGTTCAGTTTTGCTAATCTTCTAGGACATGGTTTATCGAAATTTGGTCACTTTGAATCTTGAAATAATAAAAAAAATCATGACAGTCAAGTATGAAAACTGAAGCTCTAAACTTGTTTTATAAACTAGAACATTTTATACAGATTCAATTTTTTTTTT
Source organism: Apricaphanius iberus (assembly GCA_028564705.1). Lineage (NCBI taxonomy): Eukaryota > Metazoa > Chordata > Actinopteri > Cyprinodontiformes > Aphaniidae > Apricaphanius > Apricaphanius iberus. The sequence goes on along the minus strand of JAPXFQ010002963.1, from coordinate 1,056,591 downwards.
TTTAATTAAAACTAGACGTGACTGGCTCGAAGGGAAGTTGTCACAGAGGGGACAGCTGACGAAGAAGAAAATAAAAAATGTTTTCAAAGATTAAATTGATTAGATTTAAAGCACTTTTTAGCCAGATGTTGAGAAAACATGTCAGGACTGCTCCATGCACTCAGGACATTAACCTGCCACTCACTTTGCTGCCTAAGGTCCTCTGAAGAGAAGCTCACCTGCTGTGGTCATATTTAAGATTGGAGGGAACAGGGCTGCGGGTCTGTCTGAACAGCTCAGACTCCTAAACTTTTCAGTCAACGAACTCTCAAAAACCTTTTTTTGGAAGGTTTCAGTAAAGAAACATTTTTGTATGTTTGCAGTCTTATATGGGACAATTTAATTTCATATTTCTCACTCTCCTTTTGTTGCTTGACTGAAAAGCCCTTTACAACAGCATAAGAATGAAAATAATACAAAAAATATTGGGAAGGGCAAAAAAAGATTGATTTGAAAAAAAAAAATAATTGCAACTTTAGTCAGCAAATGAGTTGGGTCGTATATAGAAAGAATCAATAGAATAAACATTTAAGTAGTCTTCCTAATTAAGCCTTAAGATTTATACTCTGTGACGTAGTTTGTCTTCACGGTTAGAGCAGGGTTTAATAGGTTAGATTCAAATCTATCAGTGTTTGCATTGTATAGCATCATAATCCAAGAAATAAAAGTTCTGCTCATTGGTTGTTGTCAACCTGAAACGCGACGACACCATGTTAACATACAGATTTTGTCAGACGCACTGTGCTGATTTCCTAAATATCAGCAAAGCAATTTTGCACCGACTTGGCAGTTTTGTGCAGAAAACAGCTGGTTGGAGTCACAGATAATTGAGCTTTAACTCTTCAGCTCTCTGCAGCTTCCCTTTTGTTGTGAAGCAGACAAAGCTCTTAGTAATAGCAGCTTTGATGAAAGGCCAAGCATGTTATTAGCAGAGGTTTCTTAATGATGACATAATAATGCATGATGATATAATAATATAATTTGTAAGATAATTCATTTGTAAGATAATTATGAGGTTCCCCGTTTTAGGTCTTAGTGTTTACATAATTAAGTGATTGAGTAAAAAATTAAGGAAATTTATGAAATGACTGCCTATTTTGAAACTGTAACATGTTATACAGTTTGAAGATCAAATAATCACAGAAAATAAAAAAAACATAGTGGCACTTTAAATGCATATCATTGCTATGAAAACAGAAGTAAGCCCAACAAACCCTAATGTATTTGAACTAATTTGGATCATATTCTCCTACATTCAGATAATTCAAGACAAACTAAATATGATACCTAATACAGCTAAAGAGTGATTCAAGAATTTTCTATGATGCTTAACTGAATAGTTAAAGGATTCTATGATTGATTTCTATTCTTTTGATGTCTGACTTTTTCTGGCAATTTTTTTAGATAAAAAATATACAATTTATTCTGAACTTTTTGGGAGGCTGACAGGTACACATTAATGCATATCCCATTAAAGATTAGCTTTTTGTTTTATTTTGTACAAAAAACTTTTACCATGAAAAATTTACTCATTTTAGAATAATTCTAATACAGTAGACAGTTCTTAAACTGTAACAGTGTGACACCATTTAGTCTTTAGTTCTCAACTAGTTTTTGATTTTTAGTAAATTATTTATAATTGAATTAATTTTAAAACCAGGGATGGTACTGCACTGTTATTAAAATGTTAAGAGAATATCCCTGTATTACATATAAATGCTTCATTTCTAGTTGTATCTTTTTTATCTGCAGAAAGAAGATAACTAACTCACTAAATTAAGGTTTAAAGAGATATATATGGAACTTCATACTGTGGGGGGAAAAATTATATTGCGGACAAAAAACACAATCTTTCTTTTAGTGAGACTGATCAACAATTTTTAAAAGTTGCACCTTAACCTGCATATTTTAAGGGCTGAATCTGAGATGAGAACGCATTGAGGAAGACCCGTTTAGAGTTTTTTTTTTTTTGGTTAGTTGCAAGGTGTGGAGAACATGGAAACTACATAGAAAGGCCCCAAGCAAGATCTGGATATTTTGGCTGTGGGGCCACAGTGGTAACCAGTCTTCTGCTGGTACCTGCTGCTATTTCAACATATTCAAAAAGGCAAAAACACACAAAAAAATAAACATTGAAGGGAAGTTCTGGTAATGTTCCCAAATGTGCCTAACTGAACCACTCGTAAACAGATCAGAGTACATTTCCTATGTCTGTGGCATGTACTTTGGTTTAAAAAAAACACGTTTTGCCCTCACACTTGCTCCTATGTTTAAAAAAAAATCAAACTGAATATATAAATAACTGGACAAGTCTGAGATGAATAGAATATGAAGTGAAAGTGGCTGTAACCTTTTTTCTGGGGTTGGAGACATCTTTTTAGGAACCAAAATCAGGTTGAAAAAGATATGAAAAAAAGGTGTGAACATTTTATCCTGTTTTCATTCAGATTTTATATATATATATATATATATATATATATATATATATATATATAAGTGTCTGGGTTAGGCATAAATCCAGTTAATAAAATCAATGGAAGTCAATGGACAGTCCAAATATCGGTAGCAATACAAAGCTTTGTGTGTGTGTTTGTGACTAAGTATGAAGAAAACCTAGTCACCTGTAAACAAATGTCACCTGGTCTATGTCGAACAGTAAATGCTGCTATATTAATTTTTTTTTTAACACAATCACAGAGCACTCACCCCTCCCATCAGCAATCATCCCTAGGCCACGCCCCGTTGATTTGATAATGAATTGCCACAGCAGACAAGACAACACAAAACAAAACAGCAGTTGCACTTCACTCACATGTCTTGTTTTCTGTGACTTCAAATGGCATTTTATGTTCTGCGATTCTGGTAGACTGTCCTAAAGCTGAAGTGGTATCAGCCGGCTGTTTCTCCTTCTCTGACATTATAGAACGAAGAACCTCTACACCAGTGGCAGCATGTAATGAGAGGAGGAGCCACGTAAATGCGGTGGTGCGCTTGTCTGCGAGACACAGAGCTGGATGGTCCATTCGTTGGATTTGGACTGAGCCATGTTATTTGCTGAAGATTTTAGACCCACTTTATTATTTTTTTCATTTTTGCTTTTAATTTCCACAAAATATTTATAGCTATGGCGTGTTAAAAACGTTGTTAAGATGTGTGAAAAAAATGTTTTTTCAGCTAACTTGTTTTGGAAATTCAATATAGCTGCAATAACGCTTGCTTTGATATCAATATATATGATATATGATATGAATTTTCCTTTGCTAGATGTCGATATTTGAAATAAAGAACAGCCAGTGACCAACCCTTCAAGCTAATTATTGTTTTAAGTTTGTATAGATACAAATATAAATAAAAAATCAGATTGAAATATTGGGAGTTTCGGAATGTAGGTGTCTTAAACTGTGAAGTGATTTTTCATCTTTGCTGTTGACCATATTAATTCCTCTGCTCATACCATGATTTTGAAAAAAAAATTGAAAGGGCACTTCTGCAAATTCTGGCCTCCAGGAAAGATGAAATTGTGTGTCAAAGGCAACACCGTTAACTGGCAACATGGTAGAAGCATATCTGGATGATAGACAAGATCCCAAGGGTCACCTTGAAGGCAAACTAAACTTTCACTGAGCTATGATTGCTACCCAGCAAAAGCCACTTTAATACAACAGAAATGAAAGGCACTTTACTGGTCTGAGTCATCACTTCATTTCTGCCAATTTTTCATGTTTTGAACATGTGCAACTTGTTTGCAATCACATCTCTGAATATGTAGAAAAAAGACTTCAAAATATGAATAAGCTCCGGATAAGGAAAGTTCCTACGTCCAAATAGATTTGCTTTGTTTTTGCTGTATTTCTCATCTTCGTATGTTTCTAAAAAAATAAATAAATAAAAATACTTTTTAAAATGATTTGATTAAAAGTTTTTTTTTATTGTCAGTAAACACAGAGGTATGTTTACTGTTAGATTTTTAGTTTTAAAAAAACACTTTAACAGATATAAAAAACATCACATTATGGCACAAATTCCATGAAAAAGAGTAGGCCAGTATTCCTGCAATGTGTCCTGGCAGAATCCAGAAATGTAATCGACTATTGCCAACTATTATGAATGCTTAATTGCTGTTGTTACTTCCCAGACTGAACAAGGCAAGTTATCAAGACAGTATGGTTTGAATAATCTTTTTTCCCTTTTATTAAATGAAATCCTATGTTAAAAATTGCTTTTTGTATTTACTTGTTTTATTTTTGTCTGGTATTTATGTTCAATGATGTGAAAATGAAAGTGTGTAAAAGGTGGGTAAATACCTTCTCACAGCACTAGAACTAATGATATTAAAAGAACTGCAAAATGTTTTCTATTTGGTAAAGGGGACATATAATACAAATGCCACTTTTTTCATGCCATTGCCATTTGGGGTCTCTGCTGCCTCCATAAAACTCAAAACATGAATAAAATCCATCCCTTAAGTTTTTCACAAATTGTTGCTGTTAAAAATTGTGTGCCTCAACAAACCGTTAGACAGGGTGTCTCATTGTGACGTCACAAGCTGAATTGTCACATGAAAAACCCCGCCCCACTGGTCAACCCCACCCACCAGTTCCAGGCATTTCTCATGTGTGGCAAACCATGAGAGGCAAACCTTGTAGAACATGGGTAGGCCTGGTTTGCAATGGTGAGTTTGCAAAAAAGTGACAGAGCTCTGAAACCACCTCGTTCTGATTTAACATGTCAAGAATTGAGCTAGAGAGATGGCTACAGACCATACAATTATAACTTGTTGAAAAGCTTTAAAACATAATACATCCCCTTTAAACAAAAGATTGATTCATATGATGAGATCTAATCTGATTTACAGTTCTTGTGATAATGCCTTACTATGCACCAAGTTTGCTTTTTAATTTTTTACCTCTGTTGATTTTGAAAGTGTTCTCAGCATTACTGAACACCTTTAGTATAATTCTGCATGTACTTCTGGAGTAATTCCACAAAATTGTTAACATTTATTTAAACAAAATAAAGTCCATCACTGCCTTAGCTGAAAGGTGCTGATGCTGCAGTGTTTTATATAAAAAAAGAACACAAAAAAAGACGATTTTATACCACAGACTTCCTGGACAGTGATGCTACATTGTGATGTGTCTGCTATCCCTCTGTGTGACCTCATGAAGCTTGCAGCAGCAGCAACGGAGAAGAACAGGCTCCGCCCCTTCTTCCCTCTCCCCAAGAACTGCTGCCTGCGGGGTTTCGCCTGCTGTGATGACCATTAGCGTCTGGCTGAGGCAGCAGGAGATAACAGGTGATTTAAGGCCCTGTACCCCGACACAGCCAGAGAGAAATGGCCGGCTGCAGCTTATCTCCCCCTCTGCTGTACTCCACACACTTTTACATTAGGCTCCCCCTATTCAGAGCCATCTGTCTTCCCAGTCAGGGTTTGATAAAACCTCCAGCGTTCTTTACGAAGAAGAGGAGCGGGAGACATACACCACTACTCCACCTGCATACTTATGCACCTGCAATTTAGAGGTGGAAACTGACAAAACCACACTGGCTGAATACTTCATCTGCAGTGACTTGGGAGACACTGAAACTCAACAACAATAGCTTAGCGCAGCATGCAAGATACAGTTCCTGGTGGTTATAGGGAGACCTGTGTGTAACATCACCCCTGGACTAATTGCAAATCAATGATCTCGCTGAGATGAATGTAGTGGGATAATAATTGCCTTTGGCTTGCAGTGTATGAGCCATTCAAGACTTGCGCTATATACACTAATCACAGCAGGAGCACTGATGAACATTAGGAAGATGTTATCATGCCTGAACAGTAAAAAAAAAGCTTTACTGTCATATGGCTTTCTATCTCTGAACAGTTAAAACACAGCGAAAGGGAATATAACTCGTACTGATAGCTCTGACTGCTTTGCGAAGTCTATAGAGTGCTAATTAAATCTTAATACCATAACATATTGGGCACCCTCCAGTCGGAAAGAAAAAGATTACTCCATCCATCTCGGATGTGCATATGTGGGGAAATATCTGCTATCTCTGGGGCATGAGTGGAGAAAAAAATGCTTGTTATCTTAAGCACAACACAGAAGATCCAGAGATTGGATGTAAAAACTGAGATGGTTAAATTCAGCCGAGGCTCAGAGTTGTATAATGGCCCTGTGTTTTCTGTGCTTCCCGCTGAGGAGGCTATGTGGGCAGTGACTGTCTTCCTTTGGTCCCTGCTCTGCAATTACGGTGTCATTGTGTGACACGGGGACAGCCTTGGCAGCAGTAAAAGGACACAAAGTTATCTTGTGTCAAACTTGACAAACTCAAAGAAGAGTAGATTTCGTTTTATTCTTGATTGTCATTTCTTTCCCCTTGCTGTCTTCAATCTCTCTGTCTTTTATGTGCCAACGCTTCCATTAACCTTTGTCCCAACTAAAGCTGAGGGTCAAGTACAAGTTAGGGATTACAATTAACTGCATTGAACAGGTTAATGCAGTCTTCTTTGAGACGATGGTGCGGGTCTTCAGGTCAAATAACAACTGGATGTGTGACTGTAAGGAACATGCTGTATTCTCTCAATCGTGTGGCTGAAGAGGAATAAATATGTTGTTTTTAGAATGTACATTCCATTGTTTTATGCTTTAAATCTGCTCTGGTTTATTTGATATCATTAGATTAAGTGTCTAAGTCAGGGGTTTAAAACTGTTCTCAGTGGCTAATGTCCTGCAACCTTTAGATACATCCCTGATCATACACAATCAAAAGGAGCAAAATTCTAATCAGAATGCAATGGTTTGTTAGTCCTGCTAATGAGCTAGCTATTTGATTATAGTTTGGTGAAGCATTTCCTCTTCCATAAAAAGAAATACCTGAAAAGAAGAATGTTGATTACATTTACAATAAATTTGATAAAAAATGATTGCAAAAATTCTGCTGCACGTCTCGAGATAGATATGTGTTCAGACATAAATGATGTATTCACCATTTAGCCGATGTGTTTTTTGTATAGAGGCTTTCTTAATCGAGTTAACTCCATGCTCTAATTTAATATAGCGTCTGATTAATCATATTGAGATATCGCTATTCACAGGTAGTAAAGCTTATTTTGACTTGCATGGCATCTTTGTAAGTGAATCCAAAATGTCTTTTTTTTTGTTTAAACATGTTTACGTCAAAGTTTATTTGATAGGATATTTGTGGAATCTGTTACATTCCATTAAATTCAAACACTTGGATGAAAACAGCTTTGTACTTAAGGAACAGCTTCAGTACATCTTTATTGAACTTAAAATAAAATGGCATGCATTTAATTACTTTTTTTTATTTATGTCATTTTTCCCAAGGCAGTTCTTTCTTTCAGCTTGTTGCTTGCTTCATTTTCCCTACTGCTTTATAATTCTAACATTTAAAAAAATCTGTAAACAAAAAAACGAAAAAAGGAGCTTCCAGTAGGTCAGTTTCAACAGGTTGACAAAATAATATGAGAAACTCATATCCTCAAAGGCTTCAACACCTCCAATAATGTTACTAAATACATAGCATGAACTAGTGTGTAAAGTATTTATGTTGCAAAAGTTTAATCGTATCACGAACACATCTTCCAAGAAAAAAAAAAGACGTGGTAGCAGCATAATATTGTGGGGAGTTTTTGCTCTGCAGTGACATAGAAACTGGTCAGAAGAAAATCACCCTGCAGAAGAGTTGAGATTGGGTTGGTGATTTACCTTCTAAACATTTCATTCTCTATTAGTACTGGCTAATAACTGAATTTATAGTACTAACATTTGTTATATTGAATGCTTGAAAGCAAAATTTGGTTCAATATCATATCTAAAGGTCTATCAAGGTCTTCTAATTACCACAAATCAGCACAGTAGATTAAACAAAATTTTAATATGGGCAAACTTCAACAAATAAGTTTAACCGTACTTTAAATTATATAATTAAGGCATAGAAACTCACCTTCTGGCGTTTACAAGCAACAATGAACCAAAAATAAACAGAGAAAAACTCTTTAGCTCCTGCAGCGGGAGAGGAAAAAAGGCAGGCTGAACTGCACTTGTGGTACATTCAAATAGTGTGGGATATCTATGCTGAGTTCAGGAGCATAGGATATTTCACCTTATAGTGAAAACATCAATCCTACTACTGCAATTTACAAACTTAGAACAATGTGGGCTTTCTAACTGGTTTTTACTCAAAAATATAGAGTGAATGTGATTCCATGATGGTGGAAGGTAGCCTTATGCACGCCAGCATATTCTCTGTAAAATATGATTTCATTTGATTTACAACAATGGTAATGCTTATTAATGAAATTAGTCTTATAAAAAAGTCATGTTTTAGTAACTTGCTTAAGTGTATATTTCAGTTTTATAAATTTCAATATTAAAGGCAAAATATCGGATCAAGACTTGAAATCAGATCGGATTTGAGGTTAAAAGATCAGATCGGAGCCTAAAATGCTGTTGGGGACTTCCCTACTTAGAATGCTTGTATAGTAGATTAGAGTCTTGGATTGCAATGAAACGAAATGTAGCAGAAAGTTTAAGGGGTATGAATACTTATTTTTCATCTTTCTTAGAAATGAAACTTGCAGAGAATCGGATCTTACTTTTGCACTGCATAATGTATCCCAACTGTGGTCGTCTTTGAAAAATTTCACAAAATTGTAATCCATTAACACTAGCGAAGGATTGGACTGGGCTTGTGCCATTTTGACTAGTAATTTTGCCAGCTGGCACATAACCAATAAAAGACCATTGCAATACATTTTTCAGGCTGTGATTAATTTACTGCTAGGCTATGATAAACCTTGCTGCTGGCCTGCATTCAAAAGTAATGTCAGTTTCAGTTTGAGTATGTCTACTTCAATCATATGTTCATTCAGGTACATGTAACTGACAAAATATCTCGATTATCCAGCTCATATCGGAAGATGCGGCTGTTTAAAGAGGTTGAATGAGCATTATTACCTGTAAGCCTTATTACAGATAAGCCCTTACTTTCCTGAACATGTTAGTCATCGGAGTAATTCGACCGAGGGTACTTTCTCTGTCAATTATGCTTGTTCCCATTTTAGGGGAGATTAAAGGAGACTGCTTATGGCTACTTTTCATATCACTTTGGTATTTGATCATTTCCCCTTCAGGTAAAATGTGTTTCTCCATTTGATTCATCCCTTAACAGTTGGTTTGTGTAACGCTGACTTGCGAGATTTCAGCAGCAAGTCTGAGCTTTAGGAAGACTTCTGTATTTCGAGGTGAGCTTTGTTATTTCTTACAAGCATATGTGTGAAGCTTCAAACTCTGAAAACACAATTAGACATGCTGTTAGATTAGTGCCTTAAGCAGCAGTCTCCCTGTGATGATATCCTTGCTATTGACCCAGCTCTTCACTGTCATCTTGGGTGTCAAACCATGTGCATTGACACAGTTGCTCACTTCGACTCGTACTGCAGCTGTCCCCCTTATAGTAGATCTCCAGCCTGGTGAACCAGCTTTTTTTAATTTTACGCCCTTCTCTTTTGTTACTCTGAGCAGAAAGTGAATGTGCAGAAAAAGGCAGCCTGAAAGAAAATCATGGCTGTGTGTTTAGAGTGTGTGACAAAGGTTCATGTGGACATTTTTAATCTGTCCCTGCAGGCTATTGTTTCCACAAGCTAACAGGCTGCAACCATGGCACTATTGCAAACCACTCCTCTGCTACATCTCCAAATTGCATTTCCTGCAGCACTGACCTTCAGCACTCCAGAATAAGTTGAGACGCTGTTTCTATTATATCTGAAATCTTGCATCACTCTGAACTGGGTACAGTTTAAAAATGTCCTTTTACTTTCTGATAAATTCAGCTCCTAGAACATTCTGCTGCAAACTGCACAATACTAATGGAATTAAGAACATCTTGTGAGATGGAGAAACTCGATTTATTTGAATAAAAAAAGCCTTTATGTTTTTTTTTATAAATATTGGAACAAGAGTTCTAATGTGAGAACATATTTCCTTAGTCTGTTTATTTTCATTGACTCCTTAACTAGTTGGAGATTCTTCTAAAGAGTTTAATTTAACTGATTGAAACACAAGGAAATGTCCATATACACTTTGCTGTGCCTTTACTTTGATGTTTCTACATAAAACCCAGTGTGCCTACAAAAGCCACCTCATTGGCAAATTGAATCCATCTTAATACAGCTGTTCTGTTTATGCCTCAGGAGTGTATTATAAATAACTGTTGACCAAACAACATACTGCAGACCAAGAACAAACCAGAAAACTCAGGAATGAAGTTATGGTGAAATTAAGCCGACTATTATATCTGCTGGAACCATAGAGAACCTCTGCTCAGGTAGGAAAAAATATTTTAGATTATAATTATTGGTCAGGTTTCTCACAGAAATGTTCCCTTTTAAGGGCAAAAGGGGCAAGAAGAAAAGCATTAGAAGAACTGTTTAAAGGATGCTGTAAAATATGTAAGGGACAGTAAAGTTGTTGAACGTGACTTCCTGGTCAGATGAGACTACAACTGAACTTCTTTGCATAACTGCACAACAGTGTGAGTGCCTGAAAACATACACTATACACACTATCCCTATGGTGAAGCATGGCCGTGGCAGCATCATGCTCTGTGGATGTTTTCTTTAGAATTCATAAAGAATTGGTCAGAGTTGATGTGAAAGATTGACGGAGTAATACAGGGCAACAAAATCTGTTGTAGGCTGCAAAAGACTTGAGAAGTCAAATGTTTGACCAGGACAACACCAATATTCGAACAACCAGAGCTACAAGAAGTTAAATCTAATTATATGTATGCTCAGCTGGAGTGGAAGCACACTTCCACTCCAGCTTCTTCACCAGTGTTAGGGAAAATCAAGGAGGAGTTACAAGGTTTCCAGAACCAGACCATAGATTTGCACAAGGCTTATAACCATTAAAGATTCAATATGGAACATTTTCATAAAAATCTACATTTAAAAAAATACATCCACAGTGCTTTTAGAGGGGTGCTGAATGAAAGTACATTTAAAAAAAATTATATTTGAATTAATATATAATAACATGTACATTTAAAATGGGCACGACTATGACATTATGTTTACATCTACCAGCCAGTAGCGGTAGTGGGTTGTGGGTAAACAGATACGGTCCCTATGAGCCAACTACATGCTCAGCTAGCACTGGAAAAAATGGAGTAGTCAGCAAGTCATGCAGCTGCTTCAGAGCCCCAGAGATGTTGTTATCTGTCTCAGGAGAGGAGTGACCGCAGAAGAACAGAAACTAGAGTAGTTTTAGGTGAAGCCTACACTAGATGTATCCACATAAACCATTTCCACGGCATCAAAAACACATGGAAACTAAGACTTTCTTCCTGGATCGCTAAGCTAACTCACTTGCTAACTTGGCTAATATTAGCTGTCAGTTTTACTTTCCTCACTGGACACCGTTAAGGCTCATAACTGGCCGTATCAGCAACCCAACAGCTGGAGTGATGTTTTTATTGCTGTAACTACAACCTAGATAAACTAGATGTTGCTATCATGCTCATGTTCCGTATTCAACCTTTAACAAGAAGCTTGCTAATTGAGAATCAAGAAAAATGACAAATAAATATAAACAAAAAAATCAAACATCCTTACCTTGTGAGGGTGGTTCTTACCTCATGAGGATCAAAAAAGGGATGAGGGATCAGCTCATAACTTTACAGGGGAAGCTTGTTCAAAATCTCTGCCACCAACTTGTCTTACTGTGTCTTGATTCGGAGAAATGCTGAGTATGATCTGACACCATCTATAAATTCAATCAAGGTGTAGGAAAAAAAATAATTTGGGGCTTTTTGTGTTTTTGTGTTGCACAATGACTTAACTTTATTAAAGGGCTAATGCAAATGAAAAAAAAAACAGTACCATGTCTGCTCCAACAGACATGCCATGGTATCATCACATGTAAAAGACCATAAGCAATATTACCAAGGCAACAAAAGAGTAGCTAAATAAAGCTTTCTTGAAATGTACACAAATTCCTGTGATTAATTAAAAATGTCTTAATGCTGTGGTTGACTATCTGTACAACACTTTAAATCATGTTTTGCCTTTGGTGTCAAATACATTATAAATTCTCTGGGATGTAAACTACTTTTTCAACTTTAATGTAATGCTGTTTTTTTTTTTTTGTTTTTTTTTATTTATTGAATAAAAGTTCATAAGCAATTTGCACCTTGACTGCTGGGTTTTTGGTGCCAAGAGCATAATTCCGGCTGACTTTTTGACCACCTCTCTTGGCAGGACTTGAAGAGCTTTTTTTGGTAGGCTGGTCTGATGCATTGAATCAGCTTTGCAGCATAGAACCACATCAGTATTAACCTGCTTTATCCAATCTGAAAAAAACAGTTATTCATGTATGTATGTATGTATATATATATATATATATATATATTACTGCGGGACTTTTTAATTTTTAATCTAATTAATTACAGACTTTGTAATTAATTAATCGAAATTAATCGCATTTTAATCGCACATAAATATTTCACCTGAGAAAAGTGAGAATTTTCTTCACATGGATTTTTAGTATGCATAATGACTGAATACATAAGTTTAAGTTATCAGAAAAAATAAAAACCATAATTCTGTCTGAACACCGATAAGAGAATCATGGAGAAAGCGGAAATGTTTCTCAGATAGAGAATAGATAAATTAACACAGTGATGACCAGCAAGCTGCAGCGCACCACCATCATCCCTCCTTGCAGAGCTGTGGAGGATGAAATCCCTCTCGTGGAATGAGTTCTGAGATTCTCTGGAGGATCGAGTCTAGAAATAGCTGGAAGCAGCGCCAGTATAGCCGTGTGCGCCACGTAACACGAGAGCGCATGCAGTGACAGAGTAGATGAGACTGCACCGTCACCAAAACCTTCATGACAGGACGAAATAGCTGCAGCATAAGTTTTAACTGTAGTGAAAGCTAAATTTCTATCCATCAGCTGCTGGAGGAACGACAGCACGCGGATTAGCGGATATGAAACGGGATCTGCGCCTTTCTCTGCACACCAGAGCTGGAAGGCCGTGGTGCATAAATAGGTGCGATTAAAAAAAACGCATTATTTTTGTGTAATTGATTAATCTTAATTAACACGTTAAAGTCACGGCCCTAATATATATATATATATATATATATATATATATATATATATGTATATATATATGCTTATATATTTAGTATTATCAGTGTTGCATTACATGCATTACTATACCACATCTCAGAAAGGGCCTACAGAGTCTTAAGGAACTGCACAACACATCCCAGATATCTGTTTGACTTTTTTTCTCTTTATGACTGAATGCCGACTAAACAGCCGCATCTCACCATGTAATGGAAGTTACAGTGCGTGAGCCCCTACACTTGTAAAGCACTTCAGCAGGCATTTTAAACCGTCAAACAGATGTCCTGCTTTGAGAAAGCTTGTCCATAAATGCTGCCTGGCCAGAGCAAACAGCATTATCAAAGGCTCACCCACCAAAACCACACGTTTTTCAATCTGGTCCAATCTGGCAGCCAAGGCAGAAGCTTACACTCTCCCTCTCCAACAGGCTCAGTAGGAGCTTCCCCCTAAGGCGGTGGCCCTGCTGAACTTCACATTTCAATACTAAGCATCATTGGACTCAATACTCTGTTCTTGAGTATTGAATAAGTTCTGTTAGTGGTAGTTTCACTATATCAATGCTTTATAATATTTATGTATGCTAATCTTCAAAATATGTTGCTCCACACTATCAGAAAATATACATTTATGATTGATGGTACTCACACTATTTTACTGTATTTTTTTTCACATAACCCATTTTAGTTATTTTGTGTAGTGAAGCTGATGACATTGAGATGATGGCTTAAAACTCACCTTTTCAGGCTTCTTTGTCATTTCCACCTCTCCCTCAGTAAATAAACTCCTCATTCTCATTCTTATCTTGCTGCTTTCTTTCTTTAATCCACTTGTCCTCATGTCTGTTATCCTGCTTGCGCCATTCCTTGCCTTCAAGTCTGACTACATTTTTGCTTTCCGGTTCTGCTTGTAAATTACATTGTTTTAATTCTTTGATTAAATGGGATTTCTTTTGAAGTACCATCTCTACTAAACTATCTAGCCACACTGGCACTGCTATAAAAGAGTGTTTTCTCTGGAAAACCTCACCCCAATCCCCTTCATCTTGCATCAGAAACTCAGCAAACAAGCTGGTGGATAAATGTGTCTCTAAAATCTCAGACATCATTGATTTCAGTGCCCCAACTAAAGTTACAGTAGTCCCGGGTAGAAAGAAGTCTCAGTGGAAATCCGATCCACTGGTATGTAGTGCAAAAAAGGTAGTGTCAGCAAGCTGAGAGAAATGTTAAAAAACTGGGCTCCACGTTCATGAGATCTACAAAGAAAGACTGAACAGGTATCACCAATCTTTGAAAGACGCGAGGGAATTGTTCTTCTCTTAAAGCATTAGTAGAAACATTAATAATGTGCAGACTTTATTTGCAGCAGTTGGGAGACTAACTAATCCTGTGACAGTAGCCTTTGAACTAAATTCCAACATGGTTTTCACTAAGTTTGCCATCTTTTTTGGAAAAGAACCTAACAATTAGATGGTCAACCAGTACATCAATACCAAACCATTACCAATGTCATCAGCACATGACACCAATGTAGAGGAAATGTCTGAATTCCAAAAATTAAACCAAACCACTGTTGAAAAAATAATTAACCAGTTAAACCGCTTACATGCCTCCAGCATAACCAGTTTGCAGGCAGCAGAACGTTCTCCATGGCGTCTCCAGGCTCTGTCGTGTCCGTCACGTGCTCAGTGTGAACCTGCTCTGATCTGTGAAGAGCACAGGGCACCAGTGACGAATCCTCCAATCTAGGTGTTCTTTGGCAAATGCGGTCCTACTGCTGGGTTGTTGCCCTCCTATGGCCTCCTCCACTTTCCCTGATGTACTTGCCTGTCTCTTGGTAGCACCTCCTTGCTCTGGACACTATGCTGACAGACACAGCAAACCTTCGTAACACAACTCACATTGAAAAGCCATCCTGAATGAGCTGCCTATTTGAGCCACTTGTGTGGGTTGTAGACCCAGTCTCATGCTACCACTAAAATGAAAATTTCCAGCATTCAAAAGTGACCAAAACATCAGCCAGAAAGCATAAGGACTGAGAAGTGGTCTGTGGTCATTACATGCACAACCACTGCTTTATTGGGGGGGTTGTTGCTAATTGCCCAAAATTTATATCTTTTTTTTCTATTCCATTTGTACAACAGCATGTTAAATTGAGTGTCAATCAGTTTTGATTCCTAAGTGGACAGTTTGATTTCACGAAAGTGACTGACTTGGAGTTACACTGTGTTGTTTAAGTTTTCCCTTTATTTTGTGAGTATTGTATATTGATCTCTTGTCACTATACTAACCCCCCAGAGCACTCAGGGGTTCCACCTCTAGTCTACTAAGCATCCCTAGAATTAGAACCAAGCATAGAGAGGAAGCTTTTGGTTTCTTTAAGGTAATAGAAGTCAGCCACTGTCCCCCATTGCTTAAAACATCCGGCAGAGAACGACCGACCCATGCGCTTTGCAAGCTTCAGCCTTAAAAATGTATAGGCTTCAAACTAATCATTTTGTGAGCATTTTTGGATCAAACTTTGGTTTGGTACCAAAACTGGTACCAAGAACCATAGATTTTCAGTGGTATCACCCATAGGAAAAATGTGTTACTCATCTGTTGTTCAATCTCGTCTCTTGAGATCAATTTGAGCATCTAATATTTGTATCATTCTGTGATGATTTATTTCTGAACCATTTTTCCTAAGCCAAATTTTGTTTCTCAAATCTATCTCTTTTGAAGCTCAGGAGACAAACATATGATTATCGTTTGAGTCTCAATCTAGTTTTAGTTTTGTCTGATTTAATTTTTGTGTGTTTTTCCTAAAATTCAATATGAGCAATAAGTGGAATAGGAAATTTGGAGTCCTACTACAGACATTATTTATAAAATGTTGAGAGACACACAGGACATAAAATCATATACACACAGATACCTAAGGACAACTTAGTACACATGTAAAACAATCATGGGGTGGGAATAAAACTCCAGGGATAAAGGCAACAGTGCGCGAAGTTGCACTACAGTGAAGCACAAATTACCAGGTATTAAACAGGGTATATAATATGTACAAAAGTGGATAGAGTTGTGATTTTACTTGATATTTATACTTCAAACCCCCTATTATTTAGGAAAAGAAATACTCCAAATAATTAACTTAATATGGAGCAAAAAACGTCTTGGTTAAAATACAAAAACGTACATTAAAAGGATTTTTTACTTTTGTTTAAGAAAATTAGGGGAAATTAGCCGACTTCTGTATTTCTAATAAACAAACTCAAACAGCTTTTTGAACAAATCAACACAAAAGAAACACAATTTCCTGATAGTTTTTCATTACACAGATGAAATACTGAGGTGGGTAAAAGCACTCTTATTGACTTTGAATAAAATTAAAATTAAAATAAACAAAAGCAAACCCTTTCAACTTGTCTTTGTGTTTCTTGACACTTTATTTAATTTTCTTTGTGTTATGTTAGACTTAAGGGGTGTTTTCACATTATTATTAGCAACCATCCTATTCATATCAATAGCTATATACTGTATCTCTGTGTGTGTTTGTATATGAATATAACAATATACATGTAGTTCGGAGACATGTTAGCAATAAAAGATGATAGCCTAAAATGAGAATAGTTTAAGTTTACAAGGAGAGCTCTTGATTCTTTTAACTGAGATACAAAGAGGAGAAATAAGTATGAGGACAAACTTAAGAACCAGATTAGAGCAAACATCACTAAGACAAATGAGGTTGAGTTGAGATAACTATTGGAGTAATATTTCAGAAGTGGAATAAACAGAAGAGTTCTCAGAATAGTTTGGCCCTGATCTGAAATATGTCTGTTAATTTAAAGGAGAACTAAAGAGAATAACCAGAAAAATCTGAGATCTAAATTAGCGTGCAATGAGAGACAGAGCCTGTGATGGAACCTGTGACCCATCCAGGGTGTATCCCGCCTCTCACCCGTTCACAGCTAGAGATGGGCGCCTTGATTATTACTAATTTATTTCTAGAAGATATAAATGTGTCAGAAATGAGAGCTCATCTTGAATTTTGCTTTGCTATGGGTGGTACTGAAGCGTTTGGGTACTTTGAAAACAATGCTGATTTTTTAATTTCATTTTATCCCTTAATGATGTACTGTACCTTGAATTGCCTTGTCGTTAGAGTGCTGTACAAATATAGTTGCCTTGCCAGTCAAAGTCCAGACACAAATGCAGTTGCGAATGTGTGCTAATACTTGAAAACAGATATTTATATACCATGTTTATCCAACCTGACTGAGCTTGAGCTGTTTTGCAGAAAAGAATTGGCAGGCATTTCAGACTCAAGATGAGCAGCTGCAGCTGAATCTGGGAAGCTAGGGGAGGGTGGGGATGTGTGTGTGTGTTTAGTTGTAATATAAATTTTAAAATTCACTTCTTTGTTTTGTTCTATTGCATGAAATCCCCAAAATTAACTTTTTCATGATGCCTCTTTAGCACACATTTAAACATTTTGTTATACTGTCACAAAATGTTAAAAAGTTCATTGGACATAAACACTTTTGCAAGGAACTTTAGACATTCAGTAGAATCTAATGAACACATTGTTAATTCTTATATATTTTCTGCACATAATCTTCTAAATATATTGATCTTTACTGTTAGGAAAATTGTACACATATGTTTTTTCTTTAAACAACATATTTATTCTACCCATTGCATTATAGACCTATTCAGATATGTTGTTACATAAAGTAAGGGAAAGCTATTCTATTGCTGTATACATTTGTTGTAAGCATGAAGGTGGATAAAGTTAACGCTTACACGAGCATATTTTATGAACTGGAAAAATAAAATATTGCTCCTTTAACTGTTTGGTTTTTAACTCCTGCCTGATCCCTCAAAGCTTTCTATTTGCCTCACAGACTATCCTTGGATTGTATTTCAACATGGCTCTGATGAAAGTGTTTCCATTTTCCTCTTTTGTAAGCACATTAAAAAGGACATACAGAGTTTAACTTTCTGTTCTTTCTAGGTTCTCTTTGAGCTATAATTTCACTTTTGACACTCATTATAGTTGGTGTTAGATCTAATTCTGTGAAGTTTTCCAAATCACATATTTTCAAAGTGAATGTTATGTTATAAGCGAAACATTAAACAATATTACTCTCTTAATTGCAGTTTCATTTTGAGCCTCAAACTGTACAGTTATTTAACCAAACTCTTGGTGCTAATGCTAATTTTATCCTTATATACCTATTAAAAGCAGAGTCACCTCGACTGTCATCCCCTCTCTGCGTGAGAGGCAGGTTGATATAAAGTGAAAGTATTTATTGGACTGCACAAGCACGCTGCTCATCTGCAGCACAGCGGGGGTAATCTCATTTCCAAGTTTAGTTTTAGAATCTAACTAGTTCACATCTTCTCAGATGTTTGCTAATTTACTTTACATCCATAAAAGATCTTGCATCACTCCAAAGCTAAATTTGTCCCCTACAAATCATAGGTGACTCAACCAGGAGCTGTCAAATACTAGAGAATATAAGATCGTTATAATCTTTAAAGGGAGCTCATAAGGGAGGTTCAGTAATGGTCTAACAAACCAAATTATCTGTCTTCAGAATGTTTTGTTCTTACAGACGTTTTGGCTTACAAAGTGAGTTGTACAGATAGTTCAGCATGATTTTTTTCCGTCAACCCAAATTAGTAATAATTAATAAACAATTAAAAATAAATTCTCAATCAATAACCAAATAATTACACATCGCTAGGTTTGTGTAATTGAAGTACAATGATTGTGTCAGTTATCTTTAGACGTAAAGTTTTGGAATGTATTTATCGCTTGTAAAATTGGTGAATTTGTATTTATTTTTATACAGCTTTGTTTATGTAGAATAACATCTAGAAAGCAATTTGGAAATCCCTTACTTTGTATTTAAACCTTTGGGTTACAGTTTTGTTGTGTTATCTGGGAGGGGAGAGGAGGGGAGCATAGTTGTCTAGCAATTGGAAGGTTATAGGCGAAATTCCGGCTTCCTCCTTTCACATGTTTATATGCCCCTGGGCAAGGCACTTACCCCAAAGTTGCCTACCAATCTCTGTATCAGTAAATGAATGTGTGTACATTTATGACTGTGAAATCAACCAATTAGTTGGTAAAATATCTGACTTCATAAAGACTTTTATTACAATACACAAACTTTTGAAGCAAAAGTTAAAGCAAAAAATTAGTGACACACTAGTGGTCACAACAAGTAATGAGTAAATAAAAAAATCTATTAAACAGGTTGTGACAAAATGGTTGAGAAACCATTTTTCCAGAGCTTAGTCTTGAAATTAGAATTCTTCAGATTTAGCCATACTTTATTCTGTAGTCTGCAAACATTAACTATCCCAGGTTTGTTTATGTTTTTCATTTTACAGATGTTTGGATTTTGGTTTAAATCTACTGACAAGTTTTGTAAACACTTTATTGTTTGATCTGTCTTGTGTATTTTTACTTTGTCTAAAATCTTACCTACTTGCCTATTTTCCACAAGCTAAAGGAGGAAGTGCTTGCTCACTTCCTGTATGAATGGCTTCTTGTTTGCTGATGTCACAGGATGGAACCAGGTGAAGAGGGAAGATGAAGACTAGTAAAAGTTGTTAAAAGATCAGCGTTAGGGTTTTCCTTGTTGTACTTAATTGTATGTTTGATAGTAAACTGTAATGGATGTAATGGAACTGCAATGTGTGTTTTTGGTTAATGGTGTAAACAAGCTATAATATGTAGATGGTTCTTGTCTTTATTCTTACCTCTGGAATGGAATGTGCTAATTAGAACTAGTTTTGGGAGATGGTTCCAGAGAATATAAGCAGAAGAACTTGATGGCTAAGGGAGGAAGGCCCAGGTCAGTGTAGCTTAGTGCACTTGATGTTAATTTCCGTTCCCATATGTTCTGTAATGTTTGTTTTTACCAGTTTACCTTTTTGAGTACATTTTTTTTTTTTTTGGTCAAAGTCTTTTTAAAATAAAACAACTGCTACACTGGACAATATCTCCCTACTCCCCTTTTTCAACCTCTTTTGCCAGGGTATCCTACTCAGTTACAATGAAAATAACTTCATAAACTTCTTGTAGTAGATATATTTTTCAATTTTTAAGATCGTGAATAATTATAGCAATGCTCTATAACTCAGAATTTGATACGGATGTTCCTTGTTTTCTAACGACTTTATATTACATTCTGGCTCCATGGTGGATAAAATCCTAGTTTGGTCCAACTTATTCATAATAAATGTCAAAGAATGTGAACTGCTCTTCGAAAAAAACTAATTCTGAGTGACAGTCTGTTGAAGGACATGGTTTACTAAATTTCAAAATAATTTTCTTACTCCAGGGAAAATGCAAAACAACTTTATTTATATAGCACAATTTTAACAACAAGGCAATTGAAGATGCTGGACATGATTTGGGAAGAATAACAGTAAAACCATATAATACAATATTAGGAACACAAAACGTATGACATATTGAAACATGACACTTCCGCTATTATCTATCACTCACTCAAAGGGAGCTCTAAACAGATTAGTTTTTAGCTTTGATTTAAGGAACTCAGTGTTTCAGCAGCTTTACATTAGTTTTGAGGTTTGTTCCAGATAAGGCAAGCATAGAAACTAATAAGGAAGCATAGAACCATGTCTGGTTCTCATTCTAGTGATGATTAATAGACTAGATTTGGAAGGTTTGAATGGTCTGAGGGATTGGTAAAGTGACAACTAGGGATGCCTCGATATTGATACTGGTATCGGGTATCAGCCGATACTGCTCTTATGTACTGTATCATATCGGTTACAGTTAACCAATGCAATAAACTGATACTTAAAATGCGAAACTCTGCAATAATTTAACATCCATCAATACATCCATCATCTTCTGCTTATCCGGGGTCGGGTCGCTGGGGCAGTAGCCTAAGCAGAGAGGCCCAGACTTCCCTCTCCCCGGCTACGTGGGCCAGCTCCTTGGGAGGAATCCCGAGGCGTTCCCAGGCCAACTGGGAGACATGATCCCTCCAGCGGGTCCTGGGTCTTCCCCTGGGTCTCCTCCCGTTGGGACGTGGCCAGAACACCTCACCAGGTAGGCGTCCAGGAGGCATCCTGACCAGATGCCCGAGCCACCTCAACTGGCTCCTCTCGATTTGGAGGAGCAGCGGCTCTACTCTGAGCCCACTCCGGATGACCGAGCTTCTCACCCTATCTCTAAGGGAGAGCCCAGCCACCCTACGGAGGAAACTCATTACTGTCAGGTTTAGGTTAAAGGAGGACCCAGATGCGGAGCGGCGTTTGTGTCTCTTACGGCCCATGTTTATTAATATTCCAAAAAGCAGACGAGAAGCACAGAGAACACAAGCACTAGGGGAGGTAACGACAACAACGACCCGACGAGGACAGACAGACACAGAAGGGCATATATACTGTGGGGAGGGTTATCAGGGAACGAAGAACACCTGGGAGCAGAGGCGGAAAACACAGGGAGGACTAATAGGACAACAGGTGAAACAAACTAGGACTAAGTAACTCAAACAGACTGGGAGGAAACAGGGAGGAATAAACAACACAGACAGGGATGGATTATGACAATTTCAGCCGCCTGTATCCGCAATCTCGTTCTTTCTGTCACCACCCAGCGTTCGTGACCATAGATGAGGGTAGGAACGTAGATCGACCGGTAAATTGAGAGCTTTGCCTTTCGGCTCAGCTCTCTCTTCACCACGACAGACCGGTACAGCGCCCGCATAACTGCAGACGCCTTACCAATCCGTCCATCGATCTCCCGCTCCATTTTTCCCTCATTCGTGAACAAGACCCCCAGATACCTAAACTCCCCCACTTGAGGAAGGACCTCATCCCCGACCCGGAGAAGGCACTCTACCCTTTTCCGGCTCAAGACCATGGTCTCGGATTTGGAGGTGCTGATCCTCATCCCAGCCGCTTCACACTCGGCTGCGAACCGCTCCAACGAGAGCTGTAGATCACGTTCAGATGAAGCCAACAAGACCACATCATCTGCGAAAAGCAGAGACCCGATCCTGAGGTCACCAAAACGGATCGCCTCAACACCTTGGCTGCGCCTAGAAATCCTGTCCATAAACATTATGAACAGGACCGGTGACAAAGGGCAACCTTGGCGGAGTCCAGCTCTCACTGGAAATGAGTCCGACTTACTGCCGGCAATGCGAACCAGACTCTGACACCGTTCATATAGGGACCTAACAGCCCGTATCAAAGGGCCTGGTACCCCATACTCCCGGAGTACCCCCCACAGGACACCCCGAGGGACATGGTCGATCGCCCCTGAATAGACTTTACCAGGAAGGCTCAGAAGTGTGATCCCCCTATAGTTGGAACACACTCTGTGTTCCCCGTTTTTAAAGAGGGGGACCACCACCCCGGTCTGCCAATCCAAGGGAACTGCCCCAGATGTCCACACAATATTGCAGAGCCGCGTCAACCAACACAGCCCTACAACATCCAGAGCCTTGAGGAACTCCGGCCGAATCTCATCCAACCCCGGCGCCTTGCCACCAAGGAGCTTTTTAACAACCTCGGTGACTTCAGCACCAGAGATTTGAGAGCCCGTCCCAGAGTCCTCAGACTCTGCTTCCAAACAGGAAGGCGTGTCGGTGGGATTGAGGACGTCTTCGAAGTATTCCATCCACCGACCCAAAACATCCCGCGTTGAGGTCAGCAGCACACCGCCCCCACTGTAAACAGTGTTGGTGGCAGACCGCTTCCCCCCCCCGAGACGCCGGATGGTGGACCAGAATCGCTTCGAAGCCATACGAAAGTCATTCTCCATGGTCTCTCCAAACTCCTCCCACGCCCGAGTTTTTGCCTCAGCGACCATCCGAGCCGCACTAACTATAATTTAACAGAAAATCTTTTTTTTTCACTTGAAATTTTATTTTTGTGGTCATTGTTATTAATATAATTTTTTTATCTAGGTCACCATCATTTGTTGTAACAATCGGAGAAGAAAATAAAACATGTCTCCTAATTCATTGCATTTTTTGTGTGATAGAAGTATCAGTATTGGTAGTCGATATTGGCAAGTACTCAAATCCAAGTATCAGTATTCTATCGGTTTGAAAAAAGTGGTATCGTTGCAGCCCTAGTAACAACAGATCAATATACTTTAGTGCTAAGCCATTCAGTGATTTATAAACTAGTAAAAATTCTTTGAAGTCCATTCACTGATATGCAGGGAGCCAATATAAGGACTTTAGAACCCTGGTTCTTGTGAGGATGCAAGGAGGATTTTTGAATATCAAAAAGCTTTTAAAATGATTTGAATTGTGATTAGACTGTACACATTTTTAATGTAATATTTAACTATAGATAAATTCTAACAGCATGCTTGCCTACTTAACCTTGAAGCGGTCATTCTCAATGAACATCACTTCTACACTGTGGTTTTCAGGGTTAAGCTCTACATGCTGCTTAAAAAAAATATAGTTAGGGTTATTACTATTTCAGTGATGTATAATATCTTGATCACAATCAAGCTTTTATATTTTTTCTTTTAACAGAAGCAACCCAGAATACTTCATAAAACACACAGTAAAGGCACTTGTTAGTCACGATTCTACTGCTGAAGAGGACCAAGCGGAGTTGAATCCTATGATACAGGGACATTCTCCATAAAACATGTATTAAACAATTTGAGTCAGAAGCTTCATGTCTATTAACACAATTCTAATTTCAAAAAGCTTTGTTACATGTAAATATCTTTTATTTGTCTTTTAGATCTCAGTCTCTACATTTAAAAAAGTCAGACAGACAGAAACTTTATTTTCTAACAAGACTGCTTAGGTGTGGTATATTTTTTTTCTGACATGATATAAATTGGTTTCCTCTCATGTCTGTCATCTGACAGCTCCATAGTCTCCCTCAGCTGATCATGTGTCAACCAGCTGGATAAGCTCCTGGCTGGCCCCTCATTTGAAAGGCATTCCGTTCCTCTCATGCCATTTCTACTCGTTTTAAAATCCCATCTGCTACACGAAAGTAAGGTAAGACAGGAGGGAGTTGTTCACTTTCTCTGCCATGTCAGTATTCTGTTTTATTCTTCACCAGGTTGGTCTTGAAAACAGCTCCTTTCTGGTCACTTTTTATAAATTCACTTTTTTTTTTACAATAGGATTCTGAGGTCCCCTTTGAGTCCTCATAATTTATAACCAAATGTGTCAGGATAAGAATTATATGTCAGATTTGTCTAATGCTTGTTATGACTCTAAAAATTAAAAAGATGACCAGAAATAAAATAAACAACAGCCCCAAACTAAAATAAACAAGGTTCCATGCATTTGGTTCCCGTTACATCCAACTGTGCATGAGTCAGTAACTGATATGACTAATAAGTCAAATCTCTGTATAGTTTAATATGAATAGTGTTTTATCAGCTTTATGAGTAATTTTTGTATATATTTTCTTTTATAAATTCAACCTTTGTTCTGTATGAGAACATCTCTTCTGGTTGATGTAACATAAAACGGTGAATGATTCAACCAGTGTTGAAGTCACCTTAATTCCATGCAATTTTAAAAAAAACTCAAGAACAATGTCTAATGAACTTCACTTTGACATTTGTTAATTTGCATAAATATACCATAAGCCTAAAGCTGATTGTGATGTGTTCATACTGTATCTGTCAAACCACCTTGAATAATGACATGCAACGCAGTAATGTGCAGTACTGTCTCTTTAGATTGTCACAGGATTAACTTAGATTATCTTTTTTTCATCCTTCAAATGTTTTTTGCTGAATGGACAACTTCCTTTGCATACATTGTCTTTTATTGCTCTGCTCTATTTTACAGCCTCCATTCTTGTAGCATAGATCATCCCTATGGAGATTTATTCCAACAATTCTCTGTTGGATCTGTTGATGGAAAAAAAATACAGAAATGCAGAAGCAATATCCTCATCTGACAGATTGTTTGAAGCTGACCTGGAAGATCTAAAATCATAGCAAGGTGTACTTTGCAAGACTGTATACATTTCAACGTCCTTCCATATTATCAATTCACTGACACTGATAAGGGTGTAAAAGTTCCAGTGAGAACTTTTCGTTGTCCTGTAGAACACGTCATGAAAAAAGTTTGCAAGATGAAGCCAAAATCCTACTCAATCCACCCTAAAAGAGAGTTTGCCTTATGTACTGCGATAGTTTACAGCACAGGGGTGTCATAATCAATATTCCTGAGAGAAGCTACCAAGGTTCCACTGAGATGAGCTAAAGACAGATCTTATCTGCTTTGTGTGTTCGAATGAAAGGGCTTTGGGGTGTGGGACAAAAAGAATGACGAAGGGAAAGACAGCTGAAACAGGAGTTAGATGGAGGGAGTTCGACATTAGCAGAACAGTGTGCTCCATCAGAAATAAATGTAAGGGGATGCGCTCTGAATAATTTATATATGCCAAAAATAAAATCAAAAAAGCTTTTCTTGCTCCTTACAGACTGATGAGTTTCCTGGAGTCCTTAGAGACTTGCAAACAAAGTAGCAAGAGTGAGATATTGTGCAAGGATGCTCATGCATGTCCTTTTTATTCAGCTGACATATTTGCGGCCACATTCATAACTCGTTAATGAACATTCATATTTCAACAGTGAATAAACGGGGCTTAATTTGGCTTGACAGGATATACAGAATGACTCCAAAGTTTTCAGTTTGTAATTAATAAAAAGGGGCTCTAAAACCGAAAAGTGGACATCCAATTTAAACATTAGCAGAATAGTATATATATGTAATTTGGCTGCTTAGATGCATTAGAAATTAATCCTTAGTTTATTGCTTTTACTATTTTATAACAAATAACAGACATGATGAAACAGTTTGTGATATACGTCAAATAAGATCTTAGTCCCACATTAGTGTATATTTGCAAAGTAGACTGATTTATGGCTTTTTACTTTAGTCAATTTAGGTTCTCATTTCAGAGATTTATGGTGCTGTGGGTAAAAAAATTTTTTATCCTATACCTCTGTACTGTAGAAATGAACTGCACTCAAGGCAGATGCCTTTGGGCAACTGCTGCTTATCCTGCAAGGTGAAAATGGGATGTCTTAACCAATGGCAAGCTTGATATTCTCTTAAATTTCTTACCAATGGTTTTGACCTCTATTGCATGCCCAGAGGAATTGGATCCGACTGCAACCAATGCCCTTCAACCATCTAAAACTTTATGACTTGGAACTTGTAGAGACATCTTTAAAAGTCGTGAAAATTCAGTCTAACTTTCTAAATTGTAAGTTCCACTGCTTAAAAGTCCCTGAAATCCCTCATTTCATTTGTTTCATCTATCTTTTTCTGTTAAGGATTGTACAGGGATGGAAACATACCCAATTCTCTTTCATTTCTGTGCAAAAGTTGTGCTGAGTATTGCTTTCATATATTTGAAAGAAATCTATATTGCTCCAATAGAAAGACAAGAGCCAGGGTGGAGGCATAAGACAAGAGGCCAGCAGCAGAGATGGTGAAGCAGGGTCTTCAGGTAAGGAGAGAATGAAAGTGGCTGACATAGACAGATAAATTGCGGAGAGAAACCAAGCAGGTATCACACAGGATTTTAACTGATATTTCAGAATTCCTCACATTCACACTCCTAAATGTGTTTTTGTTCTCTATTTTTACAGTTAACCAAGTAATTAAACATTAAAGCTGAAACTAATATACAGTGTTGGGGAAAATACTTTGTAAATGTATTTGGTTACCGAATACTAAATATCTGCTTTAAAATGTATTTTGTAACATATTCTGTTACTTTGCTAAATCCGGTACTGTATTCTAAATACTTGGAATACTTGCACTTAAAAACGGCATTTAAGTCTATTAAATGTCACAAAATGTGTTGGTAGCTAATCCCCCCAGGAAAACAGAAGGCATATTAATGCTAAACATTAGATACTGACTGAAAAAAAAAAATATATATATATATATATATATTTTTTTTTTTTGGCACAACACTGCTAAAACCCAGTTTTCAGTGACCAAAAACCATCCAACCAAACAAACAAACAAGCAAACTGGGTTTTAGCAGTAATGTCTCTTTACATTTTATCAAATTTTATATTTAGTCATTTGAAATGAAGTTTAGCTATTTTGCATCCACAGCCAATTAGGCTATTTGCGACTTTCTGTTATAAATATGCGAAGCATTGTAAACGGACATTCATTGCACTCCAAATGGAAAACTTTTATCTTTGTAGCCATAATTCTTGGGAAACCCAGCACAACAACATATAATCAAGCTAACATCATGTCAGATTCAACCAACACCAAAACTCTAACTGTGAGAAATGACCTAACTAACACGATACAGGCCTTGTCAAATAATTGACGACAAAAAAAAAACAGTGGTAGAGAATTTTGTTTTGTTTTTGTACATCGTTGCAGTGTCTTAATTTTTTTAGATACCTTGAAAGTCTGGCCAGCCGGATGCTTAATGTTTCAAGTTTGTTGTTGAAATTGTCAATGTGCGGCGGTGTAGTTTCTTGAGACCCGCCAACATCGTTTACACAAATATCTAAGAATTTTCCCACTCATAATTAGTACTCTAAATACGTACCGTCGGTACATGTATTCCTTTACTCCCTAACACTGCTAATATATGATATAGACTCATGACATGCAAGGTGAGATTTTTCAAGCGTTTATTTGTTATGAATTTAACGCTTTTGACTTACAGCCTATGAAAATCCTCAATTCAAAATCTCAGAAGATTAGAATATTACCTGAAATCAAAAAACAACTTTCAGTCTGCAAGTTACTGAACAGAACTTTCTCTTTTTGAATGTTGACAATGGACTCGGAAGGGAAATCTATTGGTACATCAGCTCAACTAGGAATATTTTTCTCCAGCTCTCACTACTTGTAGCCAATTTGAAAGAGCATGAAAGGTCTGCTGAACATGTCACATCGAATTGCCTTGTTTCTGAAAGTGTACTATATATATATACATTTGCCTTGTCTCAAACATGTCTGCCTGGTACACACTGTTACAGGAACAAATATTATATATGGAAAATACAAGCTGCACAGTGGTGCAGTTGGTAGCACTGTTGCCTTGCAGCAAAAAAAGTCCTGGGTTTGAATCCTGGCCCAGGGTCTTCTGCATCAAAGTTGCATGTTCTCCATGGGCATCACTGGGTTCCCTGTAGATTCTCCAGACTGTTAGGCTAACTGATCTTTCTAAAATTGCCTTAAGGTATGAGTGTTTGTGTACTTGGTTGTTTGTCCTGTCTGTCTCTGTGTTGCCCTGTGATGGACCACTGAAGGTGCACCCCACCTCTCGTCCATTGCATGCCAGGCACCAGCCCCCATGTGACCTCTTGAGGATGGATTGTATAATGGATGGATGGAAAATACATTTATTAAATGGTTATATGTGTTTTTTCATTCAGATGCAGTTCCAGAAATCTAAATTCTGGACATCAGTTCTGTCTAAAGACTAAATCAGGGAAGAAGATACATATAGGACATTTTTCCTTAGAATTAAAAAATGTTTAAAGCAACATCTGCAGTGAGCCTTATGCCCATGTTTGTCTGGGGCCCCCATATTGCTAAATCTGCCACTGATCCCCGGACATATTGGCTTTTTACGCTGTGTCCATGGCATCTGGGGAAAGTCATAGATGGATGAAAATGTCTAAATTCTCTCATGTGACGTCCTCTATGGCCCGAGCCATTGCCTAGAAGCTGGTTCTGATTTGTTCATAGACAGAACATACAGCACAGTGCTGCCCCTGCGAACAAGACATCAAAGAAAAGGTGATGCGACAAGAGGTAATATGCTTATATTAGAGCAGCTGTGTGCTGCTGCAATAACATACAATTTAGATTTGATCCAAATAGTCGAATATATAAGAATAATCTGCAAAATAATTGGTAATTAGTCGATTATCGAAATAACAGTTTGTGCCAGCCCTGGTATTAATTGTTTAACTCATTTTAAATAATATTAAATACCAACTAGCTAAACAGAGAACTACATTTAAAAAAAAACTAGTTAAAATAAAATAAGTCCGCCTGCTGTTTGTTAGAAGTCTGGTATGTTTATCTGTGTTGTGTCTGTCTGCTTCCTGCATGTTTCTTCACAATTCTGGATATTTCCACCAAAGGTCTCAGCTGAGGTGTGGACCTGTCCAACAAGCTGGAGGCAGAGCCAACTCGCTGCATTCTCCCGGAGGCTCATCACAGGCTATGGATATAAGGAGCTGGTTGTCAAACGTTCGGTGCCTGAGTGTTAAACTCTCTAGGTAAAGCTCCAGTCTTCCATGAAATCTCCTGTGTTCCTAGTTTCCTTCTTCTGTGACAAACCTGCTAAGGCTTCTCTGTTCTCCTTCCAAGGTTTTCCATATTGCAACCTCCACGTGATATTTTTTCTCCAGCTTCTCTATAAGCATTGGCATACATCCTACGTCTGTCAACCTTCAGTCTCCAAGTTCCTCTTTGATCAGTGATCCATGCTCCATCTTGGTGTTCTACCTGCCCAGACCTCGCTCCCAGATTTCTCCATATTTGCATCTTCAGAAACTCAGCAGGAAGCTGCATCATAAAGATGACTCCTTATTGAGGTTTAGATGTTAATCTGGAGGCTAAATCCACACTCCTCTGCCACATTGGAGACTGAACTTAAGTGCCACTTCAGCCAAAGGTTTGAAATAAGGGAAACACAATGTTTATAGTTGTGATGATGTTTTTTATTTTGGATTGGGAAGGGCGGGATTTGTGTAATTTTAATCTGTAAAGCACTTTCAGAAGCTATGTAGTTTGAAAAGCGCTTTATAAATAAAGTTTGATTTGATTTTGATTTGCCTGATGCCACCTCCGCTTTGCAGCAAGTTGGCGGCATTGCTTTTTGAAACAGGGTTGAGGTTTATATTTAGGCAGCACTGAAATAAGGGAATCATTTTCCCTGAAGGGAATAATTTAGTTTAGGATGAAGTGTGCCATTAAATGACAACCACTATATTTTCATTTTTTTTTCAGTGCACATTTAAAAGTGGCACTTTGAACATACTTCTTCCACTAGACCTATGTGTTCAGCAAATTCAAATAAACAACAACAACTAGACCATAAAATGCGGCAATCAAAGCTGAATCTGAGGGAAAATAGAACAACACCAACAGTCTCCTGATAGCAGTCCCATGAGGGTGGAATGCTCTTCACTCAACATAGAGACCGAAAATGGGATTTCACCATCAGTGGTAGAGACATCACTTTGGCAATAGCACTGTTGGGGGACATGCTGCATTTATTAATGTGTTTAGACTCTCAGAATCTCAGAAAGCTCGACAGCATCAAGTTTAGCTCATCTTTCATCACTCTGGTCTGCACTTTATTAACCTCATTTGTATGTATGACTTGGCTGTGCTTCTAGGTGAAACGAAGCTGCACAACACCTCTGGCTCCAGTAGTTTCCCTCTCAGAAAGCACAGAGGAATGACAATTAGCATTCCAGTTTCTATCACCAATAATGTCATGATGGACTCAGTAATTGATGCAGAAACCGATGCTGGTGTTGGTTAGATGAGTGTAACAATATCAGATGTACTAAAACAATAATCGTGTTTTGACTTATATGCACAACAGGGTGATTAGCTGTGACAGATTATTGCAGTCCTATCTTCTGATGTACGAAAATCAAGTAACACCACTGTATTTGAATACAAAATATTATTTTGGCCAGAAGGGTGCAGGAACTTTTGCCTCCAGGTGGTTAGGCAGCAGTCTCTTTGAATGTGAGCAATTGTTGAGTAAGTAAAGCTAGGGTTTCTTAATGTTTAGGTTATGTTTATACATTTTAGCCACATCGTAACTAGCAAGACAGATGTTTAATTGCATCTTTTTTTTCTGTGTTTGTGAGCCTGAGCCTGGTGCTTTAGTTTAGTAATTGTCTTACCTGCAGCAGATGATGACATGTGTCTTCACTTATTTTTTTTCGGACAAATGACTGTAGGTGTTATGTTTAGTTCTTGTGAAGTATTGTGTTTCTAATTCAAAACATATACTTCTCTCATCCACCAGATGTGTATCAACAGCTTCAGGTGACTTTGCGGGTAAAGCATGTTATTGTGAGAAAACGGTGGATGGATATAGAGAATGGACCACAGCAACAGGTGGTCTTCTCAAAATCTAGTTTTTACAGCTACATCATTGTTATGCAGCCAAACTCTCATAAGAAAAAGGATACTTTTGGCCACTTCTTTTGAATGCTTCTACTGTATGGTGGCATAGTTGCTTGGGGAAATGGGAGTGCTTGTGCATGCCTGTGTGAACCAGAGTAATTATGCAAGTCAAAACTGAAGCACTCATTAGAAAATCTAACTCTGGGGTGTCCAGTTCCAGTCCTTAAGGGCCGGTGTACTGGCAGTTGTAGTTGTCTGTACTCCAACACAGCTGATTCAAATGTTCCAACTTGCTCCTCAGCATGGCAGAGTTCTTTAGAGAGCGATCATTTGATTCAAGTGAGATGAACCAGTTAAAGAAATAAAACATGAAGGACACCGCCCTTGATGACCGACTTTGGGCACATCTTACTAAAAGCTGCAATTTTAGATTTTAGAATTAAGAAAAATGTTTTGTCACAAGTCGCCTTTCAACATTCAACTCAGTCATACAGGGCTTGTCACAGAAAGCTTTTATATCTATGGTTGAGATACAGATCTTTTACATAATTTATATGATCCTATTCCCTTTAAGGGACAAATTTGAAAAAAAAAGTAAAATAAAAAAAGGTGATTTCATGAGTTGGAGTCTCTGCTATCAGTATTGTTTTTTGGTTGTGTTATGATTTAATGTTCAAATATGGGGTTTGTCATTTTTCAGAAACTTTGGAGTGTAATCTCAAGTGTTAGTTATGGCTATCAGTCCCTTTCTTTTGTGCTGTGTTTTTATTACCTAATCATAGATTTAACACATGGAAATGAATATTTTCTGAGCTAAAACTTCAAACACAATTGAAGTAGGATAAATTGGAAGAAAATGTCTTTGCGTGTTTTTTTTATCTCTTGACACAAAAGTAACGCTGAAATATTATGGCCATAAAGTTACGTCTTTCTCTGCTATCTGTTCCATGTCAGACTATTTTTCCGTGTCTTTGCAGCAACTTTGTATACATCAATTTGAAACAAAACTAATTTTTTAAATATTTTGTAGTGAGGAGGACTAAGCGGTTCAGAAAATGGATGGATGGATTTTGAAGTGATTTTTCTCACTTGCTATCTTTCAAGATAAAATTCAAGATAAATAATTGCTAATTTTCTGGTTCATTGATATGTTCACAGAAAAATTAGACAGAAGTCTGCAGAGGCAGAAAAACTTCTAATTGTTGCTAAGCTTGTAACTGTTGCCAAGCAGTTTTCTGCAGAGGGATGATGATTCAGTAAAATACTCAAAGAAATGAGAAATCAAAGTGCATATGATGCGGTATGTCTTCATTTCTGCAATAAAACATTTATATAATTTATTAACTATGATTAACCTGGTAAAGAAGATTGTTTTTTTCATACACATGATTTAACGTCCATATCAGTGTTCTACAGATTCCTAAAAATTTTAAGGCACGTTTCTGCAGTCTGAAGATAGGTGGCAGTTTTCATGAATGAGAGCTGGCTTGAAAAGATTACAGCTAGCGATGAGTGGATCAAATGGAAAATATAGAAAAATAATTACTCTTGTAAGTGACTTGAGTCCAGAAATCCGGTTGCCTTAAAAGAATGACTGTGATGAGCAATTTATGTTTTATAGCTGTGGGACGCAGAAAAGAGTGAAGATGCATTATAGCTCTGTACTTCTTTATCTTTATTTCACAATAACAATGCTCCCCATGAGGATATTAGATGTGCTTTAACCGGGTTGGTCAAAGTTTAGTTTAACTATGTCAGACAAAAACATCTTAAACAGCTTTCTTTAATAACCAGAGCAGAGCTCCTTCCAGTCAGATATAACCGAGAGCAAGCACACAGATGTTGCAGTTGTAATGATATAATGAAAACAAAATCCTATTAAACTGCAATGCAAATGCCTGGGAGCAATGTCAAATACACAACAATACAATGCAAATTGCACAATTAAAAGTGCATATCTCAACTTTCATTATTTGTTTTCATTTAGCACATTCACAAGAGAGGTCAAATATAAAACAGGATGCTCTTTTTTTCTTCTAAAAACAACCCCAACCGATGATGTTAGCAGAGGGAGCATAAAATAAAAATGAATTCGAAAACATGACATTTAATAAAAAGCTGCTTATGAATCTATATGTTTTTTCTGTATTGTAGTAAGGAGATCTACCCTGTAGGCAAACAGTCAAATCTATTTATCATATATATAAATCAGATGAACTTCAGTCCTTAGGTAAATCATATTACAGTGAAAAATGTGAAGGCTTTTATCAAGTTGTTTCTGCACTTTATTCAGCTGCAGTTTTTTTATTCTTGCTGTATGTTTTTTGTCCTTTCTGCTGTATCAGTATCACATTTGACTATATTTTCCCTTTAGCCTCAATGGGTCACTGAGCCATTTAAGTGTTCAGATGTTTAATATTGGATTTTCGTACCTGAGGGAGAATTTGAGTGATGATTTATGCAAGGTTTTAACTGCTCCCTCAGCTGACATCAAGTTTCATTGTCTCAGTGTGGTCCTGAATGTCCCTGACAGCACACCCATATCCTCTTATAAAGCCTAAAATCCATTGTTTTTTTAGCATATCCTCAGAAAAAGCGGTATAGATTTGTTTGTGTGCTGGTATTTTATCTCTATTTGTCATCCTCACATTTTCCTATTTTTTCATGGAATCCAGTGTGTGGGGGGTACATGTGTACTCAGCTGACAAATGGGAATCCAATTATTAATCTGACACTAAACTGCTGACTTTACAGAGAGGCCTGTTTTGTCCAAAGCCCATGGGTCTGAAAGTCAGTCTGCTCAGGGCATTCCCTCAAGATTTGCATCTGTTAGTGCATGTAATTACTAGAATTAATCAAAACTTGTTAGAGAGAACTTGTCATACAACTGGGCTGGTGTGGATATGTTTATACTCTGTATATCAATGGTGTATACTGTATCTGTATATATGCTTTTTGCCACACGAGGCCAAATCGTCAGGTAAAAATATATTCACAGGTAACTTCTCTTTGTAATTTACATGCTTACCAAAAAACTAAATATTAGATAATATAATAAAATAAACAATGTAGTCTGAATTTTTGGTGAAAATGTATCTATTATTCATGTTAGATCTGAAATATATAAAAATCTCTAATATTTTCCTTTAAAAGTATCTAATTTCATAACCGTAATGGTAAATTGTTATAGGCCATAGATAAGTTGAGCTTTCTAGTATTTTCATATTATTTGCATACTTTAATTGAGCTTTATTGTGTGTAATCTACTGTTTCTTTTTAAAGTTACAACTTTATACTTTATGAGCTAAACTGCTAGTACTAAATGACATGGATAGAAATCTTTAGGTACAAATGCAAGCAAAATAAGAAGTATAGCAATTTAAGCACAGAGCAAAAACCGGAACATGTTGCAAGACCATCAATTGAATGTGCCATTGAAAGAAATTGTTGTAAACATAAGGAATAATTTG
Organism: Apricaphanius iberus; assembly: GCA_028564705.1. Lineage (NCBI taxonomy): Eukaryota > Metazoa > Chordata > Actinopteri > Cyprinodontiformes > Aphaniidae > Apricaphanius > Apricaphanius iberus. The sequence continues at coordinate 1,021,795 of JAPXFQ010002963.1, read as the reverse complement.
TTAAACGATATCAGACAAACCGACTTAAAAGAAAAGATTAGTTTGCTTTATCTGCAAAACCAAAATATACCAGTAAATAAATATTTGACCAAACGTAGGCTTTAAGGTTTTGAAATATTATGTTAGTATCTGGGAGGTCCAGCCCAATGTTACTTAGGCCTATCCAGACTTAAATGTGTATAAATATTAGATCTTTGTATGTTCTCTTAAAGGAAGACTTCACAGCTTCACAAAAAAGATGGATTTATCATTTTCTCTCTGAACATCTCTAAATAAATCTTTAAAATGTATTTTAAAATTTTGAAAATAAAGGCTCACCTCCAAAAATTGTTTGTATTCTGCATTATAAGGATATGTTTCTATTTTTTATACATATGGTGTTGATACTTTCCTATCCATTCCTGCCTTTCTTACTTCTTGCCCACTTTTCATTTTCATTAATAATCTCAGGCTTTAAGTAGGAACATTGTTCTGCTACCTCATTCCCATGCAGTGTAGTGTAAAAATATTTAACAGATTACAGATTTATTCTTTTGTTGCTTTCTTGTTTCATTAAAATGTTTCAAATGGTCAGACATAAGGTGAGTTTCCAAAGTATGTTTTAAATAGAAGCTGTTCACCAACATGAAGAAGGCTAAAAGTTATTGAAAAGCTATGTACTATGCCCTAATTTCTAGTAATTGATGAACAGGTGAAGAACAAAATCACTGACCTCGATCAATCTAGTTTAAAAGTGTAACTTTTTTTAAGGCTTTGGGAATCCAGTGAACTACCCAGTGAGAGCCATAATACTCCATTTATATTTTTTATCTTGTCTGTATTCAAAATCTTGTGGTTGATACAAAGAATGATTTAAGTCATCTTTCTATCTCTAATCTGTAGAAACTGACATAAATGGCAGTCTGCTTTTAGCTGTGTTTTCAATCCATGCTTCTTTTTAAGATCATTTTCCTTTCTCAGTTTAGGCTCCTGAATTCTTTATTAGTCCTATTCCCTTTCAGTTCCTTTTGTGTTCATTTGAAGTTGACCACATTTTATTGAGAGATAAGACAAGGATGAACCTTAAATCAGCACACAGGACCTTCCCTGCAAAACTAGGAGTTCTCAGAAGTGAAAAGATAATAAAATCTCTTTGTCCAATCTCTTTAAACTTCAAAACCCCACAAGAGGACAACGCTGCAGCAAGTCTTGTGGGTTTTGTTTTTGTTTTTAATGTCATAAACAAGATCACAAAGGAACATTGCAGCAAGGATGAAAAAAATGAAAGTAATTGAAAAAAAAAAGTTGATACTCCAAAAAGGGAGAAGAGACAGTGTCAGTCCACATTTTAAAACTCAGAGGGAAATAGGAAATATTGGCTAATTTCACCCTTTTCTTCTAAAGAACCTACATGGAGTCATCGCGTTAGGCAGCCAATAAAAAGTAAAGTCCAAACAAGGCAAAAAGATTACCTGCCTCATGTTCAAACAAATGAGATTGATGATCAACTACTGTACATTTCTATTTTTATTCTCAGTTCAAACTAAACAGTGGTGTTCCAGGTACTGATACACTGTGACAGTTTTTGCATGACTACTTTTCCACACAAAAAAACAGGGACACAGCCTTTGTTGAATCAGAACCACTGACTCTGAGACTCACTTTATAATAATCAGTTGAGCCAGTTACCTGCAAAAGAGCTAAACAAAACTTGGCTTGAGTAGAATTGTTCAGAGGAGAAAACTGTAATTTCAATACTAATTGCTCCCTTTAGCCCAAGCAAAAACTGGCCATTGATTCTAAATGCCCATAATATATATATATTTTTTTTATGAGGAGGTATTAATTTCAGTTGCTTCTCTGGTAGTTAAAGCCTTTAGTGGTTTTCACCTAAATTACCTGTGATACTCTTTAAGTAAAACGTTTTTAGTTACTTTGACATGGCAGATACTGTAGGTCCAAAAGATGTTTAGCATTCATCCAGCCACTACCTATACTATTTGGAGGGTCACAGATAGTTGTAACCTATCTCCAGCAGTTATTGGGGAAGAGGCTCACATAGGATGAGGTAAAAAATTATGAATGTTTAATACTTTTTGTCACTCATTTCAGAAAGTAATAAACTTACAGATTCATTAAATTTTGGAGAGACGTAATTCAACCCTTTAGTTAATGTAATTTTAATGATCATATATAACAGATGATGAAAACCCTATATCCAGTGTCTCAAAAAAATGTAATTGTACATACCAAGGAAAAACGATATTATGAACAGTGCTCAGAATTTGGTCGGGCTTCCCTTTGCATGAAGTATTGCCGTTTTGCACTGTGGCATGAACGCTGTCTGTGGCTGATAGCGTTCAGCCACAGGGCATTTAAGCACAGTAACACCATAGTCATTAAATCAGTTTCTGGTTCCTTTTTAACACTGTGAGCAGGGGCCAAGTCCTGCTCGAAAGTGAATCTCTATAAACTATGATCTACGCTTAAAATTTCCTTGAAGATAGCCGTGTTGACTTTGGAGTTGATAACACACAGTGGACCCATGGCAGCAGAACACACAGCTCCCCAAAACATCGCTTACTGGGGAGACTTCACACTTGACTTCAAAGAATGTGGATTCTGTGCCTCTCCAGTCTCATTCCACACTATGGGAACTTGATTTTCAAATAAAGTGCAAACTTAACTTTCATCTGAAAATAGGAAAAGAGGACTTTGGACAGTTGAGCAACAACAAGGTTCTTGTTATCCTTCACCAAGAAAAAATGCTTCTGATGTTTCTGGTTCAAGAGTAGCTTCACACAAGAAATACCACATTGATAGCCCATGTGTTAGAGTCATCTTTGTGTAGTGGCTGCTCATGCTCTGACTCTAGCCTGAGTCCACTTATTGTGAGTCTCTTCCAAACTCTTGGTTTAATTTATTTTGACAGTCCTTTCAAGGCTTATGCTATCCCTGTTGCTTGTGCAAATTTTCTTACAACCTTTTTTTTCTTCCATTCAACTTTCTGTGAATATGGTTGGATAGAACATTCCCTGATTGACCAGCTTCTTTAGCAAGAACCTTTTGTGGCTTACCTTCCTTTTGGTGAGTGTTAACCATTATCTTCTGTAGACCTGTGAAGTCAAGAGTCTTCCGGATGATTGATAATGTAGGCCATAAGATAGTCTTGCTATGCATTTATTTATACATTCAAAGATGCTTGTTTTTAATTGTTATCCTATAGTCTAAAATTCTGGAACACTGAATTTTGATGTTGTAAGACAATCATCAAATTTGTGTAATGAATCTGTATAAAATAATTTCCTTTTTTAAATGAATGCCAAAAAATACAGAACTTCTTCATAATTTTTTTAAAAAGATGGTCATATCATGCCAATAATTAGAGTCATTTAAGCCCACACGATTACATTGAGTAACTGACTTTACAACAATCCTTCACCCTGAGCAAGCAAGTAGTAACAGTTGAGAGGTATTTGGCTGTGACAGTGAAAAATATATATATAATTTTTTTAAAGCAACAAATCTTTCACAAAACCAGCATTCTCTGCAACAAGCTGGAGAATCGGAAAACAGGATGTAGCCACTTAAAACACACACAACGACTTTCAGTGTAAAAAAACCCTGACACAGTGTAAATAAAAGCAAAAACACTGTTCATCTTGCCAAAAGATTTTAAAAAGAGAAGGACTTAGCAAGTAATACTATCCATAGATTAACATAGTTAATTTAAGCTTTGCTCCTTTAATGACTTTGTCCATAAAATTACAGGAACCTCATGGCAAAGGAACATCTATGAAAATGAAAACAGTGAAACTAACACATTTAGATACATTATGGAACTACTTATTTTTAAAAGAATTATGTAATAATACAAAAATATTTTTTGTGGGTTTAAAATACACATTGCAGTCACTTGTGTTTTAGGATGTCTAATCATGATCTTATCACCACAATCTCTGTGTCTATTATCCCACAGGTCTGATCTGAAAATCCTCAAAGGCTTAACTGAAGTCTGAGCTGAAGTGTTTGATCATTTTAGTTTTTGATGGGGGCTCAAGAGCAGAACTAAAAACAAGAGCTGGGAAATAAATTTGTTTATAATCAAATCCCATATCCCACCCCGAAGGACTCCGAGGCTTCATGAAGTGTTGTTACACAGTGTATGAAGGCTCAGGGCTACTGTGCTTGTCAAATCACCAAAAGCACAAGGGGTACACATCTGACATTTCAACTGTGCGTGGGCCATTTCACTGTAGAATTTCACATTTCTCTGCCTGTGTAGCTCATAGATCTTTACAAAAACCAAAATATAAATGTTGTTTTTCTCCATAAAAACATCTACAAACAACATGTGGATTGCTCTTGGCTAAAATAGTGGGGACTGAGAACACAAACACTTGTTCCATGCATGCAGGACTTGCTGCATTTATTTCTTCATCTTGTCCCCCTTTCCTGCTGTTTCCATGCACCCTATGCTGTCACGCAGAATCAACCTTTTTCCTCTTGTACCTGTTTCAGAACTACTTTACACGTGGTATGTGCAAGTTTTAAAGGTCTCATTCAGTAGTGTTTTTATTATTGTTTCCTCGTTCTCTGGCATGAAAGGATGCTGTCTGTGTCTGTTAGTGTAAATAAAAAAATGCTCTTCCTCAATTTTTGGAATTTCATTTCAGCGTGGCAGTGGGTGGGGGAGAAACGGCTTGATTTGGGGGCTTGCTCATTAAGTTTACTGACATGCAAGTTTCTGTCCTCTGACTGGCTAACGGCAACACAACTCTTACACTATTTCTGTTTTCTATAATGAGAACTGCAATGTGAAACTAAAATCATGCTGGTACAGTATATAGCCTTAGATGGAGTTTACCACCTGGTTTAGGCTGCATTCACAAACAAGATTGAACCGTGATGCAACAGGGGACGTTATCAGCTTCACACTGAGCCTGTATCAGGATGATTCAGCCTCTAGAGCTGACACATGCCTGCCAGTTGGACAGGTATTTGTGCTCATCCCTCTTTGCTACTGAAGTAGACATTATTATTTTATTTTCCTCCGCTTCGTAATATGCTTAAATTCCGCATCCCTGCCGTCTGCTGATGAGTGGTAGGCTCACAACAAGCTCCGTAGGCCAGGAGATTAGCTGAGGTAGTATATTTCATTGTCATGGCGTGTTTTAACACAAAACCTGAAAAGATAAAAGATAAATTCCGGCCATTTCTCCTCAGCTCCTCTTCCGTGAGTAAAAAACAAAACAAAAAAAAACATTGATGTGTTATCCCCACAAATATCGAACATGTTTCATCCTGTTGTAGATTTGCTTATTGTTAGCTTCTCTTAGCTACAGCTACCTGTCCTAAAAAATTAAATGCAGCCCTCCTGTGGGTCCCATTTCGGATTACATTAGATGGAATGGCTTTTTTTAGATTCAGACATTTTCTTGTCAATCTTTTTTCTCTATCTAATGCAGGGAATTAAGTTTGGCAAAAGTATTCACATTCAGCATTCTTATACAACTCCGAATGATTGTTTTTCATGATTTTCAGTGAAAGGACTTTTTAAAAAATTTAGTAGATTATACTGAGAAATATTCTTAGCAGTTGTTGGGGGGATGATATTGATTGAGTTTATGAATGTGTAAAGTGGTCTTTTCACTGTCTATTAAAGTTTTACTTTTACTGTCTGCCAAAACATGTCACTTGTCCTGTTTTCCAAATAGCTCACCTGCTTTGAATTAGTGTGGTCTGTCATTTTATAAACAGTCTCTGTTGCATGCATTGTTAGAATGGTTGTGCCCCTTTCAGTGATGGCAATTTAGAACCTCTAATTTGATATGTGATTAAAAGCATCACCTTGAACTTGTATCATATGAATCTTTTTTGTCTTTATAACTCTCTTTTTAACAGGTAGAACATTGAGCTAGGTTTGTTTCTTCTTTTGACCCCGGGGCTTTGATGTGTTAGTACTTAAAAAAGAAGCGGAACAATAAAAGTTAATTCCTAGGATATGGCCAAGTTATTACACCACAAATTTTATGATGTACCGGGAAATTCTTCTAAACAAGCTGTTTAAGGTTTTTATTCAGAGAAAAGGTTTTGTGCGGGTAAGTTTCCTCTCTTAGCCTCTGTCAACAGCTGACTGACACATGGCAGGTAAGAAAAGGAGGCTTAACCCGACCTGTCCCTAGCTGTCATATTTTCTGTTGACATGTATTCAAACAAAGATTATTCCAGTAAAAACAAGACGACAAAAGTGTAAAAACACAATTTGTCTTTGATAAATTAGGTATATGGCCAGATTCACTTAGGAGTCCGAATGCAAGACGTTATATCTGGTGAATAAGCTGATTAGGACATAATTTAACATAAAATACATTTTGTAGACCTTTATGCCTAGCTCCATCTTTACATACTGTAAAATTAATCTTGCATTTACACATTAGGAAATCCAGTGTGTATTACTGTGAAGGTAGTCATTCTTTATAATAGCTGTTTTTAAAAGCACTCAAAGCAGTGCTCTGCGGTGTTAATTAAAACATTATGCAGGGTTATCATTTTCTGTGACAGTCTTTTTACTCAACATGGTTCTGCAGACAACTTTAGAAGAAATAGGCTCCAGCTAAAGCTGAAATACTGAACCTTTAACTACCCCACTTATGTGGGACTGAAAGACTGCAGTGCTTATTTCACGGGTAAACATGTATTTCCACTTGGCTGCCTTCCATCTACCGTATGTGACAGACACTCAGGCACTGGCTTACAATGACATTGTTGTGAGGTCTGAACAGATGACAGAGCACAACACCATATCAATTTCTCATCTGTAGCTTTTATTTACACATAAACACATGGGTACTTGTCCTCTTTTTACTTGTCACTGTACACCAAACTGACATGTTTTGTCCTTTTTTATTCCTCTTCCATTCTGCCTTCACCGTCATCCTTCTTATCACTTCAGACGTATGCAGACTCCCATGTGCTTGCAGATTAAGCTGCTGATGTTGTTTTATGATGCATGAATCAGAAATATAGTAAAAATGTAATTTGTAGATTCTGAAAAGTAATTTCACATCAGAGTGACTCATCACTGAACTGAAGATTGGGACATATACCTCAAGGTTTTCAACAGAGGATGTTATAGTGTTTTTCAAGTGGAGAGAGGCATTTTTTTAATGTAAATTAGCATTTAAAAAGCCATTCTTATAGAGGCGGTGTTCCTTAACATTGCAACATGAGAATGTCGAGTGACATAAGCCATACTTTTGATTTGTTATGTATTAAAAATATTTATTTATTTTATGCCCCAGAAGTTTTCATTCCATCTGTTATGGCAAATTGTTCCAAGTGCTATGGAAACCATTAGGCTCAGCAGCTGTTGCTATGGCAAAGATTTTTCCTGAAGGCATGAATTTAAGATGGAGGAAATTCAGATTGCTTCACTTTTACATCTGGAAATAAAACACCATGACAGAGTTGCTAAATTGAACCGACTCAGAAGCGCAGTGCCTTCTTTCTGTATTAGCTAAATGACAATAACTGAGTTTGGATGTTTTTGTCACACAGATGTATATATATATATATATATATATATATGTATTATTTTTCTTCTAAAACCCAGAGAAATCTGTTTCAGTACTAAAACACGCTGTCCAAAAACAAGTGTCCAGATAATACTAAACAAGACTATTTAAGTATTAGGGTTGTATTCTACTCCTGAATCAAGTCTTTTCAATTTGAGAGTTACTGAAATTAGCCAATTGTTTTACTAAATGACTAATTTCTGCACTTAAGTAAAAAAAAGTATTTTGACCTGTAAGGCAAGGCAATTTTATTTGTATAGCCCAATTTCAACAACAGGGTAATTTGGGGTGCTGTACATGCATTTAACATTAGGTTTGGACAGTTTAAAATATAATATAAAATATAATAAACTAGAAACAAAATTGTCTTGTCAATCACTTGTTCCTTGGCCCATTTTTGACATTTCCTGGATATTGCATCCAAATCTGTCAACAACTTTGAGTTAATTTGTTAACAGCTTTATTTGTTTTATTTTACAATATGTTACTACAGCTTACCATCTGTATGTCCACTCCCCTATATTCTTATTCGTTTTATGTGCGTGCTGCCTTAACATGAATTTCCACACTGTGGGATCAAAAATCTATTCATTCCTTCACTCATTAATTCTTTCATCATTTCATTCAGATATGAACAGATAAACACCAGCTAAAACATTACCTCTGATATTATGATACAATTACTGGTAACTATAAGAAATATCTGAAACATATAAAAGCATTATAAAACATTTTGAAATATTGAGAAATTTGTTTATTTTGTCTCCTTCTGCAGTTTGGTTGACTTCTAATGCCTAATCAAAATGCTTAAAGGAATCGAAAAAGCTGTTTTTTTTCTCCCCTGAATCAACTAAAACAAATAATGAATAAAAAGCTATGTTCTACTAGAGTTTGATAAATTAAAAAAATCAGTTCAAGATGTATTTTTCTGAACTGTTCATTTACTAATAGAAAATAAATCATAAATAAATAAATACTAGTGTAGTGTTTTTATGAGATGTTCTGTAGGTATGACTAAAGCAACCATGAGTGCCCAGCTACAGCCCAAGTTGGCTGACATACCTCAACTCTCTTGGTGCCTCTGAAACCGGAACTCAAAAATGTCCCATTTGTTAGTTAAATTCACTTCTACTTAATTTGGGGTCTCTAAACTATGTAAACTGTTTTCCTTTGATAAAAAATTGGTCTTTGATATTCTCACTGATGGAAGAAGGTTTTAGTACGGATCAGTCATCCTGTCCCCTTTGCGGAAACGCAACTACTTCACAATGGGTATGTTTTTCTTGGGATGAAGCTCTGTAAATTTTGGATAGAACAGCTTCTTAAATGAGAAGTAACAGGTCTGTGATGACCAGAATTCTTTCTTGTTTGTATGTGTTGAATATATATATATATATATAATTTTTTTTTAAATCATACAATATGAGATATCCTGGAACTTTATTTTACATTCCGTCTTTTACAGTTGACATGTACCTATGATGAAAACTAGTAATGCTTTTAAGTGGGACAACTTGCACCATTGGTGGCTGCTAAAACATTTTTTGACCCGTTGTGTGTCACCCCATTACCAGAGCCAATACTTTGTAGAAACACATTTCTATAGACTTGCAGATGGATATCTTTTTGAAAAATGTCCCTAAAATCTTTGCCAATCTTTACCAGTCTTTATGACTTGTCACAAATTCAAAATTATTTCCTGCTCAGATCTCGGAAGGTTTGACCTGCAGTCTGATTTTTTTTTTTGCCAAGATACAGTGGTTAACACTGTCAACTCTGAACTAAAACATTTACACACCTTTTTGCAGGGAGGGTATTGTGTGGTATTTCTGGTCACTCCAGCATTCTGCTGATCAAACCTTGTGTAAGCAATGGACTTTGACCACAGTGTGCTGTGAAGTATGACTGTGGAGCTAATAAACTCAAGATATCTGTCAAAGTACTCCCAATGGAGCTTAACGTAGTCGATAAGTCTGGAAGCAAAGCTCAGAAATCTCATATTGTACTCAAGATATTTCAGTATGTCTCTCCCTTGATGTTTCTCTTCATTTCTTTTTCACTCTTAGAACTACTGTTTGTGTTTGTTTATAGCATTAAACAGATGCATTATTGTATCTTATGGCATTGAAGCTGTTCACCTCTCAAACATAGCCCTTGTTGTTATTTTGAAAACTGAATATTTTTTTGCATTGCACTCTACCAGACTTCACTGCTGCAAACAAGGTTCCTGTCTGAACCCTGTGGCTTGCGCAGTCTTTTTCCAGCGTAAACAAAGCAAGAGTTAGGTGCTGGAAGAATGGATAGAATCTTCCAACCAGCCTGAGGAAAAAAAAGTGAAATAAAAAGTGTATATGTACCATACTAGACTTGCAAATCCTTCACAAATGTATAAGAAAATGATTCATGCATTTTGTCTTGAATAGAATTTTATCCATATTTATGAAACGAATTGGGAAAATTCTGATTTTTGAACAGCCTTAGCTTTAGATAACGTTTTGAGTAGCACTGACATTTGTTGAGTAAACTTCTGTTTTTGCTTTTACTTCTGTAAGCTATGTTACAAATAAAGTGACATCAATGAAAAATTGGAATGTTACTTAATGTAACTGTAGTTTAAAGACATTTGAAGACAATTAATGGTTACTTTTCAGATTTCAAAATGAACAATGCATGTAATAACAAGGTTAGAAGAATTGTGTTTATTTTGAAAGATAATGTTCATCCTTTTAAGTGAAACCAAATCAAAACTTACTTTCAATTATGTATTTAGTATAGGCATGTTGACATAGAAACACTTTTGTAAACCACTAATGGCAAAAATATTTAACAGAATTCACTTTGCAAATTAAAAATCCATCCTGCAAAAAGTATAAAAAAGCAAAACATTAACAAATTCTGAAAACTGTTGCATAAATGGGTATTTAGGAGCATGTTTTATGGATTGAAGCAAAATGAAAACATTAGTTGTCTGAGTAATTACAATTATTCTAGAAATAATGACTCCATTAGGCTAGAGAGGACACAGGCTTTTTAAATACTTACACAATGTTTTATGGATTTGCTGTGTGTCTGTTAGCTGTGAATATCATGCTTTCCCTTTGTGTTGAGGGAAATAACTAGATTCTGTGCATATAATTAACTACAATCATATTTAGAATATATATTATGAAACTTCAAACCTGGTATTAATTTGAAATTTAGAACATAATCTGGCAACAACAAAAAAAAGTGTAATTGAGGACTATTTGCCTGCTAAACTAAACTACATGATTCGCTTCTAGTTTCTTTAACAACTATGTCAAAACACATCCTGCGGTCATGGAAAAGATGCAAATCTGTTTTTTGCAGGGAAATCGTTGGCATGCATTAAGCAGTGAAAACATTAAGACAATTGCAGAAAATATTAAAATTGGGTTAAGAACAGTCCAATGCATTATTAAAAGTTTTAAAAAAGTGGGAAACTATAATTTATTGAGGCATAACTATGGTTGGAAGTTAATCCTGAATGATCACAATCTGTATTGTCTTCACTGTTTGGTGAAATCGTGGAAAAAGAACTATATAAATCAGTGCTACGTTTAATAGTGAAAGTAAGAGCATTTTCTCATACAACTCAAAGTGAAGTCAAGGCATTGGGACTGAATAAGGGTTCAGCCATAGAGAAACTACTAGTTACAGATGCTAACCGAGAAGAAGGCTTTAATTTCCGTAGTCAATAAAAAATTGGACTTTGGAGCAGTGAAAGAAAATCATGTGGTCTGAGTCAAGATTTACCTTGTTCCACAGTGATGGCTGCATCTGGGCAAGAAGAGAGGCACATAAAGTACCTACTTTGAAAGCCTGTGGGGGCAGTGCTACAGTCTGGGGTTGCTGCAGTTGGTCAGGTCTAAGCTCAGGAATATCATGTGTTCAAATAATGAGGTTGATTGATATACTGAATTTCCAGTTTATATCATTGATGGATTTTTATTTCTCCCCCGATGGAATGGGCATATTCCAGGATGAGTCTGCCAGTGTACTTCAGACTCAAATTGTAAAAGAGTGGTAAGCGAGTATTAAATATTATTTTCAAACATAGATTGGCCATCACAGACTCTGGACTATTTTGTCTACTCATTTATGTGGGAACATATTACATTTGAGATCGAACTATTTATTAATATTTCTTAATAAAATAATTTACATAAAATGTATGTATTAATAATGATCCAGTACCAAGGAAACATCTTAGAATGTGGAAGAGTTTGAACAACCAAAACAAAATCTATAAATGCATGATGCAAAGGTTTATAAATGGTTGTTGAGATCCATCTAACAAAACATGTTATAAACCTTATTTTTCTATACGCCATAAAGAATAAGATACAAACAACTGTAAAAGAAGTCCATTATCTGGAGCATGGGATCACAGGTAACTTCTCCTGTGCTTTTTATGTGCTTTGGTTCATTATGAATGCTTTTTTAATTTCATCAAAACACTTGTTTCTGTCTAAAAGGCCAATATCCTTAAAAATTGGTTGATGTTTTATCCATCCAGCCTATAGCATGATTAAAAAAACATTTATAGAAGTAAAATTTAAACCATAGTGTGGTTACCTGTCGCATGCCATTGAAACAACACTAGTATAGATTTTTTCTGTACCCCATACTCTCAGAGGCTACAAAAGTTAATAAAATGGTCAGATGAGGAGGAGAAATAACTGAGAATTTCTCCCTTGGCTATGAATCCATAGAAGATCAATAGTATGATGAAGAGGAAGTCTGTATTTTTTTATTGTTATCAATATTATTCAAACTCAAATAAAAGTTACATATTTGGACAAAAAATGCTAAATTATTTTTAGGAACACATTTCACCGCTAGAAAAAAGTTTTTCTGCTTTATATATTTGTTTGGGGGGGGGGGGGGTCTTATTATAAAATAGCAGCGGTAACTGATCTGAATCCCGCCCTGAGCTCTTCTTGCATGTTCTCTTCATGCATGGACAGCTTACTTTAAATTTCTATTAGAAGTGTGTGTGCATGTGTGCATGGTTGTTTGCCCTGTGTGTCTCTGTGTTGCTCCATAATGTACTAGCAATCTGTACAGGTACCAAGCCTCATGCACAATATCTGCTGTAGATAGGTACCAAAACCCTGGCAACCTCCGTGCAAAGATGAGCAAGAATGGATGGATGGATAAAGTAAACTCTGTCAATCTTTTTTTCTCTTTTCTCAAGTTTTTGCATGCCTATTACATTTGCATACTTTTTTATTACATGTAACATATTTTAGTATCTTAAGAGTTCTATATAATATTTTGTGCTTCGTATCTTTTTCACTTCTATGTCACTTTTATTGTAGGGATTATCTCATCATGAAGTTAAATATCAAACAGAATAAACTACCTACAGAAGTAGAATAGCTATCCTCAGTAATGGTGTAAACGAAACAGAAAAATGTCTTCATAGCATGATACTACCACCACTATACAATTATTATTTTTTAAACACAGACAAGGTTTTGCATGCGTTGCTCCTTCTTCATTGGTTGTGACTTTTTCCACACAAGGTTTGAGGCAAGCCAAGGCAAAGAAACTTTATTTGTATAGCACTTTCAAAAACAAGGCTATTCAAAGTGGTTTGGTTTATTATGGGATGAAGTAAAAGCAGCCATAATGGTAAACATTTTTATAGAGCTTTTCACAATCAGATTACCACAAATTTCTTCACACTACATTCAGTCATTCACATGATCAAGCCCATATTCACATGCTAAGCTAATGTTAAACTATTACATTGTGCCACAGCTGCTCTGGGGCACACTGACAGAAGTGAGGCAAGGTGGTTGAAGTGTCTTGCCCAAAGATATAGCAACCAAGACAGACAGAGCAGGCATTGGTACCTGGAACCCACCAGTTTCAGGACAAATTCCTAACACCTGAGCCACCAACACCCCCAATAAAAAGAAAATAAAAAACTGTAACAGCAACAAACACAACAATAGAGACTCATACCATATGACAGATTTAAAACTTCTGACATTCCAGCTATTGTTAATCACTTTCTTAAAGGGAGCTCCAAATATATGTTTTTTTAATAATAATAATAATAATAATAATAATAATAATAATAATAATAATAATAATAATAATAATAATAATAATAATAATAATAATAATATATTTCATTTTATGGCTTCTTTCTTATTCCAAAGGTTACCTTACAGAGAAGAAATGCTTTGCTTTAAAGGAACTCAGTGTTTCAGCAGCTTTGTAGTGGTCTGTCTCCAGTCATTCCCCAATTGCGAATTATGATCAACAGTGTCAAATGCTGCACTGAGATCCAAATGCACCAGCCCTGTGCTTCTATCACAGTCTGTATTTATGCTGATGTTTTTAAGCAGTTTGATTAGTGAAGTCTTTGTGCTGCGATGAGCACAGAAACCAGACTGAAAAATATCAAACTGGCTGGTCATTGTTAAGAAGCTATTTGACTGCTGAAATACAGCTATTTCAATTATTTTACTGATGAAACGAAGATTGGAGATTAGCCAGTTCATCTGCTTTAACATATTATCAAAGTTATTTTTCTGTAGTATTGGGTTGACAGCTCCTGTTTTTAAAGCCTAGGTACCGAAGATACCAAAACATACTCACTCTTTCTACCAAGTGTGTGTCTTAAAAGTATCTGGCTGCAATGGAGTTTTAGAGGGATCAGGGAAAAGGGGTTTGAATATAAATGCATGTCACCCGTTTTGGTTTGTTTTACTTTTTAAGGGTTAGGGTTAGGAAGGTATTTGACTGCTGAAACACAGCAATTTCAATTATTTTACTGATGAAACGAAGATTGGAGATTAGCCAGTTCATCTGCTTTAACATATTATCAAAATTATCTGGCTGCAATGGATTTTTAGAGGAATAAGGGAAAAGGGGTTTGAATAAAAATGCATGTCACCTGTTTTGGTTTGTTTTACTTTTTAAGGGTCATTGTTAAGAAGCTATTTGACTGCTGAAACACAGCTATTTCAATTATTTTACTGATGAAACGAAGATTGGAGATTAGCCTGTTCATCTGCGTTAACATATTATCAAAGTTATTTTTCTGTAGTATTGGGTTGATAGCTCCTGTTTTTAAAGCCTAGGGGAAGACACCTGACAGGAATGATGAGTTAACCATTTGAATAAGATCAGACCCAATGACAGGGAAAACCTTCTGAAAAAACGTTTGTAAGATATTAAGACAGCAAGAGGAAGAGCTCCATTGGCTTATTATTATATCAAGGTTTGTTTTGTGTTGTTTTTTTGCTTTTTTATAATGGTCTCACTGTGGGTCGACAGTTTAGTGGCGAGGGTACTTTCAAGGAAAACACAGAAATGGTCAGATAAAGCATTTTCAATTGCTGAAATGTTGAAAATATTTAAACATTTAAGGATAATTACGTCTAGAGTATCTCCATGATTGTGTGCTTTTTTTTTTTTACATGGTCGGTCAGAGCGAAGTTGTGAAAGTATCACTTTACGTTTTGCTTGTCTATCTTGGGGGTTGTCAGCATGGATGATGAAATCCCCAACAATAATTAATTTGTCTCAGTTGATAAATATTACAGAGAAAAAGTTGCTAAAATCATTAAGAAATTTTGCATTAAGTTTTGGTAATTTATATGAAGTTAAAAATAAAGCTTTGTTGGGCTTCTTTATCTGGAGAGATAGACAGAGAAAAAAAAAACATATGAGAAAAATATGACCAGTTGTTGTCCCTTTAAAACACTTTCTTTTTGAGCTGTGGATCTCTGGAGCTCCCTCAGTGTTAACTTGAGTTTGTAGTCTGATTGAAATTCTCCTTTCCCAGTGTGGAACTTTAGGTAGAGGACAAGGTCTTTTTAGGTTTGCAGTTCCACCATACTCTTTCGATTTTAAGTTTGATGGATTGAAATCAAAGCTGGGGATATTGTTTTATAACCTAAGATGGCTTTATATTTATTCAAAGCTGCAGTCGTGTCCTCTCTGGTGTCTCCCTTTGTCTTCCTGATGCTGTTCACTAATGCTCTCTTGCAAACCTCAAACACCATAGGTGTTTTTATACTGAAGATACCAAAACATACTCACTCTTTCTACCAAGTGTGTGTCTTAAAAGTATCTGGCTGCAATGGATTTTTAGAGAAATCAGGGAAAAGGGGTTTGAATATAAATGCATGTCACCTGTTTTGGTTTGTTTTACTTTTTAAGACTTTTGAAAGATCTTCAGAAAGCTTGATGAAATATTGCTGAAGCTTTCTTGAAGAGGAAAATGTTACTCTTTTGTAGCAAAAATAAATAAATAATAAAATAAGGAATAAATCAAGCCTTTGAACAACACTTAATTTAGCCAACAGTTTCATCATACATCTACTTTACAAACAAAGCAAGGGATCTGGTATAGAGAGTAGTTAAAATACTCAAGATGGAGATAGCAGGCTAGACATGCTAAGATAGCAAACTTCAAACCTAGTATATTGAATATTCTAACTGATATAACTGATATGTCCAAGATGATAGCCATTCTCACATTTGGATCTTTCATCAAGTTTATGTTACATAATTTTTTCATGGATGTTTTTTTTTCTTTTAAGTAGTCACACCTTGTTTAATTTTAGATCTTATTTTTATCCCACATCAGAAGAAATCTCCCAGTTGCTTAAAACTGCATAGTGCATTTCCACTACATTTCTGTGGGATTGATAAACATCAGGGAACGGGATTTACTTCTGTGGAGGCATGAACTAATCTTCGAATAATGAGGTCCGACTGCAGCAGCAACAATAAGCACAGCACCTACACTTACTACTCAACATGACATGGACGACGTCATATTGCCAGACTAATCGGCATCCACCATCAAGCTATACTGAATCTAATTTACCATTTCATTTGCACTACAATTTGCTGTTGCCAGTTACACCTGTTGATTGCTGCACTGCTTTGCCTTTGCACTCGCCTGTTGCTACACACATGTACAACTCCATACCGCCCCACTCTCCCTAAAATGGTTTCTCCCGCATAGTTTCCATAGAAACAGTCTAGTTTTAGTGATCTGTTGTTTAGCCTCAGACAGACTGGCCAATTTTTTATATATTTTTTTTTACAATGAGGGTCTTTGATGATAAAGAAAGCTAGGTTGCAGGATTTACATAATGAATGGATGCCACGCTAGATCAGTCACAACCCAGAGCTGATGATTGTTTTTTGATGATTTTCTTTCCTCTGTGTCCTTAAGGTAACTCAGCTGCAGGTCCATTGTGTGCAAAAAGGGCAACAGAAACGTTTAGATATTTAGGTCAATCTCTGCCTCTATATCTGAATGCACCCTTGATGCAATGGTCATAAGGTACAAAACTAAAGGAGTAGATGTTAGCTCTATGGTAAGCAAACAGAGAATGTGCTCTAAATATTCAGTTTTATTCAGAAGTTTATTTTTTGTACGTCTTGTTCAGACTTTTTGCAGCCAAGGGTAAACTCTGCGGCTAATGCCAACCCTGTGCACAGCATGGACATCAATCTGCTAACCTGAACCCCTGTGAAGCACAAAGACTGGCGAATGTGTGCAGCTATATACATCCGAGTTTGGGTGCCACAATGTCGAGGGAATCGGAGAGTGTAATCGCATCCCTACAGGTGTGAGCAGTATTGATTTTTGCCCGTTTTCCGAGTTACGAACCCTCAGGAAGGGACACAAACCCCTCAATCAATGCAACCATCTAGAATTCAGACTGAGGACTTTTTTCACCATTTTAAGTTTTTCAGCTATAAACAGCGAACGTTTTAATACGAAGTGAGAAAATGTTTCCTGGTCCTCACTTGGTGTTAGAGGTATGGTGTGAAGTAAGTTTTAGTTCAGGTTAAGAATAACTGGTCAGGGTGAGGAAAAGTGTCTGGCTTAGGCATAATACAGTCACTAAAATGAATGGAAATCAATAAAGGTCCTCACAACTCGTAGCAAACCAATAATGTGTGTGCGTGTGTGTGTCTAAACAATGGATAGTTGTGTTTCTGTGAGGGTTGTATAAAAATGAACTCTAATACTCTATACTATAAACAAAACACACACACACTTAAGGGAACAAAATTAAAGATTTCTATGGATCAGAATAATTCATTCTTCCTGTGGAGAAAGTAAAACTATTGAATAAAGAAATACTTTCAGGACACAAAAGTTGGCACCTGTAGCCAAGGAGAGGAGAAAGAACATCAAATAGCAAAGGGATACTGTTTTGGTTTGGTGAGTGCTTACTTCATTGAAAGGTATTTTCTTTTCCAACAGTCAGAAAGGTGAAATTACATGACCTCCAATGTTAAGCAGTGCCAGTGTGATCCAACCCATCTCATTGGTAACGTCTCATCTGCTTGCATTTTTTTTCCTCACAACTTGCCACTCCTAAACATATCCAAACTTGTGAACTCCCTTCTCTGTGTAACTCCCCAGCTACGCCTCAGCAGGCAGGAGGGCCAAATGGACTGAATAAAAGGAGTGTGTTTACTGCCACTGCTAATATCCTCGTTAACAGTAATCTGTGGGGAGTGTGATAGCCATAGCGAGAGATGAAGGCTTTTCAACGCAGGGAACGCAGGGTAGCATGAAGTTTTGGGGGGCGGGGTCGAAAAAACGGAACCATACTGACTGAATTACCAGTGAGCTCATCTGAGCTTTGGATACCTGTCATGACGGAATGAAAGGTATGAAATTATCTACCCTCACCCATCCATTCCACCTCTGCAAGCTGGCTGCACTGCAAGCTCCCTGTGCAGCGTATTTGGCTCACAGACCCACAACAACATCGCAACATAAATTCCCTCATACGTGCAAGTAAGTATTCTCATTAAATACCCAGAGAAGTTGGCAAGAATCCATGTATAATCTGTGTCCCCATTAGACACAAACAGCTAATGGATCATTACTTTAAGTATGTTTTCTGTCAAGCATGAACCTTGAGCAACACAAATTCTCCATGTGGTGCAGAGGCATGAAAGGTTCATACTGCTTTTTGGAGGGCTCTGTCATCAAACATAAAAAGTCATTGTCTGTAGCATAGTACTTCTACTTCCAGTCCATGGGTCCGCTACTGCCAGAAAAAACCTAATGAGAGTCAATGAAGCGATAAAAGTTGTTTTCTGATCCCGTTTGAAATGCGTCATGGATCAAACATATGATGTCTGTGTATTTTAAAGACACACTTTGATGCAGACAGATCGCTGATTCTCGAACGGGAGCAAAAGTTACTTTAAGTTTTGTGTAAAAATACTTAGCAGACTGCAACTGCAGAAGGAGAAGGAGACAAATGTCCATACCCTCCAGGACAAAGGCATGGAGAAAACCACAATAAATCTGACCATGTGGAAAGTGGCAGCTATGCTGGGGGAGAAACAGGCAGTGGAGTGTGAGCCAGCATGCAGGAGAAGCTCTACAAGGTCTTAGTGAGCGTTTTTTTACGTGCTATAGCTAGTGCTAGCTCACGTTAGCTGTGTGACGTCATACAAATGACTTCTGACTTCTGATTTGTAGGCATTTTAATTGCACATTTTTTACAATCAAATAAATCAAAAATCACTTGACAAACACTGTCCAAATGTATATAAGTAGTTATCATTTAAATTGAGGTATAACATATGTATCATTCAGGATGTAAGACAAAACGATCAAGAAAATAACTTTTTGACACTCCATTGACTTTCATGCATTATTTTTTCTCCCAGGGGACCCACGGGCCGACCAGAAAAGGAGGAGACTTAGGCTCCCCATAGTGTTTTTACAGAGCCTGGCAGGGTTCAGGTGCAGAAAATATTTTTGAGGGGTAAGAATCCGTAAACTCGGTTTAATAAACCCTCCGCATGGATTCTTAATCCATTCCCTCGGTTTAAACTATATGTGACCATGGCCCTGGCTGTTTGGTAATCAAGATGTTCTTTTTTCTTACTGGTGAGCATGCATGACTTTCACCGGGAAAACAATGGTTCGAATCTCCATTGTTGTTTTAGTTTATTTGGCTCCTGGTAGTCAAGTTGGATATCAAAATTATATTTTGTGTGAAAGATCATAAATGCAAACCTTGATGACAACTTTTTGGTTAGTTTTTTGTCTCAGGTGTATGCTATTGTTTTATTGAGTCTATGAAAAGATTTTAAAGGTTGCTTTAGTGTTATTACAAACAGATTGGTATTTTTGATTCAAAGTTACCAACACCGCAGTCCACGTGAAGGAGTCAAAAAATATGTCATCATTCACACTGACGATCAAAATTCACCATGGAGAGTACTTGCTATCAATTGCGCTGGCCTTCCATTGTCAGCCATTTCTCAAAAACACCCCAACCTTTTGCTTGTGTTGTCTCCCCACTTTCTGATTGCAGCTTTCATGTCAAAGCAGAAAGCTATTTTTCTTTCAGCTATGAATCATCACTGCAGATCTGTTTCAGAGTTAGAAATAATAAATTGAAGCCTTGGACAAAAAAAAACAGTTGTGTGCATCAATCTGGCACATTATTTGTTATAAATCCCTCACTAGGTTGCTTCACTCCTAATTGCTTAAGCCTGTGCAATAACTGTACAGACTTTCTTGTAAAACAAGATCTATACACATGTCCCTAGATGCTGGGAGTTACACTACTGTTATTGCTGGTGTTATTTCTGGGTGTCAAAAAAGTAATGACTGGAAAGTTGTTAACATATAACCCTGGTTGTGTTTTATGTTCACATTGCTATTAGTTATATCGTTCGATATTTCATTTTATATGCCATAAATCCCAAGGACAATGGTGCTTTGGGGTTGTAAAGCTGTAGAAAATGTAAAATTGTTTTTTGTTTTTTTCCTGTGTTGATTTATCAGATTGTTAACAGGTTGAGTGCAATGGATGCAATGGGGGGACAATACCCCAGTGTAATAGTTCTTCATTTGGAAGTTTATCTAACATCAATTTACTTTAGGTGTAGAGCCTAAATTATTTAAGTAAAATTTAAAACGTTTACACACTCTTATTAAAAAGCCAGATGTTTGTGACCTAAAGAGATACGACTTAGTTTACAATTTAAAAACTTTTTTTAAATCTGACAAGTGAACCAGTCAACTGTAAAACAGGTATTTTAAAAACACTGTGGCTACATTAATTTGCTATAATCAGAAAATCATCAAGTTGATCTGATGGATTTTAATAACAATCCATCCATCAACTTGGCAACACAGATGCTGGCAGGCTGAGAGCATATTAAACTGATGCTTCATGTTTTGCTCACCAGTCCCACTTGTGACTTCTTAGCTTTTCTACTTTTTTTACTTTTTCTAAGATCACCTTGTATTGTTTTTGGCTGTAAGGACTGGAGCCAATCCCAGCTGTCACTGGCTGATAGGTGTGGCACACCAAATTACCATGGATGGTGAACTTTGGCAACAAAGAAAATTATAAAAAGCAATAAAAAAATAAGAACCACACAAATAAATCCAAATTATTAATAGTTAACACTGTGAGGCCATTTTTGTATTTTGATTATAATAATCTCGTATTATGTCTAAAATGATGAGTTGTCCTTTTTTTATCTGAAAGAATGTGTCAAAGACTAAGTTTTGGTGGGCCAAACTTTAACACTAATTACATGTTTTTTTCTCTGTCAGGTCAGGGTAGTTTTACATAGACATAACTGTCAGTTTCATCCTTTGCTAAAAAAAACACACATGGCATTTAATATATTTAAACTCGGCATGATAAAGTAGAAGGTTATTAGTTTTTTGTTTTGTTTTCAGGTCATGTTAGAGAATTAAAAACGTAGTTTTCGAAAGATTCACCAGCTGTTAATCCTAGCATGTAATTGTTCCTTTTTACTTATCAGCACATTTACAATGGCAAACTGATAAATCTATGCTTATAGATACAAATGTCACCCTTACGCAGCCTGATTTTGCTCGTCATTTATTTCAAATTAACTTGGTCTTTTTATCCTGGGGGGAGCGGCGGGGAGGGGGGGGTCCAATTTCTCATCTCTCTCTGACTTCTTTTTAATGATCATTATGGATTTGTCTTAATCAAATCGTCATTCACCATGAAAGACCCTTTTTTTCATGACTATGCCACTGAAAAGTGGACACAGCTTGCATCCATTTTGATTGACTGACTGTTCAGTTGGATAAAAATATTTAAATATATACTGTAGAACATCTTGTATGACTTATTTCATTTTTTTTTCTCTAGGATCAATGTTGCCTAGGGGCTTAAAGCATAAATGCTTCCAAGTTTGTGCAGATCCATGCAAGTGCCAAAGAGTAGGTTGTTGTTAAAGCTTTTAAAAACTTGAAATCCACATTCTTGCCCTCTTTTATGTGGCTCCTTTGGGGTTAGATAGACAAGAAAAAATTATTTTAAGCTCCAACTTTCATATTCTGCATGTTCCACTGCCTGGGGGATAGGGACCCACACATCAGGGCTCTGGGTCAACATTAGTTGCATTAAATTAAAAAAATGGAATCATTAGGTCAGCTGATTTCTATACAAGGCGAAGGTGAAAGGTGGAAGATCAAATAGACTGGCTTGGAAGTAGCAAGTTTCTGCAGGCATGAAAGTATTGCAAGTATTATAGGAGTGCTATAAACCTAGTGAAAACAGGGATCAGCATAGCCCATCTAAGTGGATATATGTAAGTGTACATTAAGTATCTCTGTGTGTTGAGGATGATGACACATAGGAAAACAGGTTTAAGCAGATACTTCATTGTATTATTTATTTTCAAATGTGTGCATTAAATCACATAAATCCATAATCAAAAGGGATTAAATAACAGAAAATGGCATTAAGAATCAACCATTATTTTTGGGGATGGAGTCAAATTAAAAGTATTTCATTAATCAAATCAAATCTAACTTTATTCATAAAGTGCTTTTCATACAAAAATTGCATCTCAAAGTACTTGACAGATTAAAATGACCCCACATAAGCCACATTTGCATCCCTCCCCCGCAGATTAAAAAGTGTGAGCCCAGTTAGAAGTTATACCCCGCAACCCAACTCCCATGCACAAACAGTTAAAAGCAGCCGTAAAAAAAAAAAAGTACATTGGGCAAAGAACAGATGAGCCAGGTTAGGGAAGTACCATCAAAGGAGCCATCTGCACTGACAGCGGCACATCAACAGCGGCAGCCGAGGCACTGATCCAGGGCGGCCAGAGGAGGGAAGGCCGTGACCCCCCACCTCCACCCAAATGTTACCTGGAGAGCACCCAGGTAACCACAGCCGGTCACTGCTCCCAAGGGCAGAGAGCTCCCTCAGAGGAAACACTGGAAAGATGAATAAAATAAGTTAAAATATAAGAATAAACGGTGGATAAATATGAAAACAATTAAATGGTAAAACACTGATAAAACATAATCAAGTAAAACATGCTTATAGTCTCTATTCAAAGGAAAGAGACTATAATAAATAATGAGCAGTTATGAAAAGATGGGGATGGTGGCTAAAAACTATATAAACCATATAAACAACAGCAATCATAACAACAAAGGAAGAATAACAGTAAAGAAAGGGGGAAAGAAATAAAAATAGAAAATCTAAGTAAAAGATCAAGATATTATGAATTAAATTATTCTCATGCATTGGTTAGTGTTAAAAAAGTACATGTAATCAAAAACTACATAATTACTGTAGATAACTGTGAATGCAGTTATGTGATTGTGTTTTGGTCCAAGTATGTTGTCTATGTGCTTAGTAAGGGGAGTGATCTCACCACCAGGGCCGGGGTGGTACCACCTTCTAAATATACTGTTAGTCCCCTAATCCCATAGAACCCTTAAAATACTGTTCACAGCACCAGATGATCCATCTTCACCTCCACTAGCACTCCACCTGGGAAAGCCCCAAACAAACTAGCACTACAACCGGAGAGCCGAGTCTCCATGAAACCGGCTATGCCAGCACAACACGCCTCAGCACATTCTCACTGGTATCCCTACTGGATAAGCTCAACAGTACAAACAGGTCAACTTTAAAAAAGGAAGCTGTGAAAGACCAGGAGTAGACTGCACAAAATACTGACAAATCGCATCCAAGATAGGGTTAGCATCCTACAGAGACATCGCCAAACAAACCACTAAACTTAATCCCACTAACACTGGATGTGAACCCCATCATAAACACTGTACACTCTACATTTCGCCATTTCGCCCTTAATATATAAACAATCAATAATGGCTCGTGGCAGGCATTAGCAGGAGATAAACCTGTTAAAGGTTATTATCCACAAAATTTGGGATCCATGAATCTCCAGTAAAGACAAGACAAATACAAAAATAGTCACTCAGTATTGTGCAATGGCTGTTGAGTTATTACTTAAATATTTTTCAAACATCAATTATTGTGAGACGCAGGTTATTTTACAAGCCGTAACCACACATTTAAGTCTTTTCATGCTCTCAATTGAATTTGCAGCTGATTCTTCCACCTCTTTTACTAACTGTCCCACTACTAAAGAATTTTCCTGCACAGTCCACTGCACAAGATTGTTATTTCCATGTCCCTAGCCCACTCCTTCCCTTCCTGACACCTTGTTCTGGGCCAGGATGTCCAGCTCCACCTCCTCAATGACCATCTCTGCACTGCGACACTCCAGAATTTCCCTTGCCTGCTGCTCGACTGCTAATCTGGATTGGTGGGGAGGAACGAATGGCTGTGAGACGTGGCTCTCCTCTTGAGCCTGTAGAACTAGGCCAAGGTCACTTGTATCACTCTTTTGCTGCCGCTGCCCACAGCCAGCGGCAACAAAGAGAGAGTAAGGGGTGCAGGACTTAAAGGAAAGAAAGATAAGGCTGCAGCTGAGCACGGTTCTGCAGTCAAATGAGGTCTTATGAATTGAAGAAAACACTAGTCAATAGCAAAGCTGGGGTTCATTTTATTTTTCAAATTAGCAATTAGATGGAAGGCACTGAAATATTATAATCTTATGAAATGCCTATTTACCCTTTTTGATGAAATATTCAGGCATGTCACCATGCTTCAGAGTCAACCCATAGGTAGCCTATTTTATACTCCCTCCTTGATCAACACTCATCAATAATTCAGTCACGGCCCATTAGTTTTCTGAGAAATGCCAGAGAGCAACTTAAACTCGTCAGGAATTAATTTCTTTCTCACTGTTTGCCAAAACATATGGCACTGAAGCAGCTCTCAGTGAGCATTTAGAGAGCTTCATTGAGCAGAATAGTTACACTCCACACTTAAAAGGGAAACGACTTTAAGCAATATTTATATCAATTCCAGTCCAGTTCTACATTAGATTGTTGGTGGTGAGTGATTGGAGAACCCAAACTCCCTCCCGCCCAATCAAACACATTTGGAAGAAGGATTTCCAAGGATGGCAGTTAGAGATTTTTATGATGTAAAACCTTTCAGTGGCCCATTTCCTCTCTAAGCACATATTGTGTTTTATTATGCAATAAGTTGATGGAGACTGAAATGAGGATCTCTGTCTCAAAAAGCACACAGCGTTGACATCAACAAGATTGTTCTCATTCCAGCTCATTGACATGGCTCTAATTTGCTCTTCCTGCCATTTCCCCCTTCTTCTCTGACACAAGATGGAGTTTCAGAAATCACGCGTGGTATTCAAGCCAGTGTTTGCACATTTGACATTCTCCGTCAAGAACCCTGACACTTTACGGCATCACTTAGTAAAAAAGCTACTGTGATCTTAAAAGTGCAGGACAGTGGTAAAAGCCGATGCATGCCTGGAGATAACAAGGCCTGTGGTCAAATACAAATGTAATGATATTTGGTTGAGTACTTAGTTGTAGACATAAGCTATTTTGTGTATCTAGTGTAGAATTAAAATTTATCAAAAAATAATTCAGTGCATGTTCAAAACAGAGACAAGGAACCAATTTCAAGTTCTTAGATTTATTTTTAAACAGATTAACAAATTGCAGCTTACAGAGAAACATCCCCATTTTTCTCTGGGCCAGACAAAGAGATCTGACCAAGAATGGTTTTCGTGTCATAACTTTGATAAACGTCCAAAACCTCCCAGGATTAATCTGCTCCAATCAGAACATTTTTCAAAAGTGTCTTGACAATGACTGGTCCGTCCAGAATTATGCAGTCATAAGAGGGACGTGTCCTACTCCTGGATCCAAGTCAAAAGTTCATTCTGAGTTTTATGGTTTTTATGATCCTGGGTTCTCCCAAGCAAACTCCTAGTTTTATGGCCTGCAATAAATCCTAATCTACAGACATCCTGGTTTTATGGCCTTGGTTCCCACTCTACAGACATCCTGTTTTTACAGCCTGCAATAAAACTCTTTGTCTCAGAGGTCCTCAAAGGTCACACATACTCCCCATTATCCAAGGCCCAATTAAAATACTGATAAACAGTGTGTCTTTTACCTCTGAATGTTATAAAACAGAAATATTTTAAAACATATGTAGCCCCAAAAAAGTAAAGTACAACACTAGCCACATGCAGTTGTCTCTGCCAGCCTATTTTTTTATCTTTCTCTCCAAACCTCCCATCTATCTAAAAAAAATCTGGCTGTCAGCTTTCTGATTATGATCAGTATTCACACAAACAAAATGGTTCAT
Source organism: Apricaphanius iberus (assembly GCA_028564705.1). NCBI lineage: Eukaryota > Metazoa > Chordata > Actinopteri > Cyprinodontiformes > Aphaniidae > Apricaphanius > Apricaphanius iberus. The sequence goes on along the minus strand of JAPXFQ010002963.1, from coordinate 995,679 downwards.
AATTGGGTCACATACAGGTTATATATCTTTACAATGTGAAAATTTATACTATCAAGTTTCAGGGATGCTGTTTGAATAGCAAGTAGTCAAAAGGTTGCACCTGCCTGTCTCCTCCATGATGCCCCAAGTGCCCTTTTTTTGGGGAAAATAAATAAAATGCATGCATGTGGAGGCCTGACTGTGCCCCTCCTTCAACACCAAAATCCATCCATCCATGCATCCATCTTCTTCTGCTTATCCGGGGTCGGATCATGGGGGCAGCAGCTTAAGCAGAGAGACCCAGACTTCCCTCTCCATAGCCACTTGGGCCAGCTCCTCAGGAGGAATCCCGAGGCATTCCCAGGCCAGCTGGGAGACATAGTCCCTCCAGCGAGTCCTGGGTCTTCCTCTGGGCCTCCCCGTGGGATGTACCTGGAACACCTCACCAGGGAGGAGTCCAGGAGGCATCCTGACCAGATGCCCGAGCCACCTCAACTGGCTCCTCTCGATGTGGAGGAGCAGCTGCTCTAATGAGCCCCTCCGGATGACCGAGCCTCTCACTGTGAGGATTGTGTGTGTGTGTGTTTGCCTCACCTGTTTTCCGTCCAAGGGAAGCAGATTGGTGATTAGGTTCCTGCAGCTGGTGCCATTCAGCCTGATTGGGGAGGAGCGTTTAAAAGGAGAATGCCAACCTGGAGCAGACGCCAGATGGTTAACCCACATCGTGTGGTAACAAGCCACTTTCTCTTGTTTTCGCCTGTTGGTGATTTGCTCTGTGTGAGATCCTTACCTCCTTGCCTTTTGCCTCCAGTCATTCTGTGGTTCCGGATCTGCTTGTCGGTCTGCAGCCTGGGCGTCTGCTCCTTCCCCATGGTACCTGGCTGAGTTTTGAGCTTCTCCTCTGCCTGTCCACCCTCTCTCTGCTCCCTGGAGTCAAACACCCTGAGTCGGTTCCTCTTCCACGCACCCAGGATCAAATCCTCTCCAATTCCTCCCCAGTAGGATCCGCATCATCGACCAGTAAGAACCCACAAACTTCTGTTTTCTCCTCCTGCCAAGTACTATCATAAGATCACTCACCCCCTTCTCCTGTCTCCAGTGGTTGCTCCAAGTTCCTCGTGATTCCGAGTTTTCTGAGTTCCTGTGTTTCTGGACCCCCTCGAGCAAAGAAGGAAAATAAAATATTCTTACAAACTTACCTCTCACTGAGTCGTTTGTGTGTCTGCGCTAGAGTCCAAAAGCTAAAATCATGCCCTGGTAATCTGTGTTGCAGAACATTTTTTTTTATAGACAACTTCTTGGCTTAGTATGTTAAATTTCATAATATTGGTTGCAAATAGATATGCTATCAATACAGGCATCTAAACCTAATTGTGGATTACAACAGCTTGGACTAAAGAAATCACATTTATTCAGTGTTAAAGAAATATTTGTGCATTAGAGGAAAAATGAAAAACAACTAAACAAATTGTACGATCTACGTTAACATATAGTTAGGAATATGTGTAAACCCCGTTATTAACCTGTGTTGTATCTATTCTTGGTGATTTCTGTGTGGGACAGCTGTTTGGAAACATATGTTTCAGTCTGCGTGGACGAACAGGAGATTGTTTTGTACGTGCCGAATTAAAGTTTGGTAAAGTGGTATAAATTGTGCGGATAAAGTCCTGGTATTGCGGTAAGTCATTTTCTAAAGTGTGTGTTGCGATTTTCTTAAGTGTTTTCGCCGTACGTTTTGTACTGTTTTAGGTATGTTGCACAAAGAGAGTTTACGCTAGCACGTTGCTGTAGGCTGCTGTGCTATGCTAGCGGTTTTGCTTTTGTGTGGCAATGTGTTTTGTGGTTGAAACTACAGTAGTAGCAGTTTAAAAGTTCTCATGTTTCCATGATTGGTCCTGGACTGGCCCTTGACTGGTACGTGCCTGATCCGTCAAAGGTCCCTGACAGGTCCGTGGTGGTAATGTAATCCCCCGCTATGACGTCTTCAGTGAGGCCTCGCCCCCAAGGAGCCTGAGTGAAAACCAGCTGCAATGCCTCTTTTGTCCACGGGGAGGAGCAGTGATTTTAAACACACCGCTGCTGGAGCGTACATGGCGTCTGAGGGGATCAACTGGGTGAAAACTCCGCCAGAGTCACCAGACTTTAATCCCATTGAGCTTGTTTGGCACTCAATGAAAGATTTTATTCGGAAGGAGGCTAAGCCAGGTACCAAGCAGGAGCTTGTTGACGCCATACATAGGTTTTGGGACACAAGAGTCAATGTGAACTTTTGCAACAGACTTATCACAGGACTGTCAAAAGTTGTGAGGTGTGTTATTGAAAACGAAGGGGGGCACAGTGGAAAATAAAAGTTCTGGTGGTCATGTATAGTAAAAAAAAAAAAAAAATAGGCCTACCGCACTTCTTTTCCATTTCCTGTTATGTTGTTTAAATAATAAATGTTCACCAAGCGGCAAATAATGGTTTGTGTCTTTTGTTTTTGCCTCAATGTCACGGAATGAAATAAACGGAATGAAAATAAATAAAAATTAAAAATCGTGTGTGCAGTAGGGATTCTCATCCGCAGAACATCTGCTAAGATGGTGACACCAAGTTATCGTAACAGTAACAAGGCTACTTTTAGTAAGAAGTTTGTGGAGTGCTTTTTAACAGAGAACAAGAGTACATACTGCACATAGGATGTCAGGGACTCATTGCCACTATAAGTTAATACAAGTCAAATGTTTCTATAGAGTAAAGCTGGCTAACCTATTGTACTCGCTGATGATCATACTGAATGCAACCCCCAACTTAACAACACACCATAGACTCCAGATCATTCACACCTCCTAAAGAACATTACCATCTCCAAGCATCCCCCCACCAAGCTTTCGTGACCATCCCTACAGTATGTAACCATGTCTATTCTGTTGTTATTGTAAACATTTCACAACTAATCTGCTGCAATTATCCAGGCACATTTAGCTTTGTCACCATTCAAACCAATGTGTCTAACCCATTACAGTGGATATAAACCTTTTTGTCAACCAGATGTGGCTAAAACAACAACGCACATGTTTTTAATTTTTTTTTTCTTTGTCCCCACCCTGCATACGCACACACACACTACTACCACCACAAATTCTCCGAGTGCTTCACTGACCAGAATCTGACCCGCACAGATCAGAGTCGCATACAAACGCAGTGTTGATACAATGCATTTTGGAGAAAACAATGAAGCAGAAAACAACTCTCTGTTTGAAATTATTTAATTTAATATGAATTTCACAACGCTTTATTTTAGAATGTTTAAGTAAACTAATGTTTAAGTTTACAATTAATATATAATATACACAACAACTTAATTAAGAATTTATTATAAAATATATAAATTGATAAATATGATAAATACGCTATTACGCTGTTTTTGCGTTGTGTATCTCATTACCATCTTCAAGCATCCCCCCACCAAGCTTTGCTCCCCATCGCTACAGCATGTAACCAGGTTTATTCTGGTGTTGCAAACATTCCGTGGTGAGCCGAATAGTCATGTGATTGCATAAATATTATAAATAGGCTATTACGTTGTTTTGCGTTGTGGAACTCTGTCATTTTCATCCAACAACAATAACATAAAAAAACACGAGTTTATCACAAAATTAAAGGAAAGTACATTAGGTTTTAAAAAAGTTATACTTTAGGTTCATAGAAATAAATCAAATTGTTTACAGATATAACGTTTAAGGCTACTTGTTATAATGTTTTACAGAACTCATTTGGTGAAGTTTGGCCCGTGTTAGGAGAACTTAAGTTTATGGAGCCTATGATAAACTTTGACAATAGAAGAAGCAGGTTAATTACAAAAAAGTGAGCAGTTTGTGTTGTTACATCCAAAATGGTTTTTCTTCAGTGGACGTGATAATAACATCATGTCGATGAGAATTCTGTGAGAGAAGCGCCATCTCCTGGTCATACTCTGTATTTCAATTAATGGGTGGAGTTGCAGTAAAACTTTGACACTCCCACGAGAAAGACGGGAGGCCACTCCGGCCACTGGGATTTGGAGGGAACTCTGCCGTTAATGGGCTGGAAAGGGCACGCCATTCGTCCGGCGTTTACTCTGAATGAGAACTTTTAAACTGCTACTACTGTAAATGCATGTTCTGTGTGTTGCAAGCTAAAAGTTGATTTTGGATAGAAAGTGATTACAGACTCCTGCAGACGATTGCCTTGTTAAGACTTAAACGAATTTGGATTTTGTTAAATTTTTCGGTTAATTTTTATTTTTCGTTTTTTTTGGTTAATTAGGATGTAATCCCTCTCCTGGAAAACGACTGAGATTTCCACCTGTGACATCACCAAGTGAAAACAAGGGAGTGCTAGAGGTGTCTGCACCGCCCCTGCAGGCAAAGGAGGTTACCTCAGTAAACTGGTGCAAACAACACCCACAGCTTTTTTTATATACTGGGCTGGAAAGATTTGCTTACTGGACTCAGCCATGTTGGCTTCAGCTCTGTTTAAAACATGGAGATTTAGTAACTGAAATAAAAGCATTATCTGCCCCAGAACTCCTTCATTCATTCAAACATAAGTTTTATTAATCGTTAGCACTACTCCCCTCAGAGTTTAGGATGTCTTTGCAGTGCTTATTTGTTCTGTTCAAGGCTATAACACTACACTATCGCACAATTACAATTGTATGCAGTGCTCCATCCCAGTTGACTCCCATTATATGGATATATGCTGATGGCAACTATATATAAACTTCTCCTTAAAGACTCCAAGTGGCTCCAAACTTGTCTGGGAGAGTAAATGAATTTAATTTAAAAAAAAGTCCTGGTTGGGAAAAAAAATTAAATAAACTCCTAATGGTTGTAATGATAAAAAGGCTTTTTGCAAGTTCTGGATCTACATAGAATTATAAAAATTGTCCTTGAAATTGTAACTGTGCGATAGTGTAGTATTATAGCCTTGAACAAACAAATAAGCACTGCAAAGACATTCTAAACTCTGAGGGGAGTAGTGCTAACGATTAATAAAACTTTGGTTTGAATGAATGAAGGAGTTTTGGGGCAGATAATGCTTTTATTACAGGTGGCAAATCTCCTGCCCCCCCATTTACTCCCATCATAAAGTATATACGCTGAATGCCAATTGGATATAAACTTCTGCTGAAAGACTCCAAGTGGCTCCAAACTTGTCCTGGCAAGTACATGATTAATATTTACTATTAAAAAAAAAAATAATAATAATAATAATAATAATAATAATAATAAGGTCCTGGTTGAAAACACCTGAACTTGACATCTAAAAGTAAGACTAGTTGGCAAACTCTTGAACCAGATTGAAAGAAGAAAATCGTCAATTTTCAGCAACAATAGAATTGGTATTTAGTCAATTTAATCAATGTTAATATTTTAGCAAAACAAAGTGTTCTTTTCAGTAAAAGTCTCAGGAAAAAAATCTGCTCCTATTTACAATTAAATAATCATGGTTATTGAAAGATTAAGAATTTGTGTTGTACCCAGCATTTTTTTACAAAAAGATGTTACAATTTCTAGTAAATTTACTTTTTTTTTTATCTGCATCATTCACATGTGCTGCTGAGCATAGATTTGTATCATTCTTGAATTGTAATATTTTACTGATGCCTGTGATCCAGGGAGCCTAATGCTAATGGCATCCATTGCCCCCTATAGTACTTTCAATATGGACATATAAGTTGAGTTTATTCAGGGAATAATCTAAAATATGCAGAACATTAGCTTCTCGATAAAGTTCCTGCTTTATGCAACTCTTCTAGACCTTTTAGGCCAGTACAGGTTTAGATTAGCCATTGTTCAACCTCTCCCCTGACCTCCACCAGCATGTTGTTTCTCTTCAGAACAGGCCTCGGATGGAAGGTGTCCCTGCACTGAGGGCAGCTGTATTCCTCCTTCTCATCCCAGCAGCTGTCGATGCAGCTTCTACAGTAACTGTGTCCGCAGGGTATGGTGACGGGCTCCTTAAGCAGATCCAGACAAACCGAGCAGCAGAACTGCTCATGATCCAGATGGACTCCGTACAGATTCTCATGCGGTTCTTCCTTGCCAGCCATCAAGGCCAAAGCTGGAAGCACACAAGAGGCACAGCTCAAAGAGTTTTAGGTTTCAGATTGCAGGAAAAATAAAATTACTACGTGGTGCTTGGAGGGATCAATGTCCACGCTGCTGCACACTCATCATGTGGGTGAAAAAACATGGGAAGGAGAGGATGTTGCTGGAACGAATCGAATGAAACAATAATATACAAAGTGGGGCGGCAGTGGCTTTGAAGATAGGAGTTTGTCATGTAACAAATGGTTTGCTGTTCCACCATCCGTCTCGGTCGTTGTATACTTTGACAAATCACTTCTCTTGCCTGCTAATGGAGGTCACAGGGTACACGGGGTCTGGATGGCCTCTGTCAGCCTTCCCCAGGGCAGCTGTGGCTACAGTGTAGCTAACCACCATGAGGGTGTGAATGTGTGCATGAATAGGCGAATGACTGAAGGTAGTGTAAAGTGCTTTGGAGTTCTCCTACTTTACATAGTGCTGTACAAATGCAGGCCTTTTTAGGCAAGGCCGGCAGATTTCGTTTTTACTTTTCAGCCAATCCCGTTGATGAGAGAGGAGGCTCACAGCGATCTGCGTTGGCTGGGAGATTTAGCTACCAGGAGATTTAGCTGCTGATATTAAACTTAATGGTTTGAAGCTTAGGTTGGGTTTGAGGATAGTTAAACAAGCTGCTTTCTGGGTAGATGTGGTCATGATTATTAGCATATTAGGGGAGGTAGTATATTTCTTTGTCATTGCGCATTGTAACAAAATTTTAAATACGAAACATTAGGTTAACATAATTTATCTTTTACTTCCAGTAGTCTGGGAGCTGGTCTTCCATGTTTTGGAACAGATCCTGGTTTTAAATCCAGCTTTGAGGCACAGCTAGTACTGTTAGGTCTGTAGCTATGAAGTGAACAAATCATTAAAACAAATTCCAACCATTTCTTTTTCAGCTCCTCTTCCAGGGGTTAAAAAAAATAAAATAAAACATTTAAAAAGTGACGCGTCATTTCCACAAATACTGAATCTGTTCTGCTGTGTCAGAGTTGCTAACTTTTAGCTACAACCTCGGGTCTCTTCCCTCGCCAAAACAATGCAGCGTTCCTGTGGGCGGTCCCAAGCAAGATGTCGTTTGAAGGATGGGCTTTTCTTATACTCAGGCATTTTATGGTATATTTTGTTTCTTTAAGTGATGCAGAGAATTGAAAAAAAAAAAAACATTTTCATGATTTTCAGTGGAGACCTTTAAAGATAAAACAACTTTTTTTGTGACTGGGTAAAATGAAACGAGCTGCTTGCACATGTGAAGATCATTGCCTTAACAGTCTGGTTGCAGAGCAAGTCCGGTCCGTAATCTGCAGGAAATATCAGACACCAAGTTTAACAGTAAGTGGCAAAGGATGGTTATGTAACAGGTGTGCAAAAGAAAACAATTTTACATTTCACCCAAAATCCGTTCTTGGTTTATGTGAACATCTTTTTCTCAGCATCTGTAGGACATTTTATTTTGGAGGGGAAGCTTTTAGTTTCTTTTTCCCTGTTGGATTTTACTTTCTCCGTTTGCCAATTTCCCCAGTTCACTGAGCTGCGCTGGGGAGGTGAATGTGCCGAATTGTCTATGTAAGGGTTAAAAAAAAATGAATTTAGGTTTTTCAAAAGTTTTGACAATAGTTATTTCTATCATTTATGTGTAACATGTGGTGCCACAAAGTCTCAATGTGACTCAGTGATTCGTCGCTGCCTGCTGTCCTTGTTTTCTAGTTTGTTTTGTTAGTCTGCCTCGCCTTCAGGGATGGGGAACTCAAGTCCACAAGGGTCTCTATCCTGCAGGTCTTAGATCCATTTAATTTGAATCAGGTGTGTAGAAGCAGGCAAACGTCTAAAACCTGCAGGATAGTGGCCCCTATAGACTTGAGTTCTCCACATCTGCCTTAGAATCAAGGCCGGATTAACCATATGGGCAACTGGGCAATTGCCCAGGGGCCCACGACCTCTAAAGGGCCCAGGGCAGCAAGGACACAAGCAAAGTACTGTATCTGGTAATCTCCCGCTATATATTAAACAAACTGTCCACGCTGGCTTTTGCGCTGCAAAGAGAGACGTTGTCCTGCGTATTACTTTAAACGTGAGTTGGGAGCGTTGGGGAATCCGTATGCGAACTGACTAATGAACAGAGGCCCTCTTAGACCCTCTTCTCATTGGTCAGTCCGTATGAGGTGGGTCAAAGTTTACGCTGAGCGGGCTACGTTACGTCAAGCGTTGCTACTACAGGAGAAAAAAAAAGACATGGAGAAGCTAAGCGGGAGCGCGAAGCGGAAATTAAAAAAGGAAAAGAACATAAGAAATGCAAAAAATTTAAAGTATATACCTAAAATAGGTCATTTCTTCACTCCTATTAATGTTACAGATAGTTCTGTTAAGTCAGCTTCCGTCAACGACGAGGACCACTCAGCTAGCCAGGACTCCTCTATATGGCCAGCGCCAGCTTACGTTTACAGCCCGGAGAGCGAGGAGCCAGCAGGAACGTCAAGCAACAAACCCGAGGCAGCGAGTCTGATCGTTGAGGGAAGCGGTGATGGCGGGTCTCCAGTCTCACCGCCACCTAAGCCGTTTGTCGAGTCTGGGAGCAGCCCCTGCATCTCAACGCCTCTACTCCCAAGGGATCCTGCACTGTGGGGGGCCCTTACGGAGCGGCTCCGCCAAGACGCGATTTGCCGAGGGCCTGCGGCTTTCCAGAATCGGGCCGCCAAGTATCCTGCATCGTTAAGGGAGTCCGGACTTGGAAGTAGGACACGCTCCCTCACCAACGATTTGCTTCACTGCCGGCTCCCAAACAATCAAATTGTGCCAAGGGAATGGCTTCTTTACTCGCCGTCAACTGGATCAGTTTATTGCTATGCCTGTAAACTTCTGTCACCCCAAAAGCACGCATTTATCAGCGGATTCTGCGATTGGAAACATCCAGAGAGGATTAGTGATCACGAAAAGAGTGCAGAACATAAACAAAACATGCTGTCTTTATTGCACAGATCTAAATATGAGTGCAGAGTGGACGCTTCTCTAACCCGACAGCGTGACGCAGAACAGCAGTACTGGAAGGAAGTCCTCAGACGTGTTGTGGCTGTTATTACATTTTTGGGAGCGAGAGGACTGCCATATCGAGGTGACAATGAACTGTTGGGCTCTGCGCACAATGGGAACTATTTGGGACTGCTTGAACTGATAGCGGAGTTTGACCCCTTTTTAAAGGAGCACCTTGAGAAACATGGCAATAAGGGTAGAGGTAAGCCATCTTACTTGTCATCAACTGTGTGCGAAGAATTTATTTCATTAATGGGTAAAAAAAACTAAGCAAGTGATTGCAGAGGAAATCAAAAGTGCAAAATATTTCTCTGTAGAAGCCTACACCCATGTGTGTGACCTCTTTGGGGTTTTATTTGAGAGGGACTGTGATGATTGTGATGTGCATGTAAAAACTGCTAAACTGAGCTCCACTTAGCCAACAGATCTGGATAGTTCCTTGTCAGATGAACTTATTCACTTCAAGCACTTTGTGCAGCATGATGCTTCACCTGCACAGCTGCTACAAGCTCTTGACAGACATGGACTTAAGACAACATTTCCGAATGTTTATGTTGCACTAAGACTGTTTTTAACCTTACCTGTGTCTAACTGTGAGGGTGAGAGGTCATTTTCTGTTTTAAAACGGGTTAAAAATGAGCTGAGGACCACTATGTCACAGACACGGCTCTCTGCACTTTCTCTCTTAGCCATTGAACATGAACTTGTTAGTGGCCTTGATTTTGAAGATATCATACATCAGTTTGCACAGTCAAAGTCCAGAAAAAAGCCAATATAAGATGCCAAATTAAAGCATGCACTTCCTCATTGTTTAGGATTAAAATTGTGTGTTTTGACAGGTTTTGCAGTATTTATTTTTATATAGTCTTCTAGAGAGAAATTGTGTCAGAATTTTCCTTGAGGTCCCAGCTTTATAAAAATTCTGCAATTTGTTGTGGAGGGATAAATGGCAGATTTCAAATCTTTGTGTTGGACTAATAACTTGGTTGCCTTGTTGAATTGTAAGGAGACAGGATCACCCTGTAAGGGTGATTTCTGCTTAAAATGAGCTGAGGACCAAAATGTTTCTTGATTCTGTGGTTTTCTGTGATAACTATCAATTCATTACATTTCTGTTGGGAATGAGTGTTGTTAAATAAACAATGGTTTGAAAGTGGTTGCTTATTAATTCTTTTTTTAATGGAGGATACTTCTCTCCTTAATATCGGGTCAATGGGTAATATGGGTCAATTTTACCAGATTGTAACATATGCTGATGTATTTTGTTTTCATAGCATAATATGTGAGTGAATATCTTTCATAGGAGAGATTGTAGTGCATTTGTAGTTCTATGAGCATTATATTGATGCATCAAAATACACCTGATGACAGTTAGAATTTGAAGTATTTAGTGTAAATTACAGTAATATATTCTTTATATGACCATATTATGGTGATCCTGGGGTTGTGATGATGGGGCCCTTGAATATTGTGCCCAGGGTACAACAAAGTGTTAATCTGGCCCTGCTTAGACTAACTTATAGTTGTTATTCAAGTTCCTTGCCACTTGGTGGGGCAGTTGGGTCAGGAATAAATTGTGGGCTTTGTCAAAAGCATATTATTAACCAACACATACAGTAGCCCATGTATAATGCTTAGCTTGTTTCCTTTTAAAAAGATTTTCTAGAAATAATTTCAGATGCAATGAATGCATGTTATTTTGGTATACTTGGAACTCTTATGAACAACTTTGTAATTTTACCCCTCCATTTTTACTTTTTAGGCATACTGCAGCAAATAAAAACAGAGGAAAACCCTACTACACGACATGTGACTCTTACACCCAGGCTTTTATAACATCACCTGATAGATTGGGTAAATATCACAGTTTACTGTAGCTCTACAGTAAATGTCAAAGATCATTTTAAAGCCATCTTTATCAAGTAAATATTTGCAAGGCATTTGTTTTAAGTTTACACTCTGCCCATTTTTATCTTTTATATGAAAATATTTTATCCTTGTAAGGTTTGTCTTTTAACAGGTTTTTCTACAGATACCTCAGTTTTCTTTCTATGAACCACTCCTTTATAAATAGTGCAAAACAAATTACATTGATTTGCCCTGCATTTGTTTTACTCGAAGTTCAAGGGTCCCAACTCTTTGGGTATTGCTTGGCTGGTGCGAAATGCTACACATTTGATGCTCATCACACATCAACCTAAATAAACAATCTGCATCTTTCAAAATCGCTGGCCCTGGTTATTCTTTAACACCTTCTGAAGAAAAAAAGAAGCAGTATTTTAGGTGTTTTACAGATCATCTTACTGCCCCACATTCTATGCATGACTGTCAGATTATGAACCTTGACTATGGCAGAAGAGGAAATGTTGCACTGACCTTTGCTGGTGTTTTAGGGGTGGTGCTGTGAGACAAACTCAGAGGTGATAGGTCGGTTCTAACACTGAACAGCAGATGACAAGTAGCAAAATCAACCGCAAGCACAGATCTCTTCAATACCGCCTGTTGATCTAGAGTAGAATTCATCACAGGTTATTTTAAGTTTAGAAACTGATGTACACAGCTCAGTTACAACCATATGCAGGAGTAAAACAACAGCATCAGAAGTATTAGAGCAGGTAGGAGTAGATTAGCTACAGAGGATTGGTCTGTGCGTCAGTGGAATTTAAATGTATGCATAAAATAGCTAACATGGTATTTGAGATTATATAAAATTCTATGCTCCTAATAATCAATATTGATTCTAAGGTAACTGCATATAAAAAGCATAATTTATTCAGTTAAAACAAAAAGCTTTATTTTGTGATAAACAATCAAAGAAACGGAATTGGAAAATGGAAATTGCATTTAATTCACGTTAGCATATTTTGTGGCTGAAATGAGAATATCAACGTAGCGTAAATCACCCCGATGAGTTGATTTAGATGCAACTTTAGCAAGGCTTTTGGCTCTTTTGAGAAGTTATGAGCATGAATACACATTTGAGGCTTACAACTTGTCAAAATGAGGTCAAGACCACAAAGAAATATCCAAAATATTACTTCTGTCTCACAAATGCCACAGCAATTCACCCAAACGTTTCCTCAGGGCTCCACTAGAAGCAACATGAACCACAGTGGACCCTCATATATTTGCGGTTTAGTATTTACGGATTCTTCTGTCCTTGGATTTTTGTGCATGAACAAAATTTATTCACAACAAATCTTCATATTAGCATTTTTTTTTCATAGCGCACATCTTAAAAACGGCATCTTGATGAGCTGTAATATCTATAAATAATGCTACTTTAAAGGCTATTGGCTGGCATTTGCAAAACGGCTAATCCAGAAGCTGTATTTATTTTTGCTCAGTGATGATTGGCTGAAACCCTAAGAGTGGAAATAAAGAAGACTGGATATTAGCTTCTGCAATAGTGGTAAGGTCTTTTAAAGAGAGCGTTAATGCATATTAAGGTAATTTGGTATGGGACCTTTCAAAATAGAACATTATAAACATTTTTGGAGAACGTCTCTCGGATTTGCAGTTTGTAACTATTCGCAGGATCATGCTGCCCACCCCTGGGAATTGTGGGATTCCACAGTAAGGGAAATGATTGAAAAAGTGAAATTGGTTCGTCACACTTTCCTAATAGGTCACCTTTAGGGACTGAACCAGCTGATTAGGATTTGCACAAAGTGGATTTTTTTTCTAATTACCGTTAAGATTTCAAATTATGCCTTTTAAAGATGGGTTGTAACTTACATCTGATGAATGTTTCAAGTACACCTTTAGGAAAATATTTACTTAGAAAGTTGGTAATATTTTTAGTACTGATTTAACAAATTTTATTTCATGGATGTAGTAGTTTTTGATTTAATGTCCTTTTCTATAGCCTACTCATTCTCTTCAATAGGAAAATAGAGCTTTAGAAGTTGACGCTTTTTATGAAAGTGAAATGGACAAATACAAACTGAATCAAATGAATGGCTCATTCGCAGGCCTTTCCCCAACTTTATGGCAATTATTTGATTCAGCTGTGTTCGAGGGTTACATCTAAAACCTTTTAGAGCAGGGATCCTTAAATTCCGGCTCTGAGGGCCAGTATCCTGCAGGTTTTTGGTCTTTACCCTGGTTCAACACTTTAATCTTTATCCAAAAACAAGAGCTGTTAACCACCATAGGAAAGATTTTTACAACCTATAAGGTTCTACATTGACCCTGAGCTCTATCTAGATTCTAGAAGAAAGAAAACAAAAACTGAACTATCCCTTTAAGGCTAATGATTGGAAAGCGAAACCAAGATAACAAATGTGCTTTACTTTATATCCCTGCTGTGATTCCCCAGCTTTCTTAGCTACAGTACACCACTTGACAAAACAGTTTTTGGTTTTACTTCCTCTTAGTCATACAACATGTAATTTGGCATAATGAGTGAATGTACAATGTTTTAAACATCAGTGCATTAGGACAGTAGAATCTAGGCCATGTACCTTTGTTTCATACTAATAACTATATTAAAAAAAGCTAGATGTTGTGTCTGTTTGAATGACCAGACTTTTTTTTTTCATAAATTACTTTATCAAGTGTAAATAAAGTTTAATTTGGACATATATGACACCAAAGTTATTTCATGGTTGAAATGTGGGTATATTTAGCACCTCCTGTCACCAGACTCTGCCTTCAGCAACAACTAATCTTTATCCAAAACAAGAGCTGTTAACCTCCACAGGGGAGATTTTACAGCCGTTTAAGTTCTACCTTTACCCTCAGCTCCATCTAGATGGGGGGGGGGGGGGGGGAATCCTGAACTATGCCTTTAAGGCTAATGATTGGAAAGCAAAACCAAGATATCATCTGTGTTTTACTTTATTTTACCTGTGTGATTCCCCAGCTTTCTTAGCTACAGTACAGCACTTTATTTAGTCATAATTTGGAAGGTCATTTTAAAAATACGGGTTCACTTACGTCCCTCATGCTCCTTTGAAACAGATTTGTGTCATAACACAGATAACAGCAGAATAAAGCCGTGTCTTTCTCCCCAGCTTTCTGGTGTTTGAACACAAGGCTCTAAACGTCATTAGTCTCTCTTTTCCACGGACCACATTCTCCTCTGCCGAACCATCGGAAGTGGACTTCTACTTTGTCCGTCCTGCTCTCCAAGAAGCCCGACACTCGAAAAAAAAAGCATAATTCTTTCCCATAGTTATCACTTTAAGTCCAAACCTCAGGCATATCAGTCTGCGCACTCCCTCCTGAGACGTTTGCTATATTAATATTTCGTAGCTGAGGACATAGAAAACTGCGGTGAAACCTCTTGGCAGGGAAAGGTCACAGCTGTCACACTTCAATCCACCCATGTACACAGTCCTTGGCAGATAGGTTAGGCAGTTGTCCCAGGGCCATGGTGAAGGTGGAAGGCAACTTTATTTTTAGAAGTAGTTTGAGAACATTTTAAGTCTTGTATTCAAGTTACATACAGACTTTTGTGGTCTTTTTCTTCCTTTTTGTCTATTATGAATTCATCTTGCGTTTTTTATAAAATTTCCCAATTTAATTATTTCATTGAGTAACACCTTGGGACATTTACAAATATTTTGAAAGGGACTTTTAATGATTTTAAAGAGGGATTCTTTATCTACATAGTTGGACAGCGTTCATCTTGAAAATGTTAGGTGAAGAAATAGCCTACCGCTTTCGTTAAATAATAACATACTGCTGAGGAAGATAAACAAAGCATAGATTGGAGTTAAAAAGTACCTTCAAAATGTATTCAAGTTAAACAAAAGTAGACTGTTGGTTTTTATTTTGTAACTTTATTAAAATATATTAAAGTACATGTACTGTATGCCATTTTGTCAGTCAACATGGAATAAACGAGCACAATACCAAGTAAATGACAATATTTACAATGTGTAATTTCATGTTAGAAACCTACTGTAGGTATATAAAAAGCACACAGAATACCTTAATGCATACCTTTCTTGTACTCGGATGTCGTTCGTAGCGTTTTTTTATAAGTAGTGTAAAAAGACATTAACAGAGCACACAATTAATTTGTACTTCCATATTTAATCCAGTGGGATTTTCTTAAATTATTTTTCAATTAATGTTAAAGCGCACAATGCTTGGAATTAAACTTAAATAATGTTGATCTCAATGAAAAACAAAGAAAAGGGCATGAAACACAGAGATAAATTAGGTAAGAGAAGCTATACAAGGTACCATTATTTGAAAGAAATTACTTGAACCCGTAAGCTGTAAAAAAAGTTAAGATAATTCAAATTTGTAAACGTATCTGTAAACACAAGTACAATCACTAAAAGTGCATAAAAAAAAACTAAAAAACTATTTAGAAAAGTCAGACAAATAGTAGAAATTAATATTGTAGTGAGTGATTCATCCAACATCTGTTCACACCGATCAGGCACAACATCTGACATGACCACTGACAGGTTATATAAATTGCATCATCACAGTTCCAGTTTCAGGTTAGAGTACTTAATGCTGATATTGAACACTGTATCGTCAATTTTCGGGGTAGTTTTTGTGCAATCTTCCCAGGAAGCAAAAGCTGGTAAAATTTGATTATTCAAATTGGTGAAGAACTTCATGTTTTTTTAAAAGAAAAAACTGTCAGAATCCAGTGTTTCTCAGGCCATGGCCACCCATTGCCATTTTTCCTCTGCTCCTTAAAAAATATAAATAAATAAAAATCCACACAAACAAATGTGTTTTTCAGCACATTCATAGATGTGGCAACCCAAATCCTAACCGCTCAGAGTAACTTTCTCTCCCCTAACGTTAGCATGCAGCAGCAATAGTGCTAGTAAAAGCAAATGAGCAAAACGCGCTTTGACAATTGATGATGCCAACACAGCTTTGAGGGCGTAAATGCTGTATTTGATAGTAATCACAGGCCGCACAAGTGATGTTTGAGCAGGTTTTGTCACGGATAGGAACATTACGGCTCTTAAAACTCAATTTCTCCGTCCACATGCAGATACTGAAAAAAACAAAAGAAAACGCAGATCTCCGCTTTGACCGGAGTTTTTAAAAAGATTCGGTTTCGGTGGCTAAAATCTGCATTTACGTGTGGATGACAGGCCAAAACGTAGAAAAATATCTCCGGTTTGTGAGATACCCAGCTACGTGTGGACAGGGCATCAGTTGGTCACAAATGGTGCTACACATCCACAAACCAGTCGTCCTCAAGGTGGTCGTAATGTTATGCCTTAATGGTGTAGGTTTGTGGGAAATTGACATTGCACATCAGTTAAGTAGTGGTGACCCCCTACTACTCATAGCTTGACAGTGAAGTTTAAAAATTTAAAGTATCATCAACCAGACGTTTGTGTAGTGTTTATTCTAAAAATAAAGCTCCTATGACACATTCCTTTGACACTCTGTACATAACTAACAGGATCATTTCTGTCAGCTACACATTGATAGTGTGACTTCCAAGGTTCAAAGCCACTCAAAATGCAACAGATAAAGGATTGTACAGAAAAAAATACATTAAATCTAAGTAAAAAGGATAAAAAGCTTTCTCAAAAGTCCAGGTTTGACAAATATTAAGATTTTGGAAATATCTTAAATGCATC
The DNA here is from genome assembly GCA_028564705.1 of Apricaphanius iberus. Taxonomy (NCBI): domain Eukaryota; kingdom Metazoa; phylum Chordata; class Actinopteri; order Cyprinodontiformes; family Aphaniidae; genus Apricaphanius; species Apricaphanius iberus. The sequence goes on along the minus strand of JAPXFQ010002963.1, from coordinate 978,983 downwards.
TCTCTCTTTCATGACAGCCTGATAACTTTTCTCCATCGCCTCCATTGGATTTTTCGCTTTCTTAGATGCTTCACGTCCGATGGCACTGCCTCGTATTCCTCCAAACGTAGCAGCCGCTACTGTACTGACGCCCGCTGCCACTCCAGCAACTACAATTGCTGCCTCACTTCCTGCTGCAGCTGCCATGGGGGCCATCGTTGTAAGAGTTTTCACGCGCCTAACCACTTCGGTTGGATTCTTTACGACTTTCACAACGGCTTCCAGGAAAGATGCCACTCCAAAAAACGCCCCCAGCAAAGCCCCAGTGGCGGTCCCTGCTAGCTTGATCAGAAATTCATTGGAGACTATGGCTTTAGCCTGTTTTCTGATCTCTTTTGATGGTAAATGTACTGCAGCTGCTCTAATCTGCTTTTCTTTATTCTGGATTCTTTCTTCTACATGTTTCAGAACATCATTGGTATAGTAGCATCCATTTCTTTCCACCATCATGTTGTCTACTGTCTGAAGGAACGCCTCCAACTGGAACTGGTTGCTCCTGTAATCATCTTCTTTTCCATTCCAGTTTTTATTATCAAAGACATGGCACCGACCTCCACACTTCCTCACCAGATTACTCAGATTCTTATTCTGACTGACAAACTCTTCGATTTTCATTCCTTCTTGGAGCTGACCACCATGAGTGAAGACGATTACAGCATAATTTAAAGCATCCTCTGAGAAATGATCACATATTTTACTGATAACCTCCTGCTCGTGCTTTGTGAATTTGTCCACCTTAAGTACAATGAGGAACACATGTGGTCCAGGGGCACACTCTGTGAGGCAACGCATAATCTCAGGCCTCAACTCCTCCTCGCTCCTGTCGGTGTCGAAGAAACCAGGCGTGTCGATCAAAGTGAGGCGTCTCCCATTGACTGTTCTGGTCTCTGATCGACATGCAGTTGTTCCTGAGTTAGGAGTATGGTATGAAGTAAAAACCTCCTCCCTCAGAATGGTGTTAGCTAGGTGGCTTTTTCCTGATCCAGTTTTACCCAGCAGAACAATCCTCTTTGGACAAGAGGCTGGAGAAAATTAAGATAGAGGAAAATAATACAGGATTAAATTTGGAAAATTTCCACATTTGTTTTTCTTTCAAATAATTATTTTCATCATAATTTCACAGAAGGAACAATACATTGACCCTGGCTAAAAACAACATTTCATTTAAATCTTATAGTTCTTCTGTAGTCTATACCCACCCTGATCTTGATCATTCTTCAGTTCATTTTCAGTCGATTTGTTGTACTCCATTTCTTCTTGGACAGACTTGAAGGCCTGTGGAGGCAAGATATTCAAGTGTTACAAGTTCTAGGATGTACCTGTCTGATACAGATCTACACTGTATTCCAAGTATCAAGGTACTTTCATTTACACACACCTAAATCTGATATTTTAAGTTTATTACCAAGCCTTGAAAACCTAATGCCACACCCTTTCCAGCCACAATACCCTCTGTTCATTCAGTTACAAAGAACTAAGGATGTTGATATTTTTAAACATTCTTAAAAGGGAGTATTTGAGAAATCAGGTCCCGATGTTGTATTTTGGATATACCCGATGAAAAAAATAAAAATAAAATCATGGATAGACTGGTTTTCCACAAATTATGTGGAGTTATGTTACATAGAAAAATCAGTGAAAAGATGACCACTGTAAAGTGGAAATATAAAATTGTGGACTATTACTCTTTCTCCATGTTAGCTTAATACTTCTCTTTTTCATTAGTTAAAAAACCATATTCTGTAAACCCATCACTAAACACAAAACTTGTTTGGTGCACATTACCTCAGTAGCAGCTTCATCTCCAGGGTGTAGAACAATTCGAACCAAGATTGGTGCTTTGGTGGTTCTTTCCTGTTCAAATCTACAGATCTCCTCCTGTAAAACCCTGGATACCAGAGAAACTGGAAATTGAAGGGCAATGCCAGCCCCAAGAACAGGAAGGGCTACAGATCCAAACCCTTTGCTCTCACAGGAAGTCAGGATTGCGTTGATGCCCATTCGGAGAATCTGTAAAAAGCATGTAAGAATTAAGCATAACATTATTTTTAACTGATTAGGACAGTCTAAATGTAGTAAAAATGATTGATTATCTCACCTGAACTGGCCCTCCATCATCATCTTCATCCCATGGAAAAAGGCCAAGGAAGAACACGGCACCAAAAGGCACTCCAGTCAATTCTTCCTCTAGTATTAGATCGCCAATCGCTTTCACTTGTAATTTCCTTCTAATCCTTTCAATCACCTGAGGACCAATTACTTTGCAGAGAATGTTTCCAACACGGGTTGACAGAGGATCGAAGTAGACCATGGGAGATACCACGGCATCAGTCTGAAATAAGTTCAAAACCAACGATTACAAACCTATTTGTGTAGACTGGTAATATATATTTGTACTAACAGAGCTGTAAAACTGCAATAATCAAACAACTTTAGAGAAAAGAAACCTTTTTAATATATAGAAGTCTCACCTGCTGGCTTTCAATGGTCCCCAGAACGATCTCAACCTGGACAAGACCTTTCTGAGCTCCAGCAGTGGCTCCTCTGGCTACACTTTGGTCAGCAGAATCAAACAGAAACTCTGATCCAAGTTGATCTCTGCTTTCTGTAAAGTAAGCAGCACTTTGACCCAGAGGAAGCCTGTCACATGGTTCCTGCATGCCGCTCAGATCATCAGTAAGGCTGTAGGTGGCTAACGCTCTGTTGCTTTCGGCCAAACTAAAAGTTCCAGAGCTCTCACCCAAACGCGACTTATCCTCTACTCCTAGCAACTCTGTGTTCACCAGAGAACCGCCCCCAACAGACTTCCACGCTCCGTTGTCTTCACCTTTGTACTGCTGTGCTACATCCTCATGTAGATTTCTTACGTAGTGGTCCGGAGTACCTTCCCATTGTTGGTCTTCCTCTCTTTTCCAGTTACAAACTTCACCCAAAGCTTTGGTTTGAGATAATCTTCGCTCTAAAGTCGTGTCCTCTCCGTAATGGTCAGCAGAGCCAAAAGTGAGCAGATCCTCTGAATCAGGAGACTCCTTCAGGGAAAGAAGCTCAAGTTCTTCTAGTTGCTCTTGAACTTTCTTACCACTTGGTGGGATATCAGGAATGGACCGCTGGCTCTGTTAAAAGCACATTAACTACAGACTTTAGAAAGTAAACATTATTAAACATTATTTAGTCTAGTACAGCACCAAAAACAAGGTTACATAATAAAATAATGTAACTGTTGGGTTGTACTGAGGTTTTTTACCAAAGGGCCCAGTCCTTAGTAGTGCTTTTCTTTTAAAATATAAGGTAAAACTAGTCAGTCAACTTTCACACACAGAGGGAGTAACTATACAGAAAATAAATGGAGATGTATGTTAGAAATGTTGTGATCAAGCCACAGCAATGCAGACTGGTTTATGTCAGTGATCATATTGTTTTTCCTTCTGCCATTGATTCCCCCAACTATTAAAAACTCTAGGATCTGTTAGAATTTTATTGCAGATTGGAAAATATTTAAGATAGATGCCGACCGATACATCAGGCTGAAATATTCAATATTTTATATATCAGCAATGGACTGAAATTTTATGAAAAAAAGCCAAAATGAAAAAAAAAAAAATTATTAGGCACCTGTGTTGCCAGCTGCAGTCACTACTTGACTGAAGGAAGGACCCCCACACACTCAGAACCACTGTAAATCAGCCCACTCATTTTAAATGGTAAATGGACTGGACTTATATAGCGCTTTTCTAGTCTTACTGACCACTCAAAGCGCTTTACATTGAAGCCGCATTCACCCAATCACACTCGCATTCATACACCGACACCCAACATGGCTCGGCATCGACATGTGACTGGAGGAAGCTGGAATCGAACCTATGACCCTCCGATTGCAAGCCAACTACTCTACCACTGAGCCACTCTACTCTTAGGTATGGTGTTTAATCTTTGACTGAACTATTTTTATACATATTTTAGATTTTATTTTTTACTACCATTTGGTAGTGGGCTTTACTTTGCAGTAATTTTTGTTTGATACTTGAAGTCAAGATTCCACATCAACCAGCTATTTGCACAATTATTCTGGTTACCTTTTGAATTTATTATGCATACTTAAAGAAACATAAATCTGTTTTAAATCTTTTAAATGAAATTATTAAAGTCCTAATAATCAGTCCTAATAATCGGCTTTAGATATCGGCCATTGGCGACCAATATATATATTTTTTAATCGTTATCAGCGGTTGGCCTCTAATTCAGAATCTGAAGACCTTTGAATCAAAAAGACCAAATTGACCAAATTAATTTTTTTGTTGATTAGTCTGCAGTCTCCATGGTTTGTTTCTCTTTTGCAGCTCCTGTGCTGCTGACATTTAGAAACATTCTGTTCTCTAACTTTGGGACAAGACCATTGGTACATAAAAACGTTAGTTTTAAAAAGGACCAATTTCATATTTGCATACTGCAGCAGACAGTAAAAACACAGCAAAACCCTGACAAGACCTTCATCCAGTATTTTGAGCCAGCACCCAGTTGATTGGTAAATATTACAGATTACTGCAGCTCTGCTGTAAATGTCAGAAATATATTTTTAGGTTATCTTCATATCTTAGATAAGCATTTGTTTTGAATTTAAATCAAACTAGAATCCTTTTTTTATAAATGTACAACATTTTATAATCACCAGTAAAATATTTGTATCGAAACATTTTTTTCCCCACTAAATACCTCAAAGTTATCCTGTAAAGCACTTTATGAATAGTGCTCTAAACATAATAAACTTGCCTCACTTTCAGTTGAGCTATCCATTTTTTTCAGAGTTCAAGCTAATTAATTATTTGGGTATCAACTTTGCAAAAATGAAATACTACTGATTTAATGTTAATCAAACTAAGTCAACTATCAGTCTAAATGGAAACAAATTGTATCTTTCAAAATTGCTGTGCCGATTATCTTTTAACACCTCCAGATGGAAAAAGATAAGAAATTTAGCAGTGTCTCAGACGTCTAACAAATTATTTAACATCCGTGAAGCCCTTCATGAGTGACAAATAAGATCTTGGCAAAGTCAGAGGAGGAAATGCTGTGCTGACCTCTGCTGGTGCTGTAGGGGGGGTGTCGTGCGAGGAGTTGGGAGGTGACGGGCTACCTCTGACACTCAACGCCTGACGACCATCCGTGAGATCAACTGGATGCTCAGATCTCCTTAATACCTCCTGTTGATCTACAGTAGGAATAATTCAGAGAGGTTATTTGAATATACACATACAAAAACATAGACACACACATATGCGCTATATTTAGACCAGCTCTAGCTGTGTTTAAATAACCGCAGAGGTTTTATGTAAATAACCACCCAATGCAAATACACTGAATTTCATAGGAACTTCTATGAGATTGCTGTTTCATGGTTAAAATCTGAGTTGGTGGACTCAGTTTTCAGCAAAAAACAATCTTTATCTGTGTGAAATAAGCCGTTAACTCTTAGGGCAGATTTAACAACCTCTTCCTCTACCCTCAAGGCCTTTAAGGCTAACTGGAAAGTGAAACCGAGATTACCTTTGTGCTGTAGTTAATATTCCTACTGTGATTCCCCAGCTCCATTGCCTGCAGTATACCACGTAACAACATTTTTAGGTTTTCTGTGTCTTAAGTTATTCCACTTTAATGTGCATGGAAACTGAACTTGGAACAATAAAATAATTTAGAATGACATAAACTGCAAAGCATTTTAGATTAGCAGAATCTAGGCAGTGTATCTTTGTTATCTAAGACCAGCTTCTAGTGACACACCTAACAACCTACAAACAAAACTATCCTGACTAAATGTTGACCTTTAAGTAGGCTACTCCTCAAGTGCAATGAAGATTTTCAAAAGTGTATCTCACTTCTGTGTGTGTAATATTCCATCATGAGACAGATTCAATTTAAAGTCTGTCACTAATTTAATTGATTTCACACCTCCGTGTTCAACCCCTTACAGACTACTTATTTTAGCTTCTTGGTTCCTGCTCAGCCACCCTGACGCTATCTAGTTACTTTTGTTAAGAACAACATCTGATTTTACTAAGCTTCATAACGACACAGGACAAAAATGTGTTATAATTTAGTTTTTTTTTCTTTTTTCTCTGTGATCTTTTGCAGTAGATTGCCGTTTGTCGTAACGTCCGCCAATAACCCCATAGGTTTCACTTTACCCAGAAATGTCCCGTTTCCATTTGTCAGCATTCAGCTACACACAGCACGCACGTCAATAACAATAACAACCAGCAGTAAGCATATCATTATATTTTCTTGCAATTTCTTTTAGGAAATGTTATTTACAGTCATGTTTAGAAAGACATTTTTATAATGCGGGTTAATCACGTCACTCGGCTCCTTCAAAACAAGGTGTCCGAGTCATAATATGAACAAAAAATTAAAATAATGCATCTTACTGTACCTTTCTGATTTTTGAACGCAATACTGTAGACGTTATCAACCACTCTTGTCAGTTGACCGCAGTCTCCACCACCGGACTTACGGCGGACACGGAAATGCGCCTCCACTGTTTTTTTGTTCCGCCCCCCAAGAAGCGTTTGACACTCGAAGAAAACGGGGTATTGGTAATTATCCCCCATAACTGTCGCTGCAGGTTCAAACTTCACACACAGTAGTGTCTGTGCTCTCCCATCAGACGAGGCGTTTCTATTCCTTTAGTATTATTCTGGAGCTCCGCCCTCTAGCGTCAATAGAAAGACAACAGTAGTAAAGGATGGCAGAGTCACAGCTGTCACACCTCAATCCACCTTTTACATTCTTTTATAACCCTTGATCCAAAATTCCCTGAGAGGAAAAAAAAACCCCAGAAATGTTGGCATATTTTCATAATTACACCATAAACATATCTATATTGTAACCTAAAAAAAAAAAAAAACCTCAATAAAAGCACTGGATTCAAGTAAAAACCTAAATCAATATTTCCCAACGTAGGTAAGGACCCCACTTATATCTAAATTTGAAATCTTGATAGTCTCTTTTGAAATTAACCCAAACCCCAAAAATGACCATGAAAAAGCATCATCTAAAATATTGGACTTAAAAACAAAAGGAAATTTTTATTAATTTGCTGATGTCTGTTGTGTTTGAACTATTTTAACTTTTTAACTGAATTTAACAAAAATGCCGGTATCCCTAGCCATGACTCATAGTTTTTTGTTGTTGTATTTTTTACCCCGTGGGCCAGAACTTAAACATTTGTGAACAACAGCACTGAATGTTACAAAAAGGACAAAAGCCCCAACCTGAAATCATGGAAAAAATGTCCCCCAATTTCAGAAAATGAAACTCATCATGCATATTAAACATAGAGTTAAATTATTATCATTATGACTGACAGATGCTGAAAACCCATCATCCAGTGTCAGAAAATGTGGATATAGCATAACGGAAATAACAGGCTTCTGAAAAACATGGTCATGGCTGCTTTTGCATGAATTAATGTGTCAATGCGTCCATGCGTTCATGCATCCGGCATGAGGTTCTAATGAGGTGTGTGAGTTGGGGGGGGGGGGCTTGGGCTGGAGCAACAGTAAGCCCCTGCTAAATTCCAGGCTTGGTTCTAGGCTAAACAAGTTATTCAGAGTCCTGAATATTTGACTCAGGTTCGTGAAGCAGTGTCTAATCTAAAAGTTGCAGAACACTGGCCCTTGAAGACTATAGATGCAGATTTTTGAATTAGAGGCTTAGGGAATCTTTGCAGGTGTTTATAGGTAAATAGCTTGAGCAAACGGTTTGTGTTTTCAATGCACAGCAAAATGTTGATAAAGCTTTACTATGTAGGATTAACAAAGCTGCCTTACAAGATGTGGGATATTTGAATGATAATAAATGACTGTTAAATACCTCTTCACTAAAATAACAACACAGCACAGAATAAGTTAAAATAAACATTATAGAGAAAGTGTTATTCAAAAAATAACCTTCAAGACTGAAGCTAACGTACGTTGATGGTTGGCTTTTATTTATTAGAAATTGTATTAAAATATAATCAAGTATGTGTATATACACTTGGAATAATTAATCAGACAAACTTGTAGGGTGAGAAATATAACAAGAGAACATAATTACTGAAATTATGCTGCAGCAAAGAGGACTGGCTATTTAATAAATAAAAAATCTTATTCCTATAACAAATAGAGTACCACTTTTCAGAAGACCAATTGCTGTTCACCTCAGCTTGTCTATTTTTTGTATAAAGACTGGACCAAAACAACTTGAATAATCATAAGTACATGAAGTTTTAACAAATTTAAGTTGTTTTGCATGTGAAAAGCATGAAAGCTTCACCACCACAAATTTATCAGCTCTGCAGAACCTGTTGAGTAATAACTGTCGCCCTTTAGCCTGAAGTTGAGATTAAGGGGCTGAGAGAATGCGCTCTGTTCCCTATGGAGCAGGGTCAATGATGGGAGGAAAGAGAGCCTGAGTTTCTTTTCACAGAACTGTGTCGGGGAAAAAAGTAGCTCTGTAGCACTTCAAGCTCCATGATACATCATTATATCCAAACTCTGACTCAGTCAATTATCGGTGGGTGTCCACGTCATGGGGCATGGGCCAATTCCAGTGGTCTGAAAACTTCCACATGGGCAGGCTTAATCCTGTCAATGGAAACAGTTTCAGGCCTACCACCAATGTCCTCAACTAGATTCTTATTCTTATTAAGCACTTGGCCATAGACAAGCTCGGCAGATGAGGACTGCAGGTCCTCCTTAAGAGCGATCCTGAGGCTTAGCATGACCCAGAGAAGTCTGTCTACCCAGTTTGCATCTGTTAAACCGTTTTTATGGAGGGCTGGAACCACTCACATAACCCGTTTGCCTGAGGGTGATGTTGTCTCGCAAAACAGCATGTTGGCGACAACGCCAATTATTTGTCTTTAAATAGCCACGCTTTTTGCCATCTCCTGCAAGCACCAGATTTGTCCATTGATTTTTACTCAAAAGCAGACTTTGCTGCACCCACAATCTGCGTAAAATAAATGTAAGAAACTCACCTAAATATGGCAATTATTTTCAAAGAAAGTGACCTAATTCCTGAATTTATTTGTTCCATTTCTGTTGTATTCTTTGAATTGAGACCTAAAAATGTGTTACATTTATTCTAATAAGGCAAACATACAAAACCCTTTAAGTTCTGCTTCTGAAATAAATTGCATATCTCTTCCCTACAACAAATGTGACTTCTTTAATTTATTTAATTACCATATTTTCTAGACAATAAGCCGCTACTTTTTTCCGTTGCTTTGAACCCTGCAGCGTATAGTGTGATGCCGTTTATGGATTTATTTTATTTATGAATTTTTACAGCTAATGGCCACTAGGCGGCCTCCTCTATCCGTGGATTGTACAGGTTAAGTCCTTCACCAAAGGATACCATGTTGCTTGAACTCAAACTCTCTCTGAGAGAGAAAAAGGAGGAAGTTTATATGAACAATGAAAGCAAAGTTGAATAGACGGACATTACGAGAGCAGGACGGTTTGCGAAAAACACCTTTTCATGCACAAATCCTCACTATGGTAAACAAACAAATAGATCAATATGATTCTCCTTTTAAGTTGAAGGCAGTCGATCTGGCTTTTAAAGAAGGAAATAAAGCATCAGTGGCTTCACATAACATTGGTAGCAATGAATAAATGGTGAGACGTTGGCAACTCCAGCATGAAAAACCCCCTCAATGCAGTAAAAGGAAAAAAGCTTTTAAAAGAAGTAAAAGCAGATGGCCCAAACTTGAAGTCTTTCTTGAAGATTGGCTGAACACTCAGAAAGACTGCGATTGCGACACGACCGCGGTGTTTCCACCATGTTGAAATGTTTTTATGGTAATTAAGCATTGAACACTTGGTTTATTGTTTTTTATTGCAAGGTATATAAATAAATAAATACTTTTTTTCTCTGGCTCTCGAGTCCTTTTGACTCAACTATATGTGCCCATGTAACAAAAAGATTGGACACCGCTAAATTCTACCTTTACCCTGAGCTCCATCTAGAATAAAAAAATGCCTTTACTATTCGTTAAACGCTAATGATTGGAAAGTGAAACATAGATAACATCTGTGCTTTAGTTTATATTTCCACTGTGACTCCACAGCTTCCTTAGTTAAAGTAAACCACTTGACAACACGTTTTTTGTTTTATTTAATCTTTGTTTAGTTCTAAACTTCAGTGCATGTTAAGGCAGTAGAATGTAGAACATGTATTTTTATGTCAGACTAACAAAAGTATTAAATAAAACTTAATTTAGCAGTTCTGAGTAATATGCCATGATGACAGGTAATAATTGATTACACTTTCCTTACCTACTCCCACAGACCTAAGTTTACCACTATTACAGGTTCAGTCATTATTATTCATTGAGTTATTCACTGGCTTTTGTTATACTGCCAACAACTGATTTTACCAAGCTTCATAACAGCAGGCACACAAAAAGTTACACACACTCGCGCATGCACACGATCCAAATATGTTCTTAAGGTAAGTCTTATATGGTGAATTACATCATGTAAGCTGTTTAGCTGCTCTTAGTGGCATTTGGCATGTACCTTCACTGAAATTAATAATGGATATTATAAGTGATATTAACATACGGAGCCCCTAAGTGGACATGGGCGAACAAAATCAAATAGTTTCTTGTGCGCACAAGATACTAACTGGTACGCACCAGTTATCATGTGCACACAAGATACTTTTTCGTGTTCTAGAGTTATTATCTTCTGCCCATGAGAAACTTTTAGGTACGCACCAGTTGGTAAGTCATTTGCACCAGATACTTAATACTGCGTTTACTTTTTAGGGATAAGAATCATAAAAATTAAAAGTAGTTTAAAGAATACAGAGGACAATTACTATTGAAGGAGCAATATTATATTGCATGTGTTGATCAATAGGTTTACATTTTTTGGTTGTTATGGTGATCCAAATTTTGGAATGGAAATGGCGAAGTTAAATTGAGTTATTTTTTTTGCTTTGGACTTGAGATTCAGATAAACAGAAAAGCTAAATTACAGCGGCCTCGTCAACGACGCAGCCCCGTCTCCAATTGGCTCATAGTGACTTTGGTGGGAGTCCAGATAAAGGCTGTGATAGAGCGAAAAGGAAAAGGCACCAGCTAAGTTTAGATTTCTTTTTCCCAGGAAAGAAAACATAAGTTGTTAATAATTTTGTCCATCCATCCATTTTCTTAACCGCTTAATCCTTTATGGGTCGCGGGGGTGCTGGTGCCTATCTCCAGCTGTCAACGGGCGAGAGGCGGGGTACACCCTGGACAGGTCGCCAGTCCATCACAGGTCAGGACAAACAACCATGCAGACACTCACACCTAAGGACAATTTACAGTGATCAATTAACCTGACAGTCATGTTTTTGTCCAGTAAGATAATTATATTGTTTGTCAAGCGTTATGATGTTAAAACAATGTGATTCAAAACACTACTATTAAGTTACAATCATGGTTTGCCATGATTTTGAAATTGCTCTAGCCCTCCATCAGTATATATGTCTACACCTTAATTATGTCCGCTGTTTTTCATATTAGAAATTAGATTAAATTAATTCTGGAACCTCTGAAGGTGAGACAGAGAGAGGCAGTGCTGCAGAGCTGCTGATAGGTGGAACAATGGAATAGGATAGATGATATGTAGTTTTGCTAACCGGTTTCACATCTTTGTGTCACGTGGTAGCCCTCTGCTGACTGGTGAGAGAAAATGTAGCTTGTGGTTCCCGATAGGTTGGGGACTCTGTTCTAGGTTGTTGGTGGTGAGAGGAAGGCTTCAGAAATAGGTTTGTATGATTAAATAATACAATAAGTATGATTTTAATATTGCACTAGCCCTCCATTAGTATTTTTTTTGACCTTATTCATGTTCACTGTTCTTATATCAGATCAGTGATCACATGAGGTTCATGTTGACACTGGTGAGGGACAGACAGAAAGAGACGGCCATGCAGAGCTGCAGGTAGGCGCTACAGCCTAATTAAGGATGTGGGGATTTGAGAATGTTGGTGATCAGAGGATGGTTCGATTAAGCTTAAATAATATAAGCAACATGACGTCAACTACTTGGTAAAAGAGCTTTTCATGTTTTAAAAAAGATGCTACATATTTTAAAAAGGTTTTTCATCCCTTTTTTGGAGAGCTATTCAGTTAATATAAGAATAAATGAGAAAATACAGAAACACGTTTTCAATTTGTGTGTCCCCCCCACTCTTGAACTCCTTCCTATTCCCTTGGAGCACCAGATACTAAATGATGCACACCTGAAAGTATCTCGTGCACACCAGATAATATCTGTTTTCTTCTAGCACTTTTTATTTATGGTCGTTATTTGGAAGATCATTTTAAAAATATGGGCTCATTCACGTCACTCAGGCTCCATTAAAACAAGGTGCATGTCACATAACACAAAATAAAAAAATAAAAAAGCCAAATAAAGTTGTATCTTTCTCTACCTCTCTGATTTTTGAAGTTAAAGGAAACGTATGTAAGAAATGTATTTTAATTAATCATAAAATGGCCCCGATATGTCAGTAGACATTAAGAAATCATGTTCTTTTGAAATACTTATATCACTGTCAACAGTGGTCCGGCCAGGATATTGTTATGTAAAAGTGAAAGTTGCAGCCCTCAAGTGATGTTATTGTTGCCATGTTCTGTTTTGGTCTGAGGCTCCACCCTCAAGCTATCTACAAATTACAAAGTCAGTAGAGTTTCCTCATCCGGGTTGCCAGCTTTGCTCTGTTTACCACAGCTGAAGCTCCGAACGTTACGGACAAAACATGTATAACATTACGAAACCTAAAAGACCTCGTTATCAATCCGAAATACGTCGTGACAAAGTCAGAAATAAAACAAGGATTTGTAAAGGAGGTGCCATTGAAAGATGGAGACGGCTGAAAATGGAGCCGAATTTCGTACTGATGGGACTCAGAACCAAATGCTGGGGGAGCTGGGACGCAGAACAGACTCTGTAAGAGGCGATCTGGCCGGCGCTCTGGGACTCATCCGCAATTTTTCATCGGACTTGGAGAAACTGTCGGTGCGGATTGGGGCAACTGGAAATTAATTGGATTTGGAACAATTAATCTGGGAATTAATTTTGATTTGGAACTTTAATTTGATATACAATTTGGCTGAATTAAACTACAAAAGAAACCACTGACAGACTGAAGGGGCAGAAAGGAAGATTTGATCTCTCCCTGCAATCCAAATAATTTATGTTTTGGCTCCCATGAAGACCTTCAACCTGGTCCAAATCAAATGTCCCTGAGAAGAATGTCAACAGAGTCTCCTCTCCCCCGTACACCTGCATCTACTGACGCACACACTGACATGGTTACACACACTCACATTCACACACACCGTCTCGCTGTATCCTGAATTTCTCTCCTGCAACAGGAAGCTGGATAACAGCGCGCCTCGATGGCAGCGCGTTAACCTGTGGACTGGAGCTCATACCTGCCCATCCTTCCTGATGTGTCATTGTTATTGTCTGAATATGTGCTTAAATGTTTGTTGGTGTGGTTTTTTCTATTACCTGCGTTGTGAGTGCTGTACGGACCCACAACATAGTTTAGCGTTTTTTCCCCTCACCGTGGAACCCTCCCCTACCCAGATGTGTATTTCTCTATGTTTCATAAACGGGAGCGCCACTCGGTGGCTGCATGCCCAACAGTGACCTGGATCTGTTTGTTGTTGTTTGTAATGATCTTGGACAGGTTGTACTGTATCTGTAAATTCCTTGTATGCGTCATACTTGTATTTGTCATACTTGGCCATTAAAGCTGATTCTGATTCTTACTTGTACTTAATGTAAATGGACATTTCAAATATTCACGACAGTCGAACAAAGTTATGCATGTTCATGGAAAGTAACGTTACGTTAGCGCATATGGAGGAGATTGGTCATCAAATTGAAAAGGTAAGGAATTGTTTGGGAGATAAAAACGACGAGTCGTCATTGCTAACATTAGCATCAGGGCCCGTTTCTTTGTCATTATGCTGAACTGTCGAGGAAAATAACAGCACGTCGATTCTGGCAATGTGAAACGTAATGGAGACGTATTGAGTAGCCTATACTGTACCTCGGTACAAATAATTCCTCATTCGTTCTTCGCGTACATTGTGGACTACACATGCTGCAAGTTAACCTGTATGACCATTGCTAATTTTATTTAGTTAAGATCAGCCGTTCCTGCTGGATCCCGCAGCAGCTGGCAACCTCGAGTCAGGAAGGGATACACAGTTCTACTGTATTTTGAATGTGATTGCAGTACCGCTTTTGGCCACAATCCTACATCCGTTTCCTTTAAGTAGACGTCATTAGTCTCTCTTGTCAACGGACCCAATTCTCCCTGTGCTGAACCTTTGAAAATTGGCCTCTACTTTCTCCCTGTCCCGCTCTCCAAGCAGCCCCTGACACTCGAAGAAAATATAATTCTCTCCCATTATCGCTGTAGGTCCAAATCTCAGGCATATCCATTTGAGCACACTTGTCAGATGTCTGCAGTGTTGATATTTCAGAGCTGAGCAGTGTGAGGACCCAGCACTGGGGGTCTCTGTATTTTTCCCCTCAGGTTGGAGTCTGCCATTAGTGCCAATGAGATGCACTTGGGCCTGGCGTGTTCATACCCCTTCAGATGGTTGCTCCTGCCTTTTTTTTTTTTTTTTTTTTTTTTGCTGTGGTGGCTCCTCTGTTCAGCGAGCAGTTCCCCCTGATCACATCTGATGTTTGATTTGTTTTTGGTAACAGGTCCACTCATCCAGACAGTCTTACATTAGTGATCCCTGACTAAACATGTTATTTTTGACTTAAGTTAAATAAAAAAAATATTTATACTACCACCTTGTGTTGTCTCTAACTATTTGTTGTGGGACTTGAGCCAGCCTGTAACACCACAAATAAAACAGCTGCAGTGAAATTTCTTAGCAAGTAAGGTCACAGCTTTCAAATGGCAAAGCGCTATGCGAGTACAGTCCATTTACTGGTCAATCCACTCGTAAAAACACAGCACCTGACAGAGTGGTTAGGCTGTTGTCTCCAGTGGTGGAGACAGTTTTTTTTTTTTTTTTTCTTAAGCAGTGAAGAAAAGTTTCAGCCTTATATTTAAGGTACATAAATACTTTTGGATTTGTTTTCTTCCTTTTGTTCTTGTAGATACATCATGGTCATGTGCTGCAGGCAATTGTGAATTTATTTTACAATTTTAATTAGATTTCAAATTAATTATTCCATTGAATAATACCTTGAGACCTTTGTCTACATAGATCAAAAGTGTTCATGTTAAAAATGTTAGATGAAGAAATTTTTAACTTTTGCTTCAGTTAAATAACCACACTTCTGAAGAAGTTTTTATTGGAACGTTTTTTCAAGATTAGTTCTATTTAGTGATTAGTTATTTTTAAAGGCATCTGGGAAATATGACATAATTATTGGGACTAATTAAAACTTAAGTTGAAGACTTATGGATGTTTCACCTACTGTAGTCTAACTGAAGGACACTTATTAAGGTTACATCTCTAGAGTAGACCAAACATTTCTGATAGAGAAGTTCAGGCAGGCAAAGATGCTAGGTTAGACAGGAGAGCATGCCCAGAGATGGGCTTTTGTATTTTCAATAGTAAATATTTTAAAAGGTCAAATGGAGACTGATGCCTCATCCCTATGGAGTTATGATGTAACATGCCTAAAAAAAAAAAACATTGTAATTTTAAGTACCTTAAGAAGTGATTCAAGTTAAACAAAAGCAGGGCTGACTGTTTTTTGACTTTATTAGAATAAATTCAACGAACAAGTACTGTATGCCATTTTGTCAAATGTCAAAATGTCAAGCCAGGTCAATTAATATTTTCATTACGTAAAAATATGTATTTTTTTATGTTAGAGATATACTCCATGGATATAAAAAGGACAGAATATTACCGTATATATTGGTCTGATGCCAGGATGTTCTTTGTAGTGCTTTTTATTAGTGTAAAAAGACATTAACAGAGCTCATAATACATACTCCATTTGAGACACAAAGAAAGTCAGTATTTAATCTAGTGACATTTTTTTAAATTAATTTATATAATAAAGTTTGAGCACATTTGGAATTAGATGAAAATCATTCTGAATATTTAATCGTGATCTCATTGGGAAAAAAAAGGCACTAAACACAGTGATAAATTAGTTAAGAAAAATTATCGTGCCATCTTTTAAAAGAAAACACTTAACTAACCAGTAAGTTGTAAAACAAAATCAGATCTTTCAAATCTGTAAACTATCCCAGGCTGGGGTCCGTTCCAGAAAGCAGGTTATGTGACATAACTGGTAGATTTAAGGGTAAGTTTGTGGATAACCTCAACTTTTGGTTCCAAAAAGAAAGGAATCTCTCAGGGTGCGTTAGTAACCATAATAACTTAATGTCTGGACATAACCTGCACCGGACCAGGTTATGTTCCAGGTAAGTTTGTTCCAGAGGGTTGAATAACTTTTAAATGATAATCCGGTGGACGTAGAAGCCCGGATAAAATTCTAAATTTTGTCAAAATAACTTTAATCAAACTGTTCACATTTAAACTCAAATTTAATGATTTTTTTCAGATCCTGAGATAAATTGTTTGATTAATTATTTGGTATAATATTCAACGTGTAACATGCATCTTTGGACTTTTGTATGATTCTTCTTTGTTTATTACATCAGTGTTCCCCAACCCTGGTCCTCAAGGCACACTGCCCTCCATGTTTTAGGTTTTTCCCTGCTTCAGCACAACTGATTTCAGTTGGTGGCAGATTAAGAGGCTGTTGCGGAGCTGCAGTCATCTGAATCAGGTGTGTTTAAGCAGGGAAACATCTAAAACTCTCAGGACAGTGTGCCTTGAGGACCAGAGTTGTTAATCGATACCATGAACCGATACTTAAGATGTGCAAATGCAGCAATAATTTCAGAGAAAATATTCCTTTTTAACTTATAAATTTAAGTTATGTGGTCATTTTTATTAATATTTTTAAAAAATGTATCTAATTTACCATCATTTGTGGTAACAAGCAAAGAAGAAAATAAAACCTGACTCGCAATTGATAGCACTTTTTTTGTGCGGTAGAAGTATCTGCATTTGTACTTGGTATCGGTAAGTACTCTGATCCAAGTATTGGTATGGTATCGTGTTGAAAAAATTGTATTGTTGCATCCATTATATATATATATATATATATATATATATATATATATACACACAAAGCCCATTACATATTACGAGTAATACAAATTATTTCACAAACAGTAATATGTAAGGATACTTCATATTAGATTACAAAACAAATATGGAGCTGAACAAATTAATGCTGCAATGAATACTGTTAAGTGCATTAAAAAGCCTTGAAGTTTACATTTATTTGAAATATTAGTACATATTGTAAACTTCAATTTAACAAAGTCACTGGACGACAGACAATGTAGTGCCCCCAAGAATCCCATAAACCACTGTATGTACAAAAAATGTAAGAATGTAAAAAAAAAAAAAAAAAAAAAACTTAGTCCTACATCTCTCCAGTAAATATTTGATTTCAATCTCACTTTTTTGGAAAATCAGTTTGTTTTATTTTGACTTGAGAGTTATTCTGGCTCCAGAAGGATTGCATCTAATTTTTACTTTGAAGTATTCTGCCCTTTTTTCTCTCTTCAGTTTCCTTTGTGATTCGTGAATTATGTGATCCATTGAGAGGGTCTTTATGTATTTAAGGGTTATGTTGATGAAGCTGATTCTTATCGGGTGTTCTGGAACCCACCTACTCAGGCTAAGCAGGTTTTGGGTTTATTAACTGAGAGCTTAACTCAGAGTTTACTACATGGTAAGTTAACCAAGCTTTCTGGAACAGGCCCCTGAAAGTGCATCAACATGTGTGCATACCAATTAGGCATATCGTCATGAGATTTGTTTGATCAAATTGGTGAAGCAGTTCATGTTGTTAAAGAAAACCAGTCAGAATCCAGTGTTTCTCAGTTGGTCACAAAGGGTGCTGCACACCCACAGACCAGTCATTCTCCAGGTGGTCATAATGTTTTGTCTTAATGGTGTGTTTGTGAAAAAGTGACACTGCATGTCACTTATTTTTACAAAAGAAGGAATAAAAAATCTTAAAGAAAAAAGTGCGGATCCCCCTACTGCTTATAGCTGGGCAGTGCAGTTTAAAAATAGAAAATATCTGCGTCTACCAGACTTTTATGTAGTGTTTGTTCTAAAAAATATGGCTCTTATTACACATTCCTTTAACATTCTGTACCTAATAGTATCATTTCTGCAGATCTGTCAGCCACACATTGATAGTGTGACTTCCAAGGTTCAAAGCCATTCAAAATGCCTCAACCGAGGCCATGGATTGAACAAAAAAAAAGATTTTTAATATAAGTAAAAATGATAAAAACCTTTCGCAAAACTCCAAGATTAACAACTTCCAATGCCAAATATTACATTTGTGGAAGTACCTTAAGTGCATCTCTTTTATTCTTGACAGCCTCATAACCTTGCTCTATTGCTTCCACCACAGTTTTTGCTTCCATAGATGCTTCAAGTCCAATGGCGCCGCCTCGTATTCCTCCAAGAGTAGCTGCTGTCACTCCAATTACAACAGCTGCTACCTCACTTGCTTCTGGAGGTCCCAACTTTTTAAGGTTTTGTACATGCCTAACAACAGTTGGATCCTTCATAAGTTTGAAAACAAATTCCAGTAACTCTGCCACTCCAAAAAACGCCCCCAGCAAAGCCCCAGTGGCAGTCCCTGCTAGCTTGATCAGAATTTCATTGGAGACAATGGTTTTAGCCTGTTCTCTTATCTCCTGTTGGGGTAGATGTACTACAGTTGCTCTAATCTGCTTTTCTTTATTCTGGATCCTTTCTTCTACATGTTTCAGAACATCATTGGTGTAGTAGCATCCGTGTTTTTCCACCATCATCTTGTCTACTGTTTGAAGGAATGCCTCCAACTGGAACTGGTTGCTCCTGTAATCATCTTGGTCTTCTCCAATCCAGTTTTTATTATCAAAGACATGGCACCGACCTCCACACTTCCGCACCAGATCACTCAGATTCTTATTCTGACTGACAAACTTTTCAATTTTCATCCCTTCAGGGAGCTGACCACCATGAGTGAAGACGATTACAGCAGAATTTAAAGCATCCTCTGAGAAATGCTCACATATTTTACTGATAACCTCCTGCTCGTGCTTTGTGAATTTGTCCACCTTAAGTACAATGAGGAACACATGTGGTCCAGGGGCACACTCTGTGAGGCAACGCATAATCTCAGGCTTCAACTCATCCTCACTCCTGTCAGTGTCGAAGAAACCAGGCGTGTCAATCAAAGTGAGGCGTCTCCCATTGACTGTTCTGGTCTCTGATCGACATGTAGTTGTTCCTGAGTTAGGGGTATGGTATGAAGTAAAAACATCCTCCCCCAGAATGGTGTTAGCGAGGTGGCTTTTTCCTGATCCAGTTTTCCCTAGTAGAACAATCCTCTTTGTACAAGAGACTGGAGAAAATTAAGATAGAGGAAATTAACACAGAATTAGATTTATAATTTTTTTATGGATTTCTTTTTCTTTCTAATACAGTGGAGCAAAAAGGTCAGCCACCATTAGTGCAAGTTATCCCACCGAAAAAGATGAGAGAGGCCTGCAATAGGTGTACATCAACTATGAGAGAAAAAATGAAGGGGGGGAAAAAAATCCAGAAAATCTCATGGTCTGATTTTGAAAGATTTTATTTGCACATTTATGATGGAAAGTAAGTATTTGGTCAATAACAAAAGTCTTTACTTTGTTATTCACTCTCGGTTGGCAATAAAACAGGTTTTCACACACTGTGGCTCTTATTTTTGCCCGTTCCTCCTCGCAAATCTCCAACAGAGCAGTGATGCTTTGGGACGGTCGCTGGGCAACACGGACTTACAACTCCCTCCAAAGACTTTCTAGGTGGTTGAGACTGCAGACTGGCTAGGCCACTCCTTATGACAAACCTATTCTGGATCATCCAAATGCTCTCTTTCAAAGTTCAGATGGGCTTGGGCATGTACTGGCTTAAGCAGGGGGACATGTCTGGCACTGTTGAATTTGAGTTCCTGGTGACGTAGTGTGTTACTGATGGTAGCCTTTGTTACTTTGGTCCCAGCTCTCTGTAGGCCATTAACTAGTTCCCCCCAGTGTGATTCTGGGATTTTTGCTGTGACAGACTGAGGTTGTGGACAGGTGCATTTTAGTGTAGCAGGATGAAGCAAACCTGCTCCTAATTATTAATCAGTGCAAACCTACCCACCACTAATAGAGGCGCTGTGAATATAAGAGAAGACAATGACAGCACTTCCTCATGCTCAGGGAAGTAGCTGCAGTGTTTGGTGTCAGCGTGGTGTTGGATGTCACTGATCAAAGTATGTGCTCTTGTCAGCTGTTAGAGGTAGATTGGAGGATTGTGGGTGTGTGTAACACAGATCTGGTTGTAGAAGCGACTTGTGACGGCACTATACAGTTGCATTGGAGGTGTGGAACTACTACTCTCCTTCAGTTTTATTTAACCCTCTTTTCTTTTGTTTCCAGGCTGCGACCAGGAGGTGGCGAGGTGGTCCTCGGGGAGTCTTTGCCGTGCGCATGCTGGTGCCGGGTTTCCTCACATTAGAATGAATGTTCACTAGTGCTTGGGGTGAAGTCTTTATTTTTTTTGGTCTTATCCCCTTGTGGACTCTCCTTCCCCCCTTGGTAAATCTCAGTTTTTCTGTTTTCTAGCTGTCGACGAAACATAATAAAGTACTGTATTTCATTTTGTTTCTAAAAGATTTAATAAATATTTTTAAACTGTGCAACCTCGTCTCCTGCGTCCAATCTTTGGATCGAACCTGTGTGTGCCCTATTTGTACAGTTATTAGTTCCTTGGGTTAAATTCCCAAGGTGGCATTGCTGCTTCCCTTTTGGGTTGCTTTAAACATAAGTTTGAGGGGTATGCCCTATAAATAGAACTTACCCCACGCTGTGTACCACCATATCATATTGATAAGTTCAAACAGACGTCATTAATACAGGCAATGAGTGGAGGACAGCGGAGCCTCTTATATAAGTTGTTACAGGTGTGTGAGAGCCAGAAATCTTGCTAATTTCTAATACTTATTTTTCACCATAATTTGCAAATAAATTCTTTAAAAATCACATAAATGATTTTCAGAAATTTGTTCCCCTCATTTTGTCTCTCACAGTTATAACTCTTATGAAAATTACAAAAAATACTTGCACAGTACTCCCTCACTGTAATTATTTTTAACATAATTTCAAAAGGAGGAACAAAACAATGTTCCTGGCTAAAAACTACATTTTATGGTTTTTCTCGTCTATACCCACCTTGATCTTGGTCACTCTTCTGATCATTTTCAGTTGATTTGGTGTACTCCATTTCTTCTTGTACAGACTTGAAAACCTGTAGAGGCAAGATACGTGTTTTATATTCCGGAAAGTATCAGGCCAGTCACATTTACAAACACCTAAATCTAAGGGCATCCACATTTAATTAACAAGCCTGCAAAACCTGATGCCACACCTTTTCCAGCTACAACAATTTATGTCAATTAATGAGCAAAGAACTAAGGGTGTTGGAATTTTTGAACAGTCTTGAGGGTGAGCGTTTAACAGATCAGACACAGACGGACTACAAGGTACATATTTTAGATAGTGCTGTGATGAGATTAAAATAACTTTGAGATTAATTAATTATGATCTGTAATGAATTAATCTATTTTAAGCTCACCCAAAAATTGCTGAGAAATACCTTAATTATGAGGCATTTTCTTTTAAATTAATGACATTATTGTGGTAACATAAAATTTTGATATATATAATTTAAAAAGCTGTCATTAGGCAGTTATTTATTTTTATTTATTTATATTTAACGAACTTGAACAGATGCAGTCTCAGCCATTTGCATTATGCTGTTTTTGAGCATTTCCAAAGTGCTGCCTGCAACCTTCTGCTTTTACGGTGTTATATTTGTGCCACCAAGTTGAGCGTGCAGTAAAACTGATCTGAGAGCACATATCTGTGTGACGAATGATAACACCTGCTCTGTTCTCGCGCTCCACTCCGTCTCTGCTCGCTCAGTTCCATGTCTGCAGGAGCAGAACCAAATGGTTTGCCTGTTCCATTCATTAGCTAGGCGAAATAACGTGTAAATATAAAAAAGTTCACAAAGTAAGCAATCATCTTCATATGCTTAATTAAATATTCTTAGACAACAAGATTCAAGTGTTTATTTTACTATGATCTCCCAATTTGTTTTGTAATCTCAGTCATTTGTTCAGTATTTTGAATTGCTAGTTGTGATTGGTTGATTTTAACTCCAGCAAATGCAATACTTCCACAAAACACACTGCATTAAAACGAACTGTCTGTGATGGGCTGGTAGTGGGGTCCATTTAATTAGAATTGATGTTGTAAGGAGCTATAGAGTTTAGCGAGCAGAGACAAGGACCGTGAACAAACAGACAGTGCTGAGCAAGCAGAGATGGAACCACGTACGAGCAAACAGAGTTGAGCAAGCAGAGACAGTAGTGCACGAGCACAGAGCAAGTGTTATTGTTGGTTCACAGATTTGTGCTCTCAGATCAGTTTTACGACAAGCGCAACTTGGTGGAACATATATTACACCTTAGATTTGAGCATGTGTGATTCAGTAGCGTTCTAGACTCAGTGGTGTAAATATCTGATCAGAATTTAGCTGGGTTAAAAAACACGAGTATACGCATTATTTTTGATGACGACGGCTTGCCATACCACTCGATCTTATAAGGCGGGTGGAGGTACAATACAGTTTGCATGCTGTGACCTTTATGATAGGAAAAGTGCCCCGCTGCTTGGTGAGGAGAGTAGACAGTAACCACAGAATAACCACATATAAGGTTTCCAGATTTGTCCTATTCTGCAAACCCATCACTAAACACAAAATATGTTTAGTGCACATTACCTCACTAGCCTCTTCATCTCCAGGGTGTAGAACAATGGAAACCCGGATTGGTGCTTTGGTGGTTCTCTCCAGTTCAAATCTACAGCTCTGCTCCTGTAAAACCCTGGATACCAGAGAAACTGGAAAACGAAGGGCAATGCCAGCCCCAAGGACAGGAAGGGCTACAGATCCAAACCCTTTGCTCTCGCAGGAAGTTAGGATTTTGTTGACGCCCAATCGGAGAATCTGTTGACCAAAAAAAAGGGGGGGGGGGAAGCATGAGTTGAGCAAAAATGTTTAACTGATCTGTGCAGTCTAGATGGAGTAAGAGTGCTCCATTATCTCACCTGAACTGCAATTCCATTTTCATCTTCATCCCATGGAACAAGGCTACAAAAGAAAACGGCACCAAAAGGTACTCCAGTCAATTCTTCCTCTAGTATGAAGTCACCAGGCATCATTTCCTCTCCTGACTTCCTTCTAATCTTTTCAGTCACCTGAGGACCAATTGCTTTGCTGATAATGTTTCCAACATGGGTTGACAGAGGATCGAAGAATACCATAGGAGATACCACTGCATCTGTCTGAAATAAGTTCAAACCCAACGATTACAAACCTATTTGTGTAGACTGGTAATATATATATATATATATATATATATATATATATATATATATGTACTAACAGAGCTGTAAAACTGCAATAATCAAACAACTTTAGAGAAAAGAAACCTTTCTAACATATAGAATTCTCACCTGCTGGCTTTCAATGGTCCCCAGAACGATCTCAACCTGGACAAGACCTTTCTGAGCTCCAGCAGTGGCTCCTCTGGCTACACTTTGGTCAGCAGAATCAAACAGAAACTCTGATCCAAGTTGGTCTCTGCTTTCTGTAAAGTAAGCAGCACTTTGACCCAGAAGAAGCCTGTCACATACTTCCTGCATGGCCCTCACAATCTCTCCTCTGTCATCTATCAGTGCAATTGTTTTAAGACTTGTTCCACCCCGACTACAAAACTCTTTGAAAACAGACACAATGGCATCAGAGCAAACTGTGACGGGTATTCCAGTCATTCCTAAGCCGAGACATGGCATTGCGATGGATTTCAATTTCAACAGTTCTGCAAAATTCAACGTACGCTGAACAGTTCTTTCCAGTAACATCCTTTCTTCACCATTGGCTTTTCCACCAACAGGACAAACGGCATGCAACAGTCTTTTGCAGGGTAACTCACCCCCTGTGGTCACTAGCACTTCACCTATAGGGACTTTTCCTTTATGTTTCTTTAAAGCATCTATCCCACACTGTACTTCAGGACCTCCAGCCTGACTCAGGGCGGCAGCGATGCCTTTGCAATGATTCAGATCCTCATTGGAAGAGTTCACCAGGGCATCGGCCTCAAATGTTGTGATGTCTCCCAGATACACCCCCAACTGAAGATCATCGGTAAGGCTGTAGGTGGCTACCGCTCTGTTGCTTTCAGCCAAACTAAAACCTCCAGAGCTCTCACTTAAACATGCCTGATCTAGCAACTCTGTGTTCACCAAAGAACCTCCCCCAACCGACTTTCCTGCTCCGTTGTCTTCATCTTGGTACTGCAGTGCTACATCTTCATGCAGATTTTTTACGTAGTGGTCCAGAGTACCTTTACATTGTTGGTCTTCCTCTTTTTTCCAGTTACAAACTTCACCCAAAGCTTTGGTTTGAGATAATCTTCGCTCTAAAGTCGCGTCCTCCTCTCCGTAATAGTCAGCAGAATAATAGCCAGAAGTGAGAAGATCCTCTGGATCTGGAGAGTTCTTCAGGGAAAGAAGTTCACGTTCTTCTAGTTGCTCTTTAAGTTGCTTACCACTTGGTGGGATAGTAGGAATGGTCTGTTGGCTCTGTTAAAAGCACATTAATAACAGGGTTAAAGTAAATATCAGGTTTATTTCACCACAAAAAACAGAGCCCAAAAACAAGGTTACATAATAAAATAAAGTCAGAAGAGGAAATGTTGTGCTGACCTCTGCTCGTGCTGTAGGAGGCGTGTCATGCGAGGAGTTGGGAGGTGACAGGCTACTTGTGACACTGAACACCTGACGACCATCCGTGAGATCAACTGGATGCTCTGATCTCCTTAATACCTCCTGTTGATCTACAGTAGAATGAATCACAGAGGTCATTTGAACATATACAACAATATACATACACATTTAGACTTTACTTAGACTAGCTCAAGCAGTGTTTAAATAACCATGGAGGTTATAAGTAAATAAAACCCCGTGAGTTTCAGAGGGACTTCTATGAGATTGGGGTTTCATGTTTGAAATCTGAGGTAGTTTAGGACTCTGTTCCCAGCACCAACCAATCATTATCTATGTAAAATAAGCCCTGTTAACTCTTAGGGCAGATTTAACAACCTCTGCTTTTACTCAGAATTCTATCTTTTTAAAAAACAATGAAACATCCCTTTAAAGGCACAGTGTGTAATTTTCGGCCAGTAGGGGGCAGCGCGTACCTAAATTATCCCAAGCATGCGGTATCTGTGTCTTCGAGTAAGAAACTCAACAACGGAGGTCCAACTAGTGCTGTTTTCAAACTTTCAATTCCCTGAGAATTATGTATTTGCAGCAACATGACGAGCACATCAGTCTCTCTTTCATCGCTTGGAACTAGCGAACAGTTAAAAATGTATTTATGGTGAAACTGTTTTGCATTTTGAGGGGAAATCAATGTTTTAATAGCGGGCTTGTTCCGTGCACTTTGTCCGTCCGGGCTCTTGTAGAAGTAAAGACGTCATCTAATATGGCTTTCCCTTGAAAAGAGGACCCACGTCTATGTATTTTAAAACTGATTTTAAAGTCATATTTTACAATATGGCCAATATTTTGCAATTAATGTGCTTAATTATTATTACACAATATTTTAATGGCTGTTTTCAAAGATGTACTGTAAAAACTACTCACCCTCACTTTAAGGCTAATGACTGCAAAGTGAAACCAAGATTACTGTTGTGCTTGAGTTAATATTGCTACTGTGATTTCCCAGCTCCATTAACTGCTGTATTCCACATAAAAAATGTTGGTATCTTTGTTATTTACGGTCTGTTTCACTGGTGACACACCTTACGATCTTTAATATCCCGACTACTATTGCTAAATTTTGACCTGTAAGTTTTACAACACCTGGGCCATGATGACAAGTTAATATTTGTCAAGCTTAATTGATCTTACACCTCCGTGTTTATCTCCCAAGGACCTAAACCTGCTGTTTTTTAGTTTCCTGTTTCTAGGACAGCCATACTGACATATTAACCAGTGGCTTGTGTTATATCACTAACATCAGATTTTCATCAGATAAAAAATAATTACAAGATGCATCTGAATTGATGATTTTCACAAATAGAGAATACATTTAAAAAATACCAATGCAGTGGTTTTTTACAAGATGTTCTGTAGAATTAACTTAAGCAAATAAAACCATCTAGCTGCAGCCCAAAGTAGCAGACGTACCTCAACTCTCTGGGTGCCTCTAAAAAAAACAGGAAATCAAACATGACCTGAGGTAAATTCACTTTCAATTCATTTGGGATTAAGATGCTGAGAAATGCTCATCTCTGAACAATGTTAACATTTTTACTTTTATGTCGAATTCATCTGGTCATCTCATTTTTTTTTTGTTTTTTTGTTGGTAAAAATAAATAAATGAGACTTAATACTGAAAAACGAAGCTTTTCTTTTAGTCATTTTTTGCAATATATGAAGGTGATAGAAACTAGCTTAACACAACTTTAACATGTATTAACTTGTCCTATAATATCTACATGCAACAGCACAACTCAACTTGCAGTTTGTTGACTAAAGGGAGGAAGTCTCTTGTTTTCTGTTTGTTGGCTAAACACAAAGCTCGTCGTAGCGGATTCCGACTGGGCGGAAGTTCAGCGAGCAAGTACAAAATAGGCTATGTGTATGATGCGTTTAAAGACGGATCGGGAAATAGCCTACATCACAGCATAAAAACGGATTTGAAATAATAATACAAAAACTTATTTGCTTTCTTTTTAAAATATAAAATTTCAATAAAAGTAATGTATTACTGTACTGCACTTTCCTAGTTTGTTAAAAACAAAAAAACAGATAGCCTACAGTGAAGAAAATAAAAAAAAAAAAAATCTCTAACTTAAAGGGGTGCTTTGAATCAGTTTGGGGATGCTTCAGCGCCTACAAAAAGAGGCTAAAAAAACCTATGTTATCTGTGATCTTTTACATTGAATTGCTGTTTGTTTACCCTCCTGTCTGCTTTGACAGCTATAGTTAAGTTTCACTTTACCCAGAAATGTCCCGTTTCCATTTATCAGAATTTAAGTAGCCATAACTTGCACGTCAATAACAATGACACTAAAAACAATAGCAGCCTAATAACAGCAGACAATTAGCCTACATTTGGACTATGTAGCACATTTTTTTGTTTATATAAAAAATAAAAAATTTTAAATGCGGGTTAGCATCGGTTCCAGGTTTCCATGTCATAAAAAATTACACTATCTTGCTGTACCTTTCTGATTTTTGAACGCAATACTGTAGACGTTGTCATCCACTCGTTTCAATGGACCGCAGTCTCCTCCACCGGACTTACGGCGGACACGGAAATGCGCCTCCACTTTCTTTCTGTTCTGGCCCCCCAGAAACCTTTGACACTCGAAGAAAACGGGATATAGGTAATTCTCCATAATTATCGCTTCAGGTTCAAACGTCTCACACAATAGTATGTGCGTTCTCTTCTGAGAAGTAGTTTCTTTTCCTGTAGCCTATTAACATTCTGGAGCTCCGCCTCCGATAACAAAATAAAAAAAGAAATGCATGGACGAGTCACAGCGGTCACATGTCAATCCAGCTGTATTATTTTATAAAATTCCACTGCATTTTATTGCTGTCATTAAAGGACCTGCTGAGATCTTTTCAGTAATCGTCTTGTTAACTCAGGTGAGAATGTTTACGAGCACAAGGCTGGAGATCATTATGTCAGGCTGATGGGTTAGAATGGCAGACTTGACATGCCAGAAGGAGGGTGATGCTTGAAATCATTGTTGTGGCTACTAAGATTGCACCTAAATCAACAATTTATAGGATTATCAAGAACTTCAAGGAAAGAGGTTCAAATATTGTTAAGAAGGTTTCAGGGCAAGCACCAAGATCGCCTCCTAAAGAGGATTCAGCTGTGCGATCGGAGTGCCACCAGTGCAGAGTTTGTTCAGGAATGGCAGCAGGCAGGTGTAGCAGACAGGGGCAGCAAAGAAGCCACTTCTCTCCAAAAAAAAACAAACATCAGGGACAGATTGATTTTCTGCAGAAAGTATGGTGAATGGACTGCTGAGGACTGGGGCAAAGTCATATTCTCCCATGAAGCCTCTTTCCGATTGTTTGGAGCATCTGGAAAAAGGCTTGTCCGGAGAAGAAAAGGTGAGCGGTACCATCAGTCCTGTGTCATGCCAACAGTAAAGCCTCCTGAGACCATTCATGTGCGGGGTTGCTTCTCATCCAAAGAAGTGGGCTCACTTACAATTTAGGCCAAAAACACAGCCATGAATAAAGAAGGTTAACAAAGCTGTCTTGCAAAATATAAACTATTGGAATGATAAAAAATTACTTTTAAACACATAATCAGTAAAATAAAATAAAAAATTGTCTATCAAAAAAAACAACCTTCAAGACGGATTGAAGTTAAACAATGAAGTACGTTGATTGGCTTTTATTTATTAGACATTTTATAAAAATATAAGTGTGTGAATATACACTTGGAATACTCAGACAAACTTGTAGAACAAGTAAAAAGAGAAAATAATTACTTCTATTGAGCTGCAGCAAAGAGGACTGCATTTTTTAATGTAAATTAGGGAAAAATCTAAATCCTATAACAAATAGAATAACACACTTTAAAAGAATAACATTGCTGTTCACCTCAGCATGTCTATTTCTCGTGTAAAGAGTGGACCAAAAAAAGACTTGAAAAACCCCAACTATACACAAAGTTTCAACAAGTTTAAGTTGTTTTGTATTTTAACAACATGAAAGCTTTACTGCCACAAATTTATCAGCTCTGCAGAACATGTTGTGTAAACACTCTCCTCCTTTAGCCCGAAGCCGGGATAAAGGGGCTGAGAGAACGTGGTCTGTTCTCTATGGAGCAGGGTCATACTTCCAGAGATGCTGTAAAAAGCCAGAGTGCCTGCCTTGTAGTCCAGGAACACGCCGATGACGGGGGCACGAGGACCCGAGATGTTTTTTTTCACCAAACTGTGTCTGAAAATAAAAGTATCTCTGTAGCACTCCAAGCTCCATGATACATCATTATACCCAAACTGTGACTCAGTCGAGGATCTTCTGATGTCTTTATACGCCACAGCTACTGCACAAGGAGAACCTTTCAAACTGACCTCCCAGTAGCACCGCTCTGAGAGCGCCTCTCTGCAGAGCACCTGCTTCACACTATCAAACCTCTCGGAGTGACCAGGATAGTAGTGGGGTTTGTATGCCATCGACACCCGCCGATTCTCTTCTGAGATGGACAAATAACGGCTGACTGTGTCGACATCGAGGCTGAGGAAACGGCAATCTGGAGAAAACAAATGTGCATAATTCATAATTTAATGCATTATTGAAAGAACAAATTATACTATGCAAATGTAACTTTTTTTTCATCATTTTGTCTCGTCATTTGGGTCTAAACTGCTTCTATTAACACTCCAAATAATAAAAAGCATCCCTGCGTTCCCCCCCCCCCCCCCCAAGTTTTAATCCAAATCTTGCATTTCTACTTGTCAAGTGCAAAGTGCTTTATTTTGACAATATAATAAGCAAAAGTTGCAAATAATCGCCCCACACCTGTCAAACTCCACCCACCTATTTCATGCTAATTGTGTAGAAAACTGACAGTCGGAGGTGAGTATGCAAAAATTGTAATCAAGAGTAGCTATTTCAACATATTTAAACTCAAATAAATAAAGTAGCGCTCCAAAAAAAGTCATGAGAATAGGAAAATAAAGAATTTTGTTTAAAAAAAAAAAAGCTCTACTTGTGTACTGAGTAACTGAGGTTGATCTATATTTTTGTCTGTCCTATAAAAATATAAAGTTATGGGAAAATTCAGGTAAAGACTACAATGAAAAACACTTTAATAAATGACCTAAAAACTAATTTTAAGAACAAGAAACACTTTATTAAGTATTTTTCCTCCCCAAAATAATACCAATTGGTCTTTGTCAGACACTTGACATGCCTAGCAATCACTACCCACTGGCGCCATCTTGAATGTCAGTGTTTCAAGTGGCTAGGGAAAGCCGCAGTAGATCTACTGAAGAAGTCAAAGTTGAAGAATTACAGTCGAGTCGCAAGTACCAACTTATTCCTTACAGGGACAAAGTTGTGACACAGCCTCAGCAACCTACCCCTTTATGGTGCTAAAACAATTATTCTTTTACTTTTAAAGAGAGGAAATATATCCTCTTGGGTCACAATACCTAAATAATGCATCTGTACAGCAGCGTACTTTAGACAAACCACAACAACAGATAGCAGTGATCAACAAGAAATATCTTTTGTGTGTCCATATGGTGTCATATTTTACATTAGAACGGGATTTCCCTAATAATCTTGCATCTCATCTTTTAAGGAAACCTAGTTATTGCACCAAGAGTCTCCACTGTTTAACATCAGAGATAACAAAATAAAAAAAACATAATGTGAAGGAAAACAGGCTATGGTGGCTGATATCTGTCAGGTTTCTTTATTACTCCTCAAACTGAATCACGAAGTGATCACGGTGAGCGTTTAAAAGTTTACATATTCAAATATTAAATTTCCCAAATTTTTATTTCCTATTCAAACCTGATATTTAGTACTTCGTATGATTAAAATCTTTCTCTGACCTATGGTTTAAGATGCAACTTCTCGCATAATTATTTTCTGTTTGCAATGGTCAGATGTCCACAAATACGGTGGTGTTGAGGTTAAGACAAAGGCCATGGACCCGTTTTTGCAGAGCAGCAAGTTTGACTCTTGTTTTCAAATTTTTTTATTTCATTCTTTTATTATTTACTTATTTAAACCATCGCTTTGGTAAGATTTTAATGTCTTGGAGACGTGTTAACTGGGATTAAAATAAGGCAGTTTGGAATAATTTATTGCAGTGCTGAAAGGGAACTTTATGTTGGGCAGGGCCATTTCTCTCCCAAACTCAGCGTTGCCATGGTTACACGACGCTGTCCTCACTTTCTCCGCCCAGCAGGAGAAGGCAGGCGGTCTTTGGGCTTTACGTACCGCAGCTCTTTAACACAGACTCAAAGCCAGCAGTTCTGATTAGGGCTGTGAAACTAGTGTGCAGAACTCGGCCCCGCTCAATTATTTGTCTTTTTTGAGCAAAGTCTGTTATCAATAATACATTTACGCATTTTAAAACCATGTCAACAAAGCAGAAATGAGCACATGTCCCCCTTTAAAGAGCTCTTAGCCATCCAATTCCCTGTATCTTAAAAACAGGTAAGGAGAGGGGACACTGATTCACTCTTTTTCAGAGATAAGTAAATCTGCGTGTCATTGGCGTAGCAGTGGAACGAAACCCCATGCCTATGCAAAGTAGCACCTACAGGATGGACGTAAACTGAAAACAAAATGGGTCCTAGGATCGCACCCTGAGGAACCCCCATTTCAGTGGTGCCGAAACCAAATTGAACTAGTTACTACCCACCTCTGGCCCCGTAACAGGATCGTGGTGTGGTCTCCAACTGCTAATTTGAAAAAAAAAGTGAGAGCCCTCTAAACAGCTCATTCTTAAAGGGACCGAAATTGTTAAAAATTAAGTCTGTGAGATTGTTTTACGTGAGAGTGAGTTTGTGTAAAGAACTTCATTTACATGTTTTGTATAAATCATATACCTTTTATAACCAATTTAAAAAAGGTATAATATATCCCCCTTAAAATATTTTACTTACAGAGCAAAAACTGTTCCCTGGTCTCTGGCACAGGGGGCAGCACGACATTAACAGCAGACACTAAAAAAAAGAAAGAAAAGATCCTCAATTTCACCCCGCCCTGAGAAAGGCAATCTAGACAGAAATTAAAGAATATATCAAGATTTTTATACAACCCTCATTTACCTCTGGCAGTAAAGTTGGGCCAAGAGTTCTTCAGGAGGTCCTCTACTTTTTTTTTCAGGGCATCTATAAACTGAGATGCCGCTTCCATCGAATCATGAGGATAAACAGAAGCGCCAGGTGGCAGATCTGGAGATCCGCATGTGGTGGAGAGAGCTGGGAAAGTCTGAAGGAAGAAAAACAGATGATCTTCAATAAAAGAAAAAGATACTCAACTAGGACTGCTACCACAGTTCTTAGGCCTACCGACATTTATATAATTTCTGAATTTAAGCATCAGTAGTTAAATGGTCTAAACTGTGGTCGTCTTGGAAATCAAAGAAACAAAAAATTTGCAGATATCAGATTACTAACTGAATGACATAACTGTTATATTTCCATTTCCCAAGTATAAAATGTACACTATTCGGGCTACCGTGTTATGTCACAATGTCGACGAGAAAAATAGTTCAACATTTTTATTATTGAGGTTATTTTTTTCTTTTTTATGCTTTGTTTTATTCTTAAAATGGTCTCTGTATCTTTTTCTGGTTGCTCTACCTTTCTGGCCCTGATGCACATGCACAGCCGTGGCAATCTGGGTCGATAATCAAAATAATCTTTTGTTGTAGCCCTACCATGTCGTTTTAAGGTGCTTTTACCACCCTCTGGTGGCCACATGCAAGGTGTACCTTACCTTTCCTTCGATGACCACTGGAGTTTGGCACCAGCTGCACTCAGACTCTACAAGGATAAGTATCATAAATGAAGGATGTTCTATAGCTGTAGGCATTATTAACTGCCTAAGTAAGAGGAACTCAAACATGTCCCGTTTCCATGTATCCGTCCATTGCATATCCAGCCTATTGGGGTGGAGCACGAAATGCAACAGTAGCTTTAGATTTGTTTTGGATCATTGTGTTGGAAAAGTGCAGGAAGACCAAGTACACGGAGGGATGGCAGCATCTTCTCCTTAAGTAAAGAGCAGTACATTGTTGAATTCATGATACCATCAATGAAATGCAGCTCCCCAGCGCCAGCAGCACTCATGCAGCCCCACATAAGGACACTGCTACCATCATGTTTCACTCTAGGCACCATGTGTTTTTCTTTGAAATTCTCACCTTTACAACCCCATACAGTTTTTAAACCATTAGTTCCAAAAACGGTGATATTGTCTCATCACTCCAGGGTATAGAGTCCCAGTAGACTTAATTTTTTTCAGCATGGGCCCTAGCAAATTCTAAGCGTGCTTTTTTGTGCATGGGCTTTAGGAGAAGCTTCCTTCGTGGACGATATACCCATGCATGGTATTCCAATGCAATAGGGATGTGTATTGGCAAGAATCTGGCGATACAATATGTATCACGATAGAGTAAGAACAACACAATATATTGCAATAAATCACAATACGATGAGTAAAACTGTATTTTCTGATTTTCAAAACTGAATTTAACTGTAGAAAACCTGTCACAGGATCCTAAACAGGGCTGCACGGTGGTGCAGTGGTTAGCACTGTTGCCTTGCAGCAAGAAGGTCGTGGGTTCGTATCCCGGCCCAGGGTCTTTCTGCATGGAGTTTGTATGTTCTCCCCGTGTATGCGTGGGTTCCCTCCGGGTACTCCGGCTTCCTCCCACAGTCCAAAAACATGCATGATAGGTGAATTGACCATTCTAAATTGTCCGTAGGAATGAATGTGAGCGTGAATGGTTGTCCGTCTCTCTGTGTTGGCCCTGCGACAGACTGGCGTCCTGTCCAGGGTGTACCCTGCCTAACGCCTGTTAACTGCTGGGATAGGCTCCAGCTGCCCCCGCAACCCTGAATTGGAAAAGCGGCTAAGATAATGGATGGATGGATCCTAAACACTCCAATCTGTTTCATCCATAACGCATCCAGTTTTCTTACTAGTTCTAGTTGATCCACTGGAACGAAGGAGATAAAAAAAGCCACCAACTACTTTCAATTTTACTGCCAAAATGACTGATGTCTCAGAATTCCATTGAAATTCTAAAAAAAAAAAATGTACAAAAAATAGACTATTTGCTCTTGAATATCAATAAAAGAAATATATTGTACCAATATATCGTGACATAAAATATCACGATATATTGGCATATCAATATTTTCTTACATCCCTACTCTGCAGTGTGGCATAAGGTGTCACAGGAAATGGTCCCTCCAGTTTGGCTTTAGTTAACTGCAGTGAACTTGCATGGCAATTTTCTTCAACCCTTCTCATCCGAAGACGCTCCTGTCGAGATGTTAACTTCCGTGGATGGGCTAGACGTCGCTATAAAGATGGTTGCACTTCCATTTTGCTAACATTTTTGGATCACTTTTGCTACAGTATTTGGACTGATATGTAAAGCTTTGCTGATCTTGTTGCCCTCACGTTTCTTGTGAGGGCTAATTAAACAGTCCGTAGGCAGAATTAAAAGGGTCAGCGGTGATCCGACCTGCATGCCACAGTGTCCTGGAGGTGTACAGATCCGGGATGGATGGTAAACTACAGCCAATCACCTCCTCACATGGTGCAGTCTTTGTCTCTGATGGTGGGCCCAGCATACCACACGATGGAGGAGGTCAGAATGGACTCAATAAGCACAGTGTAGAATTGGATCAACGTCCGTTCCAGCAGTTTGAATTTCTTCAGCTGCCTTAGGAAATACATCCTCTGCTGGGCTTTCTTGGTGATGGAGGTGATGGTGGTCATGAGTTATGGTGATATTTAGGGAGCGGAATGAATCCACAGTGGTCATGGGGGTAACAGACAGGATGATGTGGAGGATTGGGGCTGTTTGCTTTCTGAATTCCACAATGATCTCCACTGTCTTTTTGGTGTTCAGTGCCAGGTTGTTATGGCTGCACCAGGGCGTCAGGCGTTCAATCTTCATCCTGTACGCAGACTCATCCCCACCCGAGATGAGCCCGATGACAGTGGTGTCGTCTGCAAATTTGATTAGGTTGACAGACTGCTGGTTGGAGGAGCAGCTATTCGTGTACAGTG
Source organism: Apricaphanius iberus (assembly GCA_028564705.1). NCBI lineage: Eukaryota > Metazoa > Chordata > Actinopteri > Cyprinodontiformes > Aphaniidae > Apricaphanius > Apricaphanius iberus. The sequence continues at coordinate 943,856 of JAPXFQ010002963.1, read as the reverse complement.
AAAAAAGCAGAGGGGAAAGTACACAGCCCTGGGGGGAGCCAGTGCTAATGGTTCAGTAATGCAAGACAACATTCCCCAGCCTCACATGCTGCTTCCTATTGTTCAGAAAGTCAGTAATCCACCTGCAGATTGGATCAGGCACTTTTATCTGGGAGAGCTTGCCCTGGATGGGTTCTGGTCGGATGCTATTGAAAGCGGAGCTGAAATCCATGAACAGGATTCTAGCGTAGGTGCCCGGAGAGTCCAGGTGTTCTAGGATGGGGTGAAGACCTGTGTTGATTCCATCATCAACAGACCTGTTGGCTCTGTAGGCAAACTGCAGTGGGTCCAGGAGGGGGGTAGTGATGGATTTGATATCCAATGAATCATTGTAGATGAGATTATTAGGCTTATTATTTGGTCAACTTTGGACATACACCAATGTTATACGTGCCAATACGTGTCATTTGCCTAACTAAAAATTAGTCCCCGACTTTTATTCATCTGACTCGCCTCGAAGCATGGATCTGGAACAAGTCTCCTTGAAAGAGGTTGGACTCTTTTCCACACTGGAGTTTCCCCCGCTGAAAGGCACACAGCTGGTGGGCATACTTGTTGCCCCCCCATCTAGGTGCCTGTACTAGGGTTAGGCATCAAGAATTGAGCATCAACTGAAACTGGGGCTAACTTTCCAATTCTCATGGAATTGCTCTTTTTAAAAAAAATTCCGATTCCAAGTCCGCTGACCAGAAGAAGAACCCACCATATACGAACCAATAAAAATCCTCCAGAAGCGGTAGCATCACTGCAATCATGCAAAGTGTGTTGAGGCACTAAGATGTGGCGTCACATTAGCAAATAAAACAACAACACGACTCATCATAAGAAAATTAATACCCTAGCTTGGCTTTAAATAGCCCATTTTACTGTCACGTGGACTGCATCATCTTGTTTTTTTTCTTTAGTCAAAATAGAGTAGACATTCTTGATGGTCTACAGCTGAAAAAATACTTGTTTTTTAACCTTGCGTTGCCACAAGCAGCATCTTGTACTTGCTTTGCATGTATACTGCAAATTCCTTGTAGCTGGGCAAGATTTATTGTCTTAAATCAAGCCAAATTATTCTCTCCATCTCGTTTTGAGCATTACAAGCTAGCTTTTAGTTTCATGTTTTAGATGATTAGACTTGTTTCAAGTAAATGTTACTTTTTTCTTATTTAGTCCGTATATCTAAAATTTAACTATTTTACATTTATTTCAAGCAAAATTATTTTTGAGATGCCATTTAAAAGAAAAATCTTTCAAAATAAGACACATTCACTTATTTTCAGCTTTATTTAGGCCTAGAAATTATTCTTATTTCACGACATCTTAGTAAGAAAAATGTACTTACTGCATGGACAGATAAGTTCACTTGTTTCTAGTACATTTTTGCAGTGTAGTACTGAGGAATTCCGCTACGTGGCAGAGGACAGAACCCAGATTGGATAGAGTTCAGAAGAAGAAAACACAAAAATGGCGACCATAGGAGATCAAGAGCAGGTTAATATTCAGATAACAGGAAAAAAATGGTATGTAAGATCGCTATTGTTGCCTTATTTCCTACTGGTTTTGCTGCCATGACCTGGTTATCTACAGACAGTCATATAGCGCCCTACACTCTGCCCTACTCGTCACTCGCAATAGCACTTGTGAAAGATATGCTGTTTGGTTCACATAAACTACAGACGTGACTCCTTTTTTGGAATTACATCCGCTGGGTCAGCATTGAAGTCACTGACAGCTCTTGCCAGAAGCTTTGAATACTTTAATGTGGCACTATAAAGAACAAATAAAAAACATCTGGTACCTGAATGAAATGAATGTGGTCACTGGTAAGAGAAAGCTTCTGAAGGTCATCATCTCGTTTCCTTAGCTTGGTGATCTCCTCCTTTAGCAGGAGCTGCAGCTCTTCAGCCTCAGCAACAGCCTCTTTCTCTCTCTTGTTGATCATCTGCTTTGCCCAAGTGCGTCTTATTTGGATGGAGGAAATCAAAGAATCGATGGTCTCGTCAACAGCGTCCACTGCCCTCAGACTACAACTCTGATTATACAAAGATGAGCATCAAACACTTGATTTTTATTCTTGATATTAAGCCAAAGTGAGCAACAAGGGACACCTTAAAGGTGCTCTCATATGTACCCCCCCCCATTCACAAAAAAAAGATAAATGAGGAAAAAAGCTAAAGATTGATGCAAAAGCAATACACTGAATGTGAAGGAAAAAAAAGACGTGATTACTCCTACTGTTTTGCTTCGTGAAAACTTACTGCAAGTCAATATGGATATGTTAACCATAACACAAAATCGGCATCAATTAAACGTTTACACATTTAAATCATCATAAATTTCCAACCTTGAAATCCTTGAGAGCTTGGTTCAACTCTTTCAGCTCGTCTTCTCTATCCTTTAGACTCCTCTGGACATTGCTTTGATTAACAATCAGCTTTTTCTAAAAAAAAAAAATATATATATATATATATATATATATATATATATATATATATATAAATATATATATATATATATATATCAAAAAAGAAATTTAGAGGCAAGAAATTGAAAGATATAGGCTTTGGTAAACATTTGTAAACACTTTCTAGCTTCCTGTTGCATGCACTCTGCAGAGTTTCTCCTACTACCTGCTTTGTGGCTCTTTCTGCTGCAACTGAAGCCGTATAGTGTCCCCGGTGTTTATCTATACAGCACAGATAGCAGATACAGCGCTTGTCAGTCTGACAGTAGACCTCCATCAGCTTGTTGTGCTTCGTGCACATCTTTTCCTTCAGTGGGACTGTAACCAAGACCAACTGGTGCGTCTTCAGCACCGGAACTGTGTAGTGAGGCGCCAAGTGAGAACTACAGTATGATGCCAGGCACGTTAGACACGACATGGAGGCCTTGTTTCTTCTGGAATCGCAGCAGAAATCACAAGCGACGTCTTCTGGACCAGCACAGGTCCGACCGGCAGAGGGAGAGGGCTCAATGGTGCCTTCTCCCTTCAGCTTCCCCACAACCTGAATAAAATATTGTAGGTTGTGAGAGGACAACAAAACAAAAAGAAGCTAAAAAGTTGCGGCTGGATGGAAAACTCATCTGACATCTTGCAAATATAACGTTTCTGCACCAATAGATAAATAAAACGCACCAAGATGACTTAGCCTGTCTCCTCAGAACAGGGGTGGAAGAGGGGCCTGTAGAGCTACAATAATGAGGAATTCAGTCCCAAGAAAATGCAGTTCCACCTTCTGTAGTCCAAGAGTGAATTATTTAGATTTAAAAAGGAACATTTCCACATTAAAGGGATATTCCCCCTCTAGATTAAAATTTGTCTTTTGCCATATTTCCCAGAGTTCAGTAAGTGAGAAAAAAAGCATTCTGTACCCAGCACAGCAATTCCCCTGAAATGAGGGCCCAGGTTTTTGCAGTTTTTCAGCTGGAGCAGTTCTATTCCAGATTCAAAAAAAAGTAATTAAATCAATCTTTACTGAAATTTCAAAAAACTTAAATGTTTTTAAAAATCCCAGAGGTGGTTTTAGTTGGTCTGCAACAAGTAAGCAATAACTTAGTCCAGATTTGAATCGCCTGTTGTAGTTTTTAAACTAGAGCCAGGGGTGGTTCTAGGGTGGGGCCACAGGGGGCACTGGCCCCCGCTGAAATCTGATTGGCCCCCTGAGGTGCCCCTGACCTGTCACTCATCTGTCCTTCGCACAAAGATCAAGATCAAGTTATAAGTAGTAGGTGCAATTCAAAATCCAAACACTAGTGGTGCTAATGAGCTAAATAGTAATTTACCTTTATGCATTTATATCCGATTTAATTTGTTTTTTGTAAACAAGAAAAAGAAAAAAAAAACAGCGAAATATTTACCAATTATATTGAATACAAACATATGAAATGTAAAGAGCAAAACATTTGACCCATTAATATATTCAGGAGTCATAGTCAAGTGTTAGCTGCATGTATGCAAACAAATAAAATTAGGAATTGAGAGGCAATTATACAATGCAAGACATCATGCATTGATACTATAATACAAATGCTTTTGAGCATTCCTGAAATATTAACTCCAATATTTTACAAAAGTTGTTACCATGTTTTGACAAAAATATAGTCTTAATCATGCAACAGTCATGTCAGATTATCAGGACAGACATAGTTGAGTAGTACCTTTTGCCATTTTATTTTAGAGATTTTTTTTTTTTAAGTTATCCAGTTAAGGTGGAGTCATTGTCTAGAACAGAAAATTAGCATTTAATTGAGCTTTCTTTTATATTTACCAGTAATAATTAGGCCAGTTATAAAAAAAAAAAAAGATTGTTAATAAACAGAAGTTAATAGGGATGTGAATCTTACAACAACTCACATTTTGATTCCTATTCGTGGAGTGATGATTCGATGCAGAATTGCTTCTCAATTCAAAACTGATTTTTGATTCAAGATCGATTCACAGTCAATACTATTAGGGAAAAAAAGGTGCCAATTTGTAGGGCTGGGACAATATGGTTTTCTCCTGATTCAGTTATATTTTGATTATTATTTGTAAGTGCTGTTTAAATTTCAATTAAGATTATTCAGTATTGCAGATTTTTTATTTACTATAGTATTGAAAATCTATATAATTTTCTGAATATTCTACTTCTATTCGACTTTCTGAAGTAAACTGCTACATACCTATATATAGGCTACATATAATAAAGTGAACTTAAACTTTTTTTCAAAGCCTGGGCTGGATGTAAAAAAAAATAATAATTTAAATAGATTAAAAATCATTAAGAAAAGAATCGAGATTCTTATGTGTATCGATTTTTCTCCCCAACCCTTCTGGTTGGTTTTTATTTCGCCCACAAAACACAAATAGAAAAATCTAATACTATGTGTGGCTTTAAAATAATTTATATAATGCTTAAATTTCTTTAAATGCTTTTTGTGTTTGTCAATATACACTAAAAATGTAACCAAAATGATATTCAACTGCTTCAAGATTATGTGAGTTAAAGCCATCTGCCTTACCAAAAGCCACTTTTTGTAAGGATGTATGTCTAATACTTGGTCCCTTTATAATGAGGCCCCTTGATAGCCCCACATTGAGGAAAAAACCTAGATCCGCCACTATCTAGAGCAGATAAAGATGCTCAGAGTCTGATCAAATGTTTGGTGTAATTGCCATTTAGCCATTTCCCGAATGGGAAGCTAGAAAACTAAAACCGACTTCAGCTTGGTGTAGCCTACATGCTTGAGCTCTTTATAAACCTCAGCAACTTGACCTCGAACTGTTTCATAAAACAGTAAACAACAACGTAAAAGTGAGTGTAAGGGCTTCACCTCAGCCAGGATGATGTTCCTCCCCAGAACAGGACGAGGCTGGAAGACCTTCCTGCACTGCGGGCAGCTGTACCGACCCGTTACCGCCTCCTCCTCCTCCCGCCAGCAGGCTTCAATGCAGCTCCTGCAGTAGCTGTGTCCGCAGGGGACGGTGACAGGCTCTCTGAAAAGGTCCAAACACACCGAACAGCAGAACTGACTTTGGTCCAACTCGGTTCCAGGCTGCTGCTGCTGCGGCTTCTCTGCCATTTTGAAAAAGAAAAAAAAACTCAGGTGTGCAGAATTACCGCTTAAAAAGCCTACTATGTGGCTCGTGAGAGTTCCTTGTACTTTCCACCAGTTGGAATTTTTGGACACAGGGCCTTTTCAGAAGTAATATTTACGTTTATGGCACGGATAGCCAAAAAGGCAGATGATTTGATTAGTTTTGACTTCAATCGAATTATATAATTGGACAGGTGCCGCTATGAAAACAACCTGTCCCGCCCCTGATAAACTGTATACATTTCTAATAGTCCTGACAACATTTCTGGACATTATTTTTTGGCATTTTGGTAGATTTGAGTAAAAAAACATGAATTTTCTACCAAAAAGCGTTAGTGTGGCGCCCTCTTCAGGGAATTTAACAAACCAGCGTATTGACATATGGGACAGTCTGAAATTATAGACGAATGCTGAGGGAAATTAGGTGAATATCTACTGTAGCCTACATAACCCAATGAAGTATTCCACAATGTCTGGTGACTTAACATTGCGCCAACTGGCTGAGAAATGTAGTTTTACAATAAAGTAGGTTCATTTATGTATGGTACGTTGTAAAAATCCTGAATATGTAATATAGTTCACAAAGAAATGCACAGAATTTCATAATAAAACAACAAAGAAACCGTTACCAACATATTTGGTAATTTACTATATTTTGTTTCATCTGAGTTTCACCTTTCACTAACTTGTGTACTTCCTCTGTTTTTTGGCCACATGGGTTATCTGATTGCTACCCTTTTGTTCTTCTCCATTATAATTCCAATAATTATTGTCAACAATATTACAGCCATGTGAGCAGATTTCAAGGTAAATTCTCTCAATTAATAAAATACCAAGCTGTGACTCCGAAATCAACTCTGAAGTGAACTTTTTGATATTGTTGTTCATGAAAGACTTTGTTTTCAACAAACTTAAAGTAAAGTGATCAAAAAAGGTATTGGCCTTTTAGCCCTTCTATTGGTTTGTGAGTGATTTCAAACACAAGAAAAAAAATAATAGGAATTCAGAATATTCTTTTGTATTTTGGGTGCACAATGGTTACATTTGTCAGCAATGTTGTCATGCTGCAAGGAGGTCCTGTTTTCGAGTCGTGGCTAATGGCGTTGCGTCAATCTGTCAACGTCAAAACGGAGAAGCATAAACAAGGCTTTAGGATCATTCTACACGAAGTTTGCATGTTCTCCCATGTGTGGGTTCTATCCGGGATACTTTGACTTCCTCCGACAGAAAGTACAATTATTACATTAATTGGCTTCTTTAAATGGCCCTCAGGTATGAGTGTGTGCATCCATGGCTGCCTGTCCCTTGTGTCTCTCTGTTGCCGTGATTTAGATACAGTAGGCGGTTGTCAAGGATGTACCCTGCCTTGAGATGAGGGTTTTGTGACCTTACGGAAAAGTCACATAGGTATGAACATGTTCTTCACAAGGGATCACCCATTTTGTTCCTGGTAAACCGTATGTGCACGACACGGCCTTTGCATGCATTGGTTTCACATATTCTTCACATGTAATCACACAAGCTTCAAATTTATTTACACATAGGTTTGACTAATTGTTTTCACAGGCAGGTCTTGTGTGTAAAATAGTATGTTATACATGTGGTTTCACAGTTTACTATCATTGAAAAGTTCTAAATTCCCATTGGAAATGTGGGCAAATCAAATAAAACTTGATTTATAGAGTGCTTTTCATACTGCATTTCAAAGTGCTTCATAGATTAAAAGCAGATTCCTAGAGATAAGAAGGCCCAAGACCATTAAGACACGTATGAACCATTAAAAGAACCTTAAAATCAATCCTGAAACATACGAGGAGCCAGTGCAGATATTTTAAGGCCGGTGTAATATGCCTCCGCCTTCTGGTCTTCTTCAGGGCACGTACTGCTAAATGTCGTAGAAGCTGTAAACCTGAGGCAAAACACAGGTGGTCACATGTTTTTCACACATTTTGCCTGTATTTTTTATTTTTTTTTTACATATATTAGAACTGTGTTTAATCTGCTATGCTGATTTGTGGCAATTAAGAGTCCTTGTTTGCACCGCTACGGAAGTTTGAATAACTGTGCAATCACAGTTAAACAAAACTAGACAGTACTTTTGTAAAAATTGCCGTCACTTGTCAGCGAATATAGCAAGTCTCTGATCACTGAAAAATATGAAAATATCGTCCCAATCCGATCTGGAGATCGGGATATATATATCTATATATATATAGATATATATAGATATATAGATATATATACATATATATATCTATATATAAGTTTTCGACTTTAATGGTTTACATTTTATTTTGCAATATAAAAACAATAATGGTTAGTTAACACCGCACGGTTTGTCCGCGTCAAACAACGCGGACAGAGCGGCTTTGATGCCTTAAAATGTTTAGGCTGAAGCTTGCAAGGCTCGTGGGCTGCCAGATGTTTTAAACACTAGCGGATCATGTTTGGTGGGACAACATTGACGTCGGGCGACGTCACTATAGTGAGACACTCTGATTGGTTGATGCGTTGCGTCAAGAGCATTAAGATCGTCAAAAGTTCAGTTGGCTGAAGAGCTGCGTTGATAGCTTCCGGTACTTTGAAGCTTGAAACGCAGGAAAAGTTTCAAAATGTGATGCTGCCAACGCACACAAAGCGCCGCAGAGACTCGGACTCTTTCCGCTCTTGACGCTGAGGTTTGGGGCGGTGTGAATGCATCATAAGAAATTTCAAATATTTCAAAAAGTTATTTGCAAAGCTCTTGAACTCTGTTCTTTGTGTTGAATTTATTTATAGTATAAGACAAATCACAGTAAATAAAGGTCTACATATGAGAAATCACAGTAACAGCATGCTTCAATGACCATTTCATAGATTCAATGCAAAATGTTCAATATTTTTATTAATACATCAGAAAACTAACAAAAGTTTTATTTCAAAACTACTTTTTTCTTACTTTTTGTAATTGAGGGTAGGCTTTTCAAAATGTACACAAAACAGATTTTCTTTTCCCCACTGTTCCCTAATTTCTGCAGCCCATGATCGCTAAAGAAAAATAAACATTCTTTCTCTTTGTGAACCCAGGCTTTTCATCACATATCAATATAAACACGTTAGCTCCTCCTAGAGGCATTCTATGTTCAGATTACTACAATTTCCCATTGAACCTCGTAGTAGATAATAAGGACACTCACTGAGTCTTTCTAATTTTTTTCACCCTGTACACTTGAGCCAGACTTGGCACAACTATCCCAGACTGCTTTTTTGGATTCGTCAAATGCATCCCTTATAGTTTTTGCTCCTGCAGCTGCATTGTATCCCACCAAGCTTCCCTGTAGGCCTCCACTTAGAGCAGCTATGGAGATTAATTTGGTTTGGGCTGCTAAATTTTGTGGTAAATCCCCTGAAAATCCTGAAGTACCAACAAAGGTTTTAATGTGCTCGGACACACCAAGGAAGGCTCCTAACACGGCACCTGTTGCAGTAGCCACTAACTGCAACATTAACTTCTCCATCACACTACTTTTAGCTCTGTTTCTCGCCTCCTCTGGTGATTGATTAGTTGAGGATTGCATCATATTTGCCTCCTCTTCCTGTATCTGGTTTTTAACCGCTTCCAGCATCTCGTTAGTGTAGTACCTTCCATCATTTGCTTCACTTATCTTATCAATGGTTTTCAGAAGTTCTGCCACTTGGAACTGATTGTTTCTGTAATGGTCTCCTGCATCACGGTTCCAGTATTTATTATCTACTACATGGCACCTGCCTCCACATTTTTTCACCAGGTTGCTTAGTTCTTCATTGCGATGGACAAAGTCCTCGATTCTCGTGTCCTCCGGGAGCTGGTCTCCATGGGTGAAGACAACTGCAGCAAATTTCAGAGCATCATCAGAGATGGTTTCACATATCTTTTGAATGACGTCTTTCTCTTGCTTCGTAAATTTCTCGACTTTAAGAACAATGAGAAAAGCGTGGGGTCCAGGAGCGCACTCTGTGATGCACCTCACTATCTCTTAAGCAAGACTTCAGAGTCAGATGTGTCAAAAACACTGTGACAGTCAATTAGAGTGAGGTTCCTGCCATTAACAGGCCTGGTTTCTACTTCAGACAGACTTCCTTCAGAAACAGGTAAATGGCTAACTTCGAAGTATTTGCCTCCTAGTATGGTGTTAGCCAGGCTGCTTTTCCCACATCCAGTTTTCCCCAGGAGGACAATCCTCTTCGAGTCGGATGCTACAAGACAAAATTAGTAATAAGTGAAGGAGATTTAGATTACATTGTTTTAACTCACTGCTCAGCAAATATCTCTTTCAAACCTATATATTTGTGATCCTGACAAAGATTGTTTGAAGCATTAAAGCTTTGCAAATACGCATGTTTGAAGTAGCACATAATGGCAACAGCCAAAGAAAAATAACTTTTACAAATTTTATATTATTATTATTTTTTATTATTATTTATTTATATTATTTGTTTAAACATAAGGATCAATCTCTCTTGAGTCAATATACTTATAGCCATCTTTTATTTTTATTTTAGTGCATTATTTTGACTGCTGGGGAGAACTTTTCAATGTGTTTCACCCATGAATCACTTTTAAACATATTGTTTTTTAGCTGTATGGAATGAATGCAACTATAAACTTCACGGCGGGGCAGTCGGTAGCACTGTTTCCTTTTCAGCAAGAAGGTCCTGGGTTCAAATCCCAGCCCAGGGTCTTTCTGCATGGGGTTTGCATGTTCTCCCTGAGCACGTGTGGGTTCCCTCTGGGTACTCCAGCTTCCCCCCACAGTCCAAAAACATGACTGTTAGATTAATAGGTCTCTCTAAATAACCCTTAGGTGTGAGTGGGTGTGCATGGTTGTTTGTCTTGTCTGTCTCTATGTTTTCCTGTGATGGACCAGGTTGTATTCCCTAAAATGACATTTTTTTAAATTAAACAATTTTTTTATTTTTTATTAAACTAAATTCTTAGTTCAAAAAGACATTTGAAAGATCTAAAAAAATCCTAATGCAAAATTAAAAATCTGACAGCTGACTCGGGAACCAATTGATTTTATTAACTTTGTTAATTGACTTCTAGTTGCCTTTAAAGGTATTTTGCTTGAAAACAATAACCTAAGGGAATTCTTACAAACCAGTGTTAAAATGCGGCACATTATCGTACATGCTGGTAAATGTCATTAAACATTTTCAGATGTATAAGTCTAGATAAAGAAAGTTGACATATAACCCCACAAACAGATTTATTCTTAATAAAACAAAGGTAGCTGAAAGATGTTGCCAAGAGTTGTAAAAAGAAGATGCAATAAGCTCAACTCACCTTCCATGGTAGTAAAAACAAATCAGAAAAAGCCAACCGTAGTGTTCTCAGCCTCGCCTGTGCCACTTTATCGCTGGTTGTTTTTTGTGTCCTCTGCCGTTCTCTAATTTGACTATACATTTATTTTCCGGTTTGGCTGGTTGGTTGGCTTTTTTAGAACAAGGCTATGACACAGCATCTGTGCATGTTAGACTAAAGAATAAAAACAAGCTTGGTTTATTATCTTTAAACAGCATTTCTTATCAAAATTTAGCAGATTTGGGGTTTATCACTGTGGTCAAACACACAATGAATTCAAAGCACATTCTCGGTTTTGAGTTAAATATTTAGAGACAAAACGTGTATATTGATTCCAAGAAGTCAATTGTATTGCCAAACTGTTTGAGAGAGGGATTGAAAGAGTTATTTTTAATCTCAAATTATATATATCAGACATGTAGCTTTTTCATTCTTTCATCATTCCTACACATTTAATCCTAATAGAGTTTTTACTAATGAAAGACATCTTAAAAAGAGTAATACAGTTACAATTTCTGAGACAGTATTTGACACAGATGATAGATGTTAATATGGATGAAGATCCATCAAACGAATGAAACAACTCATATTAATGTATTTATATTCCTTAGTAAAGCTTTCCATCACATTGCTTTCTGTCCAACACAAATAAACACTGTGATCTGCTGGAGTCATCTCAGCTAGTCTTGTAACAAGCAACAACAGCAGTCATACTGGTGGTTTTGATGAATAAGATAAAGTAAATGTGCTACTTTTCCAAAAAAGCATCTCGCTTTCCATGGTATAATTGAGGAAGTACTTGAAATCAGAATTAATGTGCAGCGCTGATGACAACTTGCTGGTTCAACTGGACTCGTCAGTTAATCTGGGAGGTTGTGCCTGATTAGCAGTGGTTCTGCAAGTAACGTCAATATAGACTATTGGTAGTCTAAAAATATAATCTGGGATTGTCAGTCCACACTGTTCCTCTTCATGAACTGATTCCATGCATTTTATTAATTTTTTCATAGTTATCTGGAAACAATTCATTTTGCACTGTTCACAACATTTGGTTTGCAGCCACAAAAGGGCAAATTTAAATAAAAACATAGAAAAGCATCCATATACTTAGAAATACTCTATTCTGTTGATGATGTGATGTAATGGTAAATAATATCATCTTAAAATGATCTGCAGCGAACTAGTAAAACAAATTAAGAACTGACTGATATTGTATTATCTGGGAAAACCATTGTAATTTAGCTCTGGTTTTAAAGCCAATCCAAAAAGTTTGTTTAAAGAACAAATACAAGAAGTCAAATTGCTACTTATATAACTTAAAATGTGTTCTAATATTACATTTTTTAATCTGCAGGATTCCAAAATTATTTTTGTAGCATTTAGCTTTTACTAAAACATTTGGCAAAAACGTAGTAACTGTAAAATCCAATATATATATATATATATATATATATATATATATATATATATATATATATATATATATATTATGTATATATATATATATATATATATATATATATATATATATATATATATATGGCAGGATAACAACTACAACTGAGTGGTGTTTGTATTCTTTGTTTGAGAAAAGACTTTACAATTAAATGATGTCTGTGCTGTCAGAGGTATTTATTCAAATGAAACTCCGAAACCATAATGCATTCCATAAACATAATGTTCTTCTTAAAGAATGTCCTGCATCTGAATGGGAGGAGGACAAAGCCACACCTTTGCATTGTGTGATCAAAAGCTGTTCATGTTGAAAATAATGAGGCAGATCATGAAATGAATATGAAAGTAAAATATGAAACAGACAGCTGTGTTTAAGGCGTAACCAAATGTCAACCTGCAACCGTGGCTATGATGCTGTTTTTTAGTTGTTCACAAACCTTTCCCATAACCAAGATATTGGTAGACTTTCAGACACCAATAGGCCGTCAGGAATAATGACTCAAATTTAGACTAAGAAAAGTCCATTTAATCCAACCTGAAATTTTATTGAGAGTTGGAGTCAGTTAGTACATGACCTTAATATATTAAAAGACCAATTGTGTTAAATCATTTATCTACTCACAGCTATTGAGCTGTGAGTAGTTTTCTACAATTTTCTACAATTAAGTAGAAAATGTATGTAAAATTATGAAAATTAAGAACTGATGAGACCTGGCTGTGGGGAGGAGTTTCCGTCTTCGCTGCCCGGTGGCGGCCTGGGTCCCAATTTTAATTGTACAACTCAGACAGTTTCACTCGCAACATTTACATGAGACACACACATGTAGTGACCTGGCGGTGGATACACCTCAGCGCTGGCGGCAGAGCCCTTTAAATAGCCTCGCCTCTGGTGCCGGTGCCCACTGCTTAACTGCATCTAGACACGGAGGGCCTGGGGCAGGGAGATGGGGGTGCCTGGCAGCATTCCCATCTCCCACCCCTCTGTTTTAAGAACACATTAGAACAACACGCAACAACAACACATTCGAGCGGGCGGAGAGAGGCTGGGGGTCTTCCCACGCCCCTGTTCGTTTGACCATCAGGGGTTGGAGTCCGTGGCGTACATCAGGCCGTCTGATTGGGCTGGTGGGCTACTTTTGCCATGATGGGTGTTTCAGGTTAATGTAATTTTGTTTCAGTAAAAATGTAAAAGTGTTTCGGTAAAAATGTAAGTGTTTCAGGTTAATGTAATTTTGTTTTGGTAGAAATGTAAAAGTGTTTTAGGATAATGTAATTTTGATTTGCACTTCCCGGCCACACATATAAAAAACACACACATATAAATTGAGTTAAAAGAAAAGACTTAACAAACCCCAAAGTGTTAAAAAAAAGTTATGAATTTTCAAATATGTAAACATATCTGTAAATACAAGAACTATCAATAAAAGTACATCAACAATCGTAATGAAAAAAAAAATTTAGGAGTCAGACCTAGACAACAATTAATATAATATATAACCCATTACAATATAACCCATTATATATTACAATTAATATTGTAGATAATCACCACTGAGTCATTAATTCTAAAATGTTTGTACACCGATCTGACATATCATCATGTGCACTGACAGGAAAAGAACATTATAATAATCATAGTTCCTGTTTGTGGTTGGGGTATATTAGGCTGATATTGAACACTGTGTCATCAATTTTTTGGGTAGTTTTTCTGTAATTTGTTCTGAGTCTGCTGTGTTCAATATCTATCATAAGTTGTCCAAGGAAATAAAAGTGATGAACTGGTGAACAGGTTAATGAGCACCTCACTAAAGGACGTTAGAAGCAAAAGCTGGTAAGATTTGTTTACTCAAATAGATCAAGAAGTTCATACTTATTGAAAAAAAAAAAAAACTCAGAAGCCAGTGGTTCTCAGTTGGTTATAAATGGTGCTTCACACCCACAAACCAGTCATGGTAGTTATAATGTTATGCCATAATGATGTATGTTTGTGGAAAATAATCACAGTACATCAGTTATGTCACAGTGGTTTTACAAAAGAAGCAAAAAAAAAAAATGTTAAATAAAAAAAAAGTGGGGATCTCCTTACAGTTCAAAGCTTGCAAGCACAGTTTAAGAACAGAAATTCCTAAAGTATCAACCCCAACAACCAGGCATTTGTGTAGTGTTTGTTCTAAAAATATATCTCTTATGAAACATCCCTTTGGCATCCTGCACCTAACACAAGGGATGTCCATAGTGCGCCTGGGGGGACATTTACGGCCCTTGGACTGATTTTGAATGGCCCATGCCTACCATTTCAGATTGGCACTTTCTGCAATTTGCACTACAACACAAATGATTGATAAAGATGGAGACTTTCTTTCATAAGGGTATAATTTTTGTGTACAAATTAAAGGGTTAGAAAATGATCCATGGTACAAAACTAATTATTCATTTTTTAATAATCATATTTTTAGTTTTCTTTTTTATTTCATTGTGTAAACAAGCAACGGAGAATCAAAGATAGAGACAACCAAACATTGCTAAAAATAGCAAATTTTCAAAGAAAGACTGACCCAAACTTAATTTTTACCCCCTCTGAAATATTTGAAAATGATTTTTTTTAAAGACAAACCTTAAAAGCCCTGTGTTTTGAATCTACAATCCTTTAAAAATCCCTTTTCTACAAGACTTCATACTTTGTGTTTCATTAAAATATGAACTGTTAAATTCATGATTAAGCAGGTAAAAAAAAAACTGATATCCGTAAAAACAAACCCAAAAAATCGTACTTTTTGGGTCCATGGGCAATTTCGACTCGATGATTTTGACCCTAGTACCAAAGGTTTGGACATATCTGACCTAACAGAATCATTTCTGCAGATCTGTCAGCTACACATTGATAGTATGACTCTCAAAATACCTCTATGCCGCAAAGGTTTGAACAAAAATATTGATATTTAATGTAAAAAATAAATAAAAAAACGATAAAAGCTTTTCTCAAAACTCCAACTGCCAATGCAAAATATTAGCTTTTTGGAAATATCTCAACTTCACCTCTGTTTCACTTTAAAAAAATATTTCAGTAACGATGCCACTCCAAAAAAGGCCCCCAACAAAACTTTGGAGGCAATACCTGCTAGCTGGAACAGAAATTCATGGAAGACGATGGTTTTAGCCTGTTCTCTGATGTCCTCTGGGGGTAAATGTACTGCAGTTGCTCTAATCTGCTTTTCTTCCTCCTGGATCCTTTTCTCAACTTGCATCAGAACATCATTGGTGTAATAGCATCCATTTCTTTCCACCATCATGTTGTCTACTGTTTGAAGGAACGCCTCCAACTGGAACTGGTTGCTCCTGTAATCATCTTCTTCACCGTTCCAGTATTTGTTATCAAAGACATGGGCACCGGCCTCCACACTTCCTCACCAGATCACTCAGATTCTTATTCTGACTGACAAATTCTTCAATTTTCATCCCTTCAGGGAGCTGACCACCATGAGTGAAGACGATTACAGCATAATTTAAAGCATCCTCTGAGAAATGATCACATATTTTACTGATAACCTCCTGCTCGTGCTTTGTGAATTTGTCCACCTTAAGTACAATGAGGAACACATGTGGTCCAGGGGCACACTCTGTGAGGCAACGCATAATCTCAGGCTTCAACTCCTCCTCGCTCCTGTCGGTGTCGAAGAAACCAGGCGTGTCGATCAAAGTGAGGCGTCTCCCATTGACTGTTCTGGTCTCTGATCGACATGCAGTTGTTCCTGAGTTAGCGTTATGGAATGAAACGAAAACTTTCTCTCCCAGAATGGTGTTAGCTAGGTGGCTTTTTCCAAATCCAGTTTTCCCCAGCAGAACAATCCTCTTTGGATAGGAGCCTGAAGAAAATTAAGATAGAAGAACACAGGATTAAACATAGAAAATGTAAGTAATGTAACACATTTCTTTTGCTTTCTAATATTTATTTCATCATCATTCAACAGAAGGAACAATACAATAACCCTGGCTAAAAACAACATTTCATTTAAATCTTATAGTTCTTCAGTAGTCTATACCCACCCTGATTTTGGTCATTCTTCAGATCATTTTCAGTTGATTTGCTGTACTCCATTTCTTCTAGGACAGACTTGAAGGCCTGTGGAGGCAAGATATTCAAGTGTTTAATACAAGTTTTAGGACGTACCTGTCTGATACAGAGCTCCATTATATTCCCAAAGAATGTCAAGTCACTTGCACAGGGTATTTGCAGATATTTTAAAATCAATTTCAAGACAAGGCAATTTTATTTGTATAGCACACTTTCAACACAGGGTAATTCAAGATGCTTTACATACGAATAGAATACAAATGAGCAGTTACAATAAGAAAATAATCAAGAGAATACAATGTAACAATGTAGGCAATAATTAGGCAAGGCAATGTTGTTGAATATTTCAACAGTTGTTTAGTGCACATTACCTCACTAGCCTCTTCGTCTCCAGGGTGTAAAACAATGCGAACCAAGATTGGTGCTTTGGTGGTTCTTTCCTGTTCAAATCTACAGATCTGCTCCTGTAAAACCCTGGATACCAGAGAAACTGGAAAATGAAGGGCAATGCCAGCACCAAGGACAGGAAGGGCTACAGATCCAAACCCTTTGCTCTCACAGGATGTCAGGATTTTGTTGATGCCCAATCGGAGAATCTGTAGTAAAGAAAATAATCATATTTAAAAAAGCATTAGAGTTAGGCAAAAACATTGTTTTAAACTGATCTGTACAGTCTAAATAAAGTTAAAATGCAGATCTCACCTGAACTGCAGTTCCGTCATCATCTTCATCCCATGGAACAAGGCTACAAAAGAACACGGCACCAAAAGATACTCCAGACAATTCTTCCTCTAGTATGAAGTCACCAGGCATCATTTCCACTCCTAAGTTCCTTTTAATCCTTTCAGTCACTTGAGGACCAATTGCTTTGCTGATAATGTTTCCAACACGGGTTGACAGAGGATCGAAGTAGACCATGGGAGATACCACTGCATCTGCCTGAAATAAGTTCAAAACCAACGATTACAAACCTATTTGTGTAGACTGTCAAAATATATTTGTACTAACAGAACTGTAAAACTGCAATAATCAAACAACTTTAGAGAAAAGAAACCTTTTTAATATATAGAGGAATTCTCACCTGCTGGCTTTCAATGGTCCCCAGAACGATCTCAACCTGGACAAGACCTTTCTGAGCTCCAGCAGCGGCTCCTCTGGCTACGTTTTGGTCTGCAGGTTCAAACTGAAACTCAGATCCAAGTTGGTATAGCTTTTCTTTTTAAAGAGGGCAGCACTTTGACCCAGTAGAAGCCTGTCACATACTTCCTGTATGGCCTTCACCATATCTCCTCTGTCATCTATCAGTGCAATTGTTTTAAAACTCGTTCCACCTCGACTACAAAACTCTTTGAAAACAGACACAATGGCCTCAGAGCAAACTGTGACGGGAATTCCAGACAGTACTAAGCCGAGAAAGGGAATGGGGAGGGATTTCAATTTCAATAGAAGTTGAATTACAACTGAAGATAATCGTTAAGACTGTAGGTGGCTATAAACTAAAAATTCTACAATTCTCATCCAAGGCTCATCCACTACATCCAGCAACTCTGTGTTCACCAGAGAAGCTCCCAAAACTGCTGTCCCCACTCTGTCATTTTCATCTATGTACTGCCGTGCTACAGCCTCATGTAGATTTTTAACGTAGTGACCTGGAGTACCTTCATATTGTTGGTCTTCCTCTCTTTTCCAGTAACAAACTTCCCCCACAGATTCAGTTTGATATAGTCTTCTCTCTAAAGTCCCATCCTCCTCTCCGTAATGGTCAGCAGAATAACAGCCTGAGGAGAACAGATCCTCTGAATCGGGAGTCTCCTTTAGGGTAAAAAGCTCATGCTCTTCTAGTTGCTGTTTAAGCTACTTACCACTCAGTGGGATAGTATGAATGGACCGGTGGCTCTGTTAAAAGCAAATTAATAACGGACTTTACCAAGTAAACATCATCATCAAGTTTATTTAATCAAGGACAGGACAAAAAAAAAGTTTATGTTTTATTTTAATTTTTTGGTGGTTTGCAGCGCCTTTGCTGCTGACATTTAGAAACATTCTGTTCTCTAACTTTGGGACAAGACCACTGCTGCATTCAAATGTTAGTTTTAAAAAAAGATCAATTTTATATTGGCACACTGCAACAGACAGTAAAAATACAGAAAAACCCTGACAAGACATTTATCCAGTGTTTTGAGCCAGCACCCAGTTGATTGGTAAATACTACAGATTACTGCAGCTCTGCTGTAAATGTCCAAAAAAAATTTTTACGGTCATCTTCATATCTTAGCAAGGTATTGTTTTGAATTCAAATTAACCTTAAATTATTTTTTATAAGATATCAAATGTTATCCCCGCGACCCATTAAGGATAAAGTGGTTAAGAAAATGGATGGATGGATCAAATGTTATATTCACCATTGTAATGTTTGTCCGTAAGCATGTTTTTTTATTTTTTTTTATTTTTTTACCAAATACATCAAAGTTTACCTGTAAAGAACTTCTTTATGAATAATGCTCCAAAAATAAACTTGATTTTAGTTTAGCCCTCTGTTCTGCTCAAATTTAAAGAGAAATTAAGACTTTGGGTATCACTTTGCAAAAGTTGAAATACAACTTTTCAATATGAATTAAACAAAATTAAATCAGTTTAAATGGAAGCAAACTGTATCTTTCAAAATTGCTGCTCTGATTATGTTTAACACCTCCTGTGGGAAAAAGAAAGAATTTAGCAGTGTCTCAGATGTCTCACAAATTATTTTACATCCTTGCAGCCCTTTATACATGTCAAATTAGAAGACCCTGAGTCAGTGGGAGGAGGAAATGTACAGACCTCTGTTGGAGCAGCAGGAGGGGTTTCTTGTAAAGAGTTGGGAGGTGACAGGCTGGCCCTGACACTGAACACCTGACGACCATCCATGAGATCAACTGGATGCTCAGATCTCCTTAATACTTCCTGTTGATCTACAGTAGAATGAATCAAAGAGGTTTTTTGAACATAACCAAACAATATACGTACACATAGGCTATATTTGGACTAGCTCAAGCTTTGTTTGAATAACCACAGAGGTTTTATGTAAATCATCACCCAAGGTGCAGTTTCATAGGGACTTGTATGAGATTGGTGTTTAATGGTTGTAATTTGAGCTAGTTTAGGATTCCGTTTTTAAAAACATCTGATCTATGTAACATAAACTCTGTTAACTCTTAGGACAGATTTAACAACCTCTGCCTTTACCCAGAATGCCATCTAATTGGAAAGTAAAACAGAGATTGTCCAGCTTCATTAACTGAGGTACATCAATCAATCAAACTTTATTTATAAAGCACTTTTCATACAACTCATAGTGCTTTACACATTAAAAGAAAAGAGATTCCACATAACCCTCCATCCCTCCCCCACAAATTTAAAAGCATTAAGACAATTATATCCCCTCCCCACCCCAACCCAACTCCTGTAGACAATGCACATTAAGTGCATCAGTTAAAAGGACATTGAGATGATGCTAATCTTTTTGGGTTTCCTTTTTTCTTTTAGTTATACCACTTAAATATGCATGGAAACTGAACTTGGACTAATAAGCTACTGAACAATAATATAAACTGCAAAGCATTTTAGATCAGCAGAATGCAGACAGTAGTGTAGGCCTACCTGTATCGTATTACCTTGTTAATTAAGGCCAATCTATCCAAACTGTCCTGACTATCCAAACTGTAAGTTTTGACAGCACCTCAAGTGCAATCATTTTCAAGTGTGCAGCTTCTGTGTTTAATATGCCATGATGGCAAAAACTGATTAAATGTAATATTTTCCACAAGCTTAACTGATCTCATACCTCCGTGTTTAGGGGAGAGTGGGGTAATTTTGTGCCAAGGGGCAAGAAGTGCCACCCCTCTTATCTAGGAGACATAGAGGTTGGTGATGTGACCACATTATTTTGAAGAGATATCAATTTCATTCATCCTCCAAAGAGGGAGACATATCCTTTTTTTTAAAAGTATTGTTTGCCCTCCAAAGTCAAATTGTTATGATCAAGTTTTTTATTGCTGTGTTTGAACAATGATAGACAACTTTGAAAACAATTCGCACATGTTTCAGTGCTTTAGTAAGCTACACCATGAGTTTATACAGTTAGCAGGATGCTAGCCCAAAACAAGGAGGAATTCTTTTTTTTTTTTTTTTAAATGGTGGGCTTGGGGTTAATTGTGCCAACGGTTATGGGTTAGGTTGGGCCTAAATTACTTTAATGTATTTTTGTATTGTTACTGTTCATTGTATCCTTGCATTTGATCACTCAAACTATGTGGCATTCTTAATTTGTAGACCCAAGTATATTGGATTTTTTACCTACAAACTTCACAATTACAAAATCAGCAGCGGAAAGATCTTTGTCACCATCATCAATCATCGTCTAGCATCTATGTTGGATCGGTGGGGAATGTTGAAAGTGGTGAGATCAGTGGAAAGTTACAAAAGTAAAGTTGTAAGAAGTCTGTTAATGAAAAGGCCATTTTCAAATTTAGAGAAAATGATGGAGTCATTATCTAGGAATGCACCGATGAAATACTGGTATCAGATAGATAGGGTCTCAAAAAGCACTATATAAATGCAATCCATTATTATTATTATTATTATAGCGTTCAAATATACTCAGTACAGTTAACCAATACCATGAACCGATACCTAAAATGTGGAGCACTTTGTCCTTTGATGTTGTAAACTATCTTGAAGTAAACCACCTGTAGTCGGGGTACCTACAACCCGGAAGTAGCTCCATATATGGAAGACACTCAGGGAGAGGTACAGCGCAGCTGCTTCATTAAGGAGACAGGTAGTGATGTTGTTTTAAGGGAGTTCTGTTTTGGAGTTGATACATTTTTTTAAATTATTTTTTCTTAAAGGAATAAACCTGTTTTAATGATAGCAGCTCATGGGAGAAGCATAGAGTGAGCAGCTTTATCTGAGAGGTAAAGCTGATCCTAATTGTATTCCATCTTATTGATGTGTTGCTGGAATAGTCCACTTTGTTTTTTTTGTAGGTTGGCCTGCTATGGTTTCAGTTGAGTAGTAAAGGTTCAGCATTGGTCTTTGTTTTACTTATTTTCCATTTTAAAAAAAGATAGTAAATCGAATTGTTTATTCGAAAATATTTCAACCCAGCGAGAAATTTATAAAATGTATGTTTAACTTTCAAGCCGCGCCTCAGTCATCCCTTACAAACACCCTTAACCTTCACATAGATGGGGTTTGTAAGGGGTGACAGAGGCGTGGTTTAACCTCTCCATGAGTGTCTTACATATATGGAACTACTTCTGGGTGGTAGGCACACCACTACACACCACTTGGTGGTAGAGAACTGAGGGTCATATTCCCCTGCAGCATTGCAAAAAATAAAAAAAATATTTTAAAAATAGAGGCATTTGCTGTTGTTGAAACTTTAAATAAAAATTAAAGTAATTAAAGTAAATTTGTATTGAATGTTTCCTGCTTTGATATAGCATTATAACTTATGAGATTCAAAAGCTCTGTTGTACTTCAAATATCAATGACACAATTTACCCCACATTGGGGCAAGTTGTGCCTCAAAAGTCCTTATTTTACTAAAGCTATATTTTTCCATCAGTTAATTTAAGATCCAAAGGGATTGTTTCCAAAGGTGAACAACATCCTAAACTATATGTACAGAATTTAGTTGGAGGCATTACTGTATTTCCTTTAATTTGAAGGCACTTTAAGTAAAAGATTGGCACTATACTTACCCCTAAAACAATTGTTTAGACTTATTTTAGCTTCCTGGTTCTAGGTCAGACATCCTGACGATATCCAGTGGTTATAATATTAACACCAGCGGTAGCATATATGCATAACATTATATTTGCATTTTTTCTATGACTTCTAAGACATTTTTAAAATCTGGGATAATACGTCACTCGGTTCCTTCAAAACAACGATTCCGTTCTATAATATACATTTAAAAAAAGTAAAATGAAGCATCTTACTGTACCTTTCCAATTTTTGAACGCAATACTGTAGAGATTATCAGCCACTCTTGTCAGTGGACCGCAGTCTCCACCACCGGACATTTGATGAAAACGAAAATGCGCCTCCACTCTCATTCTATTCCGGCCCTCAATAAGCCTGTGACACTCGAAGAAAACGGGATATTGGTCATTCTCCTCCATAATTATCGCTTCACGTCCACACGTCACACACAAAAGATTGCACTCTCCTGTCAGACGAGGCGTTTCTTTTCCTGTAGTATTCTGGAGCTCCGCCCCATAGTGCCGATTAAAAACAAACAAAATAATTTTTCACTTAAGCTGGGTGCTTTGAAAGCAAAATACAGTGACCCTGTAATAATCATTGGGAGTTTATTTTAATGTTTCAGACGATATTGCGCACCGACTCACTTCAAGGTTTACACGATTAGGATTCAAAACTTCTTACTTCCCATATTATCAGCATCTCATCTGGGGATACTTGCTGGTCATTTTATTAGGTACACCTTGCTAGAACAGGTGTTACACCATTTTATGCGACCATCATATTCTGTGAGTCTGAGTGGCGCTGTTTTGTTAATACCTCCGTACGTCACCAATTGTGATAATAGATGCTCCCATCATATAATGTGACCGCTTCATCACTCTTTAAAAAACATTTCTGAGAGGGTTGAAACTTTTTTCAGGTGACAATGTGTGCATAGATACATTGTAAAATTGGGTTTTGAGTGTAAAGGTTGCCGAATGACGGTGGCTTAGAGGTCAAAGATTCTTACAGTTTACATCCAATCATATGTCACCATTCCATACCCTTTGCAAAACAAGGTTCAACTCATAACATATTTTATTAATGGTTTTGATGATTTTAACAAAGTGGCACAACGTTAGCTTATGAGTATTCAGAGAAACAGAATGCATGTAGAAGGAAAGGGGAACAACAAAATATATATATATTTCTTGAAAGAAATGCATGCAACAGGAAAAGAAAATATATATGTATATATTTTGACAGAAATGCACATAATAACGAAAATTAAACAATACATGTTTATATTTTTTTGGACAGGTATTACTTTTTGCGATGGGAAGGCATGTAAAAGAAAAAAAAACATGTTTTTTTTTGTTTACAAAAAATGCATGTAATAAGAAAAATAAAAAACAAAATGTATATTTTTCTTGACAGAAATGCATGTAAAGGGAATAGGAAAAAGCAATATACATATATATATATATATATTTTTTGTTGATAAAATGCATGTAATGGGGAAAAAAAAATATACACATTTCTTTGCAAAAATGTAAGTTTAAGGAAAAGCAAAAGCAATATGTATATATTTCTGCTTTTATTTTGAATTATGTCAGTTTTGGTCCTCCATATAATGGAGGAATGTCCATTTTGGTCCTCCATATCCACCAGCCAGAGCCAGCAAAAGGCAAAAAAACGTTGCAGTTTTTCAAACAAGATGTAAGTTGAGTTATGCTGTTACATCCAGATAATATTAGATATATGAGGCCTAGTTAATACAAGCCCAGTGTTAAGCTGATTATCACAGATATATTAGAATTATTTTCATTCCCACTCCAAAATACCTTTTGTCTATATTTTAAATTGGCAGCCCACCACAATCAGCCGTCCTGACCTTTTTGTTCATAGTTAGTTAGAACGTTTAGCCATTTCCCTTCATACCAGATATTTTGTAGATACTAAATTTAGCAAAGTATATTCAAGTTTTCTGGCAATTCAACTGATGTCAGTGACTTTGATAACCTGTGGGGAAAAAAGTATTCTGAAGAGGTGAGCAATCATCATTGTGTTATTTATTGTGATTTGCTGGAGCCAGTGTGTGAACTCGAACCAACATTCGTTAACCTGTTGTTAAAACTTTCTAGACTAACACCAACGGTCAATTTAGACGGGCATTTGAACTAAGTTTTTTTTTGTTTCTGCTGAGCAGATAGTACCTTCTAACTATTCATTTAATTTCATTGATAGTGATAGTTAATAACTGTCTTAATAACGCTGATAACTAAACCAGCTCAGTCCTTATGCAACAGTGATTTATTTTTTCCTTAACCACAGATGAAAGGTATGACTGACTATGAGAGGATGGTAAAACACTGCGTTCAGACCACTTTGTCTGCGTCAAACAACGCTCCCAACACATGTAGTTTGACGTATTTACATTTTTAAGCTGAAGTTTGCAAAGCAAGTGTGTGGACCTTTCTCTGCCCGATGTTTTAAACACTAGCGGATCGTTATTGGCTAGACATCGTCGACGTGGGGCGACGTCACTACAGTGAGACGGTCTGCTTGGTTAACGCACTGCGTCAAGTCCGTCAAAAGATCAAGAAGGGGAATTACAAGCAATTGATTTTGAATGTTTGAATGCGGTCATACAAACGAAATGGTTAAAGTATTTCCTGCTAGATAGGAACAGTATCTGGTTTGTTCTCTCCAGAGGTTTATTTGATAAAATTGGAGGATTTGAGTTTGTCCTTAAATGTGATTTTAAAATAGAAAAACTGTCAATTAAGCTGTCGTCCTTTCGTAAGCAAGTGCTGTTGTGCTGGAAACTCATGTACAACCACAATTTTACACCCCACCAAACACCAATCTGGAATAAAAGATATGTTCTGTGCCATGCAAAATCCCTCTTTCTGCAGCACTGGCTGGAAGAAGGAATATGGTCAGTATGCCACCTTGTGGACAAGCAGGGTAACTGGCTGTCTTATGAAAACTTTTGGTCTACCCATATCATTATTTGCAAAAGTGCTGACTGTAACAAAATACATAGATCTATTCCTCAACCAGTTAAACATCCTATGGAAAATTATTTTGAAGAAATTTTACTTCCACCCAATATCATGGAACTAGACTTCCTCAATAAAGAAATACCATACAAAACCTTACGTAATTACCTAAATAACAATTTATACCCTATATGTTTAAATAGGAACTCTTTTGTTCAGAAGCTTCCTGAAGCAGAGGTTATACAACGGAGGACTGAATATTTAAAGTTCCCTATAAGTCCAAAGGTAAAATGAACCCATTTTAAAGTTTTAAATGTGATTTATCCATCTAGTGAACTGCTGAGAATAAGATTCAACATTGACTATAACAGCTGTATTTTCTGTGAATCTGATGTGGAAACCACAGACCATATCTTGTTTCATTGTGTTTACACAAAAACATTCTGGGAGGATTTCAAGGACTGGCTTTCTTCTAAAACCCAGCTACAAGACTCTTTCACTCAAGACAACATAATATTTGGGATTAACCTGAAGGACTCACAAGTGGGCTATGCTGTTAATACCTTATTATTACTCTCTAAATATTTCATTAATTGCTCCATCCATCCATTATCTATACCGTTATGCAGGGTACACCCTGGATAGGACCCCAGTCTGTGCATAATATGATGCATTTCATGTTTTTTCGTTTTTAAACTTCACCCTCTCTGTAAGTAGGCTATTGTGTGTAAGTTGTGTGAAGTGTGAGTCTCATTGCCGACACAAATATCTCATCGTGCATTATTTCTGCTATTTGCGCTGTTCATAATTACACTTTTATCTACATTGAAATTTTCTATTTCCTGGTTTCACACGTGTCATTCAAAAACCAATCACACTGCTGTCCATCTATTTATTCATGCATAGGAAATTACGTTTTCCATAGCAATGGAAAGTAGTAGGATGTCACTCTTAAATTACTTTTAGGGATTTGTCCTACCTAAAAGTAGCTCTTAGTGTGTTTGTGAATAGGTTTTAGACGACAACTCCTACGTAAGACCTTTTAGCGCGAGTTCGGAGTAACACCTAGCGGTAAGATAAGAGTCTTTGTGAATACGGACCCTGATTTTCTGCAGGTTCATTGACCTCATTTGTCATTTGTTGGTAGATCAGGGCATTTAAACAAATTATAATCCTGTTTGTTTCTGGAAGCAGTGGACTCACAAACGTTTCATTGCATTTACCCCGTACAACACAATCCAACTCTATTACTCTGCCACATTTCTGGTTGAGAGAAGTCAAGGTGTGCAGCAGAAATGGCGTCTTCTGGGAGACAAAATATTTGCAGATTTAGGAGCCTGCTGAAGATATTTAAAGAATAAAAACTAACTCAATTTGAATTTCACCTTGTTAATTTTAAATTATAAATCTAATGACTTCTACTTAGCTTTCTTTTATCTTTTTAGAAATTCAATTATCAGAATTTGTAACTGTTAACTCTTTGACATCTTTTGTATATATCTGAAGAGGAAAGGAAGAAAAAAAGGAAAACATAAATTTTACAATTGTTACAATTCAATATTTATTGATTTTTAAGCTCAAAATAAATACAACAAATTGTTTCACCAACTTTTGGTCTGACAGGTATGAATTCAAAGTTCAAAGGGCAGTTATATATATATGTATACTTATAAATGTAACTTTTGCGGCATTAAAAAGCTGTACAAGTAAGCAAGTTAGATCAGCCTGAGATTAAAGATACAACCTGTCAGTTTACAGACTAAATTTTATTTGAAAACATTAAAATTATAAAGAAAAGCATTATAAACCTTGAAAAATTATCTTGTGTTAAATATTAAAAGAAATATTTTCCAAAGCTGTTGAACTCTGTCATTTCTGTCAAATGTATTTACTATATATAGAATAAGCGAAATTACATACAGGTCTACACATGAGAAATAAGAAATGCATCATGCTTCGATAATCATTTCAAAGAGGGGATGAAAATTTTTTAATATTTTTGTGAATACATCAGAGAACTAACAAGCGTTTTATTTCAAAACTGCTTTTTTTCTTACTTTGTTTAATTAAGGGTAGGCTTCTGAAAATGTACACAAAACAGATTTTCTTTCCCCACTGTAATCTCTGCAGCCCATGTTGCTAAACAACAATAAACATTCTTTCTCTTTGTACACCCAGGCTTTTCATCACATACCAATATAAACTCGTTTGCTCCCCCTAGCGGCATTCTTCTGTTCAGATTACTACAATTTGCCATTGGACCTCGTAGTAGATAATCAGGAAAAATAAAATATATGAATTCTTTCCCAGGATTTTGGCTGGTTGTTTTCAGGACTATAGTGGATAATAATCAAATCTCACATGGTGAGATAAAGTTTGCATATTTTACACAGTTGTTAATATTAATTATGTTTAAATAGATTAAATCATTTGTTTCTGGGTTTCCCTTCGCTCTCTGAGTCTTTCTAATTTTTTTCACCCTGTACACTTGAGCCAGACTTGGCACAGCTATCCCAGACTGCTCTCCTGGATTCTTCAAATGCATCACCTATAGTTTTTGCTGATGCAGCTGCATTGTATCCCACCAAGATTCCCTGTAGGCCTCCACTTAGGGCGGCTTTGGAGATTAATTTGGTTTGGGCTGCTAAATTTTGTTGTAAATCCCCTGAAAATCCTGAAGTACCAACAAAGGTTTTAATGTGCTCGGACACACCAAGGAAGGCTCCTAACACGGCACCTGTTGCAGTAGCCACTAGCTGCAACATTAACTTCTCCATCACACTACTTTTAGCTCTGTTTCTCGCCTCCTCTGGTGATTGATTAGTTGATGAATGCATCATATTTGCCTCCTCTTCCTGTATCTGGTTTTTAACCGCTTCCAGCATCTCGTTAGTGTAGTACCTTCCATCATTTGCTTCACTTATCTTATCAATGGTTTTCAGAAGTTCTGCCACTTGGAACTGATTGTTTCTGTAATGGTCTCCTGCATCACGGTTCCAGTATTTATTATCTACTACATGGCACCTGCCTCCACATTTTTTCACCAGGTTGCTTAGTTCTTCATTGCGATGGACAAAGTCCTCGATTCTCGTGTCCTCCGGGAGCTGGTCTCCATGGGTGAAGACAACTGCAGCAAATTTCAGAGCATCTTCAGAGATGGTTTCACATATCTTTTGAATGACGTCTTTCTCTTGCTTCGTAAATTTCTCGACTTTAAGAACAATGAGAAAAGCGTGGGGTCCAGGAGCGCACTCTGTGATGCACCTCACTATCTCTTTCTTAAGCAAGACTTCAGAGTCAGATGTGTCAAAAACACTGTGACAGTCAATCAGAGTGAGGTTCCTGCCATTAACGGGCCTGGTTTCTACTTGAGACAGACTTCCTTCAGAAACAGGTAAATGGCTAACTTCGAAGTATTTGCCTCCTAGTATGGTGTTAGCCAGGCTGCTTTTCCCACATCCAGTTTTCCCCAGGAGGACAATCCTCTTTGCGTTGGATGCTAAAAGACAAAATTAGTAATAAGTGAAGGAGATTTAGATGACATTAATTTAACTTACTGCTCAGCTTGACTTTGAGGTTTAACATGTTGAAGTGTAAAGGTTTTGTAAATAAGGTGTTTGAACGAGTACTTCATGGCAACAGAAACGGATCAACACCTTTCAAACGTTTTATATTATTTATTCAGATGTCAGGTTCCGTTTCTCTTCTAACATCTTTTTAATTTTTATTTTAGTGCATTATTTTGACTGTTTGTGACAACTTTTTAAGGAGTTGCACCTATGAATCATGTGACATCAGTTTTAACTGTATTAGGTGAATACAACTACAAAATTTACACCACAGCTAAAAATTATTTATGAATTTTGAGATATTCTTTTACAACTCTTTAAGTCTCTATTTCTCTTTCTTTGTTTCTCAGTGTCAAAAGTTAGAAATGACAGAAATGAGTTTGTTCAGCTTATATTACATATTGCTCTTCATGATCCTTTAGAAAACACAACATTCCGCCTGAGAACTTTGAGTTGCAACTTTTTTAAGGGCATAATTAACTTTATTCCAAAGTTCAGCATACATTACAACTGTTGATTTGTTTTCTGAAAGTTAAATCACTACAATGGCTCAGTTTTTGATTAAAGTCCTTAGTTTTAAAAGTTATTTGAACGATCTCAAAAAATCAGTAAGAACAATTACACATTTTTTCTCAGAAAATGCAATGTGGTCTAAGTAATGCTTAAATAACAATAAAATAACTAAATAAATCCAAGTACGCAGGATAGCCACACCCACCCTTTCCATCCTTAGCCTTCATCTACAAAATATTTTACACCGGAAGTTTGACAACTGAGCCTTATTTTACCAGTTTTTGTACTTTTATACGAACATATGCTTTTATGTTTTTCCCCGAGTGAATAAGACTTGTATACTGTGTACAATCTTTACTTGTGAACCAATTAATTTTATTGATTTTGTTAATTGATTCCTAGTTGCCTTCAATGTTTCTGCTTGAAAACAATGACATAATGAAAGTCTTGCAAACCAGTATTTTAAAATGTGGCACATTATCGTACGTGCTGGTAAATGCCATTAAACATTTTCAGATGTATAAGTCTAGATAAAGAAAGTTGACAGATAACCCACAAACAGATCTATTCTTAATAAAACAAAGGTAAATTATGTTGAGTTCTAAGAAAACATATGCAATAAGCTCAACTGACCTTCCATATTAGAAAAAACCCCAGAAGAAAGCCAACCGAAGTGTTCTCAGCCTCGCCTGTGCAACGTCCTCGCTGATTGCTGTTCTGTCATCTGCCATTATCTAATTTGACTATACCTTTTTTGTTTTCCGGTTTGGCTGGTTGGTTGGCTTTTTTAGAACAAGGCTGTGACACACAGCATCTGTGCATATTAGACTAAAGCATAAAAGTAAGTTTGGTTTATCATCTTTAAACAGAGCTTTTATGCAAAATTTAGCCGATTTTGTGCCGTCCCTGTGGTCAAACACATGCATTAAATTCAAATAATATTCTCAGTTTTTAAGCTAAATCTTGAGAGACAAAAACTGAAAACCATGTATAATGATCCCAACGAGTCAACTGCATTGCCAAACTGTTTGGAGTATTCAAATAATGGCTATTTTTAATGTCATTAAATAAATATAAAAATAAAAATGGGAGTTTCATCGCTCCTACACATTTTCATCCTAATATAGTTTTTACTTAAGTGAAATAACTTAAAATGAGTGATCAATTTTTGAGCCAATATTTGACACAGATGATACATGTTAATATTGATGAAGATCCAGCAACCAATGAACCAACTCATATTAATGTATTTATATTCCTTAGTAAAGCTTTCCATCTCATTGCTTTCTGTCCACCACAAATAAACACTGTGATCTGCTGGAGTCATCTCAGTTAGTCATGTAACAAGCAAGAACAGCAGTCATACAGGTGGAGATTAGTGGCAGTGAATTACACATGAAAAACATTCTGAAACAGTTAATTATTGGACTGAGCAGTGGCAGCTGGCCAATAGAGGGTGCTAGGCCACCGGCGCGCCACTCACAACGTATTACCTTGATTTAAACGTGGAAAATAATTTTCATAATAACATAAGAGAGCTTGTAGAGCTTCTCCAGCATGCTGGCTCTCACTCCACCGACTGTTTATCCCCCAGCATAGCTGCTACTTTCCACATGGTCAGATTTATAGTGGTTTTCTCCGCGTTTAATGCTCATTCCTTCATGCTGGAGGCTACGGCCCATTCTCTTTTTGTTCGTCTGCATTTGTAGTCTGCTAAGTGTTTGAAAATCTGCATCAGTTTTCTCTGCATCAAAATTTTACTTAAAAATTCACAGACATGTGTTCGATCCATGGTGCATTTCAAATGATATCAGAAAGTAATTTTTATCGCTCCATTGACTCATATTCATTTTTTTCTAGACAGAAGGGGACACATGGACCAGAAGTAGAAGGGCGTGACTTACGCTCCCCATAGACTCTCGTAAGTTGTCCATGCACAGTAGCTCCTCTTCAGCACAAGAGATAGGACGATTTGGGGCGCAGGAGAGCTGTGCAATGAGGGGACGGGGTTTACATATTGCCTCCCTCCTGCTGTGGGGCTGAAATAAAAAATAATAATAAAGAACAGAAGAAATATAACAGCCTTTTCTCTAACTCAAATCTTCTCACACTCTGAATGGCCTTAAGTGGAGCTCTGGCAGGTTCTCCCAGTGTGAACAGAGTGATCCCAGTCTGACCCAGTACCTCTATAGACAGCTCAGTGTTTCCTCCACTACAATAGCAGTCTGTTCTCGCAAAACTTTTGAAGCCTCTGACTGAAAGCACTGTGTTGTCGTAGGATAGTCCCCTTAAGAGGATGTTCAGGGTTGTCGAACACGATTAAGAAAGTCAGCTTTACATACAAAACATGTTAGCTAGTTAGTTTGCCTTATCAACTGGCTAAAAGATTAATAGTTTAAAAGGGCCATGTCTGAATGTGATTGTGGAGTTAAAAAATTCTATAATATAATCTATAACAAAATCTATAATAATCTCTCCTGTATTTCATGAAAAAAGAGCAACAGCATCTAGATTTGTCGCTTTACACCAAATTTTGGGGGGGTTTTTTGGTCATATTTAGGAATGTTCATTAGGATTAATTCACAGCTACCCTGTAATTAATTAGGTAAAAAATGTATTTGTTTGGCAACCATAATATCTAACCATCATAGTCATAGCCCCCCCCTTTAACCTTCAGAAATATGTATATGCTGAAAATTATATTTTTTGGCTATAATTTGATTGTTCCAGGGCCCAGTCCCAATACCCCCCACCCCCCCCAACATGGGCTTGGGACAAATGTTAATGATATGCCTATTAGTGAAAGGACAGGTAATGTTAAGTAGCACAGTTGAACGGTGCTCACATACAGTAGGATTCTCATTTGAACATATTTATAGTAATCTAGTACTTATTGTATTACGTCCAATACCCTACTTACCCATTTTACTACAGCTTCACTCGCAAAGCAACTCTGAAAATTGAGCCAGAGTTTTGGCTAAAAATCATCATGTGACTTATGGCAGCCAGAGTATTTTATGTATTTAAATATTTATTATTAGTTAAATGTTACTGTTGATGGGTACAGCAGCCCACTACACACACATACACACACGCCCACAGACTTGGAAGAAAAAAAATCTAAAAAATAAAATAAAATAAATGCATAGAAAAGGCACTTGGAGCATCATGAAAGAAAGAGGCAGGTGCCCAGACCCCACATCCCCCTACACACGCCTGGTGTGGAGACAAGCTAGGCCACTCCAGGACTTTGAAGTGCTTTTTACATATCTAACCCTTCGTTGCCCAGGGTGTGTTTTGGGATCATTGTCTTGGTGGAGGATCCAGCTAAATTTCATCTGCTATCACTGATCGAAGGAAATTTTTGCCTAAAATCTACCGACACATGGCCACTTTCATTGTGTCCTGAATAAGGATCAGTCGTCCTGTTCCCTTTGCAGAAAAGCACACGAAAGCATAATGTTCATTACATCTGTTTTGGTCTCATCTAAACACATGACATTTTCCAAATCCTTCACTGGATCATAAATCGTTGCTGGCAAACTTTAGACTGGCCTGGACATTCGCTATCTTAAGCAGGGGAACCTACAGGATTTTAATTCATGACGTTACTAATAGAAAACTTTTTTTACTGTGGTCCCAGCTCTCTTCAAACTTTAAAAAAAAATTGTATAATTCTAAACAACTACTTTAGCTACATGAAATGAAAAACACTAAAACTGTTATCTCCTCTGTTTTTATCATTTACCGTAAAGGCATGTTAGCTAAAGTTTTAGAAAACAAATTACTGTAAAACTGAGAACCAGTGGCACATGAATGTAATTTTGGAGATTGAACTGGTGAAATTAGGAGGTTCCTTGTACATATTAGAGAACTGTGTGAGTGTAACTCAAATGTGTTACATGAACAGATTAAGGATCAACACCGTTTCTTCAGCTATGAATAATATTTACTGAAAATTTACAGAGACAAAACAGAAATACACAAGTCAGTATACAACTCCACGTGCGGAAATAAATGTAAAATGGTTTACGTTCAAAATCCTAAAAGTCTTTAAACGAAAATAAATAGCAGGGAAAACACTCAAAATGTCCAAACAGGGGCATTGTGTGGTGTAGCAGAAGAGCATGCATCCAATATACAGAGGTAATATTCCAACCAAAATTAAAATCGTAGGCTGCAAACATTTTTATATAGGGTTTTTTTTCCCCCGCCCAATTTCCACAAGGATATCAGGGAAAACTAATCTACTGATCAGTTTACATTTTAAGGGAACAAGCACAAACACATTACAACTGATGAAGAGTGGTAATTTGATTCTTCTTCAGTGTTCATTCGAATGGACTAAAAGGGTTATATATTCCCTCAAAAAGAGCCCAAAGTTGATTAAGGACATTTTCAAATGCATTTGGTACTCCCTCCTCAACTGCCTTCACTATACCACTGACTGCTAAAGGAAAGCTTTCAGGACCCACAATTCGATCTCCAACTGCTTCCACGAGTGCTGGAGCTAACCCAGGAAGATTAAAAGTTGGACTCAGTTGCGCAGGAAAGGAAAGTGGTATTTCTGTTAAGGTGTTGCTTGATCTCAAAACTGGTGCTGTAACTATTATTGGGAGGGCTAAAGTAAGTAAACCTTTTATCCAAAAGTGAAGAGTACCAATTGTCTGCTTATTGAAGATGTTGTATTTTGCCTGCTGTCTGATCTCTTCGTCTGACAGGTTTTCTGATGACTCCCTGACAAGCTGTGCCTCTTCTTGTATTTTTCTCTCTGCTTCATTCAGCTCAGTATTGGTGTAGTATCCTCCACTGTTTTCCATGGACATCTTGTCAATGGTGTTGAGCAGCTCTGCCAGCTGGAACTTGTTGCTTCTATAATCCTCCTCCTGGTTGTTCTTCCAGTATCTGTTATCAAAAACATGGCAGCGTCCCCCACACTTCTCCACCAGTTCGTTCAGACCATCACTCTGACCAACATACTCTTCTATTTTCATTCCTTCAGGGAGCTGGTCACCATGGGTAAAGATCACTACTGCATAATTTAGGGCATCATTAGAGAAATGTTCAAATATTTTTGTGACGACAGCCTTCTCCTGCTCTGTGTATTTCTCCACTTTAAGAACAATCAAGAATACATGAGGCCCAGGAGCACACTGCAGGATACATCTCTCCCACCCAAGCTTCATGTCGTTCTGAGACCTGTCTGAGTCAAACAAACCAGGAGTATCAATCAAAGTGAGATTCTTTCCATTGACATGTTTTGTTTTTGCCTCAGAATTAAACATCTTTCTGTTGTTAAAGTTTGTAGGCCTGAACAAGGCCTCTCCGAAAATGGTGTTAGCCAGGCTGCTCTTCCCATTTCCGCTTTTTCCCACAAGGACAATCCTGAATGTTGTTGGCTCTAGGTGAGGAAAAAAAACAGTTATTAGATGCATTTGTCATGTATTGCCTGCTATTATTGCGGTCAGGTCTTTAAGGTCAGGTCAATAACTGTGTATTTACATTTTTATTTACGTTTAAATTAAAGTTAACCGATACCATGAACTGATACTTAAAATGTGAAAAATCAATGCAATAATTTTATAGAAAATGTTTATTTTTCACTCGTAAGTTTACATTTGTGTTCATTGTTATTGACATTTTATTTTTGTATCTAATTCACCATCATTTTTTATAACAGAGAAGAAAATCAAAACTGTCTTTCAAATCATTGCATCTTTTTTGAGTGGTAGTCGGTGCTCAGTATCAGCAAGTACTCAAATCCAAATATCGGTACGGTATCGGTTTGAAAAAAGTGGTATCGTTGCAAACCATATATATATATATATATATATATATATATATATATATATATAAAGCTTTGAACACTCAAATTAAATTGTCTCATGCAAGATGTTCTTAGATCAGCCACGTCTGCTGCTAGATTTCTTCAGCACTACCCACTGATGGAGCAGTATAAACTATGCTACAATGGCACCTGTAAGAGTAGGCAAAGTAGCTTTTTATCATTTAAACAAGGTCAAATTGTTTAAGAATTAGTATTTACTAATTCCAGTTCACCTGGGGAATAAATATGATGTGACATAAAGGCCCGTTACTTTAGGATTCTAAACCAGATGGATAAGTCAAGAGAAATTTGTATTTAAATAAGGTGAGGTCACCAAATATCAACAAAGCAATTCAGTGCCATCTGTAAACCTAGTGCTTAGTATGTCATGTCCTCCATGACTGTGGCACAGGTTAATGTAGTAATTTCATTTTTACTCTGTGTACTGTGGAAAGCCTAACCAGAAGGAGGGTTAGCTACTGGTGCTGACAAACTGGGAGGAAAATAGTTAATGAAGAGTGCAACCATAAATAACTTGGCTGAGTTGCTCTTCAGTGTGTTTTTTGCCTATAAACACGACACTGTTCTGTTGGCCAAACTGGTTGTAAAAGTATCAAGCCTAATAGTGTCAGTTATTGTTTTTCATATGACTTCATGTGGTATATATTTGTAACAAAAAGACTTTCCCCAATGAATACATAAAATAAAATTAAATATTGGTTTTTCTTCATGATGAGAATAAACAACTGCCATAATGAGGGTTTAATTTTATTTGTATACATTTGTATAGAAATACAATTTTAATTTGTATACATCATTGTCAGATATAAAAGGTAAAATGAGCTATAGAGATATTATTCCACCCTGAAAGCCAAGCATTACTTTTTGTCCACAGACATTTAATTAGCAAATATTGGGCTGTCTCAAAATTTAAACAGATTTCCACTTACAGTTTCTTAAACTTTTTGTATTTAAAATTTCTAAAATATCAATATAAATTATCTTAATTTGATCAAGATTATCTTACCTGAGCTAACAGAAATAGTTATAACCTACCTTCCATGTTGTTCCAAAGGGAATATGTGAAGAAAACAACACGTCTCAATGCAAGTCACTCCTCTTGCTCTCTTGCTTTGTTCTTTGTGTACCTGTAGTACTCGTTGCTCTGCATCAATTGGATGAAATAATAAAGACAGGGCGTGAAGCAACGCTGAACAGGTATTATCTATAACTGTTGAAAGCATTTTCGAACAAACTGCATTGTAACAAAGTACACTATTCTACCAGGAAAAAAAAGAAATCACTAAGGCTCTTTAAAAAAAAATTATTATTTGGATTGTATTCTTGTAGGAGCTGCATACAGTTAAGACTAAAATATTTATACACCTGTACAATGGATTATTTGGGCAATTATTGACTAAAGAAAAATATTTGAGTAAATGTTCCCCCTCCAGAAAAAAAGTTGAAAATTGGCAAGTTAAAACTTGTATAGACAGTTTAAAGAAAAAAAAAAAAGAAAAAAAAACAAAACAAAAAAAAACATATTTATCAGAAACAAGCTCTGAACTTCATATATTTTCCACAGAAAACTTCAGTCCAATAAAATGTTGTGTTAATTTATAAGATGCATTTCTGTATGTAAGTGGTTAAGTGGCTATTTTTCTGGATCACAACGATTTCTGCTGGCAAGCCTGTAACTTTAGTTATTGCAACATTATAAGGCCTTGGCTACTTGTGGAAGCCATGTTGGCGCTTTTTCGTCACAGACTCTCCCATTCTATTCAAGTCTGAAACCAGGAGAAGTCTTTCTGATCTGGGAAAACAATTAAAATGTACATTTTTGAAGATGTCCACATGCGCATCTTGTAAATGTAACACTGAAAGGTTGAATATGGAACATTTTTCTTAAAAGCTATCTCTTTTAACAGTAATACTTCAACGGGGAGTTTAGAGGTGTGCAGAATGAAAGTGCACCCTTTCCTTTAAAGATTATATTTACCTAAAATCATTAAAAAAGATCACTTTTTCCAACCACTGCACTGTTTATATTTACGTTTTCCAGCAAACAGCGGCGCGCCATTGCAGGTTGCCAAATACTATGGTAAACAACTGCCTGGAGCAACGAGGAATGTATTGTAGAAAATTAAGCACTCGGGAAGCTTAGCTGCTGTGTGTTAGCCCCATAGATTTCATTATCTTTCAGAAGAGGAGCGACCTTACAATATCTAAAACTAAAGTAAGTTTAGGTGAAGCCTACAACAGATGGACACAAATGAAAAACTTTCACGGCATTAAAACTTACGAAGTTTCTCATGGAGAAAGGTAAGAAAGCTTGCTAATTGCTAAAGTTAGCTGTCGGAAAAAACGGTTTGCAATACTTGTGTATATGACATTGTTCTTAGGTATGAGAGTATCAACCTCCACACCGAGTAAGCGAAAGAAAAGGAAGCAGTTTCCTCCTGCTCGGGCCAGTATAGCAGGCTCGCTTTCACCGCTGTGGTGAGTGGCTATTAAAAATACTTTTCTAGCTAGCTTTCTGTATTGACATAGGTCTCCGACTATACACCTCAGTCAAATGCGCATGCTGTGAAATCCATCAGATGTTTATGTAAATTCCAAAGTATAAATTATGACTTTTATAGAGGACATCACCAAGAGGAGTGGAGGATACCACTCAGTTACCGAAATAAGATGCAGAGAGTAAAGGTACAAAAAGTTACTGTTGCCTTTGACCCATATCTTGTTATAATTATTTTACGTTAAGTATGTTAGTACTTAACTTATTAGTACAAAATAGTCCTTACCCTGTAAGATTCCTCGCTGGGCATAATGCTGGCTAGTTACGGGGACAGAACTGGCATCCAGATGCCGCTTTGTTATTGCAACTACAACCTCAACACACTAGATGTCGCTTTGGTGCCCATGTTCCATGTACAATCCTTAAGTCTAACAAAACTGGCATTTTTCTTTAGGAAATATCTGATTCAATCTCATCGAAAGTTCAGTCATTTTCAAATTTTTGTGACCTTGTGACTTTTTCTGATACATTTAAAACTTTAAAATGTCATAACATACCTTATATCAAATATATAAAAATTATGTTTTTAATTAAGGAAATGTAAGTGTTCTTTCTCAGACCTAGACACGGAACTGACACGATACAGAGCTGACCGGGCGTGAAAGGTTCCAGAGACATGAAGCATACTTCCTGTTTGACTACTTTATACCTAAATGTACATAGAGATGGAATGGGGAGTGTATAACAGCAATTTTTAAGTCTTTGTTCTGATTCTCAACTGGGTTTAGGTCTGGACTCAATGTCCCTCAATGCATTTTGCTTGTAGTCTCAAAATTGCACATTTGATTTCATCTGAAAACAGAATTTCTCTCCACATATGCTCTATCCACTACGTGGCTTCTAATAAACTTCAAATTAAACTGCTTGTGGCTTTCTTTCATTAGTGTTTTTTTGATTTGTGGCATGCATGATCAATAGTTAGTTAGTCAGATTTCCCCCCACATAGAGGAAAAAAGCGCTGCTGCTTCTTCAGATTTACAAAGGGCTTTGTTTTTCTAAATTCAGTTCTCCTTGCCCAGCCAATCAGTTTAACCATGCATCCATTGTTGGGGCTTTCACAAAAGAAATATTTATACTATATATTTATTAAAGATGGTACTTGCATTTTTTTAATAAGTAATTTTTCTCCTCTTCACAGTTAAGTGCTACTTTGTGTTAGTCATAAAACAAAGTCCTATTAAGAAACATGCAGCGTATGGTTGGAACTGTAACAATACAGTGTTATGTGGGAATTTGAGCTCCACCCTTTCATGCAGTTTAAGGGTGGTTCACTTTTCTTTGTGTAAGATAGAACAACTTGAAATTAGTTTAACGTTTTAAAAAGTTGTTTTTCTGTTTTGTTGTTCACATGGTTACTGTGCTTAAGTGAAACAATTATCTAAATACAACAATAACTTGTTTGAATTTAAGGTGTAACCAAATACCAAGCTGCAGGAAGCTAAACATTAAAATTAATATATGTTTTCCAAAGTATTTAAGAGCAAATTACAGCCCTTTTGTTAATATAAGGGCATTTTCTAATAAGGACCGTTAATGTAATTAGAACATTTTGTAAATTCCTAAAGCAATCAACATGAATATAAGTTACAAGATAGAGTTTGTCATGATCTGTTTGATGCTCTGCTCCTGTAGAGCACCACACAAATGTGTTTTTTTACATTTTTACATTTCTAACTGTAATATGGCAGCAATGTCAAAAAGTTAAAGTGGGATAAGTGTTCTTGCAAGGTGCACACTTAATGTCAATGAAATGTAGTGAAAATACCTGTTATCTGCAACGTTAGGATTTAAACTGATAAAAAGTTGACAATGGCAAATGTTATGTAAGAATAGGAACCAATGTTATGTCTTCTAAAGGTGGAGTCAAGTTTAATCTATGTGGTATGTTGACAACACTTATCGTACTAAGCGTAATGCTAGGAAACTAAAGGTTTTAAGATTTGTGTGTCCCCGCCTTTGTTGTGACCAAATACCAAGCTAAATATGGCTTGTCGCACATTCCATGAGTATTTTGGTTTTGTCTTTTGTTAACTGAAGATTTTCTTTTCATTATTCATGTTCATAAAAATGGCCATATTCTATGATTCCTCTGCGTTGTTTTTGTTTTGTATTGTTTCTAAAGTGTTCACAGATTAGTTAATTCCTATGTGTTTTGATAGTGAAAAATTCCTTCCTCCACGAAGCTAGCCCAAGAAACCATGGTTTATTTGAAATATTCTTGCTTGAATTAGCGTAACATATACTCCAGGCTTACTCGGTTCCAACTAAGAAGCTCAGCTGAACTCTGCTGTGATTCAAGCGAGGTTTAACAAGCCAGGCTCATGTCAGCCCCCGTCAATCGATGCTAGATAAGTGAGAAGAACATAAAAAGCTGTGTTCTTCTCCCAGTCTGAGAAAGACTTATTAATGTAGCCTATGAGCATCACAATTACATCATAACCAATAAGGGGAACACCGGACAGAAAATAGCTGACAGGTTAAATGTACTACTGTCGTGGAAAAACAGTGATTGTCTGAGAGATGGCGGGTGAGGAAGGAACAAAGTGTCAGCTGTGTTCTTATAAAAGTTTTTTACATGTAGCATGGAGAGCTCGCTGAGAGCTCTGACGTTCTTCACAAACTCATAAGAATATATAATGATTTAACCAAACCCTATCAGATCTGTTGCTTACCGGTTCATTAATCCGCTCTGAGAGGACAAACAACTTCATACATTGTTGCAGATAAGAAATTGCTTTAAGAAAGGACTCTGTTTTAGCAATCAAACATGATGTGTCACTGGACAGCATAACTAAGCATAACTCAGCAATAACTAAGCAATGTTTTATCTAGACACTGTGCATAATGAAAGAAAAATGATACTGCAATAACATTTTCTATAACAGTTACAACATGATTTCAGAAAGGATGTGAAACTATCTAACAACTAAGAACAGCGTCAAGTCATTAAAATGTAAAGTCACATTTATACATGATTTCTCTTTTAAATGTGTATTTTGCTCTAGTTGCAAGTTACTTTAAGGCTATTTTAACCAATATAGACAGGACGGTATATTGATTTTATGGCTCCAACTTAGACTATGAATGATATATTTGTAATAATAATGCTTGGTGTCAGGAGTGACATTGGTGGAACAAAAGGTTTCTTGTAGCAAATAAGTATTAAATACAATAATGCTCTTAAAACTGGTAAAAGTAAAATGTAATTAGAACTAAATTTTGAAAGATAAAATCTACATGCCATTGCATAATTTAACCACCAAAAAGAAAACTGCAGCTGCTGCAACCGATTTAATAACTTTATCTTCAAGGGTGGGTGTATTGAGCGAACAACAGCAGAATACCACCCATGCAATGTGACATCACCTGGATTGTCTAGTCATTTGACCAAGCTAAAACAAGCCTTACATTTAGCCTTCCACGGAGAAGACTTGTCCAACAGCTTATGTGCATGAGCGGAGCTTCTGATTAGCGTTGTTCATGGAACCGATTCTGGGGAAATTGAGCCAGGATTGTCAAAGTGACCCAGCCTTTTGGAGTTATGGTCTATATTTTTGTACACGGAACTCAGAAATTCTGATTTCCAAGTGGGACGAATGAATTGGAACTCCCTCCATAGTCAGACTTCCCACTCGGAAACTCAGAGATTACTTTTTGTTCCAACTTTGACTTTCAAAATGGTCGCTCCTCACATCAACAATACTGACTGTGGTGGAAAGATTTCTGATTTACAAAACACACTTGTAAGAATGTGTCTAAAATCAATCTTACATGTACAGCCTCTAATCTTACAACTCTAATCTTAACTTAAAAATGGGGTGTTTGTATATGGAAAGTACAGCTTAAA
This sequence comes from Apricaphanius iberus, assembly GCA_028564705.1. Lineage (NCBI taxonomy): Eukaryota > Metazoa > Chordata > Actinopteri > Cyprinodontiformes > Aphaniidae > Apricaphanius > Apricaphanius iberus. Next base: position 902,330 of record JAPXFQ010002963.1, on the reverse strand, counting down.
ACAATGTTTGTAAGAGGTAGTACAACTACGGCTATCTTGGTGTCGCCATATTGGAGGCATGGCAATTTTATTGATATAGCACACTTTCAACACAAGGCAATTCAAAGTGATTTACATGATTACCAAATGTGATCATAGAATCATTAAAAGAAAGCATAAACAAACATTTATAGCAATAAAAGTAATTAAAAGAAAAGAAAACATTTAGTGACTAGAACAGAAGAAAACATATATGTAAAATTATGAAAATGAAAACAGAAATGAATTATATCGATCAGGCTCAAACTTATAGGTAAGTCTAAATAAGTATGTATTTATTTTAGATTTAAAAGACTTCAGTGACTCTGAAGTTTAGTATTCAACCGGTGGTTTGTTCTAGATGTGGAGAGCATAGAAGCTAAAAGCTGCTTCCCCATGCTTGGTTCTAGTTCTAGGGACAGTCAGTAGACTAGAGCTGGAGGACCTGAGTGGTCTTGATAGTTTGTACCGCATAGTAGATCGTTAATGTACTCTGGTGCTAACCCATTCAATGAATTATAGACTAATAAAAGCACTTTGAAATCTATTCACTGAGCTACAGGGAGCCAGTGTAAGGACTTTAGAACTGGAATGATGTGTACTACTTTGCTGGTTCTAGTGAGAAAATGAGCAGCAGCATTCTGGATTAGTTGCAGTTGTCTAATTTATTTTTTAGTTAGACATGTGAAGATACTGTTACAGTAATCAAGGCGGCTAGAGATAAATGCATGGATGAGTCTAGGTCTCCTGGTGTCATCAGTCTTTTCATCCATCCATCCATTTTCTGAACCTCTTAATCCTTAAGGGGACGTGGGGGGGCTGATGCCTATCTCCAGCGGTCAACGGGCGAGAGGCGGGGTACACCCTGGACAGGTCGCTAGTCCATCGCAGGTCATCAGTCTTTTAATCCTAGAAATGTTCCTCAGGTTATAGAAAGCTGACCTTGTTATTGCCTTGATGTGACCCTGGGGGTTCAGGTCTGATTCCATTATTAGATCTAGATTTCTGGCCTGGTCAGTAGTTTCTAGTTGGACCAATTGAAGCTGTGTACTGATATTTAATTAGTCTTTTTTGGGTCCAAAGATAAGTACTTCAGTTTTGTTTTTGTCAGTTGGAGGAAATTATGGGACATCCAGGTGTAGATTTTCACAAAGCATTTATTAAGGATTTGGACCGGTTCATTGAGAAACAAGGTTGAGTGTCTTCAGTATAGTTGTAGTAGATGATATTATTTGTTGTTATAATCTGTCTTAATAGGAGCATGTAAATGCTAAATAGGAGGGGCCCTAGGATAGAGCCTTGGGGGACCCCGCATTCTGTGTTTTGCAATGAGAATTGTTTAATCGACAAAAAGAAGTTATTGTTCTAGAGGTAGGATTTGAACCAGTCGATTGCCGTACCAGAGAGTCCGACCCAGCTCTCTAGACGTTTCAGTAATATATCATGATCAACGGTCAATGTCAAACTACCCATGTCAAACGGTAGTACCAATTCTGAGGCTTTACCACTGTCAGTATTTATACATGTCAATAAAGACTTTGATAAGGGCAGGGTCGGTGGGATGAGTTAACTATTTGGAACAGATCCGTCCTGATGGCTGGGGGTCTTTTTAAGAACACCTGTTGGTAAGATATCTAAGCAGCAGGTGCCAGAGCTTAGTTAACTTGATCAAAGCTGGATTGATTTATTGTTTGAAAATCAGTCATTTTCTCTGCATGAGTGTTAACTGGGCTTAACGTTGGTATTGGTTTGAAAATGATGTACTAATTGACCTTCTGATGTTAAAGATCTTTTGAGTAAAGAAGTGGACATTTTATTGCAGGCCCTGTTGGAGTTTAATTCTGGGGCTACAAGAGGAGTAGTTTAATCTCTCCAATGTAGCAAATAACGTCCTTGCATTATTGTTGTTTATGTGAATAATCTCAGAGAAGAACGATTCCCTTGCACCCTTTAAGGCTATTTGATATTTGTTCAATCTCTCTTTATATCTCATAATGAACCTGTAGTCGAGTTTTCCGCCATTTTCTCTTGGCGCGTTGACACTCCCTTTTTTCACCAGTGGATCGCTTCTCCATGGAGACTTCTTTTTACTCATAACAGTTTCAACCTTAAATGGCACAATTTTATCCATCGTGTCTGAGATTTTTGATAGAAATTCATCTGTCAGTTTGTTTACGGAATGTATGTTGGTGGATGTTGGGGATTTGGGTAGGGTAGGAGTTTACATCATCTTAAAGTGTGCAGCTGAGCTTTTTTTGAGAAAGAGTTTTTTAACAGTGGTCGTACTGTGATTAGAAATTTTTGCTAAGATGGTGGTTTTAAATGAGATGCAAAAATGGTCAGATAATGCAATATAGGTTAATGCAATGTTAGAGATGTTTAAGTCTTTGCTAATAAGTAGGTCTAGAATGTGTCTTAGGTTGTGCGTTTGTTCATTTATATGCTGGATTAGGTTGAAGTTATAGAGGGTGTCGTTTAATGCTTTTGTCCCTCTATTCTTAGGATTGTCAGTATGGATTTTAAAATATCCCTCTATTATTAACTGGTCATTGTCTATACAAATTGTGGAGCAAATGTAATTGAGGTCATTAAAAAATTTGTGTCAGGTTTTGGTGGCCTATATATGTTTAGAAATAGGTATTTGTTTGGCTCTTTTGTCTCAGCCAAATATTGAAACGATTCAATTTCAGCTAGTGAAACATTTTTCAGGTTTAGAGAGTTATGGACGATTGCAGCCAGGCCTCCAACTCTTCTGTTTTTTTCTGCTCTCACGAATCAAATGATAATTTTATAGACAAGTCTCTGTAATAACTGTTTGTTCATTATTCTTAACCAGCCAAGTTTCAGAAAGAAATAGAGCATATTTATCTTGCGTAGTGATGAAATTATTAATTAGGAAAGACTTCCTTGATCTAATGTTTAATGTAGCTATTTTAACATTTAATGTAGCTACCTTAATATTTCTTTCAGTGGCTGAAATGTTATTTTTGCGAGATATTATTTTAAGGGTTTTAGTGTGCAAAGATTTATTGCTCATAATAACTGGAATGTTACTTTCACTTTAAGAGTGACCGGACACATTTTGTTGAGTAATGTGGACTCTAGAAGTGGTGTCCGGTTGAGACACGAGGTGTAGGGTGGAGACAAGAGCCACATTGTTTATAATTTGGACGTGGTCCAAGTTTTGGCATAAGAAGGAGACCTCTATTCCTTTGAGTTTGAAGGGCTTCAGAGAAGGACTTAAAGGTGGGACATCTTGGTTTTGATTATCTCTGTATGTACCAGCTGGTTCGCGTCTGCTGTCTTTTGGATCAGCTGATTTATCTCTGGGAGGGGTCGTAACTTGTTCAGGGTCGTTCTGAGAGAGTGTGTGTGTGTGTGTGTGGGGGGGGGGGGTTGTCGATGTCCATTGTGTCTCTGAGCTGATACAGGGAGAGGTGAGTCTGACATCATTATCTCGGTTTGTGGACAGAGCGGCGAGTTTGAGGGGGGCCCACAGCTCTTATGAATGGGTAGTTCTTCCCGATAGACGCAGTTCATTCTGACGGGTCTTACTTTGTGTTGTTGGTATCGACATGCAAGGCTGTTGATTGTCGCATGCTACCGGCAAAGTTGGCGTTCTCCTCAAGGAATCAGACTTTTATTTCCATGTCATGCATTCTTTGTAGTAGATCATGAAAAGTATTGTCAGAGCAGAGGGCGATTTTGTAATCCTTAGTTCTTTATGAAGTAGTCCAAAAAGAAAAAAAAAACAGGGGGGATAATCTGTCCAAGGGAAATCTGTCTGAAATTGAGTGATGTGCACAAAGTCACTATAAAAAAACTTTAATGTAAAGAAATAAGAGGGGAAATAAAAGTAGAATACAAGTTGAAATAATAGTAGAGGACTGGCGAGCTGGAGGGGGGGTGGTAGTGGGAGGAGATGAAAAACACATCCTCTCTCTCTGACAGTCAACACTACTAAAAATAAATAAATAAAACATTTTGGAGTATAGGAATTGGAATCCCGACTTAATCGACAACGTCACTGGAACGCCGTTTACTCTGGCTTGACGCCAAACCCAGCTCTGAGTTCCAACTTCGGAGGTAAATCGAACACACCATTAGCTCTCTTTGTGCAATATACCCCAGGGGTATATTGAAGCAAGCTCAAATCGAGGCTCATGTGAAATATCCTCGCTTGAATTAGCTCAACAGTTCACTCCGGGCTTGTTTGGTTCCACCAACTAAGCACGGGTGAATTAAATTCACACTGATTCAAACAAAGCTTAAAAAAGTGAGCCTTGTGCTTCAACGCTACATCAGAGAAAGCCCTTCTCAATCAAAGAGTGTAGAAGGAAAGGAAATAGACGTGTTATTTTCCCAGTCTGAGAAACATTTATTAATGCAGCCGATGAGCATCACAATTACATCATAACCACTAAGGGGAACAACAGCTGCATATTAAAGTTCGTCAGGATGCATTGTGTTATAATTACAGGCATGTCTCAAAGCTCACCACAGGCAGGGTAAGGCGGACAAAATCCAGAATTATTTGATTCAGAGATAGTCCAGGGTCATGCACAGGAGGTTCTCAGCAGAGGAATATCCGAGGTCCAATAAACTTGAGACAGGGTCACGACCAGGCAAGGTTCAGCAACAGGGTGTCAAAAACTGTTATCAGAAGCCACTAAGGGCAAGGCAAAAACACTGTTTAGGGACAAGTAGAGGCAAAAGGAGATTAACACTATTAGCTTTAACAGGGCTTGAAGGCTGTAACAAAGGCAGACAATCTCGCACTGAGAAAGCCTAGAGGAGGTGTTTAAATTGGAAGCTTCCCATGTGTAGACAATGAGCAATCAGCAGGTGGAAGGAAAGCGTAGCAAACTCAAGGACAGGGATGAAATCATGACAAATCAAGGCAAGGCAAGTTTATTTGTAGAGCACAATTCATACACAAGGCAATTCAAAGTGCTTCACATTTGCATACATTAAGAAAACAGATTAACAGAAAAAAAACATCAACATACAAAATAATCAATTACAATAAAAATGCAAGAGTCCAGATAAAATACTTTCAATTGTCATATGCACGGATAAAAATAACTGTTTTCAGCCTGGATTTAAACATTGTTAGAGTTGAGGCTTGTCTCACATCCTCATGAAGACTGTTCCATATTTTAGCTGCCTGAAACTGAAATGCAGCCTCACCGTGTTTATTGTTGACTCTGGTAACCACCAGGAGACCCCTCCCTGAAGTTCTCAGGGCCCGAGATGGTTCATATGTCTCTAACATGTCAGAGATATACTTTGGTGCCAAACCATGATATGGTTGTACTTCCTGGTTCTTGTCAGGACTAGAGCAGCAGCGTTCTGGATGTACTGCAGCTGTCTAACAGCTCGTTTAGAGAGGCCAGTGAGCAGGCCGTTACAGTAGTCTAACCTGCTGGAGACAAATGCATGGATAAGTCTCTCTAAGTCTGGTTTCGACACTATTCCTCTGATCTTAGCAATGTTTTTCAGATGGTAAAAAGCTGTTGATGTTATTGCTTTGATTTGGTTTGATTTCTCTTTGTGTCTGTGGGCCAAAAACAATGATCTCAGTTTTGTCTGAGTTTAACTGGAGAAAGCTGTTTTGCATCCACAAACTGATCTGTTCAATACAGTGACAGAGTGTATCTATAGGCCCATGTTAACCTGCCGTCAGTGACACGTAGATCTGAGTGTCATCTGCATAGTTATGGTAAGACACATTATTGCTGTTAATTAGCTGACCCAATGGAAGAATGTACAAGTTGAATAAAATTGATCCCAAGATTGACCCCGGGGGACTCCACAGGTCATGGGAATTTTGCCTGAGACACAGTTGCCAATTTCGGCAAAGTACGTCCTGTCCTCGAGATAGTACTTGAACCAGTTAATCATTTAACTTTGTTGGGTAGGGCAAGATAATCTGGAGTGTGTTGTGAATTATTAGTCAGAATATAATACATGGCAGAAAATAGCTGTCAGGTTGAATGTGTTAGAACATGATTTAAGAAATTATGTAAAAATATTTAGCAAGTGAAAAAGAAAAGTTTCAAGTCTTTACCCCCTCATGAACTGGAGTCATTTGGCAAAATCCCATTTAATGTGAACTCACCAAATCTGGATTAGTGCTGTTAGTGAACTCTACGAGTATAAAAACAAGTTTTTGTAAAGGTAACACCCTCTAGTATCACTGATAACAGTCAGAATCCCTGTAGTTATGACTGATAAAAAGTAAGTCACTTTAGAACTCACAAAAAATAATATATATTTTTTTATTTTCTTTGTGAAAATGATGGTGCCTATAGCCACAATAGGTAGTTGGGGACTAAAACACACTACTACAAAAAAAATAACCTGTTAACTACACACATTTCAAATTTAAAATGATTATCTATAAAAAAAAAAAAATTACTTACGTTTTTATATTAGTATTTCCAGGAGCTCATTTCATTCATTAAATGGGTGTATTGTATATTACATGTTGGAGGGGCATACACATGTCTGTAATGTTGATGAAAAGTATTTATGTTCCGGTTACTGGTAGGTCTGCATGGTAGTAAAATTACATTAATACAGTATTTACATTTACATTTGTTGTTGTTTTTTTTTTTACCAGTTTCAAGGTACAGTAAGGCTATTTTCACACATTTAGACAGGACAGTATGATGATTTTATGTCTTGTCTGATTGTCCAGCCCATCAGAACTGATGGCAAAGAGGTAAAAGAGGTGGAAAAAATACAAGGGTGTAGCCTTTTTAAGATTTTTTTTAAACAATGAAAAAACTTAGAGCAAATCAAAAAATCTTAGCAATGTATTAAGGATAATGTAACAAATCTAGAATTGTTAAAATTCTACACAATAATTTGTTAGTTGTGGAAAAAAATAAACAGAGCAAAGTGAAAGCTATTCAAACCGATTTAACCTTGCTTACTAAATATTTATAGTATGATACACGTTTGTCTTGTGCAAAGAAAGATCTATAATCAGTGTTTGGGAGAATACTTTGTAAATGTATTTAGTTACAGAACACTGAATACCTGCTTTAAAACGTATTTTGTAACGTATTCCGTTACTTTGCTGAATCCTGATACTGTATTCCAAATACTTGGAATAGTTCCCCTTAAAAACAGCATTTAAGTCTATTAAATGTCCCAAAATTCCCTGGTAGCTAGTCCCGCAGGAAAACAGAGGGCATATTAATGCTAAACATTAGGTGCTGACTGGGAAAAACACTGCAACCTCTCAGTGACCAACAACCAAACAAACAAATAAACACACAGACTGTTTTTCAGCAGTAATATCTCTTTACATTTTATTAGATTTTGTATTTAGTCATTTGAAATTAAGTTTAGCTGTTTTGCAGCCACAGCCAATTAGGCTATTTGCGACTTTCTGTTATAAACATGCAAAGTATTGTAAACTCACATTCATTGCAGTCCAAATGGAACACTTTTATCCTTGTAGCCATAATTTTGGGAAACCCATCACAATATATAATCAAGCTAACGTCATGTCAGATAAAAACCACTGGAACTGTGAGAAATTACCTAACTAACACGATATAGGCCCTGTCAAATAATGGACAAAAAAAAAAAAACAGTGGTAGAGGATTTTGTTTTGTTTTTGTACATCATTGTAGTGACTTTTAATTTTTTTGTGACTGTCACATACCTTTTAGGCTGACCAGCCAGATGCTTTGTGTTTTAAGTTTGCTGTTGACGTTGTTGATGTGCGGCGTAGCTTCTTGCGACCCACCAGCAAAGTTTACACAAAAATGTAAGAATTTTCCCACCTGAACCATCACTATCCTTAGCAAAAAAATATTTTAGATGGTAATATGAATATGTCGCTTCATTAATTGATAGAGAATTACTGCTGGTTTAGCAATCACTGTAGTTTGCCTGCATACTTCGCAGTTTGACAAAGCAAAAGTGGTGCGACTCAATGACTAGTGCTAACAGATTTGATATTTTCCCCCGTTTTAATCACCATAGCTTTAGTCGGGGTTTTGTCAGGAACGCATAATTTCCTTTACTGCTAATAGGTTTATTTGGCTGCAGTTGTTGCTCCAACACCCCCAGCTCCGGGTCTGAATCCATACCTGGCAACTCATGTCAATGTCGGTGCTTGCAGGTCGGGAGAATTTCCGTCATAGGATCTCTATGGTTTCAGCCGTTATATTATGAGATAGTCTACACAACACGGAGACACAAATTTCCCAAAATGTATATGTTCATCTTGCAGGTGGAAAGTGGAAAACACACAAGTATTCCAATGGTATTACGAAAGTAACTGTATTCTGAATACCTTGTTTAAAAATAGTACGGAATACGTAACGGAATACAGTTACTCATAATTAGTATTCTAAATACGTACCACCGGTAAATGTATTCCGTTACTCCCCAACACTGTCTATAATGCATCAAATTCCTTATTGGCTTTCATAATGCAAGAAATTTTGTAAATAGGAATTAAGCAACAATGATTTTAGCTGCACCCATATTGCCTTAAAGCTACATGCAAGTTTAATAAGAAAAAATGAGAAAATGTGTACATATATTCGTTTACCTTAGATGCAACTATAGCAGAGGATGCTGAGGCTTTTATCTCATTATACTGCTTCACCTTTTTTTTGTTAAAACAGCTCCTCCTGATTCAACTGCTTCTTCTGCTGCAGCTGTTTCCCCTGGTGTATCATCCTGTTCTTCTGCTGCTCCTACTTTTCCACCTAAACCGGTTCCTCCTACTGCGGCTACAAATAACCCCACTCCCAGTGCAAGTACCGGATCCTCTTCCATCAATTTTTTGCCTCCACCTAGGAATGCTTTTAACAAGACATCTGTGCTGACTCTTAAAAGATAGTGTGACCATTTCTCCTGAACCACAGCTTTAGCCTTTTCTTGGATCTCATCTGGTGAGAGATTTGGAGATTCCTGCTTTATGCGCTCTTGTTCTTGTTCTAAATCTTTGTTCACCTTCTCCAGCATCTCGTGGACATAGTGCTTACCACCGTTCCCTTCAATAATCTTATCTATTGTGTTGAGAAGCTCATTTACTTGAAACTTGTTACTCCTGTATACATCCTGACTGTTCTTCCAGTATTTATTATCAATGACATTGCAGCGGTTGCCACACTTCTTGATCAATTCACTTAAATCTTTACTTTTACTGACAAATGCCTCAATTGTTGTTTCTTCTGGCAGCTGGTCACCATGAGTAAAAAGCACTGTTGTGTAGTTCATAGCCTCATCTGAGAAATAGTCTCTCATCTTTTCGATGATCTCCATCTCCTGCGTTGTGTATTTATCTACTTTAAGTACAATCAGGAAAACATGAGGACCAGGAGTACTCTCAATAACACACTTCATGATCTCCTCTTTCATATCTGACTCAATCCTCCCTGTGTCAAAAAATCCTGGTGTGTCAATGAGTTTTATTCTTCTTCCATTGACAGTTCTGGACTCTGCCTGACATTTACTTGTTCCAGATGTCGGAGAATCGTTTGTCTGACAGACCGTCGCTCCAAATAAGGTGTTAGCAAGGCTGCTCTTCCCAGCTCCAGTCTTTCCCAACACCACAATTCTTCTTGTGAAGTCTGTAAGAAAGCATCAAGTATGTCAACAGTTTCTTTTGGTTTTTATTTGATGTATAATCTATAATTTCTTGGTGTGCACAATTTGGAGATCCAAAATGTTTTTATCAGCATGCCCCCACTGTTTGCCTCAATGATCTTGTCTTTTCTAGTAAGAAACTTTTTCACTTGATACTTGTTGCTCCTGTATTCATCCCTGTCATTTTGCCAGTTTTTATTGTCAATGACGTTGCGGCGGTTTTCGCACTTCTTGACCCGAACACTCAAATCTGTACTTTAAATGACAAACTCCTGTATGGTTTGTCCTTTAGGCAGCTGGTCAGCACAGGTTAAGAGCACAGTTGCAAACCTCAGAGCTTCATCTGAGAAATACTCAGTCATCTTGTTCTGTGTGTTTCTCCACTTTAAGCACAAGGATTTTTTAGTTTCTTTATATGAATGATAAATTACACAATACTAAAGGAATGCCTCCTTTCTTGTCCTGTCACTATTTATAATGTATAATGTGGCCTACAAGAAAGAAAGAAAGAAAGAAAGAAAGAAAGAAAGAAAGAAAGAAAGAAAGAAAGAAAAGCTGTTGGCAGGACACGAGGGTTTGCAGCAGTACATTCATACTAGGGCTGGGCGATTCGATAAATCAAAATTTCTGTTTATGAAGATTTAATTTGTGGAAAAATGTAGATTTTTTTAACCAATGCACTGCTTGGACCTCCATAGCTCAGAGTGATGCCAATCCACCCAGGACCTACTATCTTGTTTTACAAGGATAGTTTATATCTCCTTTGACGTTTGACTTTGAATTCAGATCAGCTCATAGACAGGGTGATTGAAATAAAAGCAGGTTTTAGAAAATAATTTTCATCACTTGCAATTTATTTTTAAGGAAAAATTTCCTTTAACTTTTAATGAAAATAATTACGATTTTACAGCCATATCATCCAGCCCTAATTCATACAACATATACATTACCACGGGGTGACCGTGGCTGGTTGCACCTTTGAAACCCCATCCCATTTGTCTCTGTCATTGTGTCCAAGGTAGTCCACTTCGACCGCCTGCCTGTATGGCAGCCTTGCTTCTGTTTGTACCCCAGGGCAGCTGTGGGTACTATGTAGGTGGCCATCACCAGCAATTAAATGTGTTAATGAATGACTGAATGTAGTCTGAAGCACTGTCCATTCTGCCACGCACTCCGCAGCAAAAACGATCCCATTGTAGTGAATGAGAGCATAAAATGGATCGCTGGATGTATGGATCAATACTTTTTTTGCTGGATGCTGAAGCAAGTTTGCAGTCAATCTACACCAATCACAAAGCACCAGCAGGATACCGAACAAGCACAACATACCGGAAGACATATTTGTTGATGTATCTCTGAAATTAAGCAAGATGGCGCCAGTATGTGAGGCCAGCTGTCTGTCGCTTCATGTGACAATGCTGTTGTTCCTGATTCTGCTATGTTTATTTGTTTATACTAGCTCACTCTTGATATATGAATGTCACACTCTTCTACAGATCTGGGGCCGTATTCACAAAGACTCTTACCTTACCGCTAGGTGTTACTCCTAACTCGCGGGTAAAAGGTCTTACGTAGGAGTTGTCGTCTAAAACCTATTTACAAACGCACTAAGAGCTACTTTTACGTAGGACAAATCCCTAAACGTAAGATAAGAGTGACGTCCAGTTGCTATGGAAAACGTAATTTCCTATGTATGAGTAAATAGACGGACTGCAGTGTGATTGGTTGTTGAATGACATGTGTGAAACGAGGAAATGGAAAACTTCAAAGCGTAATTATGAACAGCGCAAATAGCAGAAATAATTCATGATGACATATTTGTGTCGGCCACGAGACTGACACTTCATACAACGTACACACAATAGCCTACTTATAGAGAGGGTGAAGTTTAAAAACTTAAAAACGTGAAATGCATCATATTATGTGACAGACTGGTGTCCTAACTAGGATAAGCTCCAGCTTTGTTTGCTTTTATAAGCTCTATCACTGCTGCGTATAAGGAAATGAAAGAATATAATTATATTCATAAGGAAAGAAAGTTATTCTTAGCGGATAGGATTTGGGAGAACTACTGCCCTGTACTGCTTTGTCAAGTCTATGAATTTGCTGAAAAACGCATTTATCCGGTTTCGTGTGGATGGAGATTTGTGAATAGGTCTTAGGGAGTTAGGAGTCCTCTTGACTTCTTTTAAGGACTCCAAGACTTAGGAGCTACTTTAGGCCTAAAAGTGGTTGTGAATTTCTTTCATCTTAAGACACTAGGAGTGCTAAATTTAAGAGTAGCACGCCCACATTTTTTAGGAGTTACTCTTAAATTCGCCAGTTATGACCTACTTTCAGCCCTAAGATTCTTTGTGAATACGGCCCCTGGTCAACTATGAGCTTTTCACCACAGTTTTGTCAAGAAAGTAGTGATTCAACCTGCTTAAGTTTGGGTAAAATACCGCCTGCCTTTTACGCTTACTTTGTCTGCCTAAAACAAGGTACGACATCGCCAATGTGGAAGACATGGAGGGCACCTGGTTAAATCCAAAACTCACCTGTTTGGCATCAAGCAACACCTTTGTCAATTTCAAGTTGCGTTGGACTCAGTAGAACGGTGCCTGATTCCTGCTGTTCCAGTGGGTTGTTACACACACAAAGGACTTGTTTCTCTCTATGGACTAAGGGTCAATTACTTGGAAATTATCTCTGCTTCTTACATTATTGTTTGATTTGGATATGGCTTATGTCCGTCATAGGATTTGTGTCTCCACTCACTCATTTCGCATCATTAACCCCTTTACTGCTGCAGACTTTTCTACTGTCTTTGCTTAAAATCTGCCGCATGCGAGCCCACAGGTTTTGATGGCTTACTGCATCCTTTTCATGCTTCCTGCCTGGCTATTTCAGATAGCAAGGGCATCAGTTTGTTGTTTAAAATTGCTGGGGATATAATTATAAACTTGAATGCAGTTTGAGGATTTCTGGGGACAGTTATTAAATATTTATTTAGCCTCTAAGTCCGTTTCATGTTTCATTACAGTATGCACTGCTGTGTCTAAACGTGGTGAAAATCGCATCTTTATTAAATCAATACAAGTTAAAAGCCATAGGTTTAAATGTTTTCCTCATTAAACGTCACCATTATCCTGTTGGTATGGAATAATTATTAAAATCTACACTGTAGCACACAGAACAATGTTGGATATAATATATAACCCCACCAGAAGAATGCTCAACAATAAAACATGCTCATTTTGCAACCCAACATCATTCTGTGTGGAGAAACTTTAAATTTAACTTACAGCTGACAGTCCTGCAATAGGGCAGCTACCTGTGCGTGATCCACATAAAGTTGTTTCAGGTGGAAAAAAACGAACAAATTAAATGTCCTGGCTCCGAGAGGAAGTTTATTTAATGTGATCGGACTGGGAGTTAGACAATATTGTTGTTGTAGTGTTTTGTTTAAGAGTCCCAAAGAGGAAAATGTTCATATGTTGTTTTGGTGGAGGGAGCAGGAGGGAATTTTTCCCAAAGTCTCTCTGGCAGCTGGAGGCCGAGATAGCGATAATTTTTCGCCTCCAGCGCAAAGTAGTTTTCTGGTATGCTCCCAAACACAGTATGTCAACATATCATCGTTGGGAGTCTTAAACAAGCAAAAATATTACATGAATATTTTTTTCCTTGCTACCCACCCGCAGTAAAGAAACCAGACCCATTAATTTTCATTTACAATGGTCCCTCATTTATTGTGGAGGTTCTAAAAATAACCCGCAACAGGTGAATTCTGCAAAGTAGTTTTCTTCTTTTTTTTACAATCATTATGTTTTAAGGCTGTAAAACTCCTCGCCACACACTTTTTTACAGTTTTCCCAGACACACATTAACATTTACTCACATTTCTCATTAGTTTTAATACTCAAACCTTCTTAGATTTAAAACATAAAATATTAATACGCAGTACGGTCTCTCCGCTGTTGCGCCACTCTGTTCATCTTTCTCCACTGAAGGTCTCTTAACAGGTGTTTTTTCTTAGTGAGGAATATAGTTATGTGTTTTTTGTGCTGTTTTTCTTCTAGACCAGAAGATTATTATAACCAAACATGATAAATTTGGCAAGACATGACAGGAGCAGACTGATAATTGCCTCCAATCATTTAGGACGCGGAACACAATTCTGTTTTAATCTGAGAGGGGTGGATCTTTCACATCATGACGCATGTGGTGCAACGGCAACATCTTGACATGTAGATTCGGAATAATGTTAGTGGCCCACTTCAACGCTTTATTATAAATGATCATGCTAATGAGATGATCAGCTGACCGATAAAGCCCGAGCTCGATCCCGGACCATGGACAATGATAGAAATTAAGCCCACTCGGGTTCGGGCAAAGATCTTCAGATCTAATGTAAATGAGCAGAAAGAAACATGTCTGCATAAGAAACTGGAATTGAGTGAATTAAATAATATTCTGTTTAGATACTGATGCGGAAACTTTGCTGGGAGCAGAAGTGGCTGTTAGGTCAGTAAAAATTTCTGCATGAGGTTTGGTGGGAACAAACCTGTCAATCATAAATATTGCTGGGGACAAGTCCCCGGCCTCCACGGTCAAAATGGCGCCTATGTCAGATAGTGTAGCTCCATCGAAATCCAGAAAAATAAAATCTAAGCTGCATCCATGGCTGAATGAATGCATCAGTTCCATCAGGGAAAACTGCAGGAGACTGGAGCGTAAATGGAGAAAAGACGGGCTTACTGTCTCCTATGAAAGCATGAGACATGCAAGGCCGCAGTCCCAAAGGGCAAGAAACCATTTTTATGCTGGTATTATATCTGCTAATGCTGATAATCAAAGAATTCTCTATAAAACTTTAAATACTGTCCTTTCGCTCACTTTAACAATTATTTACCCAAATTCTTCAGTTCTTCTTAGATAAGGTTTATAAGATCAGATCCCAAATTTCTCCCCATGCACCTGATCATAACATCCTGATCTCCAGACAACACACATGGGCAGGCATAACAGGACGGCCCCTGATTGCTTTATGCATAACTATATTAATATAATCTCGCGTAAATTTATACATATATGTTGTCTAAAATAATTGTGCGTGTTTATACATAATTTACACACATATTAATATGAAAACTTATTTAATTCTGAAAGCTGTTTGGTCATTTTCTGTCGCACAACATAGTAGGTGTGTGGATCAATTAAATACGTCTTCAGATACAAAAGAAAACCAAAAGGACAATATGTATGAAGGGCAGCTCGTTCTCGATGTAGAAACAGAAGTAGATTAAGTTTTTTGTTTTCTGCTCGTCTTCCACATAATGAATAGTTTTGGTCTGACTTCAGTATTTATTAATGTCCTTTATCCTGAGATATCGCAATTCCTGCGCATCTCTCCAGCTTCTCTGAGCACTGGGCTTCGGAGTGGAGGTGGAGGACAGCAGCAAATGGCTGCGGAGTGCGTGGTGGAGCAGAGCGCATGCAGTGGAAAGTAGGGGTTAGAACCAGATAAATCGCTATGTATTTTAGGAAAATAGAAACAAAACCTGGTAAAATAACCTCTGCTTTCTACAAAAAACAACAAAAAAACACTCTAAGGCATGAAAAAAAATTACTGTATGTTCTGTTATAATTTTTGTAATTATTTGCAATTAACCTCACTGGCCATTTTATTAGGCACACATGTCCAACTGCTCGTTAACGCAAATTTCTGATCAGCCAATCACATGGCAGCAACTCCGTGCATTAAAGCATGTGGACATAGTCAAGACGATCTGCTGCAATGTAAACCGAGCATCAGAATTTGGAAGAAAGTTGATTTAAGTGACTTTGAACGTGGCGTGATTGTTGGTGCCAGACGGGCTGGTCTGAGTATTTCAGAAACTGCTGATCTACTGGGGTTTTCACACACAACCATCTCTAGAGTTTACAGAGAAAAAGGGAAAATATCCAGTGAGCGGCAGTTCTGTGGGCGAAAATGTCTTGTTGATGCCTGAGGTCAGAGGAGAATGGCCAGACTGGTTCGAGCTGATAGAAAGTCAAATATCCACTCGTTACAACCAAGGTATGCAGAAGAGAATCTCTATTCAGTCACTGTGAGTGACTGAATAAAATCTGAAGCTCTTTGAGGTCCATAGGAACAAAATAAAGCGCTATACAGATGCTTTACAATTGTATTTCTTCATTTATTTGTTTACTTATTTATTTATTATTTTGTAAATTGATATTTTTAGAACTTTTTAAGATTAAAGATTAAATTAAAATGACTTACCATTTGGGAAGGAAGATTCAGGTTTTGACCAGAATGTCCCCATTTTACTCTGAAAATGGACTCCTGAGTAGTTAGAACGACGTATTTTATTGTGGACAGCACCGGCGAAATACGATCACTGAGAAGGAATGAAGGAAGAAAGGACCTTTTATTGGTTGATTCCTTCCTACGTTTACATTTTAATGAAAAACATCCTAGGTGTTATTATGTTAAGTGTTTATGCAATGCAGCGATCGTGCGTCACTATCACTAAACATAAAACAAATAAAACGGCCAATTTAACCGTAAAGCAGAAGACAACTAACATGGCAAGAATCCATAGCAAACGAATATCCCGCATCACAGCGCCTGGAGCGCGCCGCTCTGCGTGTCACATCAACTTGTCTTTAATTAGTTGTATTTTTACAGGGAGCACCTCTGTACTACACACAGGCTTAATCACTCTGATTACTTTTAATTAAAATAGGTCACATGCCCCCACCTTTTCATTAAATGTTCTAATTTATATATTAGACTATTATTTTTAAACATGTTCTATGCGCAAATAGTTAGATTTGGGTAAATAGCGTTACAGATTTCTTTAAATTACTTTCTGGCGACATGTTGAGAATGCTCAATTGTTCTACAGGGGAAAAAACGGAAGCTTACTCCCTTTTAATATTCATTTGTTTTTATCGCAAACCTTGTATGCAAATTAGGCTATGTAGACTATTTATTAATCTGGGCTATCTTGCTATCTCTGTAAATATTAAACACCTTTTGTAACTTACGGGCTGTTTGCAAAAGAACCAGAGGAACCGACTTCTTATTTCCAAAGCGGTGCGGATCAGTAGAAATGAAACTATTCGACAAGTTAGTCCAAAATGCCCGGTGTAAGGCAGCCTCGCTTCTGTTACTACTCCAGATGAGTTGGTTGAACTTGTTGGTTCAACTTGTCTCATCACTTGAATCGGCCTCCATCAAAGTTTATTCCACCTCTCTCCCACCTCCTAATTAAGCAAATATGCTGCTGTATGAGTTTTACATCCGTTGTCTTTGAGATGTTCCGCTGTTTTATCGTCTTCTTTTTATTATTATTATTATAATTTTTAGCATGGGCAGATTTGAAAGTTTATCTGCAATAATACCAGAAATCTCTTTTGTTATTAATTAGTATCCTTAGAATAATCACAAATCCGATGATAGTATATAATAGTAATGTTTTGTTTTAGCTTATCACCTATTTTTTTAATCGTCACTCTGTAGCTTTTGTGTTAGAATAGATGTTAAAAACAGTAGGCCAAAGTTGTATATAACATATTGATTTATTAAGTGGTGTGGACTGTTTTTTCCTCAACAAAATTATTATTAATTTTCTGCTGAAAAAATTGGAAAATCAGTTTTGAATTGATTCTTATAGAAATATAATCGATTTCCAAGTTCAAAAATCTATTTTATTATTTAGAATAGTTTGCCCATTTTACAACTAAAATAGGAAGGAAAAGTCCAGACGGCAATTGTAAGTCTTGGGTCTGAAAGGGTTAATAAAGTTTCCCCTGGTAATCTGTTTCTCCGTTAAGTCATTGAATTATATTCATATAATTCAAATAACAGCTAAAAAAAATTATAGCACTGACCCATATTAATATTAAACTGGATCAGATTGAATCGGATTGGATCATGATAATCAATTCTGAATCTTGAGAATCGGAATCAAAACGATTCTTGAAATCTGAATCGATACCCAGGCCTACTGATAACTGTAAACCCAGCACATACTGATTGACATTAACTGATTTACCCGAGTCTCTTTGGTGATGCCCCTGGAGGTCGGGCAGACGGCCAGAGGGGCAGGCCCTGAGGACCAGGAGTTCAGAATGATTAACTCCAAAGATTGATGTTTCCACCTCTATGCTTTACAATGGGGATGGTGTTGTTGGAGTTATACTCAAACAGTATGTGGAATTTAGAGTGGAATTTAGACCAAAAAGGGGGGGGGGGGGGGGGGGGTGGGGCCTGTGCCTATCTCCAGCTGTCAACGGGTGAGAGGCGGGGTACACCCTGGACAGGTCACCAGTCCATCATAGGCAAAGTCTTACTAATAATTTTCAAATGGATTCTAGGTCTAGACTTTGAATATCCCAAAATGCATTTTGCTTGTAAAGCAAGGCAAGGCAATTTTATTTGCATATCATACTTTCAACACAAGGCATTTCACAAGGTGCTTTGCATTATTACATGATAAAAATGAATGAAACATGAGAATCAATTAAAGAAAACATTTGTCCAAAAAAATCTATATTAGAATATTACTGAAAAGCTTCTCTTAAACAAGATAGCTTTAATCTTTGATCTGAAAGAATCTAAAAATTTAGCAGCTTTGCAGTCATCAGGAAGTTTGTTCCAGACTTGTGGGGAATAAAAACTGAAAGCTGCTTCGCCATGTTTGGTTCTGATTCTAAAGTTGGACGACCTCAGTGGTCTGCTGTGTTGGTACGGTGTCAACAGGTCTTCAAGATACTTTGGTGCTAAACCATTTAGGGATTTATTAACTAGCAGTATTGTAAAGTTTATTCTCTGAGCTACAGGGAGCCAGTGTAAGGACTTTAGAACTGGGGTGATGTGTTCTACTTTCCTGGTTCTAGTGAGGACACAGCGTTCTGGATCAGCTGCAGCTGTCTGATAGACTTTTTAGGTAGACTTGTAAGGACGCTGTTGCAGTAATCAATCCGACTAAAGATAATCGCATGGATGACTTTTTCAAGGTCCTTTTGTGACATTAGTCATTTTATCCTAGAAATGTTCTTCAGGTGATAGAAGGCTGACCTTGTTATTCCTTTTGTGTGACACTAGAGGTTCGCTCTGAGTCCATTATTACCCTTAGATTATGTTTCCGGTCAGTAGCTGGATTAACTGAAACTGTGTGCTAAATGTTGATTGTTCCTCTTTTCTATTCATCTGGAGAAAGTTATGGCACATCCAGCTATTGCTTTGTTCAATGCATTTACTTTACGTATATAGTCACCTGTCGACATTGTAATGTAAAGCTGAGTATTATCTGCAAAGTTATAGGGTAATTAAGGTATAAGGTAATTAATCTTATTGATTAATCTTATTAAGGGACGGCCCAATGCAATGCATGGAGGCAGTGCAAATCCATTGCAAAGCAATGTATTGCACTGCCTCCATGCAATGCATGGGCAGTCCCTTATTACTATTCACTTCTAAACGGACTCTTTATTCTTTCACCGTTAATGCGGGTCGTACCGTAGCGTGCACCCCCACAATATATACATCAAAACGACCGGCTCGATCGTGTGAGGTGTGCTATTACTTTTATTGGCGATTGGAGTTACCATGGCGACGTAATTAGCGAAGAACCACCCCCAAAAACACCCATTGGAAATGAATGGAAAAACGGCCCAAAATCATGAAAAATCCACTATTTTTGAAGATTTACTGTGTAGCCATACAATAACTTAGCAACACCATTCGAAATCCAGATTGTAGCCACGTCCGTGCTGTGTTCAGCATTGAAGACCGCATGTCGATAGCTGTTACGGTTTTGTCACAATTTGACTTTGTTCGACCCAAAGTTTGCCCCAAATCGACATTTTTAGAGTGGAGCAGCTCGTTAAGCAGAGTGTGGAGTGATGAACTTTTGGAAGGTCCTCATCAAAATTTAACTCGACGTCACGGCCACATATTTCGCACTAGTGACATGATTTTCGGTCATGAAATAGAGCCGCCCTTTGTGATTCTCAGGATCATTTCAAAATTTCCCTATGTCGCACGGTTTTCTCTCAGCGAGCTCTAGATCGCTCAAAGTGGAACCCAGTTTTAGGGCTTTTCTCCTATAATTTATCATTGTGGCTGGTCAGGATTAACTCAGCCAGAGAGATGTTCTTAGTCATTTTTCTCTCGCTCCCTCTCGGACTGTGAATAAGGTAGAGACTTCTGCTTTGGCATGAACGAAGAGAAATGATAAATCTCGCTCACACTTCAAGAATTTTTCCGATACCTTGTACGGTTTTCGAATGGGAACGATTTGTTCGGCGCACTTTTTGGAGTTTTTTCTTAAAATTGAAGCTCTTAATCATCTTAAGTGTTTGCACCTGCTGCAATTTTCACTCACACTTGTTGCTGGGGAAACGGAGCACCTTTGATCAGAGTTCACTAAAGTTCATTCCACAGTATATACACATTGAAGGCCTATTAAACCCCACTTAAACACAGGTTATGCTATGCAGTACTATAGAGAGAAGTACTACAAACAAGTCCATGTGTCAGTCCATCTGTCTTTGTCTTTCTGACCATGTCTCTGTCTTTCTCAGTCCCCCTGTCTGCCTGTACCATTTCATCTGTGAATAAGATAGAGAGTTGTGCTTTGAAATAATTGAACACAAAGGATAAATATCGCTATCACTCCAATAATTTTCCTGATAGCTGCTATAGTTTTCGAATGGGAAAGGTTCGTTCGCAGCTGTTTAACACTCTGAACATGGAGAGGATACAACAGAACATATAGCCTAAAAGTCAATGTTATATGTATGATTGGATGGCGTAGTGGTTAAGGAAGAGGGTTTGCATCCCAGAGGTACTGGGTTCAAATCCAGGAGTGAGTAGCAAATAATTTTTCTTTGCTGAAAGCTGAACTGGGAGACGAGACAACAGATCATATGGCCTAAAACTCAATGCTGTATAACTGATGTTGTAGTGTAATTGTTGAAGGAACAGGAATACAATGCAAGAGGTAGTGGGTTTGAATCCCAGGGGGAGCAAAATTTTTTTTTTTCTTGTTTGAAAGCTGGAACCAAAATCCCTATGTTATACACAGTACTACATTGCACTTGTATGCATTTTAGTTGATTTCAGCTTTTTCAGTATATTTTCATACTAATCCTATTAATACTAATGCCAACATCTTAGCTAGCATTAGCATGCTAGTTAGCATTACCATGCTAGCTGTTGCTAGCATTTTAGCTAATTTTAGCTTTTTGACTATATTTTTGTACTGAATGGGATTATAGTAATGCCAACATGTTAGCTAGCATTAGCATGCTAGTTAGCATTAGCATGCTAGCTGTTGTTAGCATTTTAGCTAATTTTAGCTTTTTGACTATATTTTGGTACTGAATGGGTTTATAGTATTGCCAACATGTTAGCTAGCATTAGCATGCTAGTTAGCATTAGCATGCTAGTTCTTTTAGCATTTTAGCTAATTTGAGCTTTTTGACTATATTTTGGTACTGAATGGGTTTATAGTAATGCCAACATGTTAGCTAACATTAGCATTAGCATGCTAGTTAGCATTAGCATGCACACCGTGGCCGTCCCTTCTCTAAATTTCCTGAAATTTTCTAGTTGGATGTTATTATCTGGGTTAGTGGACTCTAAAAGGTCTGGACTCTTAAAGTCCCCAAAAAAATTTGCTTGTTGTCTCAAAATTGCACATTTGGTCTCATATGAAAACAGAATTTATTTTCTAATATACTCTATCCACTACATGGATTTTTTTTTTTTTTTTTGAAAACTGCAAATGAGACTGCTCATGGCTTTCTTTCAACAGTGGTTTATGGATTTGTGGCATGCATGGCAAATACTTTTCCTGGTTACAGATTCCCCCCACCCAGAGGAGTGAAGTGCTGCTGCTCCTTCAGAGTTTCCTAGGGTCTTGTATTTTTAAATAAAATTCTCCTTTCCCAGCAAATCAGTTTAACCACAACCTAATTATATTGAGTAAATTATTATTAAAGATGGTCTCTAGTTATTAATTAGGCAACTTCAAAAAGCAGTTTGTCACTCTGGGTTTCATACATGTTAGGTCAGAGTAAAGGGGACTGCATATTTTTATTTTCATATTTGCAGTTTTTTATGCGTAATTTTTCTCCTCTTCACAGTTAGGTGCTGCTTTTGTTATTCTTTCAAACAAAGTCTTATTAAGAAACACTCAAGCGTATGGTTGGAACTGTAACAATACAGTGTTATGTGGGGATTTGAGCTCCACCCTTTCATGCTGTTTAAGGGTGGTTCACTTTTCATTGTGTAAGGTTGTACAACTTGAAATTAGTTTAACATTTTAAAATGTTGTTTTTTTCTGTTTTGTTGTTCACATGGTTACTACTCTTAAATGAAACAATTATCTGAATAAATACAACAACAACTTGTTTAAATTTAAGGTGTAACCAAATACCAAGCTGCAGGAAGCTAAACATTTAAGTTAATATATGTTTTCCAAAGTCTTTATGAGTGAATTGCAGCTTTTTTGTTAAATCAGTGGCATTTTCTAATAAGGACAAGTTAGTATAAACGGAACAGTTTGTAAATTTCTCAAACAATCAACATAAATGTGTTACACTTTCTTAGTGACCGTCATGATTTGCTTGATGCCCTGCTCCTTTACAGTACCACAGAAATATGTGAAAAGGAGTTACATTTTGACATTTCTAAAGCCTCATTCTCAACTATTCATTACACTCCGTTTTAGTTTCAAACATAATATCCCCAGAATTGTTTGACATTAATATGAATATACAATAATGTGAAAAAGTTTAAGTGGAAAACTGCTGTTGCAAGGTGAACAATTAATGTTGAACAAATGCAGTGAATATACCTGCTATCTGCAACGTTAGGATTTAAACTGATAAAATGTTCACAATGCAAAATGTTATATAAGAATGTTTTTATGTCTTTTAAAGGTTAAGTCAAGTTTAATCTATGTGATATGTTGACAGCACTTAACGTACTTAGCTTTATAATAGGAAACAAAAGGTTTAAGACGTGTGTGTCCCCACCTTTGGCGTGACCAAATACCAAGCTAAATATGGCTTGTGGCACATTCCATGAGTATTTGGGTTGTTTTTTTTTGTTCAAGTGAAGATGTTTTTTAATTGTTCATGTTTATAAATCTGAACATTCTGTTGATTCTTCTGCATTTATTCTTGTTTTGTATTGTTTTGAACTGTTTCTCTCATTCCCTGCAGGATTTTGTTTTTAACTGCCAATGTTCCATGTTCAGAGTTCCCTTGTCCTTGTTTTGTAAGTTTTCTTTGCATCAGTAAACTTCAAAATGTCTAGTTGAAGCGCATGTAAGTGCCTTGGCTCTGCTAAAATAACATTTACAGTGTGATGCCATTTGTCTATACTGTGGTAAAGTTTACCTTTGAAATACTTAACTTGTTCTGCCCCCTGGACTCAAAGAGATAGGTGTTTGTCTAAACTGAGTCTAGTTCACTTAAGATACAAATATTTGGGTTCTTAACTGCATTTTAATTTCATCTTTGTTTTTTAGATGGCTTTGCTTGTAGCCTAGTCTCAATGTTGGAAAAACCTTGAACCACTTTTAGAAAACCCCAGCTTAATGCTGCGTCCAGACGCATCCGTTGGATGCGTTGCTCGACGCATCCAACGGATGAAGTTTGCCGCATGTTCTAAAAAGCATGCAGCGCTTGCATCTGAGGAAAAAACAACGCATGGGCGGGGCCTCTTCTGTTTCCGTACCTTCTGAACTATGGCGGATAGTATCGAGAGAGTGGCTTGGCTTTATTTGCTAAATAAAGCTAGAAAACGTCGACTTCGGCTACATCAGCGCCGTTTGTGTGTTCACCCCATTATTCAGATCCGTTCTGAGTTTTGGGAGTTTAACCATTTGCTCCAGGAGCTACGTATGGATGAGGTACACATTCAGCGGTACTTTGTCTGTCCCGCGCCCAGTTTGATGACCTCCTGGGCCGCATTGGAGCTCAAATCTCCTACCAGGAAACCAACTACAGGTGTCATGTTGCTGATGTTGCTGGATGATGGTCTTGGCGCGATGAAGGGGTCGAGGAAGGACAGGACACACAGGTACTTCCACTTCTTCTCTGTCCCTGCTTCTGAACCGCTATTCCTTCTCTCTTTTTCCTTTCTGCTCTCTTTTGCATATCTGTCCCTCAGACTCCTCCATCACTTTTTACACACTTCTAGTGAATAAACAAAGGCAAACTAGTAGAAGCCGGACATTTTTTAATCTTCCAACGAACGTCAATACAAACACGGGCAATAACTACGTTGAGAAAAGATTTGATAAATTACCCGACACGCCGATCTCTTCAGCGATTCTCAACCAAGCAAGTTCCTTTACATTCCTGTCTCTATACAAAGATGAGGACTGATCATACATTTATCTGCGATTGCAGACGGCCACGATCAGCTTGTCTTCCATTGTTGAAAATGTTTTTTCTTATCCCGCTTTATTCAAGATACGTGTATAGTGACATCACTACAGTGAGACGCTCTGATTGGTTGCCGCACTGCGTTAACTGCATTGGGTCCGTCAAAGGTTCAGCTAGCTGAACTTCTGCGTTGCTTGCGTTGCCATATGAAACGCAGGTGAAGCTGACGGAGCCAACGTACACAACGCACCGTACAGCCCCTGACGGACCTCTGACGTACTCCACCATATACTTTGCATATAATCTTGCCGCAACTGACGCTGATGTATGGGGGGGTGTGAACGCAGCAAAAGAACCTTTGTAAAACAAACAAAACTACAACAAGAAATACTAAAACTTTAAGGTGTGTCTTGAAGTACCTATTCAGTAAGTAGTAACTGTCAACAAAATTATTTTCAGATAAGCTTACCCTTGTTTTTTGGGGATTTTTTTTCAAATAATTATATTAGTTAGCAACTAAGCTAAGGTTTATATGACAAATATATATTTTCTGAAAATCTGTATTGATTTTGACACTATAGAAATATCTTTATTAGGCCAATACACTTACTTATGACAAAATAGAACCAAGTATTTTTGGTACTTTACATATTTTGTCTTTTTCTCTCTTTGCTGACAACACATTTGAAAGAAATGAGCTGATTTAGAAGCATAAACAGAATACAGACCTCCAAGGTATTTTATTCTGGGTTCAAAATACATACAAAAGTATACAAGTGGATGGACAGACATTTTCATGTGGTTTAAATTATCATACATAAGTAATTAAACAGCTGCACAAATGCTGAAATTTATGTTCATTAGAAAATTGCATCATTTCAAAATTTAAAGACCAAAAGACACAGAATTTCTAGGATTTCCCATAAACTGAAAATAAGGGTATAAAGCAACAGGAAAAGTCCGGTGGCTTCTGTACCTCAGTTTTAAGATCACAGTTCATTACATGTGGTGTGCTTGAATCAAGAGAACAAGTCTTTATGCAACAATAACACCACCTGAAAATGATCTAGGTTTTTATATAAGATTTTTGTAAAGACTGTGTGAATATAAAATTTAACATTAGTTTGGAGTTGTTTTAATATAGACAATCCAATTTATTAGTTTTCTATGATTGTACCTTAAAAGTTCAAGTGTTGGAAGATTCAACTCATCTCAGAAAAAAAGAAATCCTTAACAACCTGTTTGTTGGTGTGCAGCGATGCTTTATCTATTCAGCTGACGTGTGGTTAATGGGAGGAGATATATATATATATATATATATATATATATATATATATATATATATATATATATATATATATATATATATACAATACAGTTCTGGTATAAATTAATGTAACACTTCATCCCTTATTGATAAATTAAGTCAGTAACATTTATTTTATTTTTATTTTTTATTTTATTTTTTATCCTTTCTGTTCATGTATTTTCATCTTAATTTTTTTCCTGAAAAAGCAGAACTGTGATTAATAGGCTGAAAAATTATCCATAGAAATTTTAAAAAAATAGTTAAAATGGTTAAGAAAGTTATTAAACATAAATCATTTCACCTGGTGATTATTCAAAGGGACAGAAAGGATTGTATGTTCTTTCAAATAATGCAATGAGATGGTCACAAATAGCTTCCAATGTGTTTGGTAAAGCTTTCTCAGCTGCATGTTGTAAATTATTGTGAGCTGCTTCCCCCAAAGAAATTATGGTATGTAGGGGGACTTCTGCTACATTTGATGTTAAGCCTACTCTGTAGATGCTCCACACAGCAAGGAATCCAACACCAACTGAAACCCTTTTCCAAAACTGTGAGGTACCCTTCAGCTGCTTTTTTAAGACAATCCTTTTTACCTGGTGCCTAATTTCATCCTCTGACATGTTTTCTGATGACAATCTTATAAGCTTGATCTCCTCTTGTATTTCTCTCTCTATGTTGTTGAGTATTTTATTTCTGTAGTGCCCTCCTCTGTTTGTCATCAATATTTTGTCAATGGTGTTGAGCAGCTCTGCCAGCTGGAATTTGTTGCTTCTATAATCTTCTTCCTGGTTGTTCTGCCAGTATCTGTTATCAAACACGTGGCAGCGACCTCCACACTTCTCCACCAGTTCGTTCAGACCATCACTTTGTGCAGCATATTCCGCTATCTTAAGTCCTTCAGGGAGCTGGTCACCATGAGTAAAGATCACTGCAGCGTACTTCAGGGCATCATCGGAGAAATACTGCCGTATTTTAGCGATGACATCCTCCTCCTGCTCTGTGTATTTCTCCACTTTCAGAACAATCAGAAAAATGTGAGGCCCAGGAGCGCACTCTATGATACACCTCAGTAACTCGGTCTTCACAGCCTCCAGAGACCTGCCTGAGTCAAACAAGCCAGGAGTATCAATTAAAGTAAAGTTTCTTCCATTGACAAGTTTGGTTTGTGCCTCAGTAACAAAAGAATTCACGTCTTCGAAATGTTTAATGTGGAATATGGTTTCTCCGAAAATGGTGTTGGCCAGACTGCTCTTCCCATTCCGACTTTCCCCCAGCAGGACAATCCTGAATGTGGCTGGAACTAAAGGAAAACAATGACAATAAATAATTATCAAAACCATTCATCTTTTTTACTGCTTATACAAAAACACTATCTTACCATCTGTGAGCTTGTTTTTAGTAATTGATCTGCTTATTGTTGTAGAAAGATGCAATTTCACTGTGAGTGTGTTGGAAAATTGATGCATCCACAGAGATGTGGAAGCTTAAAAGCAAGTATCTTACAAACAACATACTGTTGCAAACTCAAAATTCCTGTTTAGATCGGACTGTCAGTTCACAAAAAGTCCAATTGATTGGTACAGAAAGCAATCCCAATCAAGGTAGCTCCAACAACACTGATATTGGCCAGTTGGACAAGACATCAAACAAAGCATCTAATGAAAATGTAAAGAGGTATGGTCTATTAAAGGTCTCGTTCACACTGTTTATTTTATTTATTTATTTTTGACAATAAATTTGCTGGAGTCTCGTGTATGAATAAATGTGAGAAATTTTCTATGGAAAAAATACCCTTACAGTTCTGTTTCAGGGGTTGAAGTTTTTTTTTTTTTTTACATTCTCTTTTTATTTTATTCTCAACACACAATCCATTTAACAGATGATTTAGAAAAGAAAAATAAGTTAAATAACATAGAAGTTTAGGAATTACAGCTAATCCCCCCCACCCCACATATCAGCAGGAAGGGTGTACTTACCATGACAAGCATCTGAATAAATATGCATCTACACAACCGCTGCATGCATACACATACGCATATATATATATATATATATATATATATACACAAAAAAAAAAAGAATTAAAGAAATAGAAATAAGGAAAAGAAAATTAATACTATCAATTTGTTAATTAGTTTCTAATAAAACGTATGCAGAGGTTGCAGTTTGTCAGAAGAATGGAAGGGGTAAAAGGGTAGAATTAGGAGTCTTGATCATTATTCATGATAATGAGCAAGGCGACTGTGGCTCAGTGGTATAGTAGTTGGCTTGCAATCGGAGGGTCGTAGGTCAATTCCAGCTTCCTCCAGTCACATGTCAATGTGCCTGGAGGGCAAGGCTCTTATCTCCAAAAATTCTACATTGTTCTGCTGAGCCATGTTGCCTCGTATGTATGTGTGTGAATGGGTGAATGTGGCTTCAATGTAAAGCACTTTGAGTGGTCAGTATGACTAGAAAAGTGCGATATAAGTTCGGTCAATCTGGTTGTTGACACTGCAACAACTTGGATTGTAATTTGGCTGTTAGCATTTGTAAGTGCAATCTGTTTCAAATGCCAGAGCAAAATTAAAAGCTAGTATCGGTGTTGATATCCATCCATGTTTTTTGTAGTGCAATTGATTGTTGGAGGCTTTTTGCATCACGGTGCTCCAACATGATAAGCAAGTGCAGGGGTGTCCTGTCAGCGCGTTCTCTTTCTGCCCAGAGAGATATTCCCCTGGGGCACCTGTTCTGTCTTCCGCAGCTCAGCAATAGTACGTCTGGTTTTTCTTTCGTTGAAGAGGAGAGCTGATCTGGAGATTATGCCAGTCTTGCAGTACAGCTGACTGGGTGCTGTGGACAAGGGGCTGTCTGCATCTCCAGCATGGCTTCAACGGCTCCGCTTACGGGGCTTAGTGTTATCCTCCCACTGCTTCACTTCGATATTCTATAAACTACCTGCAGATCTGGATTCGGGCATTGCGCACCCACACTGCAGTTTTGTTTTGCTTAGTTTTGTTTAATTTTTTTTTTTGTTCTACTATTTTTATAGTACTCACAGCACAAAGCACAGCACAGTTGATCCAGGGTTAAAAGGGGTTTATTCCATATTTTTGGTTTGTTGAGTTCCTTGAATTTGTTTTTGTTTAAATTTATTTGTTAGATTTAATTTCATGTGAACTCCAAGTTGCCAGGGTATCGTTATTTGCAACTTTTAACACTTTGAGAGAGTCCCCCATGCCACACATACAGTATACAACTCAAAGTGATGGAGTATTACATTATTTTTGCATTGAACAAAACCTTTAACATTGCGCTTACATTCCGAACTGAGTTATATTAGATTTTAATTGCTAATGCTAGCTACAACAGATTGTTAACATCTTGCAAGATTGTCGCCTTTCATCACATTTTAAATTTACTATGATTAAAAACAAGCTCACACTAATATATCTTCTGATGTATGAAAGCTTACCAATTCTAAGTTTTCCAAAACTCACCTTAAAAAATCTCAATTAACCTCTTAATCATGCAATAATATATAGATTTTTGTCTTTTAACAACACAAATAAAAACTATTTCACTAATACGCTGTTTAGCGTGACCATTTCAAATAAATATGGATAATCAGGAATTAGTGAAAACTTCATGAACATCTTTAGAAGGTTTTAAATGTCTGAATATCATGTTTAATCTTGATTAGAACAGAATGAGATCACAGAAACAGTTTTAACCTGTTTTCATGTTGTTGATTTTTGTGAGGATAAGGCTAAATTGATGTCTTAAGTATTCAGAGGAAATAAAATTCATAAATTACCTTCCATTTTGCCGCAAATGTATTTGTAGAGAAATACAGAATCTCTGCGTTGTTCGTCTTGTCTCTTGGTCTCACGCTTCTACCTGCCTTGCCTTGACTGCTTTGTTCCCATCCAACCTGTCTAACTTGTTTCCCCATAGTGAACAGAGGGGATGATAAAACAAGTTGTATCTGTGATACAATTGTGTTAATATTTTACAAGCAATATTGTTAAAAAATAATTTTAAGGTATAGTGTTTCTATTAATATTGTATTATTTATTTAATTCAGGCTCCCCTGGTGGCTGTTTGGCTCTATGTACCTGCACCAGCTTAAGGTGCTCCAGGTTCCTCCCACAGTCCAGCAAAACTACTAGGCTATATTTGAAAATGCTCCCTGCTTGACACATCTAATTAATCACATAAAACAATCCCAATAATATAAAAAATATGCTTGCATAAACCTTTATAGGCATTTTAGATACGGTGCAATTTGCTGTTAAAGTTATGTTTCCATAAATATTCTACTATATCTGTCTAGCCATTTTCAGTTCATTTTTTCTCTATTAGGATGTTGTTCCATTAATTCAGTTCTTTTTGTTTAGTTCATTCTTTTTTCTCCCTTATCCATTTGGATTTAGTTCCCTTAACGTTATCATTCACTGGGGTTTTTATAAATTTTTCAGTCTTCTCCTGTATGAAAGAATGCTGTATTTCATTCATGTTGTCTGAATTTTGGTTCAGCTTTAAATAATCATAATCGCTCCTTTGTCCACCTCTGGGTGGCCGAGTTATTGCTGAAAGAAATTCCTCTGCCTAAGGGATGCAGAGTTGAGAAGAATTGCCTTGAAGTGTTATAAAGTGTTATAGTGTCATACTTAGAAAGTGTAATAGTAACTTTTTACCATAGTGACATGACAAAAATCATGAACGTTTTAGTTTAAAGTTTGCAACAACTCTAAAGCCTAGTTTATACTTCTCTGTCTACGTCGAAATGGACAGATACAGCGCCATTATCCGTCATGCAAGGCCTCTCCATCACCTACGCAAGGACAGACGGAGAAGAGTTCCATTTTCTGACTATCAGTCAAAAAACAGCATATGCCTGTGATTGGTCAGCTCAACAACCAGAGATCATTTCACCAGAACGGTGCTCCATAGTTGCTGTAATAAGTAGTCAATGCAGCGTTTGGCCACTACATGCTTTATGTTGAAAGGACAGTTTATCTAATATTCTTTTGGTGATTTTGAACACAAGGAGGTGTAGAGAAACAACAAAACAGACCACTCCATATGTTTATATGTGTTTTTAGAGTATTCTATGAGACACACTTCTAGTAAAAAGCTTTACAGCTCAATCAAAACTTAATTTATTTTGTCCATTGCTTGAGGGGGAATACATTCACAAGATGGAGCAAATAAACTGTAGATAACCAGAAACGACATTCCAGCCATAAAAGGTCAGCACCCACTGTTGCCCTTGTGGGCAATTTCTTTGCAACACTGACACACAAACGGAACGCCATAAACGAAAAAATGTCTCTGTCAATACAGCTGTACCTGGTTGCAAACTTACTGACAGAGAAGTATAAACTAGGCTTAATGCAACACTTTTTAATAATTTATACAATGAATAAAACAGTTCCCATACACTAAATTTTACATTACATATTGCCTCCCTCCTCCATTTCAAACAACTAAATTAAAAAGAGTATGAATAAATGATTCCATTTTCAGAAAGTATAAAAATCCAACTGATCAGCCCCTGACACAGTGGTGCTGAAATTCAGATTAATATCAATCCCTGGCTCAAAGTGTTTCTGATGAAAAGTGGCTGATACATTTTTTGTGCAACAGGCTATTGTCTATTCCATGTACTAAGTACAATTCTGAAGATATCAGATTTTTATATGCCATCAAAACAGATTCGAACAACTGTGTATTCTTACATACTGACATTCCTGTGTACTAATTGAAACGTGTCTGTCTCTTTTGCAGATTAGTAAAAGAAGTGGGGAAAACTACAAAAGGCTGTCTTTTTAAAGATTCTTATATATACAATGAAGAAAAATTAAAAAAAGAACAAAAACGTTGTAGATTTATTTAAGATAATTTAACAAATCTAGAAGGATCAAAATTCTGCAAAATTTTTAATTGAGCTTTTAAAAAGATTAGCACTTTCATGTAACATAGTCCCCAGCCGATTTGTTTATCAAATACAAAAGCAATAATATACAGCAAACATACCTTAAACCCGAGTTAAAAAAACAGACACAGAGCAAAGTAAAAGCTATACAAACACATTTTAACCAAGTTTACAAGATTATCTGCGTATAGTTATAGCTATTTACATATGTATAACTATAGACTATAAACATATACATTTTAACAAGTGGAAAGAAGGATACATATATAATGCATCACATTCCCTATTGTCTTTCATAATGCAAGAAATCTTGTATATTGAAGTTAAGCAACAATGATTTTCACTAAACCCAGAAAACAACTAAGCCAAATGATAGTTAAAAAGAAATAATGAGAACATTTGTTTACATAGCTGTTTACTAAAGCAGAGGATGCTAAGGCTTTTGCGTCTATTTTGGTAATGTACTTTCTTCATCTGGTAAAACTTCTCTTTCTGTTGCAGCTGCTCTTCCTGATGTACCATCCTTTTCTTCTGCCACTCCTCCTTTTCCACCTGAACCGCCTCCTCCTACTGCAACTAAAACTGCCTTTGTTAAGCCCACTCCCAGTGCAAGTACTGGTTCCTCTTCCATCAATTTTTTGCCTCCCCCGAGGAATGCTTTTAACAAGACATCTGTGCTGACTCTTAGAAGATAATGTGACCATTTCTCCTGAACCACAGCTTTAGCCTTTTCTTGGATCACATCTGGTGAGAGATTTGGAGATTCCTGCTTTATGCGCACTTGTTCTTGTTCTAAATCTTTGTTCACTTTCTCCATCATCTCATAGATATAGTGCTCACCACCGTTCCCTTCAATAATCTTATCTATTGTGTTGAGAAGCTCATTTACTTGAAACTTGTTACTCCTGTATCCATCCTGACTGTTGTTCCAGTATTTACTATCAATGACATTGCAGCGGTTGCCACACTTCTTGATCAGCTCACTTAAATCTTTACTTTTACTGACAAATTCCTCAATCTTTGTTTCTTCTGGCAGCTGGTCACCATGAGTAAAAAGCACTGTTGTGTAGTTCAGAGCCTCATCTGAGAAATAGTCTCTCATCTTTTCAATAATCTCCATCTCCTGCTTTGTGTATTTATCTACTTTAAGTACAATCAGGAAAACATGAGGACCAGGAGCACTCTCAATAATACACTTCAAGATCTCTTGCTTCATTTCTGACTCGTTCCTCTTTGTGTCAAAAAATCCTGGTGTGTCAATGAGTTTTATTCTTCTTCCATTGACAGTTCTGGACTCTGCTTGACATTTAGTTGTTCCGGACGTTGCAGAATGATCTGCCTCGTACGCATTCTCTCCAAATAACGTGTTGGCAAGGCTGCTCTTCCCAGCTCCTGTCTTTCCCAGCACCACAATTCTTCTTGTGAATTCTGTAAGTTAACATCAATTATATTAGCTGTGTTCCTCTTGAAAAATGCTTTTAGAGGTTTGTGTCTATTCTACTCAAACACATTTTAACTAAGTTTACAAGATTATCTGCTTAGAGTTATACTTATTTACATATGTATAACTATATATATATATATATATATATATATATATATATACATATATATACATTTTTAACAAGTGGAAAAATGGATACATATATAATACTGTACATCACATTCCCTAGCGTCTTTCATAATGCAAGAAATCTTGTATATTGGAATTAAGCAAGAAGGATTTTCGCTGCACCCAACAATTAAGCCCCATGAAGGTTCATAGGAAAAAATGAGAATGTGTATACATAGGTGTATACTGCAGAAGCAACTATAGCGAAGATTGCTGAGGTTTTGTCTCAATTTTAGTAATGTACTTTCTTCACCTGATAAAGTTTCTTCTGTTGCAGCTGCTCTTCCTGGTGTACCATCCTTTTGTTCTGCCACTCCTCCTTTTCCACCTGAACCGCCTCCTCCTACTGCAACTAAAATTGCCTTTGTCAAGCCCACTCCCAGTGCAAGTACTGGTTCCTCTTCCATCAATTTTTTGCCTAGGAATGCTTTTAACAAGACATCTGTGCTGACTCTTAAAAGATAATGTGACCATTTCTCCTGAACCACAGCTTTAGCTTTTTCTTGGATCTCATCTGGTGAGAGATTTGGAGATTCCTGCATTATGCGCTCTTGTTCTTGTTCTAAATCTTTGTTCACCTTCTCCATCATCTCATAGATATAGTGCTCACCACCGTTCCCTTCAATAATCTTATCTATTGTGTTGAGAAGCTCATTTACTTGAAACTTGTTACTCCTGTATCCATCCTGACTGTTCTTCCAGTATTTATTATCAATGACATTGCAGCGGTTGCCACACTTCTTGATCAACTCACTTAAATCTTTACTTTTACTGACAAATTCCTCAATCGTTGTTCCTTTAGGCAGCTGGTCACCATGAGTAAAAAGCACTGAAGTGTATTTCAGAGCCTCATCTGAGAAATAGTCTCTCATCTTTTCAATGATCTCCATCTCCTGCTTTGTGTATTTATCTACTTTAAGTACAATCAGGAAAACATGAGGACCAGGAGCACTCTCAATAATACACTTCAAGATCTCTTGCTTCATTTCTGACTCGTTCCTCTTTGTGTCAAAAAATCCTGGTGTGTCAATGAGTTTTATTCTTCTTCCATAGACAATTCTGGACTCTGCTTGACATTTAGTTGTTCCGGACGTTGCAGAATGATCTGTCTCATACGCATTTTCTCCAAATAACGTGTTGGCAAGGCTGCTCTTCCCAGCTCCTGTCTTTCCCAGCACCACAATTCTTGTGAATTCTGTAAGATAATATCAAGTATGTTAGCTGTGTTGCTCTTTGAAAAATGCTTTTAGAGGTTTGTGTCTATTCTATTCAAACACATTTTAATCAAGTTTACAAGATTATCTGCTTATAATTATACTTATTTACATATGTATAACTATAAGCAGTACATTTTTGACAAGTGGAAAAAAGGATACATATATAATATATCACATTCCATATTGTCATAATGCAATAAATCTGTATATTGTAACTAAGCAACAGTCCTTCCAATCAATTGTTCCTTCCAGAGTCCCGTTGCTGTGCAACTGCGGTCAGGATATATTACATATTTAGGAATCCATATCTCACCAAAACTGGCAGACATCAGCTCCTCTCTGACAGCTTTGTGGGAATTTCTTAAAATGACAGAGATCTTACTAGTCTCATGCAGACGTACACCCATCTGGAATAACCCGGACATTTTACAAAAAAAACATGTATGATAAATTTTCCAAACTGGAGTTGTAAAGGAATTGAATACCTGGAACACACATTTGACTAAACATATTTTATCCCATTCAATACACCGGTTACACAACAAGGGATTAACAACAACAAATTCTCAGAATAACAACAAATTAAATCGATAAAGGTTCGATTTATCGATAATAAAAGATAAATTTAGGCAAAATGCAGTTGAATTACAAATTCAAGTAAAGGTTTTTGACTTTCTTAATCTTAACTCCCCGAACTGCTATCTAAAATATATAAAACATTAAATACATTAGACGAATCAATAGCCCTTCCTATTTCAAAATGGTGGATGGACTTGTCCATCTCATTTGACCAAAACCTCTGGTCTCAGATTTCTTTAAGAACCTTTAAATTTCTTTAAAATCCTAATCTACGATTTATACATTATAAAATCCTTCATACAGTACATTATACAGGCCAACGGATGTTCAAGATGGGTTTTATGTCATCTAATACCTGTTTTCAATGTACAAGCAATATACCAGACAATTATATTCATGCTCTTTGGTTCTGCGCACCGGTTAAGAAATATTGGTACCAGATATGTGAAGACCTATCAAGGTGTCTGAAATTTAATATCACACCTTCTCCCACAGTTTGCTTGCTGGGAAATTTAGATGAAGTTACCATAGATAAAAAGTTGATGCAATTAGTTCACATTGCCTTATGCATCGCTAAGAAAAATATCCTCTTGAACTGGAAAAATAAAAATGCTCTTAATATTAATTAGTATAGAGATCTCCTTTTGGATTACATTGGTCTAGAAACGGCTTCTGCCTCCACATCTGATCAATCTTTCTGGTCTCCCTTTAACAGCTCCATCCTAGTGGGGGCGGGGCCATCGAATTTCTTCTGTGGGACACGGTTGCTGATGTGGAGCTTTGGGTTTGGGGGCGTCTCCAGAGGGCCCTTGGGGTGGGCCCGCTTGCGGTTGGGACGCTTGGTGCCATGACCCTCACCTGGGGTGGGGCTTTGGGTGGGGACTCCTAGTGGCTGCTGGTGTGTCAATGAGTTTTATTCTTCTTCCATTGACAGATCTGGACTCTGCTTGACATTTACTTGTTCCAGACGTTGGAGAATAATTTGTCTGACAGACAGTCTCTCCAAATAAGGTGTTGGCAAGGCTGATCTTCCCAGCTCCAGTCATTCCCAGCACCTCAAGTCAAGTGAAGTCTGTAGGATAATATCAAGTATATAAGCAGTGTTCCTCTTTGAAAAATACTTTTAAAGGGTTGTGTCTATTCTGATTATTTTACTTAGTTCCCTGTTCTCCTTGAAATATGAGAGCTATCCATTAATTTACGTTTAGCATTAAAGGAACTAATGCCCCTTTTCCAGTAGGGCCAGTTCGGTACGGGTCGCTTTGGAACGGTTTTGGCATGTTTCCATTACCTGTGTCCATTCTGAACCGACCTCAGCTGACCCCTTTTTTGGACTACCTCTGCTTTGGTCCGAAGCGTTCCGAAGCGACCCAATACGCCCACCTTTGGACTGATTGGTCCAGTAATATGATATCTCTCTCAATTCTACCTAGTAGTGGTACCTGCTGATTGCCCTGGAGTTGTTGGTTTGAAGTGTCTCAGTATGTAATAACACTAACAGCACCAAGATCAGAAATGTTCTCCATAAAATTTAAAATATTGCAAGTGTCAGAGGTTTTATTTTTCTTTGCTTTTAGTAGCTCCATAAAAAAAATTGTGCTTTATAAACTATTTTATAGCATTTTGAGAGGGTTGTTTTGATAACGCTTAAGCTGAGGGGAGAATCTATCAAAAGCTAGAAAATGTAAATGAGGATTTTTTTGTATCCCCCCTTCCCTGTTAATGCCCTACCTGGCCCCCTGGCAAAACTGTTTTACATCCGCCCCTGTATAGCTACCGGCTGTTAGCTATGTAGAAAAGTTATTTTAACACATAAGCACACTACTAAACTAATTTCCAGTTGGTGTACTTTACATTTTGGGAACCCTTTGTGTTTCAAACGGTTGTTCTCGGTGTGCCAAGATCTCGTTACTTGTTAGCTTAGCTTTGTAGGGACTATGGCTACCTCTCTTCCGTCTATCAGTCCTTACTCCCCCTCTGTGGCTCCTCGCTTCTGTTCTCTGTGTCGGATGTTTAGTTACTCCACCAGACTCCACGCCACAAGGCTCAGCTCTGCCAAACTCCTCGTCACAAGGTTCAGCTCCGCTGCCAAGACCACAAGGTTCAGCTCCGTCACCAAGACCACAAGGTTCAGCTCCATCGCCGGCCTCCTCGTCAACTGGTTCCTCGTCGCCGGCCTTCTCATCTGCTGGTTCCATGCCGCCGGCCGCCGCATGGCTGGTCTCCTTTTGGAGTTGTTTCCGTCTTCAGTTGATCCAAAATGCTGCAGCAACAGTTCTGATGAATATTAAAAAGAGAGCTTGCATTTCTCCTGTTTTAGCTTCTCTCCAGTGGCTACCAGTTAAATCTAGAATAGAGTTTAAAATCCTCCTCCTTACTTATAAAGCCCTTAATAATCAAGCTCCATCTTACATTAGAGATCTAATTGTTCCATGTGTTCCTACCAGAGCACTTCATTTTCAGACTGCAGGTTTATTGGTAGTTCCTAGGATTTCTAAAAGTAGAATGGGAGGCAGATCTTTTAGTTATCAGGCTCCTCCCCTGTGGAACCAGCTCCCAGTTTTAGTCCGTGAGGTAGATACTCTGTCTAGTTTTAAGACTAGGCTTAAAACCTTCCTTTCTGATAAAGCTTATAGTTAGAATGGCGTAGGTTATCCTGAGCTATTTTTGTAGTTATGTTGCTATAGGCTTACAGTGTGTCCAGACCAAACGGGATAGGAGCAAATAGAGCTTCAGGTTTACATGGAAAATCAATGGAGGAGGGCGATGAAGCGTGACTTGGTGTCACTTCAGAAGCAGATTTGCGTTGCGATAAAGCTTTTCTGCCTGATTTGTCCGAACAATTCGCGCTACAGATGCGAGGCAAAATTCGCGCTGCATTTTATGTGGTACAATTTGTGCATTCACGCTCATGGCGTCTATCGCTCGAGTTGGAAAAATCTGAACTCCAGCGTCAAATCGCGCAGCGACAACCAATCAGGGGAAAGACTTTCAGTGATTCTATGACTGTCATAGCAGTTTGCTATACAGAGACAGAAATAAAAAAATAAACTATTTTGACAGGAATGCTCTTAAGAGGTTTGTGGGTGGCTCTTGAAAGAGCCGTTGTTGCTGTAAAAGCACCTCTTGGCCTAGAAGTGAGCCTTGAAACAGCCTCCTCACCTGGTTTCCTGGTAGCAGCTCCCGCACCTCGTCCTACGCTGCTCAAATATTATAAACTTTTAAGAACCGCAGACAGATGGACAGCTGCTCAGAAATGTAGTTGGTGTTTCGGCAGGCGAAGCTTGGACCTTCACGGTACAAACTGGGCGAGCAGGTCACGTTCTCCAGGTGGTGAGGAGCCGGTGTTTAGGAGAGGCTCGCTGCTGTTTATGGATCCCTCCGCCGTAGCTAGACTGTATCTGTAGCTCACCAAACCCCCAGTGCAGCGGTCCCAGCTCTACCAGAGGTCAGGCCGAACATGGAATCCACTCTGTCCTCCTTCAGCTCGGTCCATAATCCACCGCCAGCTGCACTGTAGCCCCAGCTCCGCTGAAGCCCGGGCCGAACACGCAGTACTCCGTCAGCTCGGTCCATAATCCACCGCAGATGCACTCTGGCCCCAGCTCCGCTGAAGGCCAGTTCGCGCGTGAAAATACCATATTTTAAGCGTGACCAGTTCGCATTGTACACGTTTCAACGTGCGAATATGCACGCAAACAGCTAGGCGTGTGTCACGCTTTATAGTCGCCCCTATCACGTTCAGTGTGGACACAGCGTTAGACTATTGTAGGACAGACTGACCACTATTCTTTATTCTGCCACTTTTGTCCTTTCCTACTCTCCAGATATATTTTTCTGCTGTTCCTGCGATTGTTAACCTTGTTTTCTCTCCGT
This sequence comes from Apricaphanius iberus, assembly GCA_028564705.1. Taxonomy (NCBI): domain Eukaryota; kingdom Metazoa; phylum Chordata; class Actinopteri; order Cyprinodontiformes; family Aphaniidae; genus Apricaphanius; species Apricaphanius iberus. Next base: position 863,778 of record JAPXFQ010002963.1, on the reverse strand, counting down.
GTTTTTCTCCCCATAGGAGCTCCACCAGGTCTGGTATCCTGCTCGACTATAATGCCCCCTGCTGGATGGGGATCAGATTTTGCTAAAAATGACCAAGCATCCTCCATGCAGTCTCTTCTCTGTCTTCTCAAACCCCCAGACGGTCGTGGCAGATGACTGCTTGTACTGAGCCAGGTTCTGCAGGAGGTTTGCTCCTGTTAAAGTGGAGTTTTTCCTCCCCACTGTCGCTACATGCTTGCTCAGTATGATATCATACATCAATCAACTAAGCTTGATTTGAAAAGCACTTTTCACACAAAAAATGCAGTTAAAAGTGCTTTACAGAGTAAAAATTACCCTACATATATCACCCACTCCCGCACACAAATTTAAGCATGAAAACATTTATACCCCCCTCCATCCAATCCTATTAGCATGTTTGGACACACTCAGTAGCTAAATTAAAAGGACATTAAAATAGACAATAAACTAGACAATAAAAGGGACACTGGGCCAAGTACAGATGAGGCAGGTTAGGTAAGAAAACACCATCAAGGGAGCCACCTGCACCGGCAGCAGCTGATCAACAGCAGCAGTCGAGGAATTGACCCAGGGCGTCCAGAGAAGGGGAGGCCAGGACCCTGACCTCGATCCAAGCACTAGCTGGAGAGTACCCAGATAGCCACAGCAGACTTTTTGCATTGATACATACTGTACCTCCTAACTTTCCAGTGAAAAGCCAGTATTCCAACCTTTCCACTCGCTTCACTGCATTTGCATCCAGTTAAAAGGAAAGGCATGACCTGATTCAGCAAGACTCATTAAATAACAGGGTGCAAGGTGCACTTGTCATCTTCTTTGTATTGACCCAAGCTATTTTGTTTTTGGTGTAAAGAAAATGAAATTATCCGGTTTGCTTTCAAATATCATGTCCAGTATCTGAGTTAAACTTTGCTCAATCTAATCACAACCACTGTGGTTCTAAATGGCCTTGGTTAGCACTTAGAAAGAAAACAATGCAAAACAATGCCAAAACAGCACCACCACACAGTTATCGTCACAGAAGGAATTAAGTGAAAGTTACTTTAAGAAGTCAGTGTTTGGAAAATTTAATTTTAGAAATTTAAAACATAAATTAGACAAATTAGTATAAGATTTTAAACTGAAACACATTGGGATTCTTGTGGGGGAAAAATTAAAACTAAATTGAAACTGGACTCTTTTTATAGCTCCCCCTTCTTTTGTCAATTGTGGGCTTTCAGGGTAGCCCATCAACCTTTCAGGGGAACCTCGCTCTCCTTAGCTTCCCCATAATTCGTACCCTGAATATAATGAGCAGCAGCTTTAACAGCTACAGCTCCAGCAAACATCAACTGATAGCAGGTCCGTTATCATGGGCGGGCTGGGCCCGGGCTGGGCCCACCCATTTATGTATCGGGTCCACCCCCATGACAGATTTTCTCATGCAAATGTATTTGCCCGAGACAACCAACAGAGGATGCAATGGGTTACAGGCAGTACAGCCAGGGGTATTCTTACTCATGAACATGAAAAGATACCACAAATAAACCCATGCATTACGTTCTGATCTAGCTAAAAATCCCATATTTGAGTTCCTTAATGCTTTATAAAGGATTTTCCGTACAATGTTTATGGTTTGTTCAAAAGAGAGCAGAAAATGTTTAGTATTCTTTCAAAAATATAGTTTTTCAATAGATGTTCGTGTAAAACTGCTCTCAAGTTTCTGGAGTTAAATTGTTTTATTTCACGTCTTACACATTCTATTTTATAATGAAGTGTTGATTTGCTTCTAAGATTTTTGTTCTGAATCAACTTGACTTAACCACTTCTGAGCGACAATTATCTTCTATAGAGGAAGATGGCTCACTCATCTACACATTCCAATACACAGCAGGATTGTGACATTGGCTCAATTGTAGTTCTTTTGAAGAACAAAAACTAATGTCCTTACCACAGATCTAGAACAGATTGTTTGTTCGGGAAAACTCAGGAACCTACCTCGTCAGTCTCTCCTAAATTGCCCCGTCAGTCCCTCCTAAATTCTTACATTCTAACATTTTACCTCAATACTGAACATGCAATATTTTCTCTGAATACAGGACAATTCCAATTTTTAAAGGACAGTTGGATATGCTACTAACTAACCTTATAAATAATAATTTATTCTCAGTAACATCATAGTAGCCATCCAGCAGTACAGAAACTCTGTCATGCTAGAAAGTACACAGCAGTGTGGGAATTGTACCGCAGCCACGCGGGCATGGCCGGCGTTGCCCTACACTTTGGCCTTCATGCCCCGTGAAAATAAAATCTTAGTACACACATATTGGCCTGTGTGACCTGGCCATGGGCGCAGGGTACACATGGGACATGTTCCCCGCACTCTAGGTCTCAGTGCCCCCTGTCCCCTGCACTTTTTTCAGCTGTTAATACAGTTTAATTTGCGGTAACATATTTTTACAAGCCGTCTTTAAATGCATCGGTTGTATCACAGACAGGTGCAGCAGAGTAGCTTGTTAAGCTAAGCAGCCAGATGCAGCAAAAGGCAACAAACGGTGCCAAAAGATTTTTCCAAACAAGCTGTACTGTAAGTAGATTTTTGCTGTTGCACCAAGGTAATATTAGCTAATTGATAGTAAGTTAATATAGGCAAATATATTTTAAGCTAGTAACAATACCAATTCTACTTATTTTACATCCCTTGCTAGTTCTACATTTCTGTGTAGACCTTGTGCTCACAATTGCTATCCACTTATTTGAGATACATCGTTATTGACCCATTAGAAAGATCAGTCAGGGAGAAGACATGAGGCCATCAGCTGCAACTGAGAGAATGATGCAGGATCTTCAGGTAAGGAGAGAAAGAAATCAATTGCTGATAGAAACCAGGCAGCTATCAGGACAGAGTTATAATTGATATTTCAGAATTTCTCAGTCACACTCCAAAATACGTTTTTGTCTGAATTTTATTAGATAACACATAATTGATGCACAAGTGAAACTTTAATTGAATAATGTGCAAAATTTAATTTATTTCAGTAATGTGATGTAAAAGATGAAACTATATATGATATAGGTAAGGTAGGCAGGTAAAAGTCAGCTCATTGGATGAGCAAAAAGGGGGGAGAAGAAAAAGAGAAACAGCGCTTCAGTGGGCAACTGGAGAGAATGTTTGCTGGCGTGAAGAAAGTTTGCGACACGTGTATCCAGCACCGTGTTAAGGCTTTGGGATAGAGTCTCTCTCTTTACAGAGTCTAGAATTAACTCAACGCTTCGGACGGCAGCGGTTTGAGAGAGCCGGGCTCGTTTCACGCTGAGGTATTTCAGAAAGCCACTTCCAGTGCGTGACTCCCAGTCGAGATGGAGGCTTCTCAGAGCCCAGCCCTCCTGGGAGGGAGCGGGGTTCTGTTGATCACCCAATTGTAGGGAGCGAGAGAGAGACGGTGTGCTGGTGTGATTCAGCCAGGGGGAAGTGTCTCTGGTAAGATCCGTTCCGCTATGGAACGGCAGGAAACCAGCACAAATGGAACGATGGCGTCATTTATCGTAGAATCCTCATATACTTTCATATATATTTATGGGTCAGACTCAACACCCCCCCCTTCAGTTCGGAAGAGTGTCCTTAGTCCATTCTTATGAACTGGTACAGGGTCTGTGTCCATTATTCATTAACAGCCACGTCTTTCTGCGGGGCATTGGTTTAACAGTTCGGTCCATTTGCAGAATGGCAGGGGAAACAGTCCATGAACGCAACGAACGATTCAGTCCATTGTTGAATGGCAGCTGAAACAGTCCATGAACGCAAACGAATGATTCAGTCCATTGACGCAACTACAAAAAAACGCCATGGGTTCAATTATATGTGTCCCAGCACAATACAACATCACACCTAAGTTTAATAAACCGTCAAGCATTTTCCCCAGCGCTGTTATCACATCATCATGCCTAAATAACCCTGGAGCAAGAAAGACCAATCCAGAAGCAATAAAGCTACTTCAGCATCCATATATCCTGCTGTATCTCTAACGTCTACTCAGTGGCTGAACACACAAAATTGAAAAGTTGTAACACCGGGTTTTAGAAGCTAATCCTACTTTGAACTTGAACTGAGCAACAGTTTGACAGAAAAGATCTTTCACTGCAGTGACAGGAAGGAATTGTTCTCTGACCTGTCTTTTCCAATCTTGCTGCTCTGTGGACGTAACACTACATATTTCCTTACCCTTGCTTCACACCAGGTGCAGAACCGATGTGCCTCGGTACCAGTCATCATAACGATCATTCTGCAGCAGTGAAGACCTGGTAGCTTTCAGCTCTTGCAGTCCAGTCTGTTTTCCTCGATTCTTCTAATAGTGTCTTCTATGGGGGTAAGAAACTGGCTGAGCTCTGTACCTAATACCGTTCACTCGGTATGAATCAGAGGTTATTAAGTTTTCTCCGGCGATGAAACTCCTGCAGTTTTCAGCTTGAGAACAGATTATTTCCCTTGCTTTATCTGATAGTGTCTTCTTTGGTTTCCTTTTTGGATCTGACATGGCTCAAGTCTCAAAACTCTGGGTTTGTGTGTGTTATTAGGTAGCATGTAGCGTACTGCCGTAAAGCGTAACTCAGTCAGTACATCCGGGGAAGCGGTCCGTTTGTGAAAAGTTCTATGGTGCGGTAAATGGCAGGAGGACCCTGTCATGTAGTGAGAGCCCAGAAAACGAACATCAAAACTAGTGTTGGGTCACTTAAAGGTTTCAAAAACATGTGTTCTTATGTGGGTCTTTAAGTGAATTTGCCGCCGTAGAGAGGCAACCTTGGTGAAAATGCCAGGGCTCATTCTACTGACCGGGACATTGCTGTTGCATGTATGAGGAAGAAATTGTACATTTTTATATTTGTATTTGTGGTTAAATTTATGCATATTCCCTTTTTTTTTTAAACATGCTCCTGTATCTGAAAGGAACACTTTGTACTAAAATTAAAAGAAAGATGATTATTGTAAATTTAAATCCACCTATCCAGATGTTGTCAACCTCTAGCCTTTGTCCAACCTATTGGTTTATTTTGGTTTTAATTGATATATCATCTATCATTTATTTAGCCTATCAATCAGGCTTCTATGTGTGTACAATTTGGAGAGCCACAATGGTTTTATCAGGAAGAGTGAAAGATAAGGTCTACATACCATTCTTGAGGCACTTGAAACGAGATCTAGTCCTGTCGATATTCTGATGGACACAAGTGTTGTCTTCTGTTAAAGCACTCTGCTGTAAAACAGGCAAATGTCTTGGTATATCAATTATTATAAGAAGTTATTAAATGTAAATTTTGTAAAGTAGATGCACAAACATGCCAGCTGAATGCTTTTTTGGTTAGAAAACATACTGAAACAATGCAAGTCTTTGCAAAGGTACAAATGCTTCCTATGACGGTATCACACACTGTACGTTTTCCTAGATTGATTTTGTTTCTCTGCATTAATATTTTATGCTTAGAGGCTCCAGATTGCCCTTTGATGATCTCCCCTGACCACTCCCTACTGTGCTGTATGTAGTGACCTCACCTTTGGTCTCCAGTGTTTGACCATCGACATATTTTTTTTCATTTTATTTTTACAACCACACAGTTACTAAGTTCACTTACAGGATCAGATGGAGGTAACCTCTTGTCTAAAGCAGTCTGCTCTTTTGGATGGAGATGAACAGAGCTCAGTGATTTCTCCAGCTTTTTCATGCTCTCCTTGTGGTTAAAAGGTTCATCAAGATGTGGTTTATTTTCTCCACTTAGTGAGGCATCTGAATCAGAAATAAACTCCGGACTCTGTAATTACACAAAAATTATTATTTTTGATTTAGCAACTTCTGGTTTCAAGGTTCAACATTTCAAGAAGACAAAATTTCTTCAGTGTCAGGTAAATAGTACTTAAATCCTGTCACCACATTTTACTTCTATTTTTTTAATATCATGTAAAAACACATTAATGGTGCATTGAGACCAAGGACACAAAGCTCACAAAGCATCTAGTTTGACGCTTCTATGTTAAAGCTTGCAAAGTCTGCCACTCCTGAGCAAAAAAGAGCGCGGGGCTTCTTCTGTTGACTGACATTCTGAACTATGATGGATCTTATTGAGAGAGTGGCTTGGCTTTATTTGCTTAAAGCTACAACATCGACTTCTGCTGCATTAGCGCTGTTTGTGGATACACCCCATTCTTCGGATGCGTTCTGAGTTTCAGGAGTTTAACCATATGCTCCAGGAGCCACATATGGATGAGGTTCACTCCCACCGCTACTTTTGTCTGTCCCGCGCCCAGTTTGACAACCTCCTGAACCGCATTGGTGCTCAGATCGCCTACCAAATCAAGTAAGTGTTATTTATGATTTTTTTAAATCTGCGAGGATGGATCATATTGTTCTCTGTGATTGCAGACGGAAACGATGAACTTGTCTTCCATTGTTGAGATACGTGTAGTGATATCACTAAAATGAAACCCTCTGATCGGTTGACGGGCCGCTTCAGGACCGTCAAAACCGTCAAAAGTTCAGCTATCTGAACTTTTGCGTTGCTGGCTTTTGCTGCTTTGAAGCTTGAAAAGCAGGAAAAGCTTGAAAAGTTGACAGAGCTAAAGCTCATAAAGCGGTGCAGAAACTGTTTCGCTCCTCAAACGGCGTCCGCCATAGACTTAAAATGTAATCTTGACGTTGCTGACGCTGCCAAAGCCTGCGGTCTGAATGCGCCTTAAGGCTGCCAGTTCCTCATTCCCCACCTGTTAATGACAGAGTTGTGAATGTATAAGATAGAATAAATTAAATTGTTTGATATTTCTTTTACTTTCTCAAAAAACAGTAACTGACTAGCTGTCAGAAGAACACTGCATCATTAAAGGGTTCATTTTAATATTTTTTTTAGTTGAGGTTGTGTCAAATTAATTACTATATATTTTTTCCAAGTAATCCATAGAAAACAAAACAAAGAGGAAATCTGAACTCTTTGAATGTCTTGTACAAATGCTGTTTGAAGTAAGAATAGTTCTGCACATCAAACCAAAAACACCAAGCCAACATTTAACTTTGCAAGTATGAACATGGTGTGGTTGTATAGCATATTTAATTGAAGAAAAGATGAATGGAAAAATTAACTGGAGCATTTTCTAAATATTTTTAAGTGCTGTATGTATATGTACTTGGGAGTCATAGAAAAAGTTTTTTCGAAGTCCTTCAGCTTCACCAAGAAACAGGTTGGACTAGAGAAAATGTTTTTTGTAAGTAAATCAATAGATGAAAAAGTAAATAACAAAGTTTCCTTACTATTCAAAACAGAGACTGAAAGAATGACTAAAGACACTAACCTTGCACACAACCTCTGGCTCTGTGGTCAAAGTGTTCTGAGATGAGATGTGAGTTGGTGGACTCTCTGTGACAGTAAACACCAGAGGACCATCTGACAGCTCTATGATGTGCTCGTGTCTCCTTAGAATTTCCTGTTGTTCTACGACAAAATGTGTCACAAAGGCCATTTAGTAAAATAAACTAGATATAAATGGTTGATTATATCTCTTTGCAATGAAGAGTACCATTTTTTGGCCAACACAGAAATTGTGATAGGGAAAATTGGTAGAATAAAAATGTATATATTAACTTTGCTCATTAGTTTTTATCCATGTGATTCTCTGAAATTAACAATTAAATTCTCTAAATGTTAAAGGTGCACATCAAAACATATACTGATAATGATCTGTGTGTTACAGTACCTTTCTGATCTTTGAAAGCTACACAGTAGTGGTTATCAGCCATAGCTGTCAGTGGTCCACAGTCTCCTCCACCTGATTTACGCCGAATTTTAATATAATTTTCAAGTTTCTTCTTTTTTTGCTGTGACAGAACGCTGTCACACTTAATAAAAACAAGATACTGGAAGTCGTCCTCCATCATCCTGGGGCTGGTGTGTACTAGTTCATCGAGCAGAATTTCCAGTATTCAGGTCCTGAGCAACACCTATATTACAGCTATAACAATGCACTGTGTTCTTCCATGACGACATAGCAGACAGCACTTTTCATTGTGACTGGTTGTGCCAGTTCTTGGGTGTACTTTAAGAATATTATAAAATGATGAGGTAGTGTTTTCATAAATGTTAACATCACTGAGAAATTGAAAGATATTCCATGCAAATAGTTGCATTTAATTAACAGACTTTATAGATTTAGAAAATGTTACGATACTTAGGTGTTTGTGTTTTGAGTTGAAGTTATTTCATCTCCCTATTCAGTTTACCCTGTCATTTTAGTTTATTTTTTGGTGTCAGCTGCTTTTATTTCCTGCTTTATGATTTCAGTTTGTATGTTCAACATGATTTTTGGTCCTATCTTCCCTCCATATTTTCACAGAGATATTTCTATTTTTATTAGTTTTTGGGTCGTTTCAATCTTTGATTTGCTTTTTTTTCCTAATCTAATAATCTCCTCTGTTTGTTCAGTTTGACTTCATTTCTCTTATTAGGATGGTTTTCTTATTTTGGATCTCACATAAAATATTTGCTGTTTCTTATTCCCAGCTTTTGTTTCCATGTGTTAATTTCAAGCTTTGTAAGTCCCTCATTAAAAGCTACTAATTTTAGACTGTGCTCTGTATTTTGGTCCTCCTTATTCAAACAAGACAGTAAATTCCCATGTGTTTTTACATCTTCAAAGTGAAAAACATTGCACTGTTTTGATGCCTCCTCTCAGAGCCTTTTGACATATGCTATATTTTATCATTTGTCTTTGGAGCCTCCTTTTGGAATGATGCCGTTAATGCTGCAAGACCTTTAAATTACAGAAATATAGAACACATCCTCTTTATTGTGTATGAAGAAAATTATAGACACATAAAGACCGGTATTGCATGTGTTGTTGGAATAGTGAATTTTAAATAAAATGTCAGTTGTTCTTTAGCTCCTAAGTTATATAAACCAGATAGTTTAACTTATTGTATCCTCTCTTTAATTGTCTATTTTGATAAATGTAGTAAATGCATAGTAAATGCAGTTGTTTCAACTGGATGTTTTTAGGGGTATCACAGTAAAAAGGAAGAGGCTTAAAATAAATTCAAGCCACAGTTTTTAAATCTTCATTTGCAAAAATAAAAAAAAGTCAAAACCATTTATTGGTTTTCTTCAATCTAAAAATAGAGTTTTCTACAGCATGGGATAGAATCTCAAAGTTTGGTTTTAGCAGGACAAGGTAGGATAACTTGAAATGAGTTTATGATTTAAAATTAAAATTGGTAGTTTTTTTTGTTAATATTTTTATTACATTGTAATCTTATAAACACTGGAACTGCAATATTAATTTAATTTAAGCTTTGACCAAATATTAAACTGCAGAAACCTAAAATTGTAATAACGATTTGTTTTTACAAAGTGTTGTAATGGTCGATAAGTTTCTTAGAAATAAGGTAGCCCTTCTTTAAATATTGAAACTACTCTGAGAAGTAAGTATGTTCTTTAAGTAATTCACATTTATTTTAAAATATGATTAATGAGTTTTAGTCATGTATTTGGGAACTAATCAAACATTTAAATATGACAAGTGTATATGAATTTTATTTTACTTTCTTATTAATTAACACATTGTTTTGCACAATAACGAAAACATTCCTTCAGAATGTATTAAAGGCTGTACCTCTACTGTAGCTCTTGAGGTGTGTGAACAGTTTTGCAAATTACCAATTATAAGAAAGAGATTGGGATATGCTGCGCTGAAAGATGAGTGGACTAGTCACATGTTTTCATTTCTTTTGAAGGTTGAATATAATTAAATCATTATGCCTCCCTGGCAACATGAATGTTTGGCTTAAAGGTACTAATTAAAGAAACAAATACAGAGCTGCTGGAAGATCAAGCATGTTGGTTTCAATTTAAAAGTTGCTTAGTAACTTTGAAAACTGAAGTCTAACAGTACTTTTGCAAAGCAAAAAAGCATCTTGAAAGAGTAAAGTCAGCCTGCTACCAGTAATATTCTATGCAAAATAGATATCAAAAATTGGTCCTTCAATTCAAATACGGCGGATGCGGCATTGCAAAGTGCAGCTGCTCCTGTGCGCTGTCGGTCTCGTATGAAACCTGAGATTTATAAAACTGTGGACGACAAAGTCGTTGTTGAGGATGAGTTTCTGAACTTCCTGACAGTGAAAATTAAAACACTAACCCAGGATGGAATTGTTGTGTTGGCTTGCAAACAATTTTGACTCAGAGTGGATAGAAGCTTCCAAGAAAGTATTGTTTGAACTCTGTCCGACTACACAACGCAACATTGCCCATACGGGGACACAGAAAGACATCAACAACATAAAGAGTTGCCTTAAAGTGTTGAACGAGTGTGGGGAAAACGTTCCTAGATTCGTCTCATACCATTTGGATGAACTACCGCCGGTGACTTTCACTGGCATGGATATTTCGTGCCTACTTGGGAGATTGGAAAAAATGAATGCTGAGGTCTGTTCTGTAAAACACGCACTGCATTCACATGCAGACGTGAGTCACAGATTACCTCAACCACCGGGTGTGTTCCTTGGGGCGCCCTGACACGCGAGGTGACGCCTAGGACGCAGTGGAGGAAATGGAGGGGAGCACCTCTGATGACACGGCGACAGTGGAGTCTGCGATGGCCGAAAAACTGGCCTTGAATGCTTGCATGAAGCCTTTGGAGGGGGGCATTAAGAAGGCACCGCTGAGGGCCGGTCGTAATGGCTCCACACTCCCTGGATCACCGAAATGGAGTCATGTTGTGAAAAAGAGTCGCCGCCAGTCTCCAGGGCAAGCAACTACTAATTCAAAGTGGCAACATCCCACCCATCGAGGCCCTGGTCAGAAAAGGAAACCTGGTTCCTTGGCTATAGTCAGCACTGGGACTGGATGTAACATTAAAGTGGTCAAAACAAAACTGGTGAGTGTTTTTGCTTCCAAATTATCACCGGACTTAGAGATGGAATTTTTATCTGCGTACCTGCGGGATAAGCTTGGTCGTGATGTTACATGTGAAAAGATTCCAACTGCGCACAATCGTTTTGGTTCATTTAAAGTTTCGGCAGAGTGTAATGAGCTTGGGGAAATGTACAATTCAGAGCTTTGGCCGGAGGGAGCATATGTTCGCCGATTCCATGAACCACGCAGAGCTCGAGATAATGGCGCAAGCACTCTAGACCTACCTGATGTGGGAGGAATGAGTGTGCTCGCCGGAGTTGAGGATGCTCACCACCTGCTCTAAATGGCTGTTCGGATCCTTTCATATAACTGTCCTTGCCTTAGGTTGGGACAGAGTGCTGGTGATAAAGCTCGCCGTGCTGTGGTGGATAGCCTATTGGAAGACTGTGATATATTGTGTTTACAAGAAACATTTCTTGCAATGCAAGATTTGGAAAAACTGAACTCCCTCAATGATAACTTTCACGGAGCTGGGGAGTCTACTACAGACCTCAGCATGGGGATGATCAGGGTTAGGATACCTCGTGGTGAGGTTGTCCTATGGCATTGTAATGTTTAGCCTTCTATTATTCAAGAAGTAAACATTTGTGCTGCTAGCTTCTGTGTGAGCTGCAAGCTATTTATTGTCTTGAACTGTCGCATACACACAGTCGGTAATCACATCAGCTTGTTCTTCTAAATATCACATGTAGCATTACTCTGTAGAGAAAAATCTCTACTTCCTCCTTGTGGTTACTCAATAGGATGCCTATCATTACATCCCCTTTCCAAAGTTATAAAACAAAGGTTAATTAAACAGCTTTTTTTTTTTGCTTTTTTTACTTAACTTTCAACTTTCGCTTGCAATAACATCTTATGAAAATGCAAAAGATAAACATGTTGCACAAAACAAGTACCTCATAAAGAAATAACCATAACAATAACATGGCACTCTACTGTAAACAACAATGTAAAGCATCATACTTTTTCAATCAGTCTCTCAGGTGGTTTTCTAGGTCTAGTAGACCTTCTGATTGGTTCAGTCATTTGAGAGGCTGTGGTATGAGGCTCATCTTGGTGTATCTTTAACAGACTCCTCCTGTTTCTCCTCACTTTATGTCCATCCTCTGTTTCCACAACATATGATCTAGGTCCGACTTCACTAAGCACGGTCGCTTTTTTGTCCCAGCAATTAGGACCCTCAATTCTCACAGTGTCCTTTTCACAAAGAGGTTCCAGACTTTTTGTAGCTCTGTCATAGGCAATTTTTTGTCTGTTTTTGAGTCTCTTTTTCTTGTTACTCCAGTTGTCATTGTCCTGTCCTGGTTGCAATTGCGGTAGTGTTGTGCGGAGCTTACGACACATCAGTAGCTCAGCAGGGGACGCTCCACACTCCAGGGGTGCAGCTCTGTAGCTAAGTAAAGCACGGAGAGGATCAGTCTTACTTAATTGGCTTTTTTCAGAAGTCTCTTAACAATTTGTACTCCCTTTTCAGCCTGACCATTGGCTTGTGGGTAGAATGGACTTGAAGTAACATGTTTGAAACCGTAGTGCTTCGCAAACTCTTTAAACTCTTTACAGTCATACTGTGGACCGTTGTCACTTACAACACATTGCGGGATTCCGTGTCTGGAAAAGAAACCTTTCATGTGCGCAATTACAGACTGTGCAGTGGTGCTGGAGAGTTGCGCAATCTCAGGGTAGTTTGATCAATAGTCTATAACAAGAAGATAGTCTTTGCCATACAGATGAAATAAATCTGTGCCCACCTTCTGCCAAGGAGCAGTGGGAAGGTCGGCCACCAACATTGGCTCTTTGGCTTGTTTGTAGTGGTGTTTGAGGCAGATGTCACATTTTTCAATCATTTCCTCTATGTCTTTGTTGATACCTGGCCAGTAGATGGATTCACATGCTCTTCTCTTACATTTTTCCACTCCCAGGTGTCCTTCATGAAGATGCTGAAGCATGTCCTTCCGCATGGTCTGTGGGATAACAATCCTGTTCTTTCTCAGCAGAAGTCCTTTTGACATACACAGCTCTGCCCGTACCGGGACAAACTGTGGGCTAACTCCTTTCGACCAGCCGTTCTTTACACAGTGAGACACTTTGTGAAGCATAGGGTCTTTTTCTGTCTCTGCAACTATCTGCTGCAGCATAGTATCTGATACAGGCAGTGAGGCAGTGACCATGCTGATGTGTGTTTCAGCATGATCTGTTGCGGTGTTCTGAGCTGCTCCTCTATTGCGTTCTGGTGCTCTAGAAAGTGTGTCAGCAAGCACTATGTATTTACCTGGCGTGTATATTAGGTCAAAGTCATAGCGCTGCAATGTCATCATCATGCGTTGTATTCTGGGCGACATGTCATTGAGATTCTTTTTGCGGATTGATATGAGTGGTTTATGATCGGTTTCTGCTGTGAATGTGGCAAGTCCATAAACATAAGTGTGAAATTTCCCACACCCAAACACTAGGCCCAGCGTCTCCTTCTCGATCTGAGCATAGCGTTTTTCAGTCCCCGTCATTGTTCTTGATGCATATGCTACAGGTTGCCATTTTTCTTCATTCATTTGTAGCAGTACAGCTCCTAGTCTGTCTTTTGATGCATCAGTTGAGATCTTGGTTGGTTTATTTGGATCAAAGTAGGTTAAAACTGGTTCAGCAGTCACTGTTCTCTTCCATTCTTTTTCATGTTTTGTTGTCACTCAAATACAACGTTGTGATGCAGCAATTCTCTAAGGCCTGTCGTTTTTGAGGAAAGGTTGGGAATGAACTTACCCAAAAAGTTAACCATCCCCTTGCTCGCAAAACTCCTTTTTTATCAGTTGGAGCCGGCATATTCAGTATGGCTTGTACTTTTGTTTTGTCCGGGAGCACTCCGTTTGCTGTGAGCTTGTCTCCTAAAAGCGTCATTTCAGTCACTCCCACAAGACATTTTTCTCTTTTTAGTTTTAATCCGAACTGTTCACTCTCTGTAACAGCTTCTCAAGTCTCTCATCATGTTGTTGTTTTGTGTTTCCCCAGACAACTAAATCATCAATGTACACTCGTGTTCCTTTCAGACCCTCTATGATTGACTCCATAGCTCTGTGAAAGATCTCTGGTGCTCACTTGATGCCGAATGGAAGCCTCAGAAAACAGTAACTCCCAAATGGTGTGTTAAAGGTGGTGTACTTGCTGCTTTCTGGGTCCAGTTTCAGCTGCCAAAATCCATGTGAGGCATCTAATTTACTGAAATATTTGGCACCAGCCATGTCACTCAGGATTTCTTCTCGCTTTGGGATTTGATAATGTTCTCTTTTAATGTTCTCATTCAAATCTTTAGGATCTAGGCAGAAACATGTGATGGAATTAACCCGGTCAGTGGGCTCTTCCACCCGCTCGATGACTCCCATCTGTGTCATTCTGTTCAGTTCTTTTTTAAGTCCTGCTTTAAGAGGTGCTGGCACTCTCCTTGGAGCATGCACTACAGGTGTAGCATCCTCCTTGAGCTGTATTTTGTAAGTGTAAGGTAGTGTATCGTGTCCTTTAAAGACAGTCGCGTATTTGTTCACAATACTTTTACTACCTTCACTTTGTGACAGTCTTTCACTTTTATTAAGTATTTCTATGTTGTCATTGTTGATCTGGTAGATCCTCTTGACTAGTCCAAGATCTTCAGATACTTTGTCTCCCGAGATCGACTCATGTCCACTAGGCACAATTGTAAACATCAAATTGTGTTGTTTGGCTTTTGCGGTCACTTTGAGCCTACAACCACCCATGGTTTTAATTGGTTGATTGCTGTATGCTTTTAATGACATTATTTTATCTGCAAATTTTTTTTGTTTCTCTGCAAGAGCTTTCAGATCATTTTCATTGATCAAGTTGGCTTTAGCTCCGGTGTAACTAGTGTCCCATTGAGATACAGAGGTGCAGTCCATTTGTCATCTTTTACTGCACGTACAGCGTGTTTTGTGTCACTTTCATTTTGCGGCTGAACATCATTTTTTTTTTATTTTGACGAAAAATGTCTCGCTCAGATCATCACTGTCATCTGTGTCTTCCTGCACTGTGTATATCTTTTTTCTGGTGTGACATATTTTTGCATAATGATTTTGCTTTTTACATTTTGCACAAATTTTTCCAAATGCAGGGCATTATCTTGGTCTGTGCTTTTCACCACACTTCTTACAGTCAAACTGTGTTTGATCATTTTCTCTGTTTTTGTCTTTTTGTTTGAACTTGAACCGTGATTTTTCTTTCATTTTCACTACGTTCACGGACTCGTTTTCTTGCTCTAATGGCGTTGGATGAAAAGTAAGAGCATGCTGCTTTGCTAGTTCATTAGCTTGACATACTTTTATTGCACTTTCCAGTGTGAGATCCGCTTCCCTCAACAGCTTTTCCCTTAGCTTCTTTTCATTTCCCCCAAACGCAATTTGATCCCTTATCATTGAGTTTTTTAGGTCAACAAAATTGCAGGACTGAGCTTTTATTTTGAGATCGGTAAGATAATTATCAAATGACTCACCAGGCTGTTGGAGACGAGAATGGAATACATATCTTTCGTAAGTTTCATTTTTCTTTGAAAGACAGTGTTCATCAAATTTTTTTAAGACCTCATCAAACTTGTCTTTGTTGTCTGGTTCTTCAAATACAAAGGTATTAATACCTCAATAGCCTCCGCTCCTGCAATGGTTAGCAAAAGGGCTTTTTTTCTTTCTTCCGCCCGACGATCAACTCCAACCATGTAGAGCTGAAGTTTTTGCTTGAAGGTTCGCCAGTTCGCGTCCACATTGCCCGTCATTTTCAGCGGAGTTGATGGTTTTACTGCGTCCATCTTGCATCTGTTATTTTCTTAAACCCCACTCCTGGTACCATGTAATGTTTAGCCTTCTATTATTCAAGAAGTCACGCATAAACATTTGTGCTGCTAGCTTCTGTGTGAGCTGCAAGCTATTTATTGTCTTGAACTGTCACATACACATAGTCGGTAATCACATCAGCTTGTTCTTCTAAATATCACATGTAGTGTTACTCTGTAGGGAAAACCTCTACTTCCACCTTGTGGTTACTCAATAGGATGCCTATCATTACAGGCACAAAAAGCTGGACTCATGCATTAATGTAGTTAGGCTTGATAATGATTGGTGCATTGCACTCAGTTTTAAACACGGTGACAAGGAATTTGTCATTTTAAATGTGTATATGCCTTTTGAATGTGTACAGAATGAGGATGAATTTTTAAATAGGCTTGCTTTTATCAATTCCTTTATCCAAGATAATACATCTCCCAGTGTATATGTAATTGGGGACATGAATGCTGACATCTCAGATAAGAAATCACTCTTCTCGAAACATTTGTTTCAGTTTTGCGTTGACAAAACTGAACCGTGGGTGACTGTGGCTCAGTGGTAGAGTAGTTGGCTTGCAATCGGAGGGTCATAGGTTCGATTCCAGCTTCCTCCAGTCACATGTCGATGTGCCCCTGGGCAAGGCACTTAACCCCCAAATTCTACATTGTCCTACCGAGCCATGTTGGGTGTCGGTGTATGAATGCGAGTGTGATTGGGTGAATGCGGCTTCAATGTAAAGCGCTTTGAGTGGTCAGTAAGACTAGAAAAGCACTATATAAGTCCAGTCCATTTACCATTTACCATTTACAATAATTTGATACTATCAAGTAAATGTATTTTACCTGTGGACAGTTATACATACATTAGTGAGGCATGGCACTCTACTTCATGGCTGGACCTTTGTGTAAGTACAGCTGATGCCCATGGCTCATTAGAATGCATGGAAATGTATGATGCAACAACATGATGCAACAACAGTTGATCATCTGCCTGCTGCAATTAAAGTAAATGTTGAATGGATACCTGTGTTGTCTCCTTTTATGCAGATACAGATATGCGGTTGAGTAAAGTATACTTACCAAAGGATGCAATTATGTGTAATAATATTAACTGTAAGGAAGCAAGACACCGGCAAGAAATCTGTTTCATGTATGACAATGTAGTAGGTGCTCTTTATGACAGTGGTAAATCTCTCTGTAAAGACAAAACTAAAATTTGTAATACCAGGCCTGGCTGGAGCAGGTTTGTGTCTGCATATCAGGCTGAAGCCCAGGAGGCCAACAAGTCTTGGGTGATGGCCGGTAGACCCAGACAAGGACCTGTGCTGGAGCATAAAAAGCTTACTAATGCAAGATATAAAAATGCTATTCGATTTATTTGTAAAAATGAGCAAGCCATGAGGGCTGATTCAATGGCTGAAAAGCTGCTTGGTAATAATGCCAATGATTTTTGGAAAGAAGTGAAAGCCCTTAACAACAGTAAAGTGTCACTGCCTTGCTCTGTTGATGGCGTTTCTGGGGAAAGCAATATCACAGAATTAGCACTTTATTTAACTGTGTTCAGAGTGAGGTGTTTAAGACAAATGAAATAGAGAGTGAAGACTGTAGTAATCACAACAAATGAGGTCTATCAGGCCATAAACAAGTTGTCTGATAATAAAGCATGTGGCCTGGATCACGTATCTGCAGAACACCTTCGGTATGCTAGTGTGAGGATAGCTCCACTTCTTGCCATCTGTCTAACTGGTCTCTTGATGCATGGTGTTTTACCAGACTCTGTGTTGTCTGTTCTTCTTGTTCCAGTTATCAAGGATAAAGCTGGTAAAGTAGGTAGCTTGGATAATTATAGGCCCATAGCACTGGCCTGCACAATGTCAAAGCTCCTGGAAAGAATTCTGATGGCCCGACTTGAGAGATTTATTCAGTCAGAGGACAATCAGTTTGGCTTCAAGGCTAAACATGGCACTGACATGTGTATATATGCATTAAAGGAAATAGTCAACAAGTATAAAGCAAAGAACTCATCTGTTTTTGTATGTTTTATTGATGCGTCAAAAGCGTTTGACCGTGTTAACCATAGAAAGCTATTTGATAAGCTGAGTCAGAGAGGGGTGCCCACTTCTATTATCCCTTTCTTGGTGTACTGGTATGCCCACCAGACTATGCGGGTCAGGTGGGGCAGCAGCATATCAGCCTCATTTGGGGTTAGTAATGGTGTCAGACGGGTGGGATTTTGTCCCCGGTTCTTTTTAATTTTTATATGGATGATCTGTCCATGAGGCTTAAAATGTGTAAAACTGGTTGTATGGTTGCCGATTTATGCGTGATCATTTTATGTATGCAGATGATCTTGTGGTTCTCAGTCCATCCAGCGCGGGTCTTCAGCAACTCCTCAATGTCTCCTCTGAATATGGAACTGAACATGATATTAAGTACAATGGGCTGAGGAGTATGATCATGAAATGCCGTACGAGAGAGGACAAGTCTCTAAATTTTCCAGCTTTTAGGTCAAATGATACCTTGCTTCTTCTCACTAAAAAGGTCAAATATCTTGGGCACTTCATCACTGATCAGATGACAGATGATGAAGATATCCTAAGGCAATGTCGAATGCTGTACATCCAAGCAAATACTTTAGCTCGCAAATTTAGTGCATGTACTGGCAATGTTAAGATGTCTCTCTTTAAAACCTTTTGCACACCACTATACACTGCACCTCTGTGGTCAAATTATAATAAAACAAGCAATGAGAAACTTAGAATTGCATATAATAATGCTGTGAGGATGTTGTTGAGAAGACCCCGCTGGTGTAACGCAAGTGAAATGTTTGTAACTGCAGGGGTCAGAACTTTTCAGAGTATAATGAGGAATCTGATGTATAAATTCATGAGTCGACTCATTGATTCAGAGAATAAGATTATACATGGGATAACTAATATAAAATATAGTGGTATGTGTTACGCATCTCAGCACTGGGTCCACTGGTACAGCTGTTAATGTGTTGTACATTGAGTGTTTTTACTGCACGTTTTATTTGTTGTCTGTTTTACTATATTTATTCTCTTTATTTATCTGTTGTCTTGTCTATTTGGACCTAGAGTCTGTAATAAAGTTTGATTGATTGATTAAAATACAACTGAAGTGACGAATGTATATCTGTAAATGAGAAAAAAATATGCTTCAATTGAAAGTGGAAACTGAAAGAGGAGCACGTCAGTTGCTTTTCATCTTTTTTTATGTCTTCTCTGTCTTCTTAAACACCCAGATGGTCGTGGCAGATGACCGCTTGTACTGAACCAGGTTCTGCTGGAGGTCTCTTTCTATTAAAGAGGAGTTTTTTCCTCTCCACTGTCACTACATGCTTGCTCAATATGAGAGATTACTGAAGGATCTCTCTGGTTGAAGTCTGCATGTTCCGTACACAACCTCATGTCAATGACTCAGCATAATTTGCTGGGATTCCTTAAATAGAAAACTGTTAACTGATCAGAATTTTTGTACAATACTATTGAAATTACTTTTCTTGTAAAGTGCCTTGAGATCACAATGATGATCTCAAGGCACCCGATCTCAGATCTGAGATGCACCCAACCGAGGTCGCTGTCCCCACTCTGGTAGCGGTGTGCAATCAGCTGTTGTGTCCGATATGACAAGCTGTCTGTGTAAAAACTCCATATTCTTGATATCAGCTGTTGTCTATGGCAACTCAGCTAGTACACGACTATACTGCACTAGTTAAACATTTCCCCTACTGGTTCGAAATTTTGGCCCAATTAGTTCAGAAAAAATCTTTCTACTAACACATTTTTGCTGATTAGTTGAACTTTGGCACACTAGTAAGACTGTTGCTCCCACCAGTACGCCCAAATGCCAAAGAATGCAAACTAGTGAACTAGTAGGTTCCAAATGTGCATTAGTCGACTAGTAGACCAAAAAAGGCATTAGCTAGTTGACTTTTGTTCATCTTAGTAGAAAACTAGTAGAGCCAAAAAGGCACACTAGTCGACGACTACAACTCCTCTTGGGCTTACATGTTGACTACTGGTCCTATAAATGTGCAGTCGTCAACTAGTTGACATTTGTGAGTGTACTAGTTGACAACTGCATATTCAATGCAAATTAGCGGGTGTGGCTGGACTGAATAGAGGCTTTCTTATTGGCTGTTCAGACAGCTCCTCAGGGAAACTGAAAAAGGGGAGAAACAAGTTTATTTCCACACATGGAGCTTTTATCCACCTTGTTTTTGACTGATTGGTGAAGAAAAGTACTTAAAAAGTTGTTGTCTGAGGTTGAGGAACTGAAAGACATGAGTAGAACCATTATTTGAGTTAGTTTAAAAGATATCTGGAGTTTAGACAGGTTTGATTCACTCTGGTCGTGTGTTGCGATTTCTGAAACCTTTTAAGTAATTTGACAATCTGTCACTGTCACTGCCAAGTTCTGGTTTCCAGGTTCAAAGTTTCAAGATCGCTACATTTCTTTTTGAAAATATCAGGTAAATAACACTGAAATGCTGTTTTTACATTTTACTTATATTTTTATGCCATGCCAAAAACACACCAAGGCTGCCATTTCCACATTCCTCACCTGTTAGTGGCAAATAACTGTGTATGTATGATTTAAAATAACTCATATTATTGTTATTATTTATCTTTAAGCGTTAATTTGAATTTTGCATGAAATTAGGTTTCTTGAGATTAACCATCACCCCCTGATTCTGATGCTCAGAATTAAGTATTTTGTGAGGATTTTTTTTTCATGACTATAGAATTTGGTTTAGAGGACTCATAATCACATAGTTTAAACCAGGCGTTGGAATACATATATACCCCTTTAAACTTTTCTTTGAAATACTAATGATACTCACATTGACTTTTCCATAAAGTGCCATATTGTGTGCAGCACGTGTATCAATGAAATTCAGCTAAGTACAACAGAAAACAAAATGCCTAAGTACAGAGGGGCATGGGCACTGATGGTTGGCATGGAAATCCAGGTCAGACAAACAAACAGAATGCATGATAGCTTAGGAATTTCAACTAAATATCCAGTGACTGAAAAACATGAAATAACCAGAACCACATCTTACACAGTTACATTTTAAACAGAGTATAAAAAACCAAACCAATAACTCAAAACCTAAGAAGCAGAGAACAGAATTTAGATAAAAGCAGAACCAATATCTATGGAATTATGTCAACACTAAGTTAACTTAGAATCTTTAACTAAGGTTAAAATAAAAGGGGGAACATCAGTATTAACACACACAAAAAAAGTCTCAACACCAGACATAAGCCTTTTCCTCCAAAGAAAACACCCAGGCTTGATTATGACATGTTATGCTTTGAAAGAACAAAACCTGAACGGGCCAAATTTCGTAAAATATATAGTTGGCATCCATACAGTACTTTGCATGGCAGTCAGACTCCCCCCAAAGAAGAGTGCAAACTGAAATTGATTCTGAAATGACTATCTCCCACACTTTTACCACCAACAACACCACAAAGCATTGACTTCATTGTCATCAGTATGTTATAAAATAAAAATAAGTGACATATTAACTACTGTGCATCCTAATCTCAAAAGTAATTGAAGGCAGAGAGAAGCATAAATACAACTGAAACAAACATCAGTAGTCATATGTGCCCATAACATTAGAAGAAGTCAAATAATAATTGTCAGGAAAATACAAATGAAAACATTTATGTGTTAATTGGTTTGAGTTGCTACTTTCTCTTTTTGTTCAGCTTTTAAAAGTTTCAAAAATTTGGTATGAACAAAACAAATATCTCTAAATTTGTGACTGCCCACAAGGGGGTGTACAAGAGCTTTCTTTAGTCATAGAGAAAGTGAAAGTGTTCTGTATGAAGGTATTCCTGCAGCAGTGAAAAGGCCCTCCTGTCCTGTACCGTTATGATAATCACTCAACAGAGTTTCCACATTAGACCGCAGTGCTGATAAGCTATGGTTACTTATTTACATTACTTCTCAGTAGGGTATTTTTTTAAGATTATTGACTTTATCTGGAGGTAAATACATACCAATGACATGTTGATTTTATTTCACTTTCATTAGCATAGACCACGCCTACCGAGATTAGATTAGTTTTGATTAGTTCATTTATTGACAAAGGTTAGATAGATGATGTGTCTGGAAGAATGCACTGATGTAGGCTTGTAGACTCTGTGTGGGGGTGCAGTCTTCGGAAGTCGGTCTTCTTCTCGAGCCTGCTCAGGACCCCCCCAGACAAAGAACCTGAAAGAAACAGATATTAGAGCTGGAGTTTGAAAGAGCAGATAAGCAGATGAAGGGATGAGGGGATGAAGGGATGAGGGAGGGGATGAAAGGATGAGGGGATGGAAGGATGATGGGGATGAGGGAGGGGATGAAAGGGATGAAGGGATGAGGGAGGGGTTGAGAGAGGGAATGACGGAGGAGATGAAGGGATGATGGGATGAAAGGGATGAGGGAGGGGATGAAAGGATGAGGGGATGAAGGGATGAGGGGATGAGGGAGGGGATGAAGGGATGAGAGGATGAGAGAGTGAATGACGGAGGAGATGAAGGGATGATGGGATGAGGGGATGAAGGGATGGGGGAGGGGATGAAGGGATGAGGGAGGGGATGAGGGAGGGGTTGAGAGAGGGAATGACAGAGGAGATGAAGGGACGATGGGATGAGGGAGGGGATGAAGGGATGAGAGAGGGGATGAAGGGATGAGGGAGGGGATGAAGGGATGAGGGAGGGGATGAAGGGATGAGGGAATAGTAAAATGGGGATGTAATACTGAGACGAGATAAAGGATCAGGGGGAGGGAGGGTGGGGTTTACGAGACCACAGTCTGAGCGACGCTGATGGCTAGGTGCTCGGGTTTAAATAGATCACAGAGTAATTAGGAATGGAATTCAGGTGTGAGATGCCAGGTGAGTCGGATCCGAGTAGATTAGTGAGAGAATACTGAATATGAGGCGTGGTCCAGCTCACGAACCTAAGTTAACATATTAACTTACATTTCATTAGCATGGACCACGCCTACGGAGATTAGATTAGTTTTGATTAGTTCATTTATTGACAAAGGTTAGATAGATGATGTGTCTGGAAGGATGCACTGATGTAGGCTTGTAGACTCTGTGTGGGGGTGCAGTCTTCGGAAGTCGGTCTTCTTCTCGAGCCTGCTCAGGACCCCCAAAGTTGGTCATTATTTAACAAAGCAAGGAATGAGCATGGTGCAGATCGTCGAGATTATTATGAATGTAAGAACGGTATGCTGAGGATGACAAACGACCTAGGATTTGAATAGTCTTGTCGGAAATGCCTAACTGAGAAGCTGAAGTGCCTGCGCCCATAAGGATGGAGTGGATTGAATAATTATCAGGGTTGATGCCAGATCTAAACGGGATTGATTAGAGGAGGAGAGTAACCGTAACAGATTGTGTGGATGCAGCGGGTAAGGAGGTCAGAGGTTATAGGAATCGGTGATTAGGTTAAGGTGTTTCTTGATTCTTAAGACCTTTGAGCAGCATGGATATGTGGCTAACGGAGAGAGCTGGACGGGAGTTGGCGGTAGCCAGTTTAATGAAGAAATTAATGCCAGAAAGGTATGATTGAATAGTAGAAACGCGGATTTATAGGATTGGATGCGGACAGGTAATGAAGAGGCGAATAGAAGACGGGATGAGTGAAGGGAATGGAAGGTTATTCGTTACATAGAAACTTTTAAAAACTGTTCCATCTTGAAAGATAAGATGAGAGAGTTCTAGGAGCAATGCTGTTGAGGATAGCATTCTGAGAAATGATGGAGAGGTCTTGAAGCTGTGTAGTTTGTTGTAGATGGTTGCTGAAAACAGTGGGATCGGAGTTGGATGAGGATCTGCGTCTGGAGCCAAGGACCTGAATTTCTGGAAAGAGAGGCGAGAGAGGGGCTGCAATCACAATGGGATCGATTTCATAATGAGCGGATGACAGAGAGGCCGACTGGAGCTGCAACCCTTCAAACTCTGGGGGCCATGTTGAAACAAACCACCTTCCATTGTAGAAACCGCCAAAGCCTGCAGAGGGTGCTGCATCGGTAAATAGCCGGATGTCATCTGGATGAGAAATCCATAACGTAATTGTAGAAGAATTAAATGCTGTTCCAAGATGAAAGACATTCTTGCCAAAGGCGCATTTCCATCCAGCAAGGTTCTCGATGGCAAGACCATTAGCAAAGGGATGTTGGCGGCGGTGGACAGAAGGTGAGAAATGAATGATGTCCCCTTAATGGGAGTGGCGAGGTGCTGTGATAGTCAATCTGTTTTGGAAGTGGGGTTATGGGCGGAAAATGGCGGAAAATGGCGGAAAACTCGACTCCAGGTTCATTATGAGATTTATAAAGAGAGACTGAACAAGTATCAAGTAACCTTAAAGGGTGCAAGGGATTCATTCTTTTCTGAGATTATTCACAGAAACAGCAATAACGCTAGGACATTATTTGCTACAGCGGAGAGACTAACTAACCCTCCAGTGACAATACCCCCTGAACTAAACTCCACCAGGGCCTGTAATGATTTTGCCACCTTCTTCACTCAAAAGATCTTGAACATCAGAAGATCAATCAGTACATCAGTTCAAACCCCAGTACCAACTATGAGCCCAACTAACACTCACCCAGAGAAAATGACTCACTTCCAAACAATAAATCAATCAAGTTTTGATGAAATTATTGACAAACTAAGCTCTGACACCTGCTGCTTAGATATCTTACCAACAAATTTTCTAAAAAAGGTCCTCCCATCCATCAGAATGGATCTTATCAAAATAGTTAACTCATCGCTCCTATTAGGTGTTTTCCCCAAAGCCCTAAAAACAGCAGTTATCAAACCAATACTAAAGAAGAAGAACCTAGACAGCACTTTGATGCAAAACTACAGACCAATCTCTAATCTCCCATTTATCGGTAAAATTATTGAAAAAGTTGTGTTCCAGCAGCTAAACAGCTTCCTAGCAATAAACAAACGCCTTGATGTTTATCAGTCTGGTTTTCGTAGATACCACAGCACAGAGACAGCCCTCGTCAAAGTTTTTAATGACATCCGTACAAATACTGACCATGGAAAAACAACAGTGCTGGTACTGTTAGACCTCAGTGCGGCGTTTGACACTGTTGATCATGATATATTACTGGAACATCTAGAGAGCTGGGTCGGACTCTCTGGTACAGTACTCGACTGGTTCACATCCTACCTCAAGAACAGGAACTTCTTTGTATCAGTTAGCCAGTTCTCATCACAAAACACAGAAATAACATGTGGGGTCCCCCAGGGCTCCATCCTGGGGCCCCTCCTATTTAGCATCTATATGCTTCCGCTTAGCCAGATTATACCCGCCAACCATGTTAAATACCACAACTATGCTGACGACACTCAGCTTTATATCTCAGTGTCACCAGATGATGTTGAACCCATCCAAATCCTCAATAAATGCATTGAGCAAATTAACAGCTGGATGTCCCATAATTTCCTACAACTGAACAAAAACAAAACTGAAGTGCTTCTCTTTGGACCCAAAAAAGATCGATTAAATATCAGTAAACAGCTTCAGTTGGTCCAACTAGAAACTACTGACCAGCCCAGAAATCTAGGTGTAATAATGGACTCAGACCAGAACCTCCAGGGTCACATAAAGGCAATAACAAGGTCAGCTTTCTATCACCTGAGGAGTGAATCAGCGATGGAATTCCGATGGTTAGATACATGAGCAGCACGGAGAATGAACTGAAGTTTGGCTGGCGCCCGAGTGAGTCTACAAATGAACTGCGTGATGCAGGATGAAAGTGAACGGCCTTTGTTTATGATGTCGACAACGGCAGAGTTGTCTGAATGAATAAGGATACAGTGCTGAGACCATTCATGCCCCCCCAAAAAAGGGCTGTAATCACAATGGGATCGATTTCATAATGAGCGGATGAGAGAGAGGCCGACTGGAGCTTCAAACGTTCAAATTCCGGGGGCCATGTTGAAGCAAGCCGCCTTCCATTGTAGAAACCACCAAAGCCTGCGGAGGGTGCTGCATCGGTAAATAGCCAGATGTCATCTGGATGAGAAATTCATAAAGTCATTGTAGAAGAATGAAATGCCGTTCCAAGATGAAAGAAATTCTTGCCGAAAGGCGCATTTCCATCCGGCGAGGTTCTCAATGGCGAGACCATGAAGCAAAGGGATGTTGGCGGCGGTGGACAGGTGAGAAATAAATGATGTCCCCTTAATGGGAGTGGCGAGGTGCCACTCTGTTTTGGAAGTGGGGTTATGGGGGCAGGTGTTCCAAGCATGTGCCCCTCCGCAGAAAGAGCAAGTATGCAAGAGCCTACAGGTGGAGGCTGAGCAGCCAAGGTCATTGAAATTGTTACACACCATCCTGCCACCTTGGAAAAGGATTGGACGGCCGCGCTTATCCATGCCCCCGGAGACAGGGGCATTAGGTTTAGACTGTGGTAGAAGAGATTAAGGAATCACTGAAGGGGGAGGGGCAGGTGAGGAAGAACAGTTGGGGACTGATGAGCAGCATGATGATGATGGCCGAGGTCAGAGAGGAGTGACAAGAGTGCATGCAGTAGCAGGGTGGGAGGAAGCATCGCAGAGGCTGCAAGATAGGGATGCCCGGGTCGCAAAGATGCAGCAATATAACTCGGAGTCTAGACAACCCCAGTATGTACCTTGATTGTATTGGGCGAGACGGCCCGCTGCCTGGGATGAGAAAAGGACGTGATATTGATAAAACCCCGTTCCTCCAAATCTAAGGGCCATGTCAAGGACAATAGACAAATAATCGTCTAACTCGGTCCGCCGGTCAGGAAACACTGAGCAAATGATGTCCCTGTAAAGAGAGAATGCAAAAGCAAACTCTGTGGGGGTCAGATCTTTGGAACTAGAGCTAAGAGCTGAACCATTGCTGCATCAGTCCCATTCCGGTCTGCAACTCCCGGGGCTGACCTGAGAGACCTAGAGAGGGTTGGAGAAGGAGACCTAAATCGATGTAATTACCATTCAGAATTTGTTGCCGGAGAGCGGGTGAAACTGGGGAAGGGCCATTGATGGAAGAGGGTGACCGAATTGGGGGTACTGCTGTAGAAAGGGTGTAATGGTTAGAGGCTGAAGTGTAAATAAACGAAGATGGCAACTGAGACAGCAGACCAGTAAAACTTTGAGGTAATGCGGCGATAGGTTGTTGAACCTTTGAGCCTGCTGGTAACACGGAAGGGTTAGAAGAGGTTCCTGGAGCATGGATGGAAGCCTGAATTGAACCTGTAGGAAACATAGAAGGGGGAATGTGGGGGAGAGGAATTGATTGATTTAATGAAGATGCGGCCTGAGAGGCTAAGAAAGAGAAAAAAATTAGTTATGAATGAGGCAAAATTTGAGGGAAATGAGACGGAAGATGCTTCCCCGCCAGCAGGGGGAGCTGTAGGTGTTGGCCCAGCAGCTGAGGGCTGGGATATGCCCTGAGAGGAAGTGGGGACTGAGGCTGAAATAGGAAGTGGATTATGAGAGGAGGAAGTTTGGGTTAACGGTGAAGTAGAGGGAAAAAGGAGCTTGAAGAGGCAAGATTTATTAGCAGAACGGCTAAAGGGGATGCCTCTTTCCCTGAGTGAAGATTGCAAGCGGGCTACTGTCCACCCAGACATGTCCGGACGGTTGGAGACGGAGGCGGAAGAACGACTTCCTCATCCGGAATGAAGCCGGACGGGAACGGGGAGGAGAAGCCCTCCGAGCTGGACTGCCAGAGAGATCGGGAGGAAAGTGCTGAGCTTGTGGCAAACAGGGAGCCTGAAGTGATCGGGAAGTAGAGAAGCTTGGAGCCGATCGGCCTGCAGCGCCTACTGAGGACCGCTGAACTCCAGAAGAAGTCCCTGGGCGCGACGAGGACGCACTGCGGGAATGGGAGGAAACTTGGACCGAGCGGCCTGAAGCCAGAGAAGAAAAACAGGGAGGCGAAGCCTCGAGACGAGAACGAAGGGAATTAGATGTGCCGGGAGGAGATGGAGAAGGGCGCCGATCTCGAGGCGCGGAAGTCGCTGGAGAGGGATCCGACTGAGCGGAGCGAGATGGAAGAGCTCTGGTTGACTGAGAGGACTGGCTGGAATCCCGATGAGCCGATGGAAGCCTGGCACAGCGAGAGACTTGACGGACCACGGATGGAGGTGATGGTCCAATGATGGAAGTCTCGCTGGAGAAGAGCTCCTCATCGGATTCGGAAGGATCAAGGGTAAGCACATCCATGAAAATAGAGCTTGTCTTCGCTAACCAAGGCGGGTTTACGAGACCACAGTCTGAGCGACGCTGATGGCTAGGTGCTCGGGTTTAAATAGATCACAGAGTAATTAGGAATGGAATTCAGGTGTGAGATGCCAGGTGAGTCGGATCCGAGTAGATTAGTGAGAGAATACTGAATATGAGGCGTGGTCCAGCTCACGAACCTAAGTTAACATATTAACTTACATTTCTGTTTTCTGTCCTACATTGCAGTCCAACAACTGCACTCTAGGTTTTCAAGACGGACATTTTAACGTAAGGTAAGCTCTCTTTAAAACTGGATTTCTGTGTCATCTGAAAAAAATAAAGGTTTAAGAAGGGCAAGATAAATAAAACTCCGGAGGTCAGTGGTAGAGAATTGTATGGAATTTTAAATATGATATAACACTATTGCAAAATATTATATTATATATATATGAACAAACTGAAGAAACCCCTTTCTCCAACCCAATCTGAATCCCACTCAACCCGAGTTGCCGGGGCAGCCTCGGAGAGGGTGACTCCCCGTGAGGGGGAGAGGTGTACCCTGAGCTGTTGTGTCCGACATTTGGCGCAGCTCTGCTTCAGAGGCACTGAGGTCACTTACTTTCTGCTGGACAGGAGAACAACATTCACTGTAATACATTTTCAAACTAGTGGCAGTCACGGTGATGTGGTGTAAAAGTAACATGAAATCAGTCATTTTTTCCATGGAGGCAATTCTGTCTAACAATACAGTTTATTCATTAAAAGAAAAGAAAAATATCTTAATAACATCACTAACCTACAAAAGGATTAAAACATTCACCATTCATAAATCTAGTTCTTCTCCAAATGTACCTCTTTCTTCAATGCCTGTGCAGGACCCATTGCAGTTGCAATGGCTGACAAGGACACCTCCATAATCTAATCCAGCGGCCTTTCTCACCTTGGATTGGGTAGCCTGGTTGATTTATTACTAATCCTAATTTTGGAGGAGCATTCCCGAACCTAACTCTACTATTTTCCTAATCCTAATATTTGAGAACCAGCGTCTAAACCTAATGTGATCCATCTATTTATTTCAACATTTACTTCCTGTAATCCTTGATTGGATTATGGCAGTGCCCAGCCATTGTACCTGCAAGATGGTGCTCTTGGAAAAATGCTCAGTTGTGATTTTTGGCCTTTATGGCCATCCGTTGGTAAGGTTGTCACTCGAACAAAGAAAATACCGCTTGCTTGCAATGATTTAGGTATGTACTGTCCCCTATCACCATGAGACTACACACTGTCACTTTAAATAGCCTGATTGCTTGATAATATTAGATTCAAAGGCAGAGAATCTTAAAATGAGTCTGGACAAATGTAATCTGTATTCATACAAACAAATCTTTTCTGTTATTGTGTTGAGGTGAAATAGTAGATTGTGAAATTAGTTCAACTTATAAAATGTTTAAATGAAATATCAGAAAATCAAGTTTGTGCTAAAAAGTTACTTTATTTTGCTCATTCTTTGTTTTACTTTGGAATTGGCATGCAAGTAAGTATGAATGGGCCATTAATGGTAAACCTTTCTTACTGTGCTGTAGATCAATTCCAGGAAGATCAGAGACTAAATACATAGGTGGAGATGGTGATGCATCATACCAACGACAGAATCTGCCACCACCCCAGTAACAAAGCATGGATGAAAATAACAGGCCCCGCAGCTGGACCATTTGGGGGGGTCTTCTTTGGATCAACTGCTTTGATTAAGCCAGAAGTCATGGTGGCAGGACAAAGTGAAAAAGAAGTCAAAGCTCAGAAAAAAGACATGGCCAACAGCAGCAAGGAGCACTCTGTAAATGTAGGTGTTTATACTACATTGGTGACAGCGCCACAAGGAGCAGAGGGAATGAAACCACAGAAAAGTAAGAAACACTTAGTGTTGGTAAAAGGATATATACAACATTCTTAGAACAAAGCTTTTCCATGTCGTTGGAGCTCACCAGAAGTCTTATTAAAATACGTTTTCTGCTTCCCTAGTGGCAGCATCAAAGATCATCATCAAACGAACAGATGGAGCTCAGAACTGCATTAAAGGTACTCCTGTAACTTTACAGTTTTCCTTTATCTTTTCAAATGAACATTAAGAGTTGATTTATACCATTGCTTTGTTGTTTCAGTGCTGAGAGCTTATAGGATTGTCCTGTTAGGAGAAACCGGCTCTGAGAAAAGCACCTTTGGAAACACCATATTTGGAGAGGATGTATTTAAAACTGTCATGACAACAGAATATCATATCCATTCCAAATCTTCCCATGAAAGAAGTATCACTGTCTTAGACACTCCTGGTTTCTCCAATACTGAACAAGCTGAGGTAGAGCTGAAGGATGAGATAGCGAGGTGTACCACAAGGTGCACTCCTGGGCCTCATGTTTTTCTGATTGTGCTGAAGGTGGAGAAATCCACTCAAAAACAGCAGGCTGTGATTGACCAAATCTGCCTGGGTTTTCCAGAGGAAGCATTCAAATACAATGCAGTTGTCTTCACTCATGTTAATAATCTCCCGAAAACAATGAGAATTGAACGGTATATCAATGAGAATCTAGGTCTTACAGATTTGGTAATGAAGTGCAGTGGCAGATACCATATTGTTGATCGGAAGTACAGTCCAGAAGATGAAAAAAACAACTTCCAGGTTTCACAGCTGTTCAACATAATAGATATGATAGTGGGAGAAAACAAAGGAGGGTGTTTCACCAACAGTGTGCTTCAGGCACATAAGAGAGGCTAAGATGAGACAAAATTAGGTAACCCAATACAATCCAAGGACAACGGAGCTATTACCTGCAACGGGTTGTGGATTAATTTCTCAGGTCCTAAGCGGAACATGCTGGCTGAAGCTCTCTTTGGGTTACCTATTGCAGTCTGGCAAAGGTGCCCTAACACTGAATCAAAACAGGAATGCTCTTCAGCTACTAGTAAACAGGAAGAATATGACGTAACAGATTCTGGACCTAAAGTTACAGCTGAAGAAAATAACACAATGAGTGGATCAAAAGGAAAATCCACATCAAGAGAATGGAAAAAGGCAGTAAAAGAAGGAAGAGGAACGGCAACAGAATTTAAAACAGTTAAAGGTGAGGCACAAGCAGATGTGTCCAAAGCAGTAAACCAAGATACTGGAGGGTCTGGAATAAATCGAGGAAAGGCACACAGAGCAACAGAGCAAAATGAAATGCCAAAAGGAGCAAAAAGACAAGGAGAAGGCAGTGGCTTTATCAGAAATATGCTTGGGAGCTGGATGAAGATTCATCAGCTCATCCACTTATATAGAATGATCAAGGAGAACATTACAATCGTCCCACTGGTCGTTGCTTTCTACTTCCTGCTGTTCTTGTCATTTTGTGCTAGGGTACCAGTGGTTGGAACCGTTCTCCTATCATGTGGAATCATGTTTTTTTTTGGTCATAGTGTTGTTGTTGATTGCCAGTATGAAATAACCATAGTTTGTGAATCTGTACCAAGTTTAATGTTTATATATTTTTGTTATGAAACCTCAATATGTAAACTTAGCAGTACAGTTGTTGCATTTTCTAAAAATATCGCCAAATAGTTTTTAAAAATATTTCCTTTTCCAATGCTTCAGACATTGCTGTTGTACATTAAAATCACACAAAATATTTCTGTGTTAACTTCATGAAAGTTGAACTCTGTATTCAGAATGAATAGTTTTATATGGACTAAGTCCAGTGTTTTCTTCATAGGGATTGTTTGTGCTGGGAGCCATTTTAGCCATGGAGGTCTTTTGTGATCTCATGTGATCTTTTTTTTTTCTTTTGGTGGTGGCCGGGGTCTGCTCCGCAGCCTTATGCCTTTGCTGTGGATATGTACTTTCTCTGATCATGGCCGTCCCTGTGGTGGCTCTTCTGTGGCTGTGTGGTGGCTTCCAGTGTGACTGTATCTCATATACATTGTTTGTTGACAGTAGTAAAATTTTAGTAGCAAATTTTTTGTGTGATCACATAAAGAGATAAGAATGCCGAGGGGTGTGTTTGTAGTGAAGAGTCAGGGGACATGGTGTGTGTTTGTCTTGTTTGTGCTGAGAGTTTAACTGGTTGTGTATGATCATTATTTCTTTAAATGTCTTGTTTGATTTTTAAAATCTGTTCATATTTTGGTTTTTATTATTTAAAGTAATTTGTGCTTTTTTTATCGTGAAAAGTGCTCTACAAATGAAATTTGATTTGAATTGAATTAATAAACTATTGCTTTT
This sequence comes from Apricaphanius iberus, assembly GCA_028564705.1. Lineage (NCBI taxonomy): Eukaryota > Metazoa > Chordata > Actinopteri > Cyprinodontiformes > Aphaniidae > Apricaphanius > Apricaphanius iberus. Next base: position 831,513 of record JAPXFQ010002963.1, on the reverse strand, counting down.
CTGAATCACCTGACGATATCTTTAACCAACTTTATACTTCTCCATCTACCTTGGAACGGGGTGACACAATGCCATTATCCGCTGATGCAAGGCCTATCTGTGACCTACGCAAGGACATACAGAGTAGAGCCCAGTTTTAAAACTATCCGTCCAACTAAAGAGACCAGAACGGTGCTCTATAGCTGATGAAATCAGTAGTAAATGCACCATTTATGCACTAGATGCTTTATATCAAACCGACAGTTTATCTAATATGGTAATTTTGCAAATTTGAACAGGAGTTGTGGAGAATGACAAAAAAAAAGACAGCTGAGTTTGCATACATGTGTTTTTAGAGTATTTTATGATTTCTAGTGAGTATGAGTTCTAGTAAAAAAGTTTTCCAGCTCATTCCAAACTTACTGCCTGTATACTGACCTGGAGCTCTGACTGGGATCTTCTTCCAGTTAGCTTTGAAATTAAAACCTCATAATTTGAATTTTTTTTTTAAATTACTTCAGGGAGGAATTGATCTATCTAGATATGAAGCAGAATATTTTCCACTGTCGAAATATGGAAATAAATATAAGAGTAGAACTAAAGCTATCAGATCTGCTCCCAGTAATTCTGCTGGTCAGTTTGTGTATTACAGAAAACAAATCTATTTCATGTAATAAAATGTTGAGTCTAAATTAGCTGAAAGCTGAGACAAAAACCTGAAAAACGCACAAGCGCAAGTGATGACTTAAATGTTTTACAGCTCGGTTCACTGTTGATAAGAAGTGAAGAAGACATGAAAGTAAAAGTGTTCAAACTCATCTTGATAGGGGGCAGATCCTTAAGTGAGTCAGCACTATTCAGGTATCAGAGAAGAATCTTGATTAAGGTGAGTGATAATTTTTTGTTTCCTCTGAGTAAGGTTTCTCTTTATGGACTGTGCAGTAAATATGGTCTGATTTCCTGTTAATCAAAACCAACTAATTATGAGTTTTCTTTGTTGCAATCTTTTTTCATTTCACTTCGGACCCATCATCAATAAACACCATCATTTAATTGTCATAAGCATGGTCCTCGCTAATGAAATATTTTAAGATTTACTTGAGTACTCTGGGATGTGTTCTTGTTCTAATCAACAGACTATTGGGAGTTCAGGGCTCGGGATTACCTTTCAAGTACGATTTAAAATTTTTATTGTTTGAATTTTGTAAGTATATCATGACTCTGTGTTTATTTTTCATCAGCAAAATCTTCCTTGCTAGCTAATGTTAGCTACATGTGAAGTGCCTGTGTTTCCCAGCTGTGTAAATTAACTGAGACTTTACCGTATATAACAAAATACTGACTTGGCTTACAACAGACAGAGGAAAGCTACTGTAGAAATAAAACGAATATTATTGGTAAAATATATGTCTCATATCTCATATCTACCCATCTGACTGTAGAAAAGTTTGCAAATAACCTTACTTATAATTTCTTCAGATTTGGTTTATTAGCAACTGAAATGATAAAGTGAAGTTCTAGGTAATCTGAAGGAAGAATTAATGGTAAAAATATAAATAAAATAAGAAAAAAATATTAATGAAACGGAAACAACTGTTCTAATAAGATTAATCGCCTTAATAAAATGTTTTTGTGTTGACCCTCTCAAATTCCTGTTTAAATTTTGAAGGTTCCCCAAAGAAAATGTAATAAGGAACTGGGAAGTTGAGAAGTCTTCACTGTAACTAAACAAGAAGATGCTGGAGAGAAGAGAACGTCACACCATAAAAAGAAGACGATTTGCTTCTCCACATATTGTGTTTTATGTGTGTGTGTGTATGTGACAGAGTAGCAGAATGTCTTAATTAATATATAATATGCACATTATTTATATATACACTACCGTTCAAAAGTTTGGGGTCACCCAAACAATTTTGTGTTTTCCATGAAAAGTCACACTTATTCACCACCATACGTTGTGAAATGAATAAAAAATAGAGTCAAGACATTGACAAGGTTAGAAATAATGATTTTTATTTGAAATAAGATTGTTTTTACATCAAACTTTGTTTTCATCAAAGAATCCTCCATTTGCAGCAATTACAGCATTGCAGACCTTTGGCATTCTAGCTGTTAATTTGTTGAGGTAATCTGGAGAAATTGCACCCCACGCTTCTAGAAGCAGCTCCCACAATTTGGATTGGTTGGATGGGCACTTCTTGCGTACCATACGGTCAAGCTGCTCCCACAACAGCTCAACGGGGTTCAAATCTGGTGACTGCGCTGGCCACTCCATTACCGATAGAATACCAGCTGCCTGCTTCTTCTCTAAATAGTTCTTGCACAATTTCGAGGTGTGTTTTGGGTCATTGTCCTGTTGTAGGATGAAATTGGCTCCAATCAAGCGCTGTCCACTGGGTATGGCATGGCGTTGCAAAATGGAGTGATAGCCTTCCTTATTCAGAATCCCTTTTACCCTGTACAAATCTCCCACCTTACCAGCACCAAAGCAACCCCAGACCATCACATTACCTCCACCATGCTTAACAGATGGCGTCAGGCATTCTTCCAGCATCTTTTCAGTTGTTCTGCATCTCACAAACGTTCTTCTTTGTGATCCAAACACCTCAAACTTGGATTCATCCGTCCACAGCACTTTTTTCCAGTCTTCCTCTGTCCAATGTCTGTGTTCTTTTGCCCATCTTAATCTTTTTCTTTTATTGGCCAGTCTCAGATATGGCTTTTTCTTTGCCACTCTGCCCTGAAGCCCAGAATCCCGCAGCCGCCTCTTCACTGTAGATGTTGACACTGGTGTTTTGCGGGTACTATTTAATGAAGATGCCAGTTGGGGACCTGTGAGGCGTCTGTTTCTCAAACTAGAGACTCTAATGTACTTATCTTCTTGCTCAGTTGTGCAACGCGGCCTCCCACTTCTTTTTCTACTCTGGTTAGAGCCTGTTTGTGCTGTCCTCTGATATTGCACCAAAAACCAGACATTTGCAGCTAGAATAGTCATTTACCACATTAGCAATGTATAGCGTGTGTTTCTTTAAAGTTAAGACTAGTTTAAAGTTATCTTCATTGAAAAGTACAGTGCTTTTCCTTCAAAAATAAGGACATTTCAATGTGACCCCACACTTTTGAACGGTAGTGTATATATATATTAAAAGAAAACAGTCAGCTTCTCCACATAGTGTTTAATAATTTTTATTTTACAATTAATGTGTTTTGCATACATCTCATAAGTATATCTGGATAGGTACTGTTAATCCTACTATGAATATTAAATTACCCCAAGGTATGTATGTCTCTTGTATCTTACCTTTATGTATCACTGTTGCAGAACCAAAAGCCAAAATAAAATCAATTCAGTATTCAGTGAGTTATGATGAATTCAACGCACTGACTCTTCATTAAGTCGGAGCAGGGCATACCAATCCAAGATGGCGGCCCCCACCACTCAGTGTCAATAGGCAGTAGCAGTCGATGCGGCGTCTACTCTTTAAATATGGGCTCAGGAAGATTGTACAAAGGCTACTTTACACAGCTGCTTCCTCTCTGGTGGACTCCAGTATTGCAATTTATTTCAAAGAGGCCTTTCCCCCTTTTAAAGTAAAATCCAGATTTGGGACTTCAGAGAAACCAGGGTTTAGACCAAAGCAGCTAGCCCAAACTCCACCCTTGTGTTTTATTAGATAATATTGATAACTGGCCGAGATGTTGACCTTTGGAATATCTGTGTTTCACTGTTGGTAGCTCTGACTCAATATTGCACAAAGGCTCAGTTTAAAATCTGCAAACAACCTTTTTATGGCAGACATTAAATAGAAAAGGTAATTTATAAACCTAACTGAAAATTACTGAATCATATGTGTTAGTCAATAAAAAATCCTAATCACTGTCTGCTGTGCGCACATCTCTTGACTGCCAGTGCTACTTGAGGAACTCCAAAGCTCAGGACTGAACTGGAAGAATTTGAAAGAGTTCTTAACAAACCCTGATAAAATACATAAATAAAATATGACATATTAATAATGACACATTTTAATGTATTTTGAGAGCCTTTTAATGAGATGATGGTATACAAAAAAATGATATACTATAAAGATGAGCTGAAGCTGGGAAAATGTTGGTTTGTTACAGAACTTTTCCTTAGGCCTCATGGTTTCGTTATGGTGCTTGAAGTAGAATGATTTACGTACTTAGAAGAGATCATGAGCCCAAATAACCTAGAACTTTTAGAAAAAAGGTTAAAGTATACACCAGTGGTCTCAATTGATGGCGATGAGCTCCCTAAAGAACAAATACTGGAACATTTTGTGAGCTTATTAGAAGGGTGTGCAACATCACAGTTAAAGATCATAACAAGCTTTTAATCAAGACATGCAATACTACCTCATAACAGGTTGATAAGATACTTAAATCAATTGAAAAGACAGTGAAAACAAACAACAAAAAATACTATATCTAGGCTAAGTATACCAATGAGTAAGAGTGAATGCTAGAGGAAATACAGGGAGAGTTTAAAAAAAAATTAGTGACTAGCAGGGTCTTAGGAAAGGAGCCAAAAAGCTAAAAGCTGAGAGAAAAGCAGGAGGATTTCAAAAGTTTGAACTTGAAGAAAAAGTTTGTTTTTTTCAACCTGGACCTTATTTTTTAGCAAATATTACATCTGTTTACTCACCAAGACAAGTCTGGAGGACGTGGAGTGCTTTGGCATATTTATATTCCGTCGTGATCAGCGTATATCCATATAATGGGAGTCAATCAGGGCAGGAGATTTGCCACCTGTAATTATCTGCCCCAAAATGTCTTCATTTAACAATGTTTTGTTAATAATCATTAGCACTACTCCCCTCTGAGTTCAGAATGTCTTTAATTTAAAGGCTATAATACAATTAAACAAACATGTGATTACAATTACGTCACTACCGTGCAGGACTTTCATTCTGCTCTACGGTGGTCGGCTGGACATAACTTTCTACTGCAGACAGCAACATTAAAAACATTCAAAGTACTTTGTTATTTTTTGGCGTTAAATTAATGAAGAGTTCCAGTTCAGAGTGAATTTAACTCCTTCTATACATAATTAAGCTTCACCCAGAGCCCACACATTTGGTTGTACACCGCAAACACTTATGGGTAATGTTTTTATGTTATTTGTAGAAACTCTCCATTGTACGTTATAGTTTGTGCCCCAAATGTAGCTGTCCTCCTTAGTTATCCTTTGAGTTATGTTGTCAGTGTTTGGTGGTTATGTCTGTGCACCATGATAGAGACGGCGGTGCACGGGATTTAGGTGTCTGCCTTGAGCCTCATGATAGATGTGAGACTGCCAGAAATGCTAATTATATTTCTCTGCTACTTCATGTCATGGGTTGTACCACACTGGAAATCTTTCTTACTTCTAAATGCAGTATATGCATAAAGTGTTTGTTAGAAATAAATACTTGAAAGGAGCATGTCATCTTTCCCTATTGAGTGATATAAAAATAGAAAGTTATATTGACCTGAGAAAAGTGAGAATTTTCTTCACATGGATTTTTAGTATGAATAATGACTGGATACATAAGTTTAAATTATAAAAAAAAAAAAAAAAACATCATTCTGTCAGAACACCGATAACAGAATGAGTCATGGAGAAAGCGGAAATGTCTCTCCTCAGATACAAATAGATAAAATGACATGGTAATGACCAGGAAGCTGCAGCGCACCACCGTCATCTCTCCTTACAGAGCTGTGGAGAATGAAATCCCTCTCGTGGAATGAGTTCTGAAATTCTCTGGAGGATCGAGCCCAGAGGAAATAAAAGTTTCGTCTGTAATGCACAAACAGACGCTGGAAGGAGCGCAGTGCAGCCGTGTCACGAGAGCGCACGCATGGGACAGAGTAGATGAGACCGTTCTGTCACCAAAACCTTGATGACAGGAAGAAATAGCGGCAGCATAAGTTTTAACTGTAGTGAAAGCTAAATGTCTGTCCATCAGCTGATGGAGGAACGACATGAAACAGGATCTGCGCCTTTCTCTGCTCACCGTGTTATTTTTGTGTAATTAATTGATCTTAATTAACGCGTTAAAGTCCCGGCCCTAATATATATGTATAAAACTCAGATTACTGTTAAAACACTTTAAAGTGTCATGACATAACACTGAGTGTTAGAAAATTAACACTGAACGATTTAAAGTATTAACACTATTAAAAGTGTAATATTAACACTGGACTAGTGAGGATTATATAAACACTGATAGGGTTCAAATTAACACTATGCGAGTAAAATTTACACTGACAATTTTGCACTATACAGACGCAATGGCGGATGGCCGAGACATCATTGCAATCCCAGGTTAGTTTAAATTGGAATCGGTTCCATTAAAAGCCTGTAAAAACCCCAGAAGCTAATACCTTAGCACATCAGAGACGTTCCGAACTCACAGGGAAATATCGCTAACTATTCATAAGACTTTGGTTAAATGAGGGAGTTATGGGGTAGATAATGCATTATAACTCTTGCCCTCATCGACTCCCCTTATATGGATATAGGATGATTGCAACTGGATTAAAAACTACTCCCGAAGGACTCCAAGTGGCTCCAAACTTGGCTGGGTGAGTAAATAAATGTTATATTTGCCAAAAATAAGGTGCAGGTTGAAAAAAACCCTGAACTATTCCTTTAAGCAGATAATTTTGTAGAGCTTTAAACAGTAAAATGACTATGCTATAAATATTATAGTAGATAAAGAAAGCAAGCATAAAATTACATAAGTTAATATAAAGATAGTTGGTTATATATTACAACGGTTAAACATATGTCATGAGCTGGGTTGTATTAGACTTCAAGGTAGCACAAATTTTAGACACAGCAGCAGTTTAAAGGATTAAGAAAAGTTTTATTTTTAAATCTGGTTTCTGTCGTCTCAGGGAGCCAGTGGAGGATTACAGGAACAAACTGGATAGTAGGAGAAGTTTTAGAGAGGTCAGTAGGCTATTAAAGGGGAAATAATTTAGGAAGGGGTTAATCTTACAAGAGGACTGGAGGAACAAGGCTCGGAGAGAGGTAAGTTGCATTCTGTTCTCTGTGGCCGGCTGGAGGTGATGTGATCCTTTGACTGCGTTTGTGCAGGTGGAGCTGGCGGACGGGCAGGGGAGCAGATTTGCGGATGTAGGTGAGCAGGAGGCAGAGGTAGCGGTGCAGAGGCTGACCAGAAGGACATTCAGCAAGGTACAGGTAGGTAAAACCAAGGAAGTCTTTTCCAAGAGAACGAGAACTTGAAGGAGATTACCCAGGAGGACGAGGAAGGAACTGGATCTGCGAGGAAGGCTGGGTGAGTATCTCACAAAACGTTTCAGAAATATTTAGAAATAGTTTACAAGGCACTAAGGTTGGCAGTGTTACCACACTAGTAGCGAGAACGATCTGGCATCAGCATCCTGGATCCGCTCCTCTTTCGTAGCTGGTGGAGATTGGATCAAACGAGCCGTACCTGCTGACAGCTGCCACGCCCCTGTGAAGAAGGTGAGACGAAGACACAGCCAACCTCCAGCTCACAGATACAGAATCATATCAATATACTGTGTCGTGACTCATATTTTTTAGGGCTACTTTATATAACAGTCTCGTATTGAATATGTTTATATAATCTTTAGTTAGTATTCAGAAAGTAAAAGTCTGTTTTAATTAGCTTGCATGATAGTAAAGAAATGTTTTGTCAAGTATTGTTTATGGGGGTAAGCTTTTAAGTCGTAAAACTCTGGGGTGAGTTTTTATTGCAAGCTGTAAAAGCAAGGATGTTTAGATAAGAAACTGGGAGAAAAGTTTTTAGAGAAGCAGATAGCCATTTAACCATAAATTTTTATAATGAACCTTTGACCCAGAACAGAGACGATTCCTTTTCTGACTCCAGGATTCTCTGACAGCAAATCATTGCTCAGACATTGTTTGGAAATGATCGGATTGGAGTAAGATTTCGAGGAGAAGGAACGCCTACAACCCCAGAGGCCCGCTAGTCTATAAAGCTGTGAAATAAAGATCAGTTAATTGTTCAGATTTCTTTAAGTCTGGACCACAGAGAAACTAGGGCAACTTTCTCTGTAAACTGCAATTTGTTAATCTGTTCAAAATAAATGTTAAACTGGAAATTGGCTCCATTTTGTCTCTGCTTGAACATACATTGAATTACTTATGATAATTATTTAATTCAACAACAAAATTGGTGACCTCGACGTGTGCAGGGTTTTGGACCGAAATCCAGTTATTTTTTTAAGTTAATTAACGGACATGTATTTGCTCTATTGACAATCTGCGCAGAGTTGCGTAGTTTTTTTTTAATTCTATTGATTGGTTAATCTAACATTGGGTAATGTTGTCATGCAAGTTAAATATGTTTTTTGTTTTTGTTTTGAGCAGATTGACTGTTGCAAGCCCGTGGTTGAAGCGGCTCCATTGTATGTGTCTCTCTTCTGAGCAGGACTGCGACCTGCTTTGCGCTCCGCAGAGAAACACCGGTGCATGCTGGGTGATGAAGTTTGTTACTCTGCAGGACAATGGAGCAGATGGACCGGATGGTGCGGTCCCTTCAACGACTCAAATCGGAGCCACAAGTGCGGATCGGGGCCCGAGAATTGGCCTTCTCAACTCCGGACAGGACGCTGTCGGAGAGAATCTTCAAAGCTGGCAAACGAAAAATAGATTTTACGGGTGCCTGGGACGCATTCGGTTGAATCTGGAACGGATTACTTTGGAGAGGCTTGCGCTTCCTCAAGCGCGCGCGTGGGCACCGCGAATTGAGTAGTGAAATGGTCCGGCAGTGTTTTTTTGGTGAGCTCCGACGAGGTTAGTGTTTTAAATTTTGCTTGTACAAGAGTGTATTACTGTGTGTGTGTGAGATGTTTTTTACGCAGGCGCTTGGCGAGAAGTGCTGGTGATGTTGCGTTTTGTGTTAAAATGTTATAGTATAAATAATGAACTCGAGTATAATAAATAAATTAACATAGATAAATAAATATATAACTGAATATGATGGATAACTGAAATTAAATATCTATAAGAATTAGTTGTGAACATTTATGACAGGTCATCAGAGCGGCCGCCCTAAGCTAGGTGCTAATTCTGTGTGAGTTTTTGCTTGATAGCACGGCTAATATACGACAGCTGTGCCTATATGTTTTGATAAATAAATTAGTGGTTATGGGCGGTTTTCTGCCATCTGTTCGAGTCTTTTGAGGGGTTTTCTGGAAGCCGGCGCCAGGAAATTTCTCAAAGCGGACTACGAAACTTGTAACAGACTGGTCCGAAACCTCCGCGATAAAATAATTAATTAGGTCTAAAAGCCACCGCTTATAATGTTGTGTTTTTTTTTGTTAATGGTTTTGGGCTGTAACGGACGTAGTTGAGTCGGTGTTTGCTGTGCGGGACGGCTGAAATTGGAAAAATATGTTTCAGTCCGCGTGGACGAACAGGAAGATGTTTTGTTCGTGCCGAATTAAAGTTTGGTACAGTGGTATAAATTGTGCGGATTAAGTCCTGGTATTGCGGTAAGTCATCTTCTAAAGTGTTTGTTGTGATTTTTTGGAGTGTTTTCGCCGTACGTTTTGTACTGTTTTAGCTTTCGTTTCACAGAGAACTCTAACGGTAGCACGTTGCTATAGGCTGTTGTGCTAACTTAGCGGTGGTGGCTAACTGCATGTTCGATGTGTTGCAAGCTAAAAGTTGATTTTGGATAGAAAGTGATTACAGACTCCTGCAGACGATTGTCTTGTTAAGACTTAAACGAATTTGGATTTTGTTAAATTTTTCTGGTTAATTAGGATGTAACACGGCCAAATTTATTTGGGATAAATATGCATGTTACAATTAAACGTAAATGACTAAGAACAGTTACTCATGAGTCGATTCTGACTTGGTGTAGTTTTAATTTTTGATTTCATCTTTAAAATTAAAAAGAGGGAGTTTATAGTCAAAATAAAAGATGCATTTTTTGAATCTTTAAATAGGTGGATTTTTTGCTTTTTGATTGATCTAAGCAGGAGTTGTTAAGTTGGCCTAAATAAAGATAAAGCTATAAGTAGTAATTATAAGCATTTAACGAAAAGCAAACGGTATTAATTGGAAAGCAACAAACTGGTTTAAATTATTTTAATAAGCACCGTGTTGAATGGTACAGAAAATGAGTCTGTGATTTAAATAAGTATCATTTATGCTAATATTATGTTTGGCTTATTTCTGATGGCTCTATAGACTTTAGAAATATAGCTTGGTCTATGAATGAATGACCTAAAGGAGACTGGTGTTAAATTATTTACACAATTGAACATTCTTAAGGATTTTCTGGACAAAAATGCTTATTGGAGTTATCAAAATTTAACTGGGGCTCATGAAGTAACCCAGTACATTTCAATTCCGTTACAAATTAAATGTTTTTATCATGCAAAACAACACTTATCATAGTGATAGTTTATAAACTAGTGGGATTTGAATGTTTGGTTTTAAAAAAGAAAACATTAAAACACAGAGTCATCTTTAAGTAATCAGTTTGTTTTTTAACAGACTGGGGATAAATTTGGAATTGGTCTAAGGATTGAAAGTAAAAATTAAAGTCTTTGGTAGATTTATTTAAGAACAAATAATGAATATCACAGTGACCGAAATGATGGTTTAATTTGAAAGTAAGAAGTAAATTCTAAATTCATTTATTTTGATCGTGTAGAGGCAAAATGTGATTGGACCAGCTACATTGAAAAAATTTTTACCATATATTTGAATACACATTTTGTTTTGACAAATAAGAATCGGTTTTGGTTTTGAAATTTAAGATTAAGCTAGTTTATTTGATGCTGAGAGTAAATTTACAGGTCCTAAAACATTTTGGAATAGATCTGATCCTAGAATAATGACATAATATATCATTTGATTAGTGGGGACTCTGTAACTGACAATTTATTTAGATTTTTGATTTTATTTTCTTTATTTTTTCTTATTTTTATTTTTATTTTTTGTTTTTTCCTCTTTCTCTCTCAAAATTTATATATTTGGTTCGACTTGGATTATGACCCAGATTTCTGAACTGCGGTCTGTTTATTAATTAGAACTTTGGAAAAATGTTAATTTGGGAAGCTGGATTAAAGAAAACATGATTCAGTGGTAATGTATTTGACATCTCTAGAAGCTTCAATTTAATTTGGTGTTTATCATTGGAGAAAAGAAAATAAAAAAGAAGCCTGAGAGGAAAAGGGGGATACTGAAAAGAAAAATGCTGGTTTTTATTTTTTATTTTATTGCGACTAGTTTTTGTTTAGAGAAATCTCATCTCTTGAACCTCTTTTATTGAATTTTTTGTTTTGTTTTGTTTGACTGCTGAGGGGAATTAGACTATTGAGTATCCTACGAAAATTTAAGAGGAGTTTTAGTTGCAAAAATCACTTTGACTATGTTTAGTTCCCTTCACAGAATCGGACAGATGTTTTTGAAGTATGAAAAGTTTTCATTGTTTACAATCAAGAGTATTTGGGCAACTGAGCACATTTGGGTTTGTTTAAAGAGGAATCATATAAGCAAAAGTACTTTGAATGGATATTGGATTGTGTTAAAAAAAATATATAATTTAGGTTTGGCAAATATTTATAGGGAAGTTGTTTTGTCAGTGATTTAAATCTTGGATTTTTCTTTAGAAATATAGATAGACTTTGAAGTATAGCAAACTGAAGACTGTTTTTGTAAACTATGTTGTGTTATCAGTCAGTACTGTTCTCTGGTTTTGTTTTAAACATTTGATGTTTTTAACCTTTTTTCAACATCAACAACAGTTATCTCAATGTAAGTAGCATACTTATATTAGCAGAAATTATTAATTGATTAAAGGGACAGAGTCAGGGAAAAGTGGTGTTAAGTCTGATTACAAAGGGGTTTAGTTCAATATGAGCTATTCGTCTCAACCTCAGTGAAGCGAAACCAGGAGAGCCACTTTTCCATAGCGACTTTTTAAAAAAAGGGATAGAACCTTTGCAGATGGTTATTGCCTTTATTTTTGTTATTGCAATGTTTTAGTGGTGTATTAGCAATATCTAACAGAAAAATCCAGCCTTTTTGTTTGTTTCTTTTTTGATTTAATTTTGTTTTTCTAAGAACTAAGTGTGTTGATGAGATATTGCAATGCTCCATCTTTATAAATGTTTAATTTACACATGAGATGAAAGAGACATTTATCAAATTGAAAAAATTGAGGAAGGCATTGCATTGATGAAATATAGAATATAAATTGGATGAAAAATGAAGGAATCATTAATTAAAATACGCAGGGGAAGTATTAGAACAAAAGTTTAATTAGACGTATAAGGATTGATTATTATTCCTGGTGGAGAGAGCAAACCTGTTGATTGGTATATTTTTACCAGAATTAATATTGAAGAAATTATTACTAGTATAACTGATTGAAGTAAAATTAAAATAGAGCCCACATAGGCAGTCTGAGTGTGGAAGATATTTAAATTCAGCATTCAAGGAAGGAGACTAATGAATATGAACGTAAAATGTTTGAATGTAACTTGATTTGAATGAGCTGAGAGGATCGACTGTCTGTTTTTTTTCTTCTTACTCTAATTATATATTTTTTCTCTTTTTCTCATCCTGCAACAGACAAACCCCTCAGATAAACATTCTTGAGATGGAATTTATGATCCTGGGGAGATGAGATGGGTGGGGGTGCGTGGGCTGATGACGGATAGTGCCAGGCGCCCGCCGTAACGGCCACAGAGAGAAACATCTTTACGACCAGCGCAGAATTACCACTCTCTTGTGCTCTGCTCCCAAACACAGGGGGGCACAGGTGACTGTATATTTTCAGGGGTGAGCTGGAGGCCACCCTCAAAAGAGCACGTTTCCTCATGCTGAGCTGAACTTTCAAGGACAATGTGTGAATTCACTTGGCTGGCGTGAGATGGACAGTATCTGCTGAAGAAGTGATGATCTAGACTGTTGATTCAATGTCACTGTTGCTGAATTAACCACAAGAGTTTCTGTTTGTCTGATCGAAGGTGGCCGCGGTTCTACGTATTTTGATAACCCCATGTTTTCCCCAGGATTATCTCCGGGTAAAATACCACCATTTACCGGGAACAAAATTTGGTAGGAAAAATTGGGCCGATAGCAGGGGGTTGCTGGCTGGTGAGAGAGAAAAAACATTTTTTTTTTCTTTCTTTTACGTTTTCATCCACAGGGATGTACTGAATTTAAGAAAGGATATATTGTAATGGAACAGACATAAGTGTCTTAAACTGGATAAATAAAATAAGTAAATTTAAGAATCAATTTGGGTGAACAAGCAAATGGATAGTAATCAGTTGAACTGTACACAAAAAGTAAATTCTTGAGCCTGCTCTTGTTTTTAAATCCATTAATGAGGGAGGTGTTTGTTGGTTTAGTTTTTAGGAAAAACAACGGTGTGTCAAAATAATGTGGATTTGCTCTTTCCCCAGGGATTATTTTTAATTAGATGGGTGAAATAATTTCTTGGCACAATGCAGTTGAATTAGATTGAAAAGGAGTGATCACAAGACCGGATCAAAAAAAACTGTCTTTTTTAGATGTTTACAAGCTTATGCCCCCAGGATTATCTCCAGGATTCAGCAGCACGTGAGGAGCACACAGTCTCCTCTGGTCACAGCTGACTACAGCTGCTGAAGGGGTCCAAGGTACAGCTCCAGGTCGAAGGCGTGAGGAGTCCAGTGGTTCAGCAAAGTTCCAGATGACAGCTGGGAACACACACAAAGTGCAGCTCCACGCCAACGACGAACCTGGTCGAGGATCAGCAGGATTCTGCCTAAGGAGGGTCGTGAAGGGTTTCACCAAGCTGAATCGGAAGCTGGGGCCACAGGCGGCGGGGCCTAGCTCACCCAGAAGGTTGTTTGGGTGGTGATATTACTCATCCAGTGTGATCTATGTGCCAATGAATGAGATGGGCATTTTGAAATTGCCATCTCAAAAGAGGGATCTACAGAAGAAGATCACAACTCACCAATCAGCTGCACAGCAGGTTTTGACCAGCCCACATCGGTGGGCTAAGCTATAGGAAGAGGGGCCTGTCTGTGCATTTGTGTATATTGGGGGAAATGCTCAATTAATGAAGTAATTGGCATTTCAGAGAGTGGTTATCTGCAAATATGGGAGTAAAAACTGGAACACTAAAAAAATAGGAGCCCTCCACACTGATCAGCTCTGTATATCGCTCTCCAGCTGCCAGGAGCCATTGAGGGGGATAAAATGAGTGAAGAAAGAGGATCAGAATACAAATAAAGACTGAACATTTATTAATAATTTTTTTTTTGCATTTTACAGGTTGTTTAACTATTTGATTAACTATTTTATTCACAAGTGAAGAGTCGTAACACTGCCTAAAAGGGTTCTTAATACCTTCTATTTCACAGGTTTCTTAACACTTTAAGTTTGATTTCTTTCAGAATATAATAAAGTAATAATGTCTATGTTCATGGATTTTCTGAGCTTCTTCCACAGTATTAACATGTAACAAGTCAGATTTAATTATTTCTTCACATGTAAGACATTCTTATACATTGTGGGTTTTGAATTAGTTTGTGGGAATTGTTAAAATAAATTTTTTGGTTAATGCCAAAAGAGGGTGAATCTATGATTAACAGATTTACATTTTTAATGGGAGTTAAGGTTAAAAAAGGTACTTTAATAGTTTGTCTTTTGAATTTTAGTCTGGAATACTTCATGTTTTTAAACTGATGAAATTTCTTGGATTTGATTTTTTGCATTCTCAAAAAGCTTTACAGGTTTTGATCTTTAATCAATCCATTTTTAAAAATGGATTGAAAGAGGGAATTGTCGTGACTCATATTTTTTTGGGGCTACTTTGTGCAACGGTCTCGTATTGAATATGTTTGTATAGTCCTTGGTTGGTGTTCAGAAAGTAAAAGTCTGTTTTAATTAGCTTGCATGATATTAAAGAAATGGTTTGTCAAGTAATTGTTCGCAGGAAAGCTTTAAGACATAAACTCTGGGGAGAGTTTTTATTGCAAGCTTAAAAGCAAAATGTTTGATAAGAAAACGTTGGGAGAAAAGTTTTTAGAGAAGCAATAGGCCATTTAACCATAAATTTTTAATAAAATGAACCTTTGACCCCATAACAGGAGAGACGATTCCTTTTCCTTGACTCCAGGATTCCTCTGACAGCAAATCATTGTCTCAGACAGTGTTTTTGAAAATGGATCGGATTGGAGTAAGATTTCGAGGAAAAGGAACGCCTACAACCCCAGAGGCCCGCTTGTCCTATAAAGCTGTGAAATAAATGATAAAGATCAGTTAATTGTTCAGATTTCTTTAAGTCTGGACCACAGAGAAACTAGGGCAACTTTCTCTGTAAACTGCAATTTGTTAATCTGTTCAAAATAAATGTTAAACTGGAAATTGGCTCCATTTTGTCTCTGCTTGAACATGCATTGAATTACTTATGATAATTATTTAATTCAACAACAACTGCTAATCCTGGTATACTAAAGGTGGGGGTTTGCACTGTTACAGTATTTTGTTGTAGCCTGAAAAGGTTCATATGCAAAGCGCTTTAAATGCAGTGGAGAACCCAAGCAGACATTCATTTGAAATGAATGAATTGGAAAATAAAATTAGTTATGAGTTTTATTTGGAACATATATAAATGCCTAAAAGGAGCTATTCACAAACAGAATAAAAGTAAAAGCTGAAATACTTATCTAGCAGCTGTAAATGACATCAGTTCTCCTGTCCAGAAGTGATGCTGAGAAACTAGTCAATGCATTTGCTGGTATACTGTAATTCTTCTTTATCAGGATGTTAAAGAAGACATTAAAGCCAAAATGATCCAAAATGCAGGAAAGGTTCTGATGAATATTACAGGGATCAGAATTCTCCTGTTTCAACTTCTTTCCATTGGCTTCCTGTTAAATTCAGAATAGTTTAATATCCCCCTTCCTTACATATAAATCCTTTAATAATCAATCCCCATCATACAGGGATCTGATTGTTCCATATGTTCCTAACAGAGCACTTTGCTCTCAGACTGTAGGTTTACTGGTAGTTTCTAGGATTTCTAAAAGTAGAATGGGAGGCAGATAGTTATCAGGCTCCTCTCCTGTGGGACCAATGTCGTGGTTGACATTGGTACTCTAATGGTACTCTGATTCTTACATTTTAATTTACTCTGAAGTGTTCATGAAAAAGGAAGTCAAAACTAGAAAAGGCAGTGATTTTTCCTCAGAATCCAAATGTTTATTCCAGACGAGACAAGACAAACAGTGAGTAAGATGATCATCGAACTGATTGTCACAAGCAATATATGTCTTTTTGTATCCTTTGTTGAACCAACAAGGTTTGTGACCAGTGCTGACACAGTTACTTTGAAAAAGTAATATGATTACTGACTAGTGGTTACTCCTTCCAAAAGTAACTTAGTTACTTTACTTATTACTTTATTTTAAAAGTAACTAAGTTAGATTACAAGTTACTTTGTTAGTTACTTTCTGCAGCTCCCAATAACACTCCGCACTGCCTCAACATAAACACAATAACCACTTTTACATATAATCACTTTATTTGAAGTGCATTTTAACAGTAAGAACGGATATATACTTGTTTTTTAACCTCACATTGACACCAGCAACTATAAAGGAATAAGCTGTGTCTTGGGGACATACTTGCTCTCTCACTGCATGTACAAATGGAGAGTTCCACTAGGGGGCAGTGTAGGCCTACAGAGTACAGAACTCAGATTCAGGCCAAAACAAACATGGCACCCGCAAAGGAGATTATCAGCTGTTTCGGCAGCAGTAGAAGGTAGGATCATATTTACCGCTATTGATACTTGTTTTCTTAATACTAATGCCGCCATGTACATAATATATCTTTTTGCTCAAGAAAATGACAAAAATAGTAACTCACAGTGGCTTGAACAAGTAATTTTAATCTGATTACCTGCATGAAAAAAGAAACGCGTTAGATTAGTCGTTACTAAAAAAGTGGTCATATTAGGAGTAACGCGCTACTAAGTAACGCGTTACCGGCATCACTGTTTGTGACAAAAAGCAGATCCTTTCAGATGAAGATTTTATTACCTTGAAAAAGTTCACAAAAAGTTTAAGGATGACTCTGCTTATCTGCTAGCCCATAAATGTGTGTATGGATGCATAAACCAACTCCATAAAACTTGCCCATTGCCATACACCTTGTTTAAAGCAATTAACATATTCAGAACACTCTCTGCTCTGCTAACCTCACATAATTAACACAGCATATTCTCTAGACAGTATTCTTAAATAAAGTAGTCTGTCCTTACAAGGATTTTAATGTTTAAAATACATCCACTACACCATCTCCCAGTTTTAGTCTGCGAGGCAGACAATCTGTCTATTTTTAAGACTAGGCTTAAAACCTTCCTTTGTGATAAAAGTTATAGTTATAATGGCTTAGGGTATCCTGAGCTATCTTTGAAGTGATGCTTCAGAATTATTTATTTATTTATTTATTTAATTATTTATTTATTTATGCTGTTATTTTGGCTGTTAACCTTGTGCTCTTCTCTCAGTGTTTTTCTCTCAATAGAAGCTACAGGTGGTCTGTACCCTGCTCAGCCACAATGCTCTATTGGATGGAAGCATCGATTCAGATGATGCTCCCAGTGACCGAACAACCTCCATGTCCTGTTATCAATTCTACTGCCAAGTTCTGCTGAAGGTTTCTTCCTGTTGAAGGGGAGTTTTTCCTCTCCACTGTCGCTACATGCTTGCTCAGTATGAGGGATCGATGAGGAATCGCTGTGGTTGGAGTTTGCATGTGCAGGGCACAATCTCACGTCAATGACTCAACGCAATCTGCTGGGATTCCTTGCATAGAAAACTTTGAACTGAGTGGAATGTTCATACAAATGTGTTGAAATGACATTTCACTAAGGACATCTCCTGGTTTCATCTTCATGTTTACCTCTGAACAGACATCCAAACCAATAAACGACCAGCAGCTTTTATGGCTGCAGCTCCAGCAGGTATCAGCTGATTGTTGAAAGTAGTATAAAATAAATTCTAACAACTGGACAGGTTATTATGCAGCTGTTGTTTAGCCATATTTAACCATATTCTAACCATATTTGATGGTTTTCTCTTTCAGTGCAATTTGGGTGACAAACAAACAAGAAACGTGCAATGGAAAAACCAATTAGCTGATGATTAAATGAGCAACAGGATCCGCCCCGCAGTACAGAAACTTTGTCATGCTACGTAGTACATAGCAGGGGTTATTCTAACTAAACTAAATCTAAACTTGGTTTATATCTGACCCAGAGAGATTGCAGTTTATAACCTTTATACCAGATGTTTATTTCCCCTGCCATTTAGACGGCAGACACCTCAGGGCTCTCCTCCTCCATCACCCCTTTCCCTCATCCACCTAATGGCTTCCACCTCTTGCTAATGTTATTAAAGTCCAATCTGGGGAAGCTCCGCAAAAATATTTTCTTCTATTTGTGATATGAGACCGGAACATGACCAATTGGTCTATCAACCACCTTTCATAGTTTATGTCATTGCATTGGGTAAAAAAAAAATTTTTAAAATAAAACACCGGATCCCCGGGCAAATACCGACCTTGCCCTATGACCAGTCCAGCGGCTGCTCCCCTGTGGATATGCAGCTGAGTCTTACGGAACCAAATAATGTTTCTTGGTTTAGTTTTTTTATCAATTTGGGTGAACCTTTGTGAATTATCATCTGGTTCCCATTATCGGCTGACATTAAAGGCATACAGGGTTGTCTTCTATTTCTAAAACCCTTCTGTTTTAAGGTTAATCTGGTAATGAGTTAACTGCTAAAATTCTCCACATATTGGTCGTAACAAGAGAGTTTGACTTTGTTGCTTTTCTAACATCTTAAATTACTCTGCACATTCTATTCATCTACATCAACAAGGATTATTTTCTGACCACTCAAACCTAAGAGATTGCAGTGTGTGAAAATCCCAGCAAATCAACAGTTTCAAAATAATTCAGATCGTCTAGCATCAGCAATCGTAACATGTTGTAATGCTTGCTTTCGCATTTAGCATACCTTTTCACTATACTCATACTGTTTTTTACATTGACAATGATATATTTTGATATGATTGCAATGTGAAAATATCTAGTACTTTTGATAATACCTTAGCTATCTTATCAGACAAATTGTTAGACACACCCTTTGGTGAAGTGTATTCTGTTTGTTATGTTTTGTTTATGTGAGTTGATTGTGTTGTATAACCATAAAGTAATAAAGTCAAAAGTGAAATTAAACAGTCAACAAATTCTGATTCCGACTGTAAAAGAAAGCACAGAAAAAGAAAGACGCTTCACCGGAGTGCATGCATTTTCTGAGGGATCTCTTAGCTCTTCAACAACATGGATGGTAAGATATTACAATGACAGGAGAAAAGTTTAAATGACTCATTTTAAGAATATGTTGTTTTGTTTTTTTGCTTGCACTTTCAGTTCAAGCTTCCATAAACATTTTCATTAGTAGGTAATATTTAGTTCTTGTGTAAGAAAAATCTAAACATTGTGAAGTAGTCCAATTAATGGAACATTTTATGAAAAAAATAAATGTCATAGCCAAAATATAGACTTAGCACTATGGCAAAAGAATGTGCCAAAATGCAGAACTGCACAGGGCTAAATAAAAATACAACCAATCAATTGGATATTTCTGTAATTAATAGTTAGGTATGTTAATATATGCTACTATGCACCAGCTGAGTTACAAAATAATCTCCAAATTAATATTTAGCAGAAGTTATTTTGATTTATTCAAATTTTTATGTTTCTATTATTTTACATTCTTACTCTGATATCTCTCGTTTTCAGACCTTAAGCAGGATATATAGAGAAATTTGGTGTTTCTTTCTTCATAAATACTTTTTTTTTATCTCTGTAACTTGATAAGCTTGAGTAGGTTAATGCATATGTCTGGAAAGATGTAACGCGTTGATCAGAAACATAGTAAAAAATCCTCTTCTCTCAGTCTCTTTTGATGAACAGTTCATCTGAAAGCCACCAAGACATTTGTTTCAGATCTTTTTTTTTAAAGTAGCGGCATCTATAATATAATATAAACTGCTGTTTGAACTTCATGTAGAAAAGTTAAAGCTGCTCTATTGAATCTGCAAAACAAGCAAGCTTAAAAAATCTTTATGCCTCATGACAAGGTTCTAACATAGTATAGCTATGTGGATGTAGATGCTCAATCTTTCAGGACATGGCATTCTTGAGAGTTTAAATGAAAGCAATTGGACTTTTTGTTGTTGTCTCATCCTCATCCATTTTTTAGAACTGAAGGAGACGCTTGGATAAAATAAAACATTTTCAAGACAGCAAGAAAAGTCCAGGTACCTTAATTTAAACTATCAAGAAAAGTATAGCTATAAATATTTTTTGGAGATAAAACATAATAATAATAATAATAATAATAATAATAATAATGTGGTTCTGTCGTATTTGTCTAAAAACCTCAGCCAATAACATGGCTCAGTCTTAAACCAATGATTGGACCATCCGGTTGTCTGTCACTTCCGTATTTTCATGGCTCCTTCATTCTTTACATGTTTCCACATTTTGCAACAGAATACCACTGTTGGGAGAAGTTCTCCGCTCAATAATTTCACAAAAGGAGAACCATCTAGCTAGCTGCTACAATTTCTTCAAATTTAGGAAAAACTACTGAAGTCCCAAAAAGAAAAAAATGGCATTTCAGGGTACGGGAAACAAAAGACTGTTGACCAAACTGCAACTGGGTTTTACACTATCTTGTTTACTGTGGCAATGTGCATTCCCAAAGCGAGAGGGGTAGCCTAGGGATGATACGCAACGGGAGGGATGAGAGTTCTGTGACGTGTTTAAGTAAGATTGCTTTGGTGATGTGGAATAGCAGCTTTAAATATTTTTTTTTTTAGTATTTACCTAAATGTATCAAGTAGTATGTACTGAACACCCTAAAAATTTAACAAATTAAATATAATGGGAAAGAGACTGACAGATTTTGTGTTCCTTAATTGACAATTAGCAACATCTTGAATAAAAGGTTAAAGATGAATGTTTGTGGATAATACATAACAGTGAAAAACACTGATCACTCATAATTCAACAGAATAACTACTGTACATCGTTCACCATTATTCATAATTAGAGGAATTGTCTCCCTACAGTGCCTGGATTGCTGTCGGTCACTGTATGATCTGTTTCTCTTGAATTAATAGGTTCTTCTGCTGCTTATTGTGGTTTGGGTGAAAGACGGAACAGATTCCAGCGTAGGTATTTTTTAACTATTTTCAGTGCTCATTACAACTAAAGATATGAATACATGTTTTAGCTGCTTTGCTGATGTTTATCTATATAAAGTCACTGCATGTTGTAAAACATTCCAAGGATTTTCCAGTACCTAAAGATGTCTTATGATGGCTATGTACTCTCTGCCAACAACCCATTGGAACTGTAATATAAATTAGCGGGATTAAGCTGTGCCATGAAATAAAAAAAAGTTAAACCTTTATTATTCATATAATGATATTAGGTATGTTTATTTACAAATAGGTTAGAAAAAAATAAATAAACTGAAGGAACAGAGGATTTAGCCAGCTCTAAACTAAACGTACCAGACCAGTACTTTTTAGGTACACCACAGCCACCAAATGAATTTGAATGATTGATACAGTCATTCAGTACCCAAAGCATGGTAAAAAAATCCTCTTGAATGGTCCATAAGTAACTGGTAAATACCAGTCTGTGTGAATCTAATTTCTGTAAATAGAACAATAATTATTAAACCATTATTAAAACAACTTTTAATTATACAGCGCTCTCTGTCTTTCAGGCAAGTTTCAGTGGATGTTTATGATTTCTTATTTTTTATCCACCACATGCTTAGTGATATAATTCTTTTCTCAGCCCAACCAGTTTCTTTTCTTCAGTTCGGTTAGATGTTTTAAAAACATTCTGCTACTTAAATAATAACCCAAAGAAAAAAAAAAACAACTAAACGTTTGTCTTTAAATTGTCTCTCAGTGCCTAGCAGGAGAATTGTCATCATTGGAGAAACTGGAGCAGGAAAAAGCAGCCTTGGGAACACCATATTTAAGAATATAAAATTCAAAGTCAAGCATGACCTGGACACTGGGATGAGTGGATGTGAAGCAAACACGAAATATCTTAGCGGAAGAGAAATCACTTTGATCGACATTCCTGTTATATTTGATCAAGAAAAAGAGCTGAAGCCTGGGTTAGTTAAATATGTCACAGAGTGTTCCCCTGGGGCTCATGCTTTCATAATCGTGCTGAAAACTGAGAAAGACACGGAGAAAGGCAAATATATTATCAGCAAAATTAATGAATATTTCTCTGAGGAAGTGTTCAGATATGCAACTGTTGTCTTTACTCATGGTAAAAGGCTCCCAAAAAGGCAACAAATCAAAGATTTTGTGAAGACAGAAAAGTCTCTCAGCGATTTTGTAGAAAAGTGTGGAAATCGATGCCACGTCGTGGATAATAAACACTGGAGCGGGCGAGCAAAGCGTGGATACAGAAGCAACCGGTACCAGGTAAAGAAACTTCTGAAGTCAATAGAGAAGACAGTAAAAGGAAATGATGGAAGCTACTATACCAACAGCACGCTGCAAGAAATAGAGAGAATGATTCAACAAGAAGAGGAGCACATTGCAGAGTCCTCAAGGAACATACCAGAGGAAAAAATCAGAGATATCGCTAAAGAAAAGGTGTATAATGATGTCTTAAACAAAGTAGCAGGTGTTGCCGTTGGTGCTCTGTTAGGAGCTATTTTTGGTGTGGCAGCTGTTTCAGTTGTTGCATTGTTGACATCAACCGTTAGGGACTTCACAGCTAAATGCTTTTCGGCAGCCAGAGTACTCCAAGCTTTGAGTGATGCAGTGCAAGGACAAAAACCAGCTTTAGACACAGCAGTAAAAGGAGCACCAGATACAGCAGCAGTAGCAGAAAAAGACACAGACACATTTGCAGCAGCAACAGCAACAGCAAAACCACTAGGAGAGAAAAAAATAGCAACAGCAGAGGCGGGTAAAGCAGAAGAAGAGACTGGAGCAATTGTTGCAAGAGCTATAGGAAAAGCAGCTGCAAGAGTAGAAGCAGGGGCACAAGTAGTAATCGGTACAGCAGCAGGAGCAATGTTTGGAGGTTTAACAGGGTATAAAGCAGCAGAGACAGCAGAAACGCCATGGGAAGCAGCAGATAAAGCAGCCCAGGCTGTATGTTCTTCTGGACTTAATGCCATAGAGACATCTCAGAATCTCATGTCAGATCTAGTCAAAGCTGTATTAAAGCCCTTGAAAAACGACTCTTGAAAGTGAAGGGTGCAGATATACACTTCATAATTGTATAGTTCTTTAGTCTTGGTGGAAATGTAACAACTAGTTCTAGAATTGTCCTTTTTAAAAGGATTTTGTGTCAACAACTATTTCAGCTTTAATCAAACGTGATAGTGTTCAGTGCTGCAAACTGTAAGCAACCCATTACTCGTGTAGATGAGGTTTATCTGATCTATTACATACATAATAACCTTCTGTGTGAACGATTATACTTCAGAATTATAACCAATCAAGCTTTATTAAAATAAATCAAATACAAAACATTATTTTTCGATAAACCACATGTAGAATATATGCTTTTTTTTTATCACGGCAGATCACAGATGTACAGAGGAGTAATAAAGTGTGCAGTTTTAAACATTTACTGTAATACATCAGAACATCACAAAGCTATTACATAAGTATGTGGTATTTCTTTAAATGTTTGAAGGGATTATAATGTTTGTGTATGTAAGCTTCTCATATTCCTTGTGTAGTATGTTTAAGGGTCTTTTGGGTTCTTGTTATTGTTGTATTTTTCCATTTTTCTTTTTAGATTATGAAGGTTCTATAGTTTTTGTTTTTTTTCTGTTTATGACTGTTCCTCTAAAGTTACCAGAGTGGGTCATTTTCTTACGTCCAATTCAGTCCTGTGTTTTCTTTCTTCACTATTCAAAATATCTCCCTTAGGTTATTATTACCAGGTGCGACTGTGTTACTTTATAATGATATTGTCATCAATTTATTTCAATGTTAGTCTTATATTCTTGTCATCTGTTTACTAATGCCAAGCCAGGCTGATTAATTTATTTTTGCCTAGTTTCATAATTTTAATTTTAGTTCCTGCTTTTATATCATCGTCTACATCAGATTTACATTTTGCTTTCACTTTCTCAGCATCCTCACTTATACCTCTTGTCTGTCCTGGTTGATTATCTTCATATAACCCACCTACTCTGGCTCCTATTTGAGCCTGTTGTTTCTTAGTTAATTGTGGGATTCTCTCTTTTTTTTTGGCTCACAACCTTCCACTTAGTTTTATACTCTTACTGTTCTTACTATTAGGACAAACTTGGTAAGAGTTTATTTTTTCTTCATTAAAAAATGTCACAATGTCTCACTTCAGCAATTGTCTGTGCCTTGACTCCCCTCCAGTGACACACACCTTGACTCCTGCAGCAGGTTTTAGTAATTCAAGTAAAATTCACTCACCTCTTGTTTTAAAACTGTCAGTTCTCTCTTCAAATCTTTGTTGGTTATCCTGCCCTATAGGACAGACATCAGATTATAATAGTAGAAGGTTTAATAATTTAACAAAATAATCACAGTATTTTTCATCAGATGAAGTCTTTTAATGTGTTTTTGGTTGCTGTTAACAGTTGACAGTATTTGATTAAGTCATAATTGGTATTTTAATATATTGGTAATTTATTGGTATTGGTATCACCCCTTAAATTAGATGAACAGATTTTAAAATTTTTAGAGATCAGTAATAAACCTCCAAACTTTAACAGAATTCTCTCTTATCCTTTGATCAGTGTTTCCAGCACTAACAGCTGATATACATACAATGGGGGAAATTATTTGACCCCTTGCTGATTTTGTACGTTTGGCCAATGACAAAGAAATGAGAAATCTCAGAACAGTACCATTTATTGGTAGGATTATTTTAATGGTGACATATAGCACATAAAAAAGGAAAATGGAAAAAATAATGATAAATTAAAGCTAGAAACTGATTTGAGGTTCATTGAGTGAAATAAGTATTTGAACCCCTACCAGCCATTAAAAGTTCTGGCTCACACAGATTGGTTAGACACTCCTACTCAATTAGTCACCCCCATTAAACACACCTGTCTTAACTAGTCTCCTGTATAAAAGACACCGTACAGAATCAATCAGTCAAGCAGACTCTGCACTCTGGAGCAGCCTGAAAGAAAGGAAAGACCATGTGCAATGGGCATGAAATTCTCTTCTTCCCGGATGTACCCGTGGACTTACACAAACAAAGGATAGGCTTCAATAAAGTGAAACAGCAGCAGAAAGACATGAACATCAGATATGGAATAACATACCCTGCCAAACTCTGTTTGGTGATCGACAAGGAAACATTGGAATTCAACACTCTGGGGGAGGCTGAGAAGTTCCTTCTGCAGCAAAAAGAGAAAAATCCATCCAGCTAAAATGGACCAGGAGCTTATAGCAACACCCATAGAGCCAGCGATGGTCTAGGTAGGGCTGTAATGGACAAAAATGTAATGTTATATATAATTATCATTTATAGTCGAGATGTGTTCGAGACACAATAATGAGTAACAGAGGCCAAAGTGACGGTTATACTGGATACTACTCGGACGTTATAAATAAATATAAGGTTGACCCTACTTAAAGTTGAACTGTTTAAATGAGGCTTTATTTCATATAGATGAAAGAAGAGGCATTCTCTCTCGCCGCAGACCATTGGGATATAGTTGAATAAGTTTGTATCTGTTCGTGGTACAAAGCTTGGAGGCGTTAGTTTGGCTTGGTATAATCGCCCATTGGTACGGTTTAGCTAGGGTTCAACCCCGACCGCAGGGGAGGTGGGGGAGTAGTGGTGTTCTGCCCGGCTTTTTTGTTGTAGTTTGTTTGGTTGGTTTTTTTTTTCTTCTTCTTTTCCCTCTTGTGTGGGTGTATACCAAAAGAATTATAAAACAAGAAGGTCGTTCGCATGACTGTAGATAAACAGTTATTAATTCAATTTCAATTCAATTAATTTCACTTTTATTTATATAACGCCAATTCACAACATATGTCATCTCAAGACACTTTACAACAAAAGTCGTCTCAATTCAATTACAAAAACATTCCGATCAGTTAAAAGTTTACTATGTAAGGAATCCCAGTAGATTGCGTTGAGTAACCAACGTGAGGTTGTGCCCGGATCATGCAGACTCCAACCACAGGTATTTCTCAGCAATCCCTCATACTGAGCAAGCGTGTAGCGGCAGTGGAGAGGAAAAACCCCCTCAACAGGAAGAAACCTCTGGCAGAACCTGGCTCAGTACAAGCGGTTATCTGCCACGACCGTCTGGGGGTCTGAGAAGACAGAAAAAAGACAGCATGGAGGATGCTTGGTCACTTTGAGCATCATCTGGACCGATGTTACCCACCCAGCAGGGGGCATTATAGATGAGCAGGGTACGAGACCATGTGGAGCTTCTATGGTGAGAAAAATACTGAAAGAAAACTGGGTTAACAATAGCAATAACAGCAGAAAAAATATCTGGAGAGTAGTAGAAAAAAGGAGAAGAGAGAAGAAAAGTGGTCAGTCTGCCCTCCAACAGTCTAAACCTATAGCAGCAGAACTACAAAAATAGCTCAGGATAACCTATGCCACTAACTATAAGCTTTATCAAAACGGAAGGTTGTAAAAGCAGACAGAGTATCTGCCTCAAAGACTAAAACTTGGAGCTGGTTCCACAGGAGAGGAGCCTGATAACTAAAAGATCTGCCTCCCATTGTACTTTTAATAATCCAAGGAACTACTCGTAAACCTGCATTCTGAGAACGAAGTGCTCTGTTAGGATCAGATCTCTGATGTACGATGGAGCTTGATTATTAAGGGCTTTATAAGAAAGAAGGAGAATCTTAAACTCTATTCTGGCTTTAACAGGGAGCCAGTGGAGAGAAGCCAAAACAGGAGAAATATGATCTCTCTTTTTAATAATCATCAGAACTCTTGCTGCAGCATTTTGGATCAACTGAATGCTTTTAATTGCATTTTGTAGACTTCCTGATAAAAAGGAATTACAGTAGTCCAGCCTTGTAGTAACAATTGTATGGACTAGTTTCTTAGCATCACTCCTGGACAGGATGTTTCTAATTTTAGCAATATTCCATAGGTGAAAGATAGAAATCTTAGAAACCTGTTTAATGTAGGATTTAAATTTCATGTCTTGTTTACAATTAGAGGTTTTTTACATTATTACCAGAGGCCAAATTAATGTCATCCAGTTGAAGTGATAGATTTAGCAGTTCCCTTTTTAAAGGTTCTCGTCCAAAGACAACAACTTCTGTCTTGTCTGAATTTAAAAGTAGAAAACTCAGAGTCATCCAGGTTTTTATGTCTTCGAGACATGCTTGTAATCTACCTAACTGATTGTTCACTCCATGTTGTCTAATTATTTTATCAATTGGAAGCATATATATAGTAAAAAGAATCGGTCTAAGCGCAGAACCCTGTGGTACTCCACAAGTAATCCTTGAGTGTGAAGAAGATTTATCATTAACATGAACAAACTGGAATCTGTCGGACAGATATGATTTTAAACCAGCCTAGTCCTGTTCCCTTGATCCCTACAACATGTTCAAGCCTTTCTAACAGAATATTCCGATCGACTGTGTCAAAAGCAGCACTGAGATCTAACAAGACAAGAGCAGTCACAAATCCATTATCTGAATCCATTAGAATATCATAGTAACATTTACTGTTACTAAGTAAGTAACAGTAAATGTTGATGCTATGATGAGCTCTAAAACCTCACTGAAATTCCTCAAACAGGTTGTTGCTGTTAAGATGCTCATATATTTGATTAACAACTATTTTTCAAGAATTCTGGATAAGAAAGGAAGGTTAGATATAGGTCTGTAGTTAGCTAAGTCATCTTGATCTAGGGAGGTTTCTTAATTAATTTAATTAAAGCAACCTTGACTTCCTGTTGTACATATCCATTAATTAAAGATAGATTCATCATGTCTAAAATATGGGCAGTAACCAGAGGGAACCCTTCCTTCTGTAATTTGGTTACTTTCGGGTCTAACATACAAGCTGAGGGTTTAGATGAAGCTAATATTTGTGATAATTCAGAAAGTTCAACAGGATCAAAACGATACAGACATAAACATGGTTCTACACTTCTCTCTGATACTGCCTTATTTACTGAAAGAGAGTTAATAATGTTTGGGAGAATGCCAATGATTTTATTTTTTATAGAATTTATTTTATTTATGAAAACTTGTTACAGCACTGTCTGATAAAGTTCTACTGTAATTAAATTTTCTTTCAGATTTGGGAACATTGGGTAAAGTAAATTCAAAGGTTATAAAAAATTGTCAGATAGGACTGATTTACGTGGGAGGACTATTGGTTCAACTATATCAGTACAATATCTAAAGTGTGTAGATCAGAGTGTGTGGGTCCCTTCACTTTCTGAGTAAAGCCAATTGAGTCTAACTTTTTTTTTCAAGGCTGCAGTTAGGCTATCATTTTCAATGTCCATATAAATATTGAAATCCCCTATTATAATTACCTGATCAAGGTTCTGGTTCTCAGCAAGGCACTGCCTCAATACAAGATTCAGCATCCCTGCTAGCCACTGCCTCAACACAAAATTCACCAATACCGACTTCAAAGACACCAAGTTCACCATAACGGACTACCAAGACACCATTTCTGCTATATCCACACCCACAACATCGTTCAACTATAACCCTACTCCAAAACAAGGTTCTGCAATGCCGGCCTCCCAGACCAGCAACCAACCACCAAGCTTTTGGCTCCTCAGGCAGCAACTCCCAAGCCTTCAGCTCCTCAGGTGCCGGGCTCCAGGACACAAGCTCCTCAGGCCCTGCCCTCCAAAACACAATGCTCCGCTGCCTGCCTCCACGCCACAATTCCTTGCTCCGCCGCCGGCCTCCACGCCAAGAGGCTCTGCACTGCCACTGACCATCACATCACCAGATCCTTAGACGCTGGCCTCTTCGTCACAGCTTCCTGCACTACACAAGTTCATCGCTCATTGCCAGTCTCACTGACAAAAGTTCCAATGTCGCTGGCCTCCTCGACACAGCCAACTCATCACCAGTTTGTCAGTCTCGTAACCTATTCTGTTGTCGTTGGACTCCCAGTTAGCTGTTCCAACGTCACTGGGCTCCTTTTGCTGTGTTTACTGCTTCATAAATGGACATAGCTGGTAACAAAAAGAGTTATAGTGATTTGGACAGGGACTTGAAGGACAGCAAAGGACACCACTAAACAGCTGTACTTTATCACTGCGATCCTATAAGTCTAGTTCATCACTTGTCTGTTGCTTCTGGGTTCTTCTGGATTCCTACAGCATCAATGGATTAAAAGGTCATCGGTTTTAAACCCTTTTTACTTACAGTGATGGTAGAGAAGACGCTCCTGGGTGGGCTTTGTGAGGTCAATGTTAAAGTAAGTTTCAGCACAGCAATCACAATTCCTGAATATTTATGTTTTCTGACTGTGTTGTGTTCAGATTATGCTTTAGTTCCTTCCTGCAGAGATCTGAACTTTTCACATGATTCCTTTCCGATACCAGGTAGAAAGTAGTGACAACAGTTAGAAATGATCCATCTAGAATTGCAGCTAATTTTTTTCCACCGTAGAAAAAACAAAAAAATGAAAGTAGAACTAAATCCATCTACAGTATTTCTGTTAATCGGTTCTTGGTTCACAGAGACGAAAAATACTTTATAAAATAAGATCCTGACTGGAAATAAGATTAAAACAGAGAAAAAAAATAGAAACACAAGTTTACACCATTTTTTTTCCAGGCTCGCAAGACGCCACCACAGTTCACCTCCCACTAGACATGTCCCACTGCAGACATTTCCTTGAAATCTAATCAAAATCTGTCCATAAAATTGTGAGTTATGTTGCTAAGTAACAGACAAATCCTGGCAAACACATCATCTTGTTGGAGAGAACGTGTTCAAACTCAGTGGGAGGAGCCTCAGGTAGTCACTCATCAGCTCAAGAGAAACAGGTTCAGACTCCATTGTGTAACAGAAGAAAGAGAATAATCTGTGTAAGTGTTAACTTCTTCTTTTCTTCTCATTTGGGCTTTTTCTCTGAAGATTGCGGGGGAAACAGAAATAGAACTCAGCCTGGCTCTGCTTTAACTTTATTTTTGGGAAGCCATTGCATCTATTTTCAATGAGGAAATCTCATTGTTCTTTGTATTTGCATTTTTAACCCTAAATAAAACCTGAGCTTGCTCACAGAAGGGAATATTTAAAAATTCAAGTTTAACAGTTGAATCAAACTGGTACCAGTAGTCTGTCATCATTTGTGTTTCAGGTTCGATATCGGGCGCCCAGGTAGGCATCATTAAATCTTGTTCTGATCTGTTAGGTGTTGAAATTATTTCACTTGGGTTTAGGGGATTTTATCAGTATATAGAAGCCTAAGCAGAATAAATCCTGCCTGTGACTTTTAAGCGGCCTTTCATTTTGAGCATCAACTACTGTACTTTTTAACTCTTTATTACTAATATTTATCTCTGCCAATGAGTTTATGTTTTCACCAGGGTTTGTTTATCTGTAAGTTTGCAACATAATTTAAAAAAGTTAATTACAGGTTTAAATGACATTTTCAGAAAATGTCAGTAGAAACAAGTGATTACATTTGGAGGGTCATCTGCATCATCATTTAGGGCTGGGGGGGGGGGGGGGTTGTGCTCTCCCAAGTGTTTTAATGTGAGTTGAGGGAGTGTTTGGTGCATCATTGATTGTCTAGTTATAAATAGAGCCTAAAATGGTGAACTTCAAACTTACCTTTAATTTAATGAAACACTGATGGAAGCTCAAAGTTCGGTTTTATGTAAATACTGAGAGCTTGAAAGCTTGAAAGAAAATGTTTTAACAAAGGTAGAGCCACATTCTCTGTGAGACGGGGCAGAGCCTCAGGTGGGTCAGGTATGATAAGATCAAGAGAAACAGGTCTTGTCAGGTGCTGAATTTATTTATTGTTGATCAGAGTTGGGCATAAAGAGGAGCCTTAATCAGGCTGGTAGAACCACATTTTCCTAATTTCCTCTTACTATCTTTATGTGGGGTTTCTCTCTGGACCTGGATTGAACCAGAATTAGTCTGGTTCTCTTTCATGATTAATTTTTGATATCTTCAAATATCTTTTCTGACAGATGAACTTAAACTGACAAACAAGAAGGAAGTTAAAACATTTTCTTCCTTCAGTGGGAATCTTGGAGTGACCTGTTTGTCCTGATTCTTTAGCTGTGAGCTCACAGGCAGGGTTCTGCTTCCTCTTAGACTAATTGAAGCCACTTGATGGAAGTTTATTAGCAAGAGTCAGAGAACAGAGCACAGTCATGGTATTGAAGTAAATAGTATTCAAATAATGAATAATAAGCCTGGGTTCCGATCTGATGGTACAGATATTATAATTAAAGATGGAAACTTTTCAACTGGACGCGTAAGCAGCACATTACAGGAGCAGTACATTTCACTTGCGTATTCTGCTGCTTGGCCCTTTCCACCGGGGGTGTATGCATTAAAACTTCAAGGCTCATTTATTTTAGCTTGTGTGACAGTGGGGAGGTCCTTTCACTATGGCTCAGATTGAACATGTGCCCTGGGTGCTGAATGGTTTGCTCACATGACTCTCACCCAGGAGTTGTGCGATTGAATCCCGCCCAGGTCCACGTTGTGCACCTTGCCACATTTGGCATTGCTGGCAGGGTCCATGTGATAATGATAATAAGTGCATGAATTCGAAATTGGTGGCACCCTGTGCAGAGCATTCTCATGTGTTGGGATTAATTTTCCATGAATTAAATGCCTTTGGCATGCCCTCAACCCATCCTCATTGGTCTGTGACCAGCGATGATGATAGAGCTTGCATCGCCCTCAGTGTATTCTCATTGGTCTTTGGCTGGTAATTACAGGCAGACCTCTTAAAAGGACTTTGCTCAAAGAAGTCATTGTCTTTCCATGCATATTGGGCTACGGGGACACAAATCTTTGCTAGCAAAATCTCCCCTTTTGGTTCCAACCCGCGGGCCAGGACAAGAACACTTTCCTAAACTTCCTGAGCATTATTTTGCCAGGCTACCCCACCTCCCGTTGTGCAGCCAGAAAGTCTGCTTGGCATCTGAACTATACAAGATAGCTATCTAAAGACGGGATGGACCGAATTTTCTGCCTGCATCTGAACGCGTTCTTTTAAAATCAGCTTTGCACTGCTATTCCTCCACGAACTTTGCCCGTTTGGATTGTTCCTCTTTCTCCCTTCATTGCTTGCCTTGGACTGGCTGCTTGGACGAAGTCATCACCAGTAGGATAAATTATGTTTGTCTGGGTAGGGTGTAGGCTTCTGTAGGACGTTTTTAAAATACAAGTTTAGACTTGTGTGAAATGGTTTATTGATTCTTCTATAATTCTTGAATCACCGTTTGCTCATTGTTCTTAGCGTCGCTGCACGCTACTTTGAGCTGTTGGTATGCTTGTTTCTGTGTTCACTGAGTCTTGCGAAACCAGTATTATATCTCCTATCTTTTAATACCCTTGCATTTTGTTGGTATGGAGTGGTTGCATGTCTTGCTGAGGGTGAATACTATTCACCCTGTGTCCTTACTCCACATCACCCCCTGAGGACTCTCTCCAACACATGTGCACATACACACACACATATACAGAGGCACACACATCTTTCTAACGCTCTAAAGCTGTTTTCCCTAATTTTGTTAGTGTTTGTGTTTTTTGGTTGCATACACTATTCCCTTTTTAAATAGTTTGTAGACTGCAGGATTTAGAGTAGGTCGGTTTCTGTCACATTGTTCATCTTTAAGAATAAAACAACTGTTAATATACCCTCTTATATTTCAAAAAGAAGGTCCCCTTGTTTCATTCTGTGGGTGTGGAATTATTGCTACTGCATCTGAGTTCACCCTTTAAAAAAGAAAGTGAATTTGTCTGGCTTACGTTAACGTTCTCCTGGATTTCCAGGAGTGGTGCCCCAGCCATGTTAATATTAAGTTATTATTCACAATTACTCCTGTTGATGTCAACCAGACAAATGGCATGCACATTGCGCAGTTCCACAAGTATAGACACAACACGTGATAAGAGGGGGAGAGATGTGACAGTGTGGAGTTCCTGTCACTATGGCTCCAAATGATCATGTGCCCTGGCTGCTTGGCCAAAGGGATATGCCTTTGGCTGAATGGTTAGCTCGCATGACTCTCAGCCAGGAGTTGTGGGATCAAAATGTGGGCCTTTGTTAAAAAGGGTGAATATAGAATGGAAGGTAGGGAAATCACAATAATAAGTAACATAAACTCAGCATCTCGCCCCAAAACAGCAGATACGTCATTCCATGCTTTATCCTTAATGACGTTTTTTATAAAAAGTGTGCCTGGGGTCATACAGGATTGAGTGCTTCTCTACTTCAATGATCAACTGTTCATCGTCCACGATGAAACACAAATGGAGTCACCTCAGGTCACTGGTTAAGGGGATACCGCTTACATCCATTAAGGGCAGATAATATAAAGAAAAAAAGGAATTGAGGTACACTGATACAGATTTTCCATCATCCAGGACATGGTAGTCATGATAGTCTAGATAGAAGGCAACTGGACCTTTCATTCTTGTCTGGAAAACATTTCGTCTCTCATCCAGGAGGCTTCTTTAGTTCTGAAAGACAAGATTGGAACAAGCTTCTTGGATGAGAGACAAAACATTTTGAAGACCAAAAAAAAGCACAGTTGCCATCATTTAGACTTTTAAGAGCAAGTGGGCTACTAAATTCTTATTGTCTTATGCTGCATTCACACCAACCCCATGCGTCAGCGTCAGTTGTGGCAAGATTACATGTAAAGTCTATGGTAGAGTACGTCAGAGGTCCGTCAAAGTCTCTGCCGTGTGTTGTGTACGTTGGCTCCGTCAAATGCACTTGCGTTACATACGGCAACGCAGCAACGCAAGTAACACAGAAGTTCAGCTAGTTTAGCTTTTGATGGACCCAACGCAGTTAATACAGTGCGGAAACCAATCAGAGCGTCTCACTGTAGTTATGTCACTATACACGTATATTGAATGAAGCATTGGTCCAGTAAAAACCTTTTCAACAAACGCAGATTTTAAAAACCTTGACTAATCAGTGGTTTTAGTCATTGTGGAGGAACTAAAAGAGACACGTATTCATCTGCTTGATGTGTGATCTCAAGCAGAGATCAATCTGAACGAGTTCAGATTGAGTATTAAAATAAATTAATTAATTAATAGATGCTACAGACTATATTCTTTAATATTTTAAAACTAAAAAGTAAAACATGTTTATGATCAGATTCTTTGACCCCATTGTCCAAACTGATGAAAAAGTGCAACAGACAATGTTACATTTATATTTTATAGCCCATTCGACTGTAGTCCGTTTGACTAGTTTTATTCACTTACCGTAATACTACTTTCCTCGTTTTCAGTGGTTTCTTAATAATATAGAGAACATCTTCCTTTGTGATATTTACTTATTTTTCATGATTAATATCTAAGTATGTTTATATTCTTCCCATAAGTTTTATATGATTCATTTGCTCAGGGAGGCTCTACAAAGGCTACTTTAAGTATAGGCTGCCCCTCTGGCGACTTTGGTACTGCAACTTATTTTGGATGAAGCTTTATTCCTTTTCAAAAAGTAAAATCCAGATTCGGGGCTTACGCCTCCGGTAGAAATGGTTCTATTGACTACAGCGGTGGCTATCGGCTGAATATGACGTGCTGCTCCTGTAACGTGCTGCTTACGAGTCCAGTGAAAAGGAGGGGTAAGACCTAATTTAAGTCAGGGACCTGTAGAACATTCATTAGCGCTGTTTTTAGTTATTTAGTCTTCTCTTTAGTTCGTCTTCATCTTGATGCTATGAGGAGGTGTTTGGATTTCAGGCCTAAAAATATAAGCCTGGCTAAATTCTATCCTCCATCTGAAGGTGAAATCAGAATGTTACAATAACATCAGCTTCATCTTCTTGCTTAGCCTGTTACAAACTGAAGGTTTTAAATGTACCAGCTAATGTTTTCACAACATGGCGGCCATATTATACTGCATTCCAGTTAACCTTTCCGAGTTGGAAAGTCGGAAATCTTGCAGTTGTCTCGCGTCAATTCACTGAAACACGCTCCCATTAGGTCGGAAATTTTGAGCTCCAACTCGGATCTCTGATAGTAGACCGAGTAGAGCGGGCAGCTCGGCAACAAAGATGGCGGCACCCGTAGTTGAGATGTTTATATTATTTATATTTGTACTATGTTGGTCATTTCAATGTCGTTTTTAAATGCTCTTACACACTTTACTACATTTCTGCTTTAATCCGGTCACCAATTTTTACATTGCACTGCCTTGCAGTGCGTGCAATACAATATACAGCTTTGTTTTTCATAATGGTCTGCTGAAGATACTATGTTGCTAACAACAATAACAATGACTAGCCTGCCCCTCGACAGCTGCTGCCCCATAAAGCGTCCATGTTTTTTCCAACTCGGAGTGTAGTGAGACAAACTGGAACACATTAAGTGGGGAATTACGTCACGTTCTCGTATACAGCAAGTACACGAGTAACCGACACAAATGGAGTATAGCATTAGCCACACATGCTGCCATGGTGTTTCTCTCTGAAAATGTGCACATTTTTCTCAATACCCTTTTCTCAGAGCAGTTCTGATTCTCAGCAAGGGGACAGACAGAAAGGGTTATTGCTACAAATACGGCAGTGGCAGAGTTCCCCCTCTTCTCAGATATTTATTTTTTATTACAAATGTGTGTCATGTAAGTGTTATCCGTTTCCCTTTGCTCAATCTGTTAATGTTGATTTTGAATATTTGCTGTGAGAACCAAATTACCATAAGTTAAACGAATTGTAGAAAACTACATAAACCGCTGCTGCAACTTCTGATGTGTCTCACTCCCTCTCATCATCATCTCCAGTCAGCATCCACTCACCTCACATCCTTATATTCAGCTCACATTCCCTCAGCGCCGGCTCATTGCTGATGTCCTGTGTGTGTTTTTCCTCACGTCTGCTGTCCTGTGTCTTTCTTCCTGCCGTCAAGACATCACTCCTTCATCATAATCATTACCACTACCAGTTGCACTTTAAATAAATTCAGTGCACTTACTCTGCTACTGTGTCTGGGTCGATACCTTCCACCACACACAACTCCTGAAAGGATGTGTTTAAATCTGTTAACAGTAGCATTTAACTCATATCAATGTACTGAACAAATTTTCTAAATGCCACATTTGGCAAAAACGCATTTTAAAACATTAAGATATATTGCTTAGTTTTGCTGCATGATTAAAACCATTTTGACGCTATTATAACCATTTTCTGTTTTCCTCCTCACCTGCCCTGTTTTCCTCTTCTGTTCTCTCCATTCCCATCACTCTTATTCTCTCCATCATCGTTTCTGTTAACGAGAAGTAAATAATACAGAGGGGGTGTGAAAGGGTGCATGACCTGCTGTTTTAAAAGAATAGAGACTTATGTGTGACAATATTTTTCACAAAACAATTTGCTATCTGGGCTCCTGTTCTAGTTTAATAGAAGTTATATGGGAGGATATACATTAGTAAGAATTAAATAATTATAGGTCCATTTAGATATTTTGAAAAGGGCTAAAGATGAACAAACAGGACAAAGTTATTTATGTACTTTATTGATAATATTTGATTTAAAAAAAGAGAAATTGCATGTGGCAGAGAGAAATTGGAGGAAAAATAAAATAACAATAAACGATCTACAAACAGGAATTCTGAAAGCATACAATAACACAATAAGAAACTCTAGAAATGCATACTTTTCCAAAATCATCTCAGATCTAAAAATAGTCTCAAATAAAATTATCCACCCTGTAGTAAAGATTTTAATCGTATTTTGAATGTATCAAATGAATGAATAAATTAATCTAAAACTCTCTGTGAGGAGTTTGCAGATCCTTTTAGAGGGAAGGTAAACACCATCAGATGTAATAGAAGTTAGACATTTTGATCCCTCTTCTGGTAAATTCTCCCTCTGGAAACCTGCAGAATGAGGTTCCTCTGATCTTCTACACTCATGATGGGAATCAGCTTCCTGCTTTATACAAGGGCGTCAGTTTGTTTTTAAAATTGCCAGGGACATAATCATAGACTTGAATGCGGTTTGAGGATTGCTGTGGACAGTTATTAAATATTTAGTTAGACTCAGTATTCATTTGTTTCGTGTTTCATTACAATATCCACTGTAGTGTATAAACGTGGTGAAAATTGCATCTTTATTAAATCAATTAAAGTTAAAAGCCATAGGTTTACAGTTTTTTAAACATCACCAACAAGGCTGTTGGTTGGGAAGAATTATTAAAATCCACACCGTAGCACAAAGAACAATGTTGGACGTAATATATACTCGCACCAGCAGAATGCGCAACTATAAAATGTACTCCTTATGCAACCCTAACACCGTTCTGTGTGGAGAAACTTCAAATTTAACTTACAGCTGACAGTCCTGCAATAGGGCAGCTACCTGTGGGTGATCCTCATAAAGTTGCTTCAGTTGGAAAAAAAACCCAAAATAATTGTTGCGGTTCCGGGGGGATGTTTATTAAATGAGGGAGTGAGACAATATTGTTGTTATGTTTTGTTTATGAGTCCCAAAGAGGAAAATGTTATGTTGTTATGGTGGAGGAATCAGGAGAGAAGTTTTCCCGAAGTTGCGCTGATGACGCAATGCTATTTATTCAGCGCTTTCAGCGATTCAGAAATAAGAAATCAAGGTAAATCCAGGAACTGTGAACAGTGTTTTGTTTCTGTACAATGATTTCTGCACAATATAAATTTCAGCAGCAGTATCAAAATGACAAAAGACTAATAATTCACTGCACTATAATTAACTTTCACTAATGGATCAAGTTATTTTCCTTTTTGATTTTTTTCTAACTTTTTTTAATCAATTTGTTTAAAGGCTGTAAAACCTCTCGCCACACACTTTTTTGCACTTTTCCCAGACACACATTAACATTTACTCACATTTCTCCCTAGTTTTAATACTCAAACCTTAGAAGATTTAAAACACAAAAGTATAGGTTTTTCTCCACTGAAGGTCTCGGAACAGGTGTCATGTCCTAGGGAGGAACATAACTATGGGCAGTCGATTGTGCTGCCTATTTTTTTGTCTGGATGAGAATATTATTATAACCAGACATGATCAATTTGACAAGCGCAGGAAACATGGCAGGAGGAGATTCACAACTGGATCCAACCATTTAGGACGCAGAACACAATGCGCGTTGTGCGCAGTAAAGAAAGCCTTTTAAATTGTGCAATTAAAAAAATCCACGTAACAGTGAAGGGTGGGCTGCGTTATAGCAAGGGAACTGTATAGGCTAATTGCATTTTTTCTATCTTAAAACAGGTACCAGTGACATTGCAGGACTCCGCCCTGTAGCTGACTACCAGTCTTTTAAAAAATGACATCTACTGCAGAGAATGCTGTAGCCTAGTATATGAGCAGAAAGAAACATGACTGCATGAGAAAGTGGAGTGAATTAAGTAATAGTATGTTCAGATACTGGTGCAGAAACTTTGCTGGGAGCACAAGTGGCTGTTAGATCAGTGCTGGTAAAGAATTTCCGCATCAGGTTAGGTGGGGAAAAACCTGTCAATCATAAATATTGCTGGGGACATGTCCACGGCGTCCCCGGTTAAAATTGCACCTGTGTCTTCACACGGGTATCCCAACTGGATTACTGGGAAATAATTGGTAATGTTTTTTTTTTCTCTCAGACTGAATGACGACCAGAAGATGGAAAATTGGGATCTGAAGCAGGACAGAGCAGAATCTCCAGGATCCAGTAGTCCTTCTATGAGGAGTGACTACTCTAAACATGAACCTATATCGTTCAGCGATGAACCTGGACCCTCAGATTCACATTCACCTGACTCTACAGGCATATCTTCAGCATCTGACCGGTTTGTTCTGCATGTTTCACACCCAGCTTTAAACTAATTACTGGCAGCTTCTAAGTAATTTCTCTACTTCCATCTTGATAAATCCCAACAGTTGTTCATATGTTAAACTAAATGAGCAGTAATACAGACGCTGTGTGTCATGAATCAAAAAATTTGTTCCTTCCATCCAGAAGAATTGGGCTGTAGAATCACCCGTCACTGCAGCTACAGTGGGGATCAAACGTTTGGGCACCCCAGGTAAAAGTCTCCAAAAGGCATTGAGTTATAGATGAGATATTCTTATAATGTGTAAAAAATATAGATTTTTTTTCATCATTTCCACTTTCAAAATAACAGAAAACAAAATAATGGTGTTTGCAAAAGTTTGGGCACCCCGCAGAGTTAATACCTTGAACTGCCCCCTTTGGCAAGTATCACAGCTTGTAACCGCTTTTTGTATCTAGCCAAGAGTCTTTCAATTCTTGTTTGAGGTATCTTCACCCATTCTTCCTTACAAAAGTGTTCTAGTTCTTTGAGATTTCCGGGGTGTCACGCATTGCTCTTTAAGGTCTATCCATAGATTGTCAATAATGTTGAGGTCAGGAGTTTGTGAAAGCTATGGCAAAACCTTCAGTTTACGCCTCATGATGTAATTCATCATAGATTTTGAGGTGTGTTTAGGATCATTATTCATTTGTAAAAGCCATCCTCTCTTGAACTTTAGCGTTTTTGCAGATGGCATCAAGTTACCGTCCAAAATTAGCTGAAATGTAATAGAATCCATCTTTCCTTCAGCTCATGAAATGTTCCCTGTGCCACTGGCTGCAATACAACCCCATAGCATGATTGATTCAACCCCATGCTTAACAATTGGACAGAGGTTCTTTTCATTAAATTCTGTGCCCTTTTTTCTCCAAATGTACCTTTGCTTATTCCAGCCGAAAAGTTATATGTTAACCTCATCAGTCCACAGAACGTTTTTCCAAAAATTCATCAGGCTTCTCTATATTTTTATTTGCAAACTTCAAATGTTGCTTTTTGTGATGAGGACGTAGAAGATGTTTTCTTCTGGTTAATCTTCCATGAAGAGCATATTTGAACTAGTATCTCTTTATAGTGGAATAGTGTACCCCAACCCCAGTGTCTGACAGATCGTTCTGGAGGGATCGTGCAGTCAAATGTGGGTTTTGACTTACTTTTCTA
Organism: Apricaphanius iberus; assembly: GCA_028564705.1. Taxonomy (NCBI): domain Eukaryota; kingdom Metazoa; phylum Chordata; class Actinopteri; order Cyprinodontiformes; family Aphaniidae; genus Apricaphanius; species Apricaphanius iberus. The sequence continues at coordinate 791,248 of JAPXFQ010002963.1, read as the reverse complement.
ACAATCCTGCGAGTTGTTCTGTCAGATATCTTTCTTGGTCTTCCAGATCTGATGGCTTCCATTTTTTAATTCCATTCCGTACAGAGGATATTGGCACTGGCGACCTGTCCAGGGTGTACCCCGCCTCTCGCCCGTTGACAGCTGGAGATAGGCACCAGCACCCCCGCGACCCATTAAGGATTAAGCGGTTAAGAAAATGGATGGATGGATGGATGGATGGATGGATATTGGCATCTGGAAATGCTTTGCTATCTTCTTATAGCCTTCTCCTGCTTTTTGAGAGTCAACTATTTTCAATTTAAGGGTTCTAGACAACTGCTTAGAGGAACCCATGGTGCTGATTTTTGGGGCGAGGTCAGTCTGGACCTTTAAAGCCTTTGAGATTGACATCACCTGGCCTTTCCAAATGATGATTATGAACAATCCATGCCACTGTCAGGTCTCAGCTGTCCAAAGGGGGCAGCACAAGGTATCAACTCTGCTGGGTTCCCAAACTTTTGCAGACACCACTATTTTGTTTTCTGTTATTTTGAAAGTGTAAATGATTAAAATAAAATCAAAAATTTTTGACACATTATAAGAATGTCTCATCTGTAATTTAATGCCTTTTGGAGACTTTTCCATCTTTCCTTGGCTTCTTTATGCACATTAATACAAATGTTTACCTGGGGTGCCCAAACGTTTGACCCCCACTGTACATGTTGGTGTCCTTGTGCACACAGTGCTACCTGTGAATCTGCAGTTTGAGTCACTCCAAAGCCTCATTCTATTGCTCATAACGTAAAACTCAGAGTAACTGTTCACCCTACATCACTCTGGTGTTTCTTCATTTTTTTTCCTTTACCATGAAGTCAGAGATTTATTCCCAATACAAGAACAAACCTTAAAATAATAAAGCAGTTTCTAACAGATTCATGTGAACCCACAAAGATATTATAGATTAGATATGAACTGGTTGCTCTTTGATCTTTACATGAAAAGTAATTTAATGTTTATTTCAGTGTTGTCAAAATAAATGTGTCAAAGCAGGTTGATTAATTTGTATAATTAATAAATTTTTTAAATGCATGCACAACATTACCCACCTGGCTCGTCACTTAAACAGAATGGCAGACCCAAATTGCATCTGATGTGCCATGTGAACGTGTCTTCTCAGTTGTGAACTGTACTGATAATCGGTCTGTGTCATTGCCTGCTCTGCTCCGATTGTAGTCTGCAGAATAAGAGGTGATTATGTATTATTGTGTTGTTGGTCATTTTCATAAAAAAAATTGTATTTCATCGAGTTGATCCTTTCAAACAAAATACATATTCGGTTGCAAGTGACCAGAAGTAGTAATTGGAATGAGCAGATGATTTAAAATTCAGCAATCTGCAGCAATCAGTTCACATCAGGTAAGCCTTAGGTAACAAACAAGCTAACAGGTTAAAGTGTAGTAATGGATTCAAAACCTTAAAATTAAAGGTCACGTAAGGGCAATAACAAGTTCAGCATTCTATCACCTGAAAAACATTTCTAGGATTAAAGGACTAATGTTGCAATGTGACCTTGAAAAGCTCATCCATGCATTTATCTTTAGTCAGCTTGATTACTGCGACACTGTTGTCACAGGTCTACTCAAACAGTAAATTAGACAGCTGCAGTTGCTCCAGAACGCTTCTGCTCACATTCTTACTGTAACCAGGAAACAGAGCACATCGCCCAAGTTCTAAAGTCCGTACACTGGCTTCCTGTAGTTCTGAAAATAGCCTTCAAAATACTCCCATTAGTCTATAAATCATTTAATAGCTTAGCACCAATGTTGAAGATCTTTTGTCACTACAGCAACCCCCCAGACCACTCAGGTCTTCCAACTCTAGTCTACTAATCACCCCTAGAATCAGAACCAAACTGGAACAAACCTCCTGACACCTGCAAAGTTACTGAAACACTGAGCCAGTTTATATCATTATTTCTGTAAGAGATTAATAATAGCTGGAATGCCATGTATTTTAATGTCATACATTTTGTGTCTATAATGTTGCATTTTAATTGTTTTTTTCTTCAAATCATGCGGACCGCAAATTCTAATGTTGTTGAAAGTATGTTCTTCAAATAAAGTGACCTTGCCTTGCCTAACATAGCTAACCAACACTGCACATGCAAGACAACTGCAAATCATAAAAGTGTACTGGCGGGTAGTACCCCCTCTCACACACAATTGGCATAACAACCCATCGGGCAAGAAATTAGAGCTAGTGTGGATTTGACAAATAACACTTCTGTAATAAACTAATCACATAACCTAAATCCCTTTTTTTCGAACTGAAGAAGAATTCTGAGATGCGACATTAGCAGTAGTAGAAATATAATTATTGCAGCAAGAGGTCAATTAAGTTAATTCACAATGCAGTTATAATTTGATGTGAGAAAGCTTTGTGAATGGCTAACACACATTAGCATTTAGCTAGCGTTTTGATTTACTTATTGCTCTGTTTACACCGTCAGGCAATTTTATGGTGGGTTTGAGCCAGTTACAACATTCAATCCTCTTTGGTACAGGCCAAGATTACAGAAGCAGCCATCGGTTAAGTGACAATCACAGACAAAAATGTTAAGGCTGCTTAGTGTCTGGATCCCGGAAAAAGATTTGTGCCGATTGGACACTTCTTTAGGATGGTCAAATATATCCTGTACCTCTTTCAGTCAAATGTGCATTTTCGCTGAGACATTTTTGAAGGTGCATGTATAAAGAAAAATAAACTTTACAGAGATTTCTTAACAAATAGAACTAAAGAAGCAGAACATAAATACAAAAAATATAAAAATAAGTTAACTAATATCATAAGATTAGGTAAGAAAGATTACTATAAGAGGATGTTAGATGAGAACAAATATGATATGAAAGGGGTATGGAATGTATTAAATAATATTATAAGAAATGGATCTAGATACAAAAGTCTTCCCAAGTATTTAATTGACGACGGCATGGAAAGGCATGACATGGTGGAGGTGGCTAATAGTTTCAACGAATTCTTTGTTAATGTAGGTCCGAACCTTGCCAGGGAAATTAATGATGACGGAAAATATCGAGAACATATTCCAGAAAGAAATCCGTGTTCATTGTTTCTTAAGGCAGTGAGTGAAAGTGAAATTGTAAATATTGTGAGTAAATCTACAAACAAACAATCTACTGACTTTGATGACATTAATATGTCCCTGGCAAAAAAAAGGTATTCAAGGCATTTCAAAACCATTAACACACATATGTAACTTATCATTTCAGAATGGCTCATTCCCCAAAAATATGAAAATATCTAAAGTAATACCACTAAATAAGACCGGAAACAAACACAATTTCACAAACTATTGACCTGTATCATTGTTGCCACATTTCATGTATACATGTATATGTGTGTATATAGGAATAAGAATTATTGATTTTGGTGAATAATTTGTGTTATGAGCAGAAGCGCATGTTGACTGTCACGGAGAAATACACGTCTGGCGAATAGAGCGTGATTTTCCTGAGCACCGCTGCTTTGCAGCACTTCAGTGGCTAATGTGAACCCAATGCAACACATAACTATTTCAGAGGAGAGGTTAACTCCTTAATTCACAACACTTACATGATTCTGGATTTGTTTTTCATAGACCTGTGACATGATTCAAGATTTGCCTTGAAAAGCTGTAAACTTAGTTTTAGCTCTTGTTTTCTTTGTAAAATCTGAAATCCTCCAGATGGTTCTGAGGAGATATCCCAGCAAACATCTAAAAGGTCATGATGTAGTGAAACCACCAGACGAAGATGTTAACTTCTGAAAACCATTTCTTCTAATCCTCTACACACATGATCAGTGTGTGGGAATCAGTTTCTGGTTCACTCCAGTATTTGAACTGGATCACTGGCACCTAACTGGTATTGTTTTTTGTTTGTTTTTTCTCTCAGACTGAATGAAGACCAGGAGATGAAAAATTGGGTTCTAAAGCAGGATAGAGCAGAACCTCTCGGATCCAGTTGTCCTTCTATGAAGAGTGACTATTCCAAACATGAACCTATGTCCTTCAGTAATGAATCTGGACCCTCAGGCATGAAGTAAGAGAGCAATTTCTAACAAATTCATGTGACTCACCAGTTGATCTTCAGCATCTGACTGGTTTGTTCTGCATATTTCACATCAGCTTCAAACTGATTACTGGCAGCTTCTAAATAATTTCTCTACTTCCAGCTTGATAAATCCCAACTAATAGAGCAGTGATACAGACACAGTTTTTCATGAATCAACAAATTTCTTCCTTCCATCCAGAATAATTATGCTGTACAAGCACCCCGCACTGCAGCCTACACCTTTGTAGTGTCTCTTCCTTTACTCCTTTACCATGAACTCAAATATTTACTCCCCAAAAAAGAACAAAGCTTCCTTTGATTTTTATTACATTCTCATGAAGTTAGACTTTTCAATCCTCTTCTTCTGATAAATTTTCCTACTGGAAACCTGTCAGAATGAGTTTACTCTGATCTTCTACACACATGATGGGAATCAGCTTTCAGCTTTTCAGGTCAGTTATTGGAACTGGATAACTGGGAATTGACTGGTACTAATTTCTCTCTCAGACTGACTGAAGTTCAGAAGACAGGAGATTTGGATCCTAGGGAGGACAATGCAAAACCTCCAAGATTGAGCTGTCTATCAATGAAGGGTGACTACTGCCAACATGAAGCCATATACTTCAGCAATGAATCTGAATCCTCAGACATGAAGTAAGAAAGCAGTTTCTAACAGATTTATGTGACTCAACACACATATAATACATCTAATAACTGGTTGATGTTCAGCATCTGACTGGTTTGTTCTGCATGTTTGTTCACTTCAGCTTCATCATATTGCTCATAGAACTCACAGCAACTGTTCACCCTACACCTCTGTGGCATCTCTTCCTTTACTCCTTTACCAAAGATTTACTCCCAACACAAGAACAAACCTTAAAGGAACACAGCAGTTTCTAACAGATTCATGTGACCCCTTAGAGATACAATAGATTGGATATTAACTGGTTCATCTGGGGTGTTTACTTGAAACATAATTTACATACTGTACATTTTATTGTTGTCAAAATAAATGCGTTAATGCAGGTTAATTAATTTCTAAACTTATCGCAATTGACCCGCCTGCACAATATGACCCGCCCTCTTTGTCTCAGTTAGTTAAACACTGCTAATAATATTAGCTTTTTATGTATATAACTGCTCCTAAATGTTGCAATAAATAGATGGATCACATTAGGTTTAGGCTCTGGTACTCAAATATTAGGATTACGAAATAGTAAAGTTAGGTTTAGGCAGTGCCTCTTGAATGTTAGGATTATAAATAAATACACCCGTCTAGCCAATCAGAGAAAAGAGAGGCAGGACCTTGGCTTTTAAGGGGTACAATTCAATACGAACAAAAGAGGTAGATTTATATATGAAATTAATATTGAACTCTAACAAAAGGCTCTCAAAACAATCAATGTCTGTGAATCTTTGCATGTATTTGTATTTTTAACCCCTCCAACTGTTGTGTGTTGTCTTCTTGGTGTATGGTGTTGCTTTGGAACTCCCTGAACGAAACTAAATATTAGTCATACGTATCTGACCCAGGTCTGCTGGCTTTTAGAAGCATGATTATACACTTAAATGACGGTTAATTAAATCAAGCTTTCATTTGCACAATTTTTTTAAATCGTTCAAACTATCATAGACGGGTAAAGCTGTATGTACTTTTATTGCCATTCATTTATGAACTTTAGACTTAGGTATAAAAGTCCTCATAGCTCCAAAAGGAAATAATTTATAGCCTAAAAACCAGAAGGGTTGGTAACTGAACAACAGTTAAAGGAAGAAACGTGCTTGTTTTGTTATTCTTTTATCTTGAATAGGTTATTTTAAATGCTAAAAAATTCTAATAATCATTAATGTCAAGAAGCCATCAGGCTCAACCTAGAACATCCGTGCCTGATGGTCTCCTCTCCAACCATTGGCTAGATCCTTTCCCTCAGGGATTCAGAAGCCACCGCTCCCATCTAGTCCTTGCTTTGTCATAGTTATTCCATGACACAGAAGCTTCAGATCTGCACATTACGCACAAAGACCTGTCTGACGCAGGATCCCAGCCTCGTTCCGATCACTGCCTGTCATCAAGTGTCTTAGTCCTCTGCGTCTGGAACACTGCAAGTTCCAAACTGGGACGGCCTCCCGTTCAGAGTCCCCCCTGACAGGATGACTGACCTTAGATTAGTGTTGCAGCAGAAGTAGAGACCCTCCGCGACGAGGTGGCTCAAAATCTAATACGAGGAGATCTTTGTTGTGCAAAGGTCATGAAAGTGTCACATATTAGGAGATTTGAGCTGTCATAGCTGGTAACCTCTGAGCTACTGACCTTCTGCCTCCTTTACAAAAAAAACCTGGGTAGATTATAATAGATCCATAAACCCACTATATTTATATTACATTTTATACAAATTTCCATTTCAAAGAGCTTTACAGGTTAACATGACCCCACATAAACCACCTTACATCCTTTCCCCACAGAATTCAAACATTATCACAGTTATACCCCCTTCCTCCAGCCCAACTCCCGTCCTCACAGACACTTAAAAGCAACAGTAAACAAGGACATTTGGCTGAGTACAGATAAGCCAGGTCAGGTAAAGAAACACCATAAAAGGACCCATCTGCATCTGCAGCGGGAGATCAACTGCACCAGCTGAGGCACCGACACAGGGTGCCCAGAGGAGGCAAGGCCGAGAGCCCCATCTTTACACAGGCGCTACCTGGAGGGCACCCAAGTAGCCACAGCTGACCACCGCACCCGATGCAGAGGGCTCCCACAGAGGAAACACTGAAGGAAGATAAAAAATAAATAGTTAAAATATTAATATAAACAGTGGATAAATTTGATAAGATTAAATCGTAAAGCACTGATAAAATTTAACATGCAGAGCAATTAAACTGATAATAATCCAAATAATTAAATATTAAAACAAATTAGGTTGTGTGGCTGGTGTTTCAATTTTGTAATTTGGATATAAGACTAAAATTTACAATATGAAGAACAAAACCCTGTTTTTGTTGTCTGTATCCAATTTAGTTTAAAAAATCAATTAAAAATTTGAAAGGACGAATAATACACATATTTAAATTGTCCAAACTATTTGTGTTATTAAATCTACATGAACATCATATTTAGCTTCTGTAGACAAACCAGAGGGGTTGAACATAATATGATTTCTAATGTTTTTGTTCAGATAAAATGACAAAGTGGACAGAACCAAAATCCAAAGGATAATCATGAAATCAGATTTAGTCAACCCAACTTTATGCGACAAATAAAAGAATTAAACTTTAAATACATTGCTGCTAGAGCTTCTGACATGTCCAAATAATGCATTGATACATTGATGATTATTGATCAAAAAAAACTGATGGACAAAAACAACAAAATAAAAATCAACCATGTTACAAAATATGTTATATTAAACCTGCATAGATAGATAGAAGGGGGAGTGACTCGGTTGAGATTAAGTGGAAAGAAGCAGAATTGCTCACACACTGAGTCCTTGAACACATACAAATACAATAATCAACTCTATTAAACTTCTGCATGCTCGTAGCTCACCGTCAGAGAAACAAAAATTATGCAGATGGTAAACACTTGCTTTCACTGTCACAGTATGCTTATCTGCATGCTCACCTGTTTTACAGGGTTCTTTATACACATGAACACATGTCCATCAATAAAATCAACTCATTAATCTGAAGCCAATTAGTGCTCAGTAATGTTTTTCTGTAAATTAAATATTCATGCTGGTAGGTTGTGCTGGACCACTGCTGACTGGATCGTTTTGCAGCCTGTTTACCTGCTGTTCTCTAAACCACTAATGTCAAAATAATTAAGTTGAACAACAGAAATAAGCAACAAATCCGGGTACTGCAAATGGATCAGGATGATATTTAAGAATATCTATTTAAAGGAAAAGTTTGGTTTTATTCATCTTGGACCTTCTTTTTTTGTAAATGTTACGTTCATTTATTCACCCAGACAAGTTTGGAGCTTCTTGGAGCCGTTCAGCAGGAGTTTATATCGAGTCGTGATCAGCCTATATCCATATATTGGGAGTCAGTGGGGCAGGAGTTTGTCGCCTGTAATAAGGCATTATCTGTCCCATATATTTATTTCATTTGGTTTTAGTTTTACATAACATGATAAATTTAATAATAGTGTGTGACAAAAACATGTTAAAGTCTATAATACTTAAAAGCAGAAAAAATAATGTGCATAAAAATTAACACTAGAAGACCCCGGATTTTTTGCTCTACCTATAAAACCCAGAGGGCAGCCGATCGGCTGCAAGGCCACCTGTGAACCCTCCTTGTGTTATGTGAACGAGGCAATCACTGGGGCACCACAGGACGTGACATGAGCCACTTCACTCAAAAAACCTTGACATAAAATGGGGGAGGGGGAGAATCAGATTACAGCAGGATTGCTCTGTCAGACCTACTAACTAACTGGGCAGAGCATATGAACTGAATCAAAATGTAATATATGTAATATATGTAGAAGGATGTAGAAGTTATCGGGACACTACAACACTGGGCTTCCAACATCCCCACCAGACACATAGGAAAAGTAAAAGAACAGAACCACATCAACAAAATAACTCAAAATCTATGGTTATCCCAAATGGGCCTTCATGATATTTACAAATAATAAAAAAAAAATTGTATTATCAGGATAGAGTGTTAGAGAGTGGAAGTGAGTGAGACTTAGAATTTAGACTTCTGCCCAGTGATTGCCTCGTTCACATAACAAAAGGAGGGTGCACAGGTGGCCTTCCAGCCGATCGGCTGACCTGTGGGTTTTATAGGTAGAAAAGCCAAATTGCTGCTCTCTGGGAGTTCTAGTGATAAACAAAACCTCAATTTTCCACAACAGCTATTGGCTCTGGAGCATAAAACAGACAGCTCAAAACAGACAGCTCTCCATCTTCTACCTTTTTACTAAAAGATTTATAGGTGTTGTGAAAAAGCATTTGCCCACTGTGTTTTAATATTTGATAAATGTTACCGAAATTTTCAAAATGAGGATTTTATTATTATTATTATTATTATTATTATTATTATTATTATTATTATTATTATTATTATTAAGGGGAAAAAAAGCTCCAAACTGACCTGGCTGTCTGTGGGGGGAAAATAATTGCCCCACCTGCTAAATCATTGATTAACTGATTAAGCTACTTTTTTAAGAAAGAAAAAAAGCTAAACTAAATTTCCCAACTGAAATCCCTGATTATTGCCAGACCTGCACAAATAATAAAGGATTATGCTTCTGTCTAAATTCAGATGGTGCAGTTTGTTGTTTCACTGCTAACACAGCAGCTGTGGTTTGATCTGTTTCTTTAAATAAATAAAAATTCAATGGAGATGGTGTATTAGTTGTTTTTTGTTTTGCTACTTGTTCATTTATTGCAAGTCTTATCATCATCCCAATATTAGTCACTGTTATCGCACATTGCAGGTTTTCTTAATATTGTTTAGCCCCATGTAATATATTTGGTATCATGAAATACCTTAAACCACATATCATAAATGTTCTGTGAGATTCCATTCTTACGAAGCTTCTGGTTCTTTGCTTATAGTGGACAACTTCATATTCAGCTGGAAAGCCCCAGCCAAATAGTGAACTATTTCAGTGATGATGGTGTGGAGGACCAGATGACCAGCTGTGCTTTGTGTCATAAAATCAAGATGGATCCGGTCTCTACCAGCTGTGGACACTGGATCTGCAGAAAGTGCATCACAGCACAACAGTCTGCTCCATCAGGACAATCCTCCTGCCCCCAATGTGAGGAAAGAACCAGAACAGGAGCTGGAGTGCTGACAGCCAGTCAGAGCAGTTTTGCACCAGGTAAGATTGAACATCTCCAACCAGAGATTCCTTCTATAATCTTTTTTTAACAATTCCTCATCTTTAGTTGGGAGTTCAAGTCTTTATAAAAAAAGTATTTATTTGACAACTAACTCTGTATTTCCAGCTTGTATAACTAAAAATGTGTTCAACCCAACATCATGTTGGCTTTACTATGAAATGAGAGCTCTCTGCCTTGGGAGCAGTAGGTCAGAGCCATGGCTGCTGCTGTTAATGTGCTGCTGCCAATGCAGATGGGTCCTTTGGTGGCGTTTCCTTACCTGACCTGGTTCATCTGCACTCTCCATCTTAATGTCCATTGGAAGCAGAGCTTTCAGCTGATCTGCCCCTATTGGACCTATTGGTGTGAAACTCAATTCCTCCTGGCATCCAAAATAGTGACTCTCTTCTTTTATTTAAATCACAGCTCAAAAGGCATCTGTTCAAACAGGCTTATTCACGTTACACATTAATTTGGTTGTTGTACTGTCATTTGCAAATGAGTTTTTTTTTTTTTTTTGATTGTCTATGTATTATTTTTCTTTTCTTTTTTTTCTTCTCTCTAAGGCAGAGGTTACACTAGACGCTAGATGTGATTTTTACCTGACAATGCGGTACCTGGTAGTTAACACATTTTCAAAAGTATTTTTAAAATGAATTTAAAGAATATTTAATCCACAAAAAAAATAGCAAAGAACTACATATAAAAATGACATAAAACGATTTCCTTTAAATTACGAATACCTGCTGTGGCCTGATCGCACAGTCTCATAAGATCGTCCTGCTATGCTTGGAACCGAAATGTGCACTCATTTGTGCATAAGAAAATAGTAGGATTGCTACAGAGTTTGTCAGGAGGTTTTGGATCCTTGCCTCAGGTGACCTCTAATGGTTTTTTTTTTCTGGAGGCTGAATCAATGCTCTGCTGCTGCACTGGAGACTGGAATTAAGTATCAGCCCAAGTTTTGAAATGAAGACACATTTCTCCAATTGAAGTGATCAGAATGTAAAAAAGAATCTTTGACGGAACTGTGTCCTGACCCTTAAAATATGGGAGGAAAGCCTGAAGGAGGAACGCCAGCAGCATCCAGCAGTGTTTGACACACATCGAGCTCTTTGGAGCACATTTAACCGGCTGTACTGGCCACGGTCGTGCTCCAAAGTCTCAATAACTTTTCAATGTGCATTCAGCTGCCGGTCAGCAAGATAGATTGAATATGTTGTCTGGGAATCTTGTCTTTATTTGACTTATTTAAAAGTAGTCCATGTGTAAAGTTGAAAATATATGCACTTTTACACCAAGTGGTCAGAGGTGTGAATCCTAATCTGTACAGAGCCGTTCGAAAATAATCAAATATTGAAAATATTTGGTTGACGTGAGCCCTGCTCTACAGTGACACAGGGTTTTAGAAAAGCTCAAATAAAATGTATTGTCAAATATTATTGTATGTTGGAATTAACTATGGTGAAGAAGAGTGTAATCTGAATGAAAACGTGTAGGGCGATGGGTCCTGACTAGGAGTTTCACAAACTTGTTTTATCAAAATCAATCAAAATTACATCATGACTTCATGCATTGAAATACAAAAGAGGACAGACAATACCTCCCACCAGGTTTATATACAATGGCATGAGTAGGGTTACACTTGGGCTTTGTAGCTCCAGTTAACAGGCAACCATCTAGTTTTCTCAAAACTTTTATTTCCTTATTACAAGAAACCATGCATTGCATTTTTCCTAACAAGTAAAGCCTAAGTAATACCTCTCTGACAGCAAGTTTGCACCCAGATGCAGACGTTACAAATGTTACATTTATATTGTAGATAAATAATTTCAATTTGACTATTGGTGCCTAATGTGACACTTTACACAAGAACAAAGATTTACTGTGAAAAATGTTATTAATAAAACCAATGATGGTAGACTAGTCTAAAATGGCATAGGCCTCTGCTGTAACAAAAAGGAAAATAATTGAGAATAGAATTGTCAGGTTTGGGTTAGGGGAGGACCCAGATGTGGAGCGGCATTTGTGGCTCTTACGGCCCATGTTTAATAATAGTCCCAAAAAGCAGACGAGAAGCACAGAGAACACAAGCACTAGGGAAGATGACGACAACAACGACCCGACGAGGACATACACAGAAGGGCATATATACTGTGGGGAGGGTAATCAGGAAACGAAGAACACCTGGGAGCAGAGGCGGAAAACACAGGGAGGACTAATAGTACAACAGGTGAAACAAACTAGGACTAATTAACTCAAACAGACGGGGAGGAAACAGGGAGGAATAAACAACACAGACAGGGATGGATTATGACAAGAATAACCACCCTAAAATCGAAAATCCAATCCAACTGAGCATTTGGAGAATCATGACACCTATAGTCCTGACTACTTGTGCTTTAGTAGAAAATAGTAGTTCATATTACATCCCCTTTCTAGAGCTCTAGTTTGCAGTCACACACAAACACACACACACACATGTATTGCCAGAAACATTGTTATTTTTCACTTTGCAGATAGTGTGTCAGTGTTGCAAAGCAATTTTCTGCAGTTTTGCAGTTTGCCTATCACCATGGAGTTGGCGTTGAAGATACTATCATCAACCTGCTTCAACCAGCTCACCATTATCTGGACAAAGCAGGCAGCACTGTGAATTATGTTCTATTATTTCTCCAGTGCATTTAACACAATTCAGCCTGATTTGCTTTGTCAGAAACTCCTGAAGACACAAGTCGAGACCTCAACAATCAGCTGGATCAATGACTACCTGACAAACAGACAACAGCGTGTGAGACTGAAGGATTGTGTGCCAAACCAGCTGGTCAGCAGCTCGGCAGCACCACAAGGGACTGTACTCTCACCATTCCTTTTCACTCTGTACACTTCAGACTTCCAGTATAAGACGGAGAGTTGTCATCTGCACAAATACTCAGACGACTCTGCAATTGTTGGGTGTATCAGAGATGTAGAAGAAGCTGAAAACAGAGAGCTGGTGGGTCGCTTTGTGGCATAGTGTGGAAACAATCATCTTACCTTGAATTTGAACAAAACACAGGAGATGACTGTAGATTTCAGAAGGAACAGGGATAAGTCAAAGACTGTCTCCATCATGGGAGAAGAAGTGGAGGTTGTTGAGGAGTACAAATACCCCACCTGGACAACAGCCAGGACTGGAGAATCAACAGTGAATCAGTCTACAAAAAGGGACAGAGCAGACTGTACTTTTTGAGGAAGATGAGGTCCTTCAAGGTTTGCAGCAAAATGCTGCAAATATTCTACAAGTCTGATGTGGAGAGTGTTATCTCTTCGTCCATCATCTGTTGGGGTAGCAGCACCAGAGCCAGGGAATTAAACGGCTCAACAACGTGATAAAGTTGGCTGGTTCTTTTCTGGTGTCGACTGTGGAACAACTGGAACTGCAATTGAAATTCAGTGAGAACACTGATAGTATTATCAAGAGAACAAACCAAAGAATATATTTTACTAAGGAAACTTAACTCCTTTGGTGTCTGTAAAGAAATCATATTTACATTTTATCAAACCTTTATTGAGAGTCTACTGACATTTTCTTTTGCATGTTGGTTTAATGGACTATCTGTAAAGGACAAAAAAAGTTTGAGTGATATTGGTAAAGTATGCTCAAAATCACTGGTATCAAGTTTGAAGATCTCCGTTGTCTCTGGAAAACACAGGCGGTTCAGAAGGCAGAGAGAATATTGTGCCAACCAAGTCATGTACTCAATAATGGATTATTTATCATGCAGTCAGGTCGGCAGTACCATGTGCCATTATGTAAAACTAACCGCTATGCCAACTCATTTATTCCCTCTGCTATTAGACTGTTAAATGAACATCATAGAAGACTGCTAAATGAATACACATAAATACTGGTTCTTGCATCCTGCTGCTCTGTTTCATCGCTGGCAAGTGAAACGTGTGTGTGGGTGGGGGCATGCGTGTGTATGCGTGTGTGGGAGTGTGTGTCTGTGGATGGCTATAGATAGGTGATGTATGAATGCTGCAGTACTTATTTGTCTAGTTCCTATTCTTAATTGCATATTTTATTTTATACAATGTATGCTAAAGCACTTTTAACTTTTAATCCCTTTATGGATGGGTTGGCTGTACAAATGAATTGCTGTTCGGGGACTAATAAAGTTATATGAAATGAAGTGGACTAATCTAGAGTGACAGAGTGTGGAAAAAAGATTAAGAAGCTTGTGTAAACTGGTTAGAATGGGTGGAGAAAAGTATGTAATGTGTGATAAAAGGGTTTCAGCAAGAATTAGAGAAATAGTGTAAAAGACAGTAGTGAGACACGTGAGTTTGTATGGTTTAGAGCAAGGGTGTCCAGCTCCAGTCCTCAACTGGCCGCTGTCCTAAACAACCCTGAGGATACTCTTCATGAGACTATCCTACAGCAACAGAGTATCTTCAGTCGGAGGCTTCTTCAATTTATCTGCAACACAGGAAATAATTTCTCCCCACAGCCATCACGGTCTACAACAACTCCTTGAAAAATGAATTAGTAATGAGCTATAACAACACTTAATTTCCCTCTGGGATCAATAAAGTATTTTTTGAATTGAATTGAATATTTAACCAACCTGGGACAGATTCAAGGGATTCATACTGGAGCCAGTAGTTTAAGTTTCTAATATTAGCTGACCAATAGTAGAATAACATATTTGGTAGTGCCATCCAACTTGCCATTTTAGGTTTCTCTAGAGTTTGCAGCCTCAATCTATGATGTTTTTTATAACAAATAAAATCCATAACAATAAGATATTGTCTGTAAAAAAGAGCAGGGGAGAACGACTGGTATAGTTAGGAACAAGTAGGAAAATGTAGGACAAATATTAATTTTGATACAATTTATTTTTGCAGCTATGGATAAATTAAGAGAACAACAATTCAATTGGTGTTTAACTTGTAACATTAGCATGATTTTTGTTAAAGATTGCCAAGTGTGTTTGCTCAAAATATAGCCAAGTATAAGAAGCCGGACTTTGCCACTTTAAAAGGAATAGTATAAATTAGGTAAAACCTAACATGTTAACAGGAAAAACTTCACTTTTACCAAGGTTAAGTTTGTATCCAGAGACTTTGCTAAAAGTCTCCAAAATTTACAGGACGGCTGGGATCGATCTACGCAAGTTGGAGCCAAATATCAGAAGATCGTCTGCATATAGATAAATCTTTGATTCAATGCCATTCTGACAAATTCCAGTAAAACTGGGATGTGTCCTCAAAGAAATTCAGATGGGCTCAAGTACAGCTTCAAACAGTAAGCGACTTATGCCCCATTTCCACTAGTGCCAGTACGGTATGGAGCGGGACGCATTGGCGTGTTTCCATTACCTGCGTCCGTTTCGAGCCAACGCCAGCCGACTCCTTTTTTCGGACTACCTCTGCCTTGGTTCCAAGCATGCCGAAGCGACCCAAAACGCCCACCTATGAACTGATTGGTCCGGTAATATGATATCCCTCTCACTCCTAAGCAGCAGCGATAGCCCCTGATTGGTCCGGAGTTGTTGGTTTGTGTCAGAGTTAGCTATAGTTTAAAGTTTCAAATAAGCAGCATACTGCAGTTAACTTCAAGGAGCCTAAAATCAAAATGAAATCAGTGTGAATCGCGAACTATATAATTTCTAAACAGTGTGGGGAACATAGAAGAATTTATAGTATTGAATCCTTGCATTTCATCATGTCATGTTGGCTGAATGGTTAGTGTTGGTGACTCCTGTTCAGTAGGTACGGGTTTATGTACTGCTGCTGCTCCTTTTTCACAGTAGGTTCATGTTCACAGACATTCTTCCTTGCAAAATAAACCTTTTCTAGTTTTTATTTATTTATTTATTATTATTTATATTTTATTTTTACATTTTTTTAGGTTTGTTTTAGGTTTTATATTTCAATAAACGAAACCAGACACACAATTGTAATGGAAAACCCTATTTTTCAATGCAGTATTTCTTCTATTTATTTTGGTGTCAAAATATGATTCCCCTGAGAAACATTAAAAAAGGGCCAAACTCTTCTCATTTTACAGGATTAAAGGTTCAGAATAGACGGTGAATATTTACAAACACACTTGGAAAGTAGGGCTGGGCGATATGGCTTAAAAATTTAATCTCTGATTTTTTTTATACCAAATCTGATTTAAGATTTTAATCAATTTTTTTCCTACCTGCAAGTGATAAAATATATATCAAAAAACCTGCTTTAAATCCAATCGCCCTTTTCTGGAGCTGAACTGAATTTAATGTCCAACAAAAAGCAAGCTGCAAAGTATCCTTGAGAAACAAGATGGCTAGATTGACATCACTCTGATCTATTGAAGTCTGAGTAGTACATTGGTTAAAAAAATCTCTGTTTTCTGAAAATTAAATCTTCAACAACAGAAGAGAGATGTTTTTTGCTGGAGCTTTTGTTAAGGTAAGCCCGCCCATGTCCTCGCCCTGTACTTTTGAGATGGTAATGGTAACACAACCTTCCCGTTCCAGACCATACTGACCCATTCCATTCTGTACCGTACTGGCCCTAGTGGGGCATAAGGGGATTGATGCCTGTGGTGAAGCATAAAGTAATTTCATCCATTAGATAAAGTTTTCTACACATTTATATAAAGTAAATACAAATATCCCATTCTACCCCATCAAAGGCTTTTTCTGCATCAAAAGCCAGACAGAGCAGATGATGATGGATTATGAACAGCATTGATTACACATCTAATATGGAAAAAAAGAGTGGTGGCCTCAGAGGAACACTGTTTGGTCCAAGGAAAAAAAAGTGGGAGAACACGTTCTAGCCAACATGCCAATAATTTTGACTGCACTTCAGTGGCTGATATGAAGTTGCATCAAAAAAACCTTGGCATTTAGGAAAAAATGTCCTTTGAATAGCTGTCCGTTACAGTGACCATTATGTGGCAGAAGGGTTCCTCTCGATTCTTCTTTCATTTAAGCTAGAGAATACTGGAAGAAAACATTTTTTTTCTTCTGTAGCTGTTGTGTGTGTCGCACAAGGTCAGATAGAAATAGTGAAATGAGGAAAATGTTGACTGATACAAAAATGTTAATGTTCCTGAAAACTGCTTCATTTAATAGGTATGTTTCTGTCAACATTTTTTCCTCTGATATACTCTGTGAATCAGATCATGACTGTTAGTTGCCACAAAACAGAGGCAGAAAAACAGTGTTCTGGTTCTAAGGATGGATCCAATAATTAAGTATCACAATGTGAACACCTTCTAATGTTTAAGATGGTTTGTTCCAGCTTAATCACAAAAAATATACATATTTTTAACTCCAGTTTTCTTTCCTTTATTTCAGCAGATGTTAGTTGGGAGGTTGTAGAAGAACACAAGTTCAATCTAAGGAGGAGATGTGAATTTGTGACTGAAAGAAGTGATAAAAAAGGAAGTAGAACCCTCTTCAACACAATCTACACTGATCTCTACATCACAGAAGGACAAACTGAAGAGGTTAATACAGAGCATGAGGTGAAGCAGTTGGAGAGAGCTTCCAAGACTCATAAGCTCCAAGACACTCCAATCAGGTGCCATGACATCTTTAAAACCTTACCTGACCAACATGGAGACCTTAGAGTGGTGCTAACCAATGGTGTTGCTGGTGTTGGGAAAACCTTCTTAGTACAGAAGTTCACTCTGGACTGGGCAGGGGGCTTGGAGAATCAAGATGTGAGCGTTGTGGTTCTGCTTTCCTTCAGAGAGCTGAACTTAATCAGAGATGAGCAGCACAGTCTTCTCACGCTGCTCCATGTTTTCCATCCAGCACTCCAGAAGCTTTCACCAGAGAAGCTAGCTGTATGGAAATGTCTCTTTATCTTTGATGGCCTTGATGAAAGCAGAGTTTTACTGGACTTTAACAACAGCCAGTTGGTTTCTGATGTCACACAGAAGTCACCAGTCAACGTTCTGTTGACAAACCTTATTAAGGGGAACCTGCTTCCCTCAGCTCTCATCTGGATAACTTCCAGACCTGTAGCGGCTAATCAGATCCCACCTTCATGTGTTTCAAGGGTAACAGAAGTACGAGGCTTCACTGATGCCCAGAAGGAGGAGTACTTCAGGAGGAGGTTCAAAAATGAAGATATGTTCAGGAGAATCATTTCCCACATCAATACATCCAGAAGCCTCCACGTCATGTGTGGAATCCCAGTCTTCTGCTGCATCACTGCTACAATTCTGGAGAACATGTTAAACACAGAGCAGAGAGGAGGGCTGCCCAACACCATGACTCAAATGTACTCACACTTTCTAATGGCCCTGATAAATAGGAAGAAGAGAAAGTACCTTGAAGGACATAAGACAGGTCCACAGGAGCCAATGGAGGCTGATAGGGAAGTTCTTAAGCTGGGGAGGCTGGCATTTGAACATCTAGAGAAAGGAAACATAATGTTCTACCAAGAAGACCTGGAACAATGTGGTCTTGATGTTACAGAGGCCTCAGTGCACTTTGGAGTTTGTACGGAGATATTCAAAAGAGATAGTGTAATCTTTCAGAAATCTGTCTACTGTTTTGTTCATCTGAGCATTCAGGAGTTTCTTGCTGCAGTCTACATGCTCCACTGTTTCACCAGCAACAATACAAAGGTAATCAAGCTATTTCTGGCACAAAACTACAGTGAAACAGCTCTGGATGGTTTCATGAAGAGAATCATAGATAAATCTCTCAGGAGTAAAAACGGCCACCTGGACCTGTTTGTTCGCTTTCTTCATGGACTCATTGTCCAGTCAAACCAGAGACTCTTAGGAGGCTTGCTGGGTCAGATGGAGAACAGCCCAGAAATTATCCAGAGAATTATCATCAATCTCAAGAAGATGAACACTGCTTCCATTTCTCCTGACAGGAGCATCAACATCTTTCACTGTCTGATGGAGATGAACATCTTCTCAGTTTATCACGAGATCAACCAATTCCTGAAATCAGAAAACAAATCAAAGAAGCTCTCAGAGATCCATTGTTCAGCTTTGGCCTACATGCTGCAGATGTCAGAAAAGGTTCTCGATGAGTTGGACCTAGAGAAGTACAACACAACAGAGAATGGTCGTCTGAGATTGATTCCAGCTTTGAGGAACTGCAGAAAGGCTCGGTGAGTCCAAATGTCTTTATGCTGTAAATGCTTGTTCAGCATTATTGTCATCCTGTTTCTTTCTTCTTTTCAAGGTGATTCTGGATCTTTTGTGGTCTTTAATTTCTTATTTCATACTTTGGAAAAGTAAAAAAAAAAAACGTTTAGTCAGATCCTAACGGGCAAACATCCCCTACAAACTTGAAGAACAAATAAAAAAAATGATGTTTTCTCTCTCTGTTCTCTTTCGGCTTGTCCCTTCAGTGGCTGCCACTGGAAATAAGCTATCTCCATTTAGTGTTACCCTCTGCATCCTCTGTCTTCACACCAACAAACTTCCTGTCTTCTTTCCCCACATTCGTAAATCTCCTTTTTTGTCTTCCTCGCTGCCTCCTAAGTTGTGGCACCCAGCACAGCATCTTTCTACTTATATAATTGTCATCTCTCTTCTGAATATATCCAAAGTATCTCAGTCTGGCATTTCTGACATTATCTCCAAAACAAATGACATGAGTTAGCCCTCTGATGTACTTATTCCAGGTCCTATCCCCCCTCAACACTACCAAAGAGAATTTCAGCATCCTCCAACCTCCAGCTATGCTATCTCTATTTTCTACTGCCTCCACACCAGGGGTGGCCAAAGTCTGTCCTCAAGGCCCGATAATCTGTATGTTTTACTTTTTCCATGGTTCATCACACCTGAATCAAGTGCAGTGGCGGAGCTAGACTTTTGTACTTGGGGTGGCCAGAGGGTGGCCAAGGTGAGGAGATAAGGGCCCAGAAGTTTATTAGACAATAACTGCAACTAACTAGCAGGTTTTCAGGTAAGCAGACCTACCACTGGGTCCTCTTGGGACAGCAAAGGCAGTGCTGGATACAGTGGGCTCTGGCTCTTCATTATCCTCGCCAGAAGCAGAAGTCTATGTGTCCTCCCACGATGGTACTGCATTGTATTAAAAATATTAGTGTAATCAAAATAAAAATGCAATCCCTGTTTTAAAAAAACAACAAAAACAACAACATAAATTACCAGTCAAATATCTACTACTACTACTACTATTACTACAGTCATTTAGCAGACGCTTTTATCCATAGCGACTCAAATTTGAGAGAACACCACAAGCAAGAAATCACATAGGAAGGTACAACTTGACTAAGTGCAGGTCAGAGTGCTGGGAGTCCAGTTGGACAC
Source organism: Apricaphanius iberus (assembly GCA_028564705.1). Taxonomy (NCBI): domain Eukaryota; kingdom Metazoa; phylum Chordata; class Actinopteri; order Cyprinodontiformes; family Aphaniidae; genus Apricaphanius; species Apricaphanius iberus. The sequence continues at coordinate 771,023 of JAPXFQ010002963.1, read as the reverse complement.
AGGTGCTACCATGCAAAAAAAAAAAAAGTTATCCCCCCTAAAATCGTCCCATAGTCCCGTTTATCAACAAAACTAAGTCTTAAATCCAACACCATGATATCATTCTTGGCAAGAGTGCAACTATCGAAAACTCAACTTGAAATGACTGAACTACTGCTTCTGTAGATGATCTGACCTGGTGATGATGGGCTGGGTTCTGCTCCATATTCACTTTCCTGACTAGTCACAGGATGAGAGCTAACAGGACTGCTGATGCCGGAGCTGAATTCTGTCTGTCTGTCTGTCTGTCTGTGTGTCTGTCTGTCTGTCTGATCTTTTCCTGACTTGCTTCTTTTGACAAGGTAGTCATGTATCTTCTCCCCCTGTCTTTTCATTATCTGACCCTATGGAAAAAAATAAGCAAAAGTCAGTCTTGTTACTCCTATCACTTATTTGATTGATTGATATCTTTATTTCAAACATAAGCATAAAAAATAAAACAAAACAAACCAAGAAAAATCACTAAATAATAAATGTACCTTCGTAAACAAAACAAACAAAAGAAATAGACAAAAATTGATAAACATATAAACATGAATGCCAAACGCGTTCGATGTCATACACGAAAAGGAGTAGCAACAAATAAAAGACTTTACATCCTACCCCTTGCCTGCATATGTATATATATATATATATATATATATATATATATATACATATACATACATACATACATACATACATACATACATATTCATATACACACATTTATGTCTATATCCATCTATATATAAACACACATACATGCCTATGACTCAAGACACACATACATAAAATAATTTTTTTTTTCTTTTACAATCAAACAATAATACTAAATCCCCACTTCCAGCCAGAGTTGCCAACCTTGAGACCTCAAAATTAAGGAGACATTCAAAAGGGCCATAGAAAAATTAAATACTATAATTTTAGAGTATGTATTTATTTAACAAAATAGCAGTCCACAGCAATAATATAAGTTAAGAAATAAAACAATCCCTCCACTTTTTGGTGAAACGCCTTTTGTGAAAAGAAATTGCTATGTTTTTATTTGTGATTTGCTTTTATTTTACATCGTCACATAAACCTTAGCAAATTAAAATGACTTTAAATGTAATTTTGACAGATGAAAACTCTAAAATGTGACCAACTCAGATTGGGTCCCCAATACAAGAACATCTCTGCTTTTATTTTGGTGCTACAGTCCCATCCTGGGCCCTTTTAATCCCTCCTTATTATAGGGTATCAATACTTTAATTACCATTCCTAAATATGACTAAAAAAAAATACAGTTTTCAGTGTAAATAAAAGGAAAAATAGAAATGCATTTGCTCTTTAAAAAAATTAAATATAGGAGAAATCAATTACATTTTTGTTTTGAACTCCACAATAATATTCACAATGTTTGTGTGGTCTCATATTGATAATAAACAGGCAGAACTAAGCCAAATATATGAATAAACCTAACATTTGGATATCAGTAGTCTGTGATAAATATCACATGAATGAAATGTAATATGGACTTAGTAATCAAATGTCACAGTTGATCATTTTCCAAAAGTAAACAGCAGATTCTCCAGGTCAACACAAAAGGAAAAAAAAGCTCTTGTGAAGATCAACACAGCTAGGCTACTTCCGCTAGTATTTAGCACTAATTTAAGGCCGAAAACATAACCTTAACTCAATAATTTCATATTTTTAACGCAGCGGTATCGCACTATGAAATGTACTGGAGTTATAAAGTGAGCCAACATGCATAAATATACATAAATACAAAGTATTTAAACTTTAAGCACCGCACATCCCAAACTGAACTCTGACTGCACTGTACACACAGCAAACACTGAAACGCACACATCGGAGCTGACATCTATTAACTTCATACCCCAAAAAAAACGATCTACTATCTGAACACAAAATTGATTTTAAACAGTCACTCATTAGGAAACCACCATGAAACTTACTTTAGAATCAGGATTTCACAGTCAAAGGCGCTTTAGTCTTCTCCTCTTCTTCTTTCAATCCCGTCGTGTTCAGAGTTCAGGTTCAAACCGGGCTCCTCCAGGATCCAGCAAAAACCAACTGTTAAGTTCAAATCTGCCTCTTCTTCTCTTCTTGTCTAAGTAAGGTGGATTACAACTCTTTGTGGTACATAGCGCCAACTACTGGACGGGAGGGACTTAGCCGTCAATTTGTGTCACCGATTTAAAAATGCAGCTGGCTCCTATCGACAAGATGTGTGACATGTGCCGGTGCCGTGACATGTCAATCATCTGGGGTGGCACTTGGGGGGTCCACCAGATTTCAGGGGGGTCCGATGCTACCCCGGCCTCCCCTCTAGCTCCGCCTGTGATCAAGCGATGGCATAGAATTATTACATTTAATTAAATTCAAACATACTGCATTGATCCCAGAGGGAATTTAAGTGTTGTTGTAGATCATTACTAATTCATTTTTACAAGGAGCTTTTGTAAACCATGATGGCTGTGGGGAAAAAGGATTTTCTGTAGCAATCTGTGTTGTAGCGAAACTGAAGAAGCCTCCGACTGAAGATACTCCGTTGCTGTAGCATAGTCTCATGAAGAGTATGCTCAGGGTTGTCCATAATCTTTTTAATTTTATGAAGAATCCTTCTTTGCATCATTATCTCCAGTTGTTCCACAGTTGTCCCCAGAACAGAACCAGCCTACTTTATCAGGTTGTTGAGCCGTTTTAATTCCCTGGCTCTGATGCTGCTACCCCAACAGATGATGGGCGAAGAGATAACAGTCTCCACAACAGACTTACAGAAGATTTGCAGCATCTTGCTGCAAACCTTGAAGGACCTCATCTTCCTCAAAAAGTACAGTCTGCTCTGTCCCTTTTTGTAGAGCTTCACTGTTGATCCTCCAGTCCAGTCTGTTGTCCAGGAGAACTCCAATGTACTAGTATTCCTCAACCACCTCCACTTGTTCTCCTATGATGGAGACAGTCTTTGACTTGTCCCTGTTTTCTCTGAAATCTACAATCATCTCCTTTGTTTTTGTTTTACATAACTCTGAATGTGGCTATACTACCTGAAAAAGACCTTTTAAACTTGCAAAAAATTTAGTACAAGTGTCAGGTAAGTCCCTGTCATCAATACCATTCAATTTTATTGGTTGCCCTATTCTACTTAGAGGCTGATTAATGGCTGCCATAGTTTTAATACCTTGCCTGCTTTTAGATCCCCACTGTTGTATTGATTTTCAATTTTATTCCTGTACTGTTTTCTTTGCTTTCCTTATTTCATTTTTTGCTTCTTTTGAGGCAGCTTTTTTTCTCTACCAGGTTCCCTGAATAGAATGTCTTTTTTTTCAGTTGATAACACTCATTAGTTCCTTCATTACCCATGGCTTGTTATTAAGGTAAATTATCACCTTTTTGGATGGAATAACCGCATCAACACAATATTTAACATAGGCAGACATTGTTTCTGTGGGTTCGTTAATGTTACTACAAGTGTCATAAAAGCAATTCCAGTCTGTACATTCTAAACACCCCTTTACTGAGGAAATATTGTCCTCTGTCCAGAGTTTTATAATATTCTCCTTGCACTTAAGGCATCTCAAAGCCGGCTTGTACACAGGCATCAGATAGATACTGTTGTGGTAGGAGGCACCAAGGGGCGGCATAGCCATGGATCTATAGCAGACCAGCCTATAGCAGCCTTAGCAGAGATTTCAGGTGGTCTTCATCTGCATTGTAGAGCAGGTTACATACTCTTCATATAATCTTAAGGTCTTGTCCAAGATACAATTATTAAAATCTCCCATAAAGAACTTGGGAGCTTCTGGACAGATAGAATCCAGTTTGTGAGTGACGTCACCGACCACTTAGGCTGCGATTAAAGCATTGGCTCGTGGTTGAATATACACAAGCCTATAAAACAGCTGTTGAAACTCCCGAGGTAAATAGAATGGCCGTAGAGACACAGTCAACAGTTCAGTGTGCATATTCTTTCTCTCACTATCACAGTATTACAGTAACTTTCATTTACGTAGAGGCACACTCCTCCTCCCTGACTTTTCCCGTTGTCTTTGGGTCTCCGTCCAGGCGAATTGGGTTCCAAACCAATTTAAGATTAAGTAATTGTCTAGGTTCGACCATATTTAACCATGTGTCCGTAAGAGTGAGAAGACAAGTGTCTTTTATGGATTTTCACTTTATCCAAGCTTCCAGCTAATCTGTCTTGTGTCTAAATGACTGGACGTTTGACAGCAGGGTTGTGGGGAGTGGGTGTCCACTGCCCCACTTGTCAAGCCTGAGATTTTTCTAAGTCTTTGATGCAGGCCTCTTCTTCTCCCTCTTTTCCTATGTTTGCTCCTTAAATGCGATCTGCAGAGCTCTGCTGGGATATCTGGTATAATACCGACAGACGAGGATCGCAGGGAGATTAGAAACTCTTGGCTGTGAATGATTTTCCCAAGAGCTCCATACTCCGAACTGTGGTGACAGGTGGAATGTTTCAATAGTAGCGTTATCAAAATAAATATCACAAAAAAGTCCTTAAAAGCTGCATCTTTGGATCACTGATGCTTTCACTCACGCATATACATTAACATCCACAGCAGACATTTATTAAATAAAGAAGATGATAAAAAATAAACGAATGGATGGATGGGCAGGCTGCTGGGTTGCACACGCACTGGAGTGCCAGATTATTGAATCTAAGTACTTAAAGTGTTTATCTATCCAGAATTTGTATTCTATGTATGTATTATATTCTATGTAGTTGTAATCTATGGCCAATTAGCAAGATTATTAACAGAACCTAGAATAACATGCATACAAATGTGCAGCCAAATCTTGACCCATACCAAGAGAAAAGCCCAAGTCATGATCTGTACCATAACAAGGACAAATCATGTGTCATGTCAAACACAAGAAAATAATGCAAATAGCAAATGGCATACATTTTTTTTATTTTACTATTTTTATGACAAATTAGTGGATAGTTAGAATGATTTAATTATAACTGAAATCCTTTCTTCCTTATTGGCAGACTTGTTGGCTGTAAACTTTCAGAGACAGAATGTGAAATTGTGGCCTCAGCTATCAAGTCCGACCCCTGCCACCTGACTGAAGTGGAAATATCTCAGATCTGCAGAGGTAGAACCTTTGGAGACCACGGAATGAAGAATCTATGTGAGATACTGGAGAGCTTAATCTGTAAAGTGAAGATCTTGAGGTTAGTGTTTTCCATCTGTCTATCTATTATTATACCACTTATCCTTGCACGTCATGAAGGAAATAGAGTCCTTCTTCAGCGATAATCGGGTGGGAGGCAGGGCACATCCTGCTCACCGGTCCATTGCAGGGAAACAGATAAACACAATTCAAACAACCATGCAAGCACCCACTCACACCTAAGGGCAATTTAGAGAGACCAGTTAATCAAACAGTAATAATTTGGGACAGTGGGAGGAAGCTGGAGCAACCAGAGACACATATGCCAAATCCCAGGCCCAGATCCCAGGCCGCAATTCAAGTCCAGGAAACTCTTGCTGCAAGGAAACAGTGCTTCCAACGGTGCCACTGTGCAGCCCCAGTTTTCTCCATTCATGCAATGAAATAACTCACTGATTACTTTAATTGATTTATTTAGTCTATTACACTTTAGGTAACAACAATATTTTGTCCAAAGGTCAGAAAACATTTTCTGAAGGTTTTTGCATTGGAAAGGAATAATTTTCTAATTTCAGAATATTTAATTTTCTTACAGTTGTTCAGACATCAATATATGTTGGAATAATGCACAAAACTTAAGGACGTACATCAAATTATGATAATGGATAACTCTGAGACGGAGGATGTTTGAAAAAAAATAAACATGACATGCTTAGATGCAAAAAAAAACAACCATTTACCTGGTAGAAGAGCCGGGGGGAAATCAGGACACCAATAGCACCAACTAGCGGGAAAACCCAATTTTTACACTCTATGGACAACAATTTTTTTCTTCTTTTTCTGTTATTCCCCCGGCACACCGCTGCTGATACAGCCCCCCCATAGTGGCACAACGCTGCAACTGCAGTTAAAATAACATCCATATAGCTGGCGGCAGAGCGATATAAGGCTGGGGCGGCAAGCTAATTAACTGGAGCAGGCCGCCATGCAAATTTGATCGCAGGAAAACCCCTGCATTTACATTATAATTTATGTCCCAAATGTAGTCATGTACTTTAGTAGTCCTTTGAGTTATGTTGTTGCCCGTGTTTGTCCATGCACTGTCTTAGAGATGGTAGTTTGCAGGAGTTATGACTGCCTTGAGAAGCTGTCAATCTCTGCCCGCATGTGCTGAAATTGCATAAAGCACTGTCCTCTAGAGGTTTGCAGTATGAAGTCTGAGAGAAGTAAAACTCAAATACTTTATTGTGACTTCTCAATTTTGTGTGGGCATGATGTTAATTAAATTTTATTTTGCCTTATGTTTTGATTTGCAAATTTATAGTTAAAGGCTACTTAGATTTCATGTAACAGTACATGACTAGCAAATCTTAACCAAATTATGCTTGTTTCATCTGCGAAGATTTGACCCTGAGAATGGTGGAGAAATCAGGCTCTATGAATGCATTATATCTTCAACTATTTGGGGTTACCCCTATTAAGAGTAATAATTTCCAACATTCCCAACGAAATGTGTAGGACTAACCTTAACAGTCCCAGCCAGCAATGACATGTGGGGCCCAGATGAGGGCATCATGGGCGGCAAATGTGGGCCCCATTATGAGCTGGCACCCAGGATCCACAAGGGGGCCAGCCAGGGATGCCCAGATTGGCTTTTAGTGGGACCTATAAGGGTCTTATGTGGGTCTTAACTGGGTAATTCATGTCACACACATTTGGGCCCCACCTGCCAAAAAGGGTTTAAAGTGGGCCAGCACCAAAATGCATAATAAATGAATTGCATTTATATAGCTCTCTTTCAGAGATCCTTACATAGCCACCACAGGCTGTCCTATTACATTGTTTTGACACCTGTGGTAACGTCTCCTACCCAAGGACACAAAGGGTAGTATACATGAGTCGAACCAACTATCTTTGGATTCCCAGCCAATACGTCCACCACTGAGCCACAGCCAATTCTAGCCAATTTATGTTGTACCTATCTAAGCCCAATCATGCCAAATGGTTTAAGGAGACGATCTAAGAAATACTCAAAACGAAGAATGAATATAAGATAAATACAAGACACTTGGTGCTTTGAACTGCAAGAAATAAATTGTTAAAATTAATACTAAATACACTCATGATATATATCATGAATGTATTTAGTATTATTTTTTTTTCTGAAATGTTTTTTTTCCAGATTTTTTTTAAATGTATTTTTGATTTATTTACCTGTATGTTGTGATATTTAAATTGTATTAAAAGATAATGTTTTTGTTCAATTTAACAGTGCTGCTTTGTATAGCCCCAAACCCTCATTGAATGCATTTATGTGAAGAAACAAAATTACACATGTAACAAAATTTGATGTACCTTATCATTGAAAAGGCAATGTTTTTCAGAAACGACAAACGAACCATACAGCAGTTAAAATGGTTTGCTTAAATATGATCATAACTTGTTTCCATTGCATTATAAACATTTAGAATCTAAAAGCATCAGTCTGAATTTAATTTAATTCATTTCATTGTTTTTCAATCTAACTTAAGAACAAATCAGGAGAGTTTTTCAATGTTGGAAACAGAAAAAAGGAAAAGTAGAAACTCAACAAAAGTAGTTCACAAACATTTACCATGGGGAATTCACAGTGTCAACATATCTGAATATTAACAAAACTATATTCAGACCTCAAACAAGTCAGCGTAATTTATCTGTTGTAGCTACAATAACAAATCTCATACCACACTGTGAGTGTGTGTGAGAGCACGTGCCGATATCCATATGAGGTTGATGTGTGCGTACGCACATGATTCTATGTGAGTGTTAACTACCTTTCACGTCTTTTTGCAAGATAATTTTCCATTGCAGCAGGATTCAAATTTATCCGTGCTCTGTGGCGAGCAACTTTTTCTTTACTAGTGAGTGCCATCTGCAAAGAAGAAAAATACAAAACAATCTTAAATAAAGCAGATAAACCCACTGTAATTCATAGATAACTGTAATAATCTTAAAAATATAGTTAAACATAATCAAAAGTATCACCATGTCATCCTTGCTTTAAAAACCTTTCAACTTGTAAGAAATTCATAATAATACATCTGCACAATAATGTTTACAATTAAGTAGCTGACTTAAAACATAAATATTTATCAGAATAATAATCCAATTATGGGTGTAATCCATCAAAGTGTACCTCAAATAGGAATGCTTAGAAGAGGAGTCAAATGGGGTAACTAGTTACACCGTTAGACATTTAATTTTTTAAATAATTTTATTCAGCCATCAAAATTGACAACTCTATAAGAACGTGGTCTTTGTGTAATTTGTTAAACATATATTTTCAACTTAATATTCTTTTTACCCTATAAATTAATTATCTACGTTTTACTCTGGTCATACCATTTGACATGTAAACTGTTGTATACATCCTCATGTTAGAAATATGTCAAATTATTTCATATTTTGAAGAGAAAAACTGACCTTGACATGCAGCCTGCTGAGTCATCAGGGGTCCTGCTGTCTGATGTAATTTCCTGTCACATGATCTTCTTTTGCAATATGAGCAAAACGGCTGAATGAATTCTGGTTACACCACTTGACTTTTAATGAAGTACGCTTGACTTACTTAATTCCCGTAATCAGACAAAAAAGGTCTAACAAAACTGAAGAATATTTTTTATCTATCAATAAATATGAATAGTTAGATATTATGCCACGCTATTTAACCAGGTGAATTGTTAAGAATTTGAGAATATTTAAGTATGATGAACTTTTTTGCTCATTTTTTGTTTTTTGGTTACACCACTCAGACATTTTGGCCTAAGAAACCTTATTGTTCATCCAAAATAGATGAAAACTAAAAACTTAACATACTAGGCAACTAAAATATGTTGGATAAAATCAATTTTTAATGTTATTTTGAGAATATGATATTATGAAATATATTTAAACTCAGTGGCCAAAAAACATAGGGCGTCACGTCATTGACCCACAAATGGACATTTTGACTATATATAATGTAATTCTTAAGAGGAGAAATGGGAGAAATGCAATTATCAGAGAATAAATAGAATAAATTAAAATTTAGATGGCAAGAAAATTAACTGTTATTTTACAAACTATTATTTTTGATAGGAAAACTTTAAACACATTGTTTCTTGTAATACATGTAATTACTTATATAACTCAAAGTGCAATTTAACTAGTTAAATACTAATAATTGATACATAAAATAACATCACTAGTTTAAATGTATTTTTGGATATCAAAAATTAAATTACAGATAGCTGGAATAGTATTGCAATACTTCCTATTTAAAGCAAGAGCTTGAACAGCACATTTTGAAAACTCAGTCTGCTGTGAATTCTTTGTCTTGGAGAGAATTTGATGCAGTATAGCTCTCTTATGTTTGTTGTACTGCTCTTACTTCCCATTACCTGGAATTATCTTCCACCACCTCACTTTGGTAGCATATTTTGGCTGTTCCTCCCCAAGTTTTAAGCCTCTTACACAGCTATTTAAGTTACAGTTAATGACTGTGTTTCAGTCTATGTGTGACATTGATGATCATTAGCACTTGTTTGGTTAAATTGGTTGATCATTCACCTAACTACAATCCTATAAAATCTTACAAATCCTAATCCTTAATACTACAAAATTGATTGCACGTGTACCTATATGAATTGATGGTGGTTTGAAGACAAAAGGTAGTAGCACCAAATATGGAATTGATTTAGATTTTTTTCTCAATTTGCATTCAGTAAATTTGATGAAATAGACAATAAATATAAATATTTCTGAAAGCATTCTTTCTTTACAAAATTTGTCTTCCACCCCTGCCTAAAAGCAGTGCTTAAGTGATGTCAGCTGTTGGTATGATGATGATACACCAAAGTCAGTTTAGTGTGTTTGTGACTTAGAAATAAGACATATAACGACTTTTACATTTTTGACTTTTAGTCAAAGTTTGAGGCCTGGCCCAGTTCTGGAAGAGATTTGAAGGCTTAATGAACAGTCTGAAGCCCAGATTCGTGCTGATGGAAGTCAGAACCTCATGCTTGGTGAGCTCTGGCAGAGGCAAGATGCTGCAAGAGGCGATCTACAGTAGCTGGCGCTTTGGGACTCATTCACGAATTCTCATTGAAGTTGGTCAAACTAGCAGTACGGATTGGTGCAACTGGAAATAAATGGATCTTTAACTTTAATTTGGTTGAATTAGTTTTTAAAAAGGGACCATGGACCCTCCATGACCTCATGTATCTGTGTTTCTTATCTGCATAAATTGGAGCGCCACTCTGTAGCTGCAAGCCCTTCAGTAACCTGGATCTGTTTGTGTTGTTTGTTTTTCCTGATCTTGGACAGGTTGTACTGTAAACTGAATGTCCCCTTGTGGAATCAATAAAGTATTTTTGATTTGATTTGTTTTGATCCATGATGCTTTTTCTCTAACATAAAACAAAATGAAGTTCTGTTGAAATGATTGCTGACTTTCTGTAAATATAGTCTCCATTATTTCAGCATCATTAAAAATAACTATATATTGTTTCAGAGAAACAAAAAGAAAATTAAATAAAAAAACAATTTTATCCATATATTGAACAGATTAAAAACTGAAAAGGAATATTGGCCCCATGTTTTTGTTTGAAGCAACATCTTGATCTGAGCTCTTGGCTTCCAAATACATCTCAGTTTGAATGGTGGAATTTTTGTTTTAAATTTTGTAATCCTTTTTTTGGTAAATTATCTTGACATATAAGTAAGCTGTATATTACGTAACATCATGTACTGTAATAAGTTCCACTAAGTAGAATGTTCCTGTGACTGAAAAAAAGTTGCTTTCATTAAGTCATGGCAACATTAATTAAGAATTCAGTTGTCACATAATTCTTAATGTAATAATTTGGTTATTATAGTTTATTTTAATTCCACCTTAGTACCATTGAAGGGTAGATTAAAACATTATATATAACATAATAATGTTTTCTGGTTCTGCTTGTTTTATCTTTGGTTTTACTGGATCAAATCATTGGCATCAGTTCATCATATTTCTGTGACTTCAGTGACATTAATTTTCTACATATGTCATTTATTTATATTTAAATGTTAACTTATATCTTTTTGGGACATATTTTTTATTTATTTTTTTCAGATTGAATAACTGCGGATTGTCAGAAATGAACTGTGGATCTCTGGCCTCAGCTTTGAAGTTCAACCCCTCTCATTTGACAGAACTGGACCTGTGTAGGAATGAAGACCTGAAAGATGGTGGAGTAAAGGAGCTCTGTGGGTTTCTACAGACTCCCCTCTGTAAACTACAAATATTGAGGCAAGACACCATCTTTTAGTAATGAGATGTATGATGAGAACGCTGCATTTGCACTTCACTGCAGACATGTGGCTTATATTACACACTAAATTTTGTTTTCTTCTGTACTGGTTAGGTCCTTTTGGGTTTTCTTCTTTTTCAAACCTTCCCCCACAATTACTTAGATAATCACCAAAAAACAACTAACGGGTTGAAGCTTAGTATGGGGTTACAACTTTTAATCATAACCTGCTACAATCTAATGAAATTACAGCTGATAATGCATACATTTCCCACTTGCATTTATAGCATTATTAGTAAATAATGTTGAGCAATTGTAGGCAGCAAGGAGAATCCTAGAAACTCTCTCAGACTTTATGGTCACAGTTCTACATGTTCAAAATATAATTTACTTTTGTCCTTCATTTTAGTTCCAGCTGTTCCTTGTCACTTTGATTTCCCCTGTGTGTGTACAGTTGTGGCCAAAGGTTTTCAGAATGACACAAATATTATTTTTCACAAAGTTTGCTGCTAAACTGCTTTTAGATCTTTGTTTCAGTTGTTTCTGTGATGTACTGAAATATAATTACAAGCACTTCATACCAGAGATGGGAGTAAGTCCCATACATGCAAGTCTCAAGTAAGTCACAAGTCTTAGCCCTCAAGTCTCAAGCAAGTCCAAGTCATCTCTATAGGACGATCAAGTAAGTCAAGTCCAAGCGGAGCTTTAGTCAAGCAAGTCAAGTAGAGTCACGAAGTCACTCGAGACAAGTCGAGTCAAGTCATTCGTTTTTTCAAATGCCTGTATTCAGCAAACCCGTTTTTCAGAGTCAGTATCTTTTTTTTTTAATGTACGCTAACAAGTTAATGAATCAGCTCACAATGAATGAATCTAAAACAGCTTTTTATTACTTACACCACATGAAATAATCTCAATACTGTATGTGAAAAGAAACAATGTAACACAATACGCTTGGTGTCTGAGATTAACTGGGCGCGCACAAGAGGAAGAACGGACAATGAACAGTAGTTATGTCTGCATGTTTTAACCTGTTAATGACCAATAACTTTTATAAACCATTCATATCATGTTTCAGAAATGTCGATACTTACAAGTGTGAGTATCGAAATTTCATTCTGTATAATATGAAAATCTGTTATCACTCATGTTATCCTGGGTCAGAAAAAAACAGTTGTTTTTCTGTGTGTGTGTGAATGAGTGAAGCACTGTACCTAAATGTGCACACATACTGAAATACTGGATTGCTCATTTTGTGGTCGGGTATCTGTGGCAATTATCGCATACTGTATATGAAAAGAAACATAGGAACAGTTGAAATGTGCTTAATTGAACAAAAGTGTGTGTGTGTGCGTGAGAGAGAGAGAGAGAGAGAGAGCAATGTGAAAAACAATGTGAGCCTACAGTAACAAAGCATCAGAATATCTTGAGTTGTGAGCCATTACCAATGGCCATTACACTTGCAAAAAATCTAACTAGTTAAAACCTTTGCACTGAGTTTTGACCGATGGGGTCTCATGATCACACCACCATGGCTAAACACACGTTCAACTGGGGCACTGGATGCAGGGATATGCAACAGTCTTACCACAACCTTGAAGAGAGAAGGAAGGGTGTGTCTGTTCAGTGTCCAGAAGTGGAGGCAGTCCTGTCCACTACAAATGTCCAGGAAGTGTGTGAGCTGCATATGAGGTGTTGATGCTGAGTCCTTCTTGTGTCTCTTGTTCTGGTAGGATGCAAAGAGGCTTGACTGTGGCTCTGTCGCCTGGGCCTCTTCATTGCGTGGGTTCGTTGGAGTGAGTTTCACTGCTTCTTCAAGAATCAAGTCTTGAGCAAAAGCAAAAACAATATCACTCAATCACCAAATAATATGATGTGTATACTGCAATACTTTTTGTAAATGGATTAACTTGACATGTATTTACAATAAAGCTGTAACATACCTTTAATCATCTTTGACACCTCCTCCTTAGTGTTGTCAGGGACCAAAACATCATGTATGACCCACATTGTGCCAAAAGAAGGATCCAGCATGGCTGCCTTAAGATACAGTGGGTCAGAGAAGGGCAATGGCTGGCAATCAGATGATGAGTTTTCTGCCATCTTCACATTTACAAAAATCCCCCTGAACCTCCTTTGAAGAGATAACTGTAAGGTTTTGATGAAGGAACCCAAGTAGCACATGGTGCCTTTTAAGTTTTCCAGATGGTGGTTGAGGGAGAGGACACAGGGAACCACTGCACTTATGGTTACCACTTTTTCACCTTGAGTGAGGTTGGTGGCCTCGGAAAAAGGCTCAAGCACACGCACCAACTCTTGGATTTGATTCCATTCTCTTGATGTGAGTGCTGTCTCTTTGTGGCCAGACTCTTGTAGAATGGCTGTGAGCTTTGTGGCGTCACATTTCAGTACCGCTTTCAACTGCCTAAGCGTTGAGTTCCAACGCGTGACAACAGAGGAAGGGATGCCTGATTGCCCAAACTCTCTCTCAAAAATGTCCTTGAAAGAAGTGCTGCTGTGGAGTAAATTGCTCAGTTTGCAGGCCTTTGCAAGAGCTGCATTAGCTATTTTCATGTCTTTTAAGCCATCCCCGACAACTAACTGCAGCGTGTGGGCAAAACACTGCTGTCTTGGAGATTTATCTTGGAGAAAAACATCCACCCTCTCTTGGTCTTCGACTGGCAAGTCAGTCCACAAGTTGTTGTCCTCAACTCCTTCATCTTCGTCATCCTCTTCATCTCCATGTTGTGGAAAACAAGTGCTGAATGCTTTTCTCATATTTGCAGCATTATCACATATGATGTGCAATAGCTTCCTTTTGATTTGGTACTCTTCACATATTTGCTCAAATTCCTCACATATTCTTTCCCCTGTATGGGAACCGCTAAACCTATTACAAGCCATCAAAGCAGATTTCAGGAATAGTCCACCTTCTCCATCATCCAACCAGTGAGCAGTAACTCCTAGGAAGCCCCGCATTTTCCGATCTGACCATATGTCAACTGTGACTGATAGATTTTCAGCATTTGCAAGACTGTTCTTTAGTTTTGTCTGCTTTTCCAGCACTAAACCATCCAGTTTTGAAGTAAGAGTTCTTCGGCTTACAGGGTTGTACCTTGTGTCAACAACAGACATGAAGCGCCGGAAACTTGGGTGTTCTATGATGGACAATGGTAAATTGCAATCAATAACCAGGTCTGAAAGTATTGAACGTGTGATGGCGTTCTGCTGGGGATGGGTAGAAGTGTAGTGTTGCTTGTTGCTTGTGATGAACTGGGAGATTGGTGGCTGACTTGAGTCTGTCATTGGAGCTGCTTTTGAGCGAAGGTAGTCTTCATATCTAAACATTTGGGACAGAGGGGGGAGAAAAGATAAAGTTTAAAATCATGTATTCACAGCACACAGGTTGCCATTACTGCCTACAAAGTAGTCATAATATCTGAAAGTAGCCTCATTGCATGCATACATAGACATTTAGAAGGCACACTAGTCAGTTTTGGTGTTTAAATCCATCCATCCATCTATTAATGCAAGGAACGTCTGTCTGTGTGTCACTCACGCATAACTGTCGACCCCTTATGCGATTGATCTCAAATTTGCATCATCCTAATGTTACACGTGTGTGCAGTGCGCAGTTTCGTGTTATTTGGGCGAGAAATGCTAAAGATATCGGTCAAACTACCTTCCCTTGCCTGTGCTCCCCTCTGCTGTTTCGGAACGTTTCGGACGCTTTCGGCTATATTCGTTGCAGACAAACTCCCGCCATACCCGACGGTTCCAAAAAACATAATACTGTGGCACATCTTCCATGGGCACTGCACTAGTGGTCAGAAAAAGAGAACTATTTCAATTTTTTTTTTACAGTTGTTTTTCATCCCCTCTTGTCTTTATGTTAAATCTAATTTCGTGCCTCAACTAGCTCTTTCTTTGACCGTACCTGTTTGCATCAATGAGCATAAACACCAAAACTGCCATAACGTCTGAAAATAAAGGTCTGGTGTTACAGCTAACTTAGTTAGCACTAACGTTAGCGCTGCTTGCCGCTATTTAGCCTACTTCTTCTTTTTTTTTAGCTATAGTAAAAAATCATTGATAAGAAAAATATTAACGTATCAAGCCACTAGCCTAGTAGTCTCTGTTGTATTAGTCAGATGTCAGCAGCCAAGCAGCAAAATAATAATCGTTAATCCATCTAGCTTTAACCTAAATTACATAATGTTACTCACCTTTCTTTATGAGCAGTCCTGAAATGTCTGACGAAATTCGACGTAGTGCTTGCAGTATCAGAAACTTTAGCATTGCAGATGTTGCATGTTGCTCCTCTCTTATGTAGTGTTGTCTGGTAGTTTTTAAATCCAAATTGTATAATTTTAGGAATGGTGGTGTTGGTCTGAGAGCTCCCCATCTCTCCTGCTTTCCTGCTGATCACGCACTTAACTCGTGCAGGCACATAGCGTTGGGAGGAAGAAGGGTTGCCAGGTTTGCTGATATGCAGCAGGCCAGGAGCAATCGCACACAATAAAGCAATATCGATCTAATAATTTATTTGTTATTTTTTTTTTAAACAAGACATGATTTAATAAGACAGGTTTTTGTGACTTGCCAAGTCACATGACAAAAGTCAAGTCAAGTCGCAGATCAGGAAAAGCAAGTCAAAGTCAAGTCAAGTCTTTTCTTAATGTTGATCAAGTAAGTCACAAGTGACAAATCTGGTGACTCGAGTCGGACTCGAGTCAAGTCATCGACTCGAGTCCCCCCATGTCTGCTTCATACGTTTCAAAGGCTTTTATCGACAATTACATGATATTTATGCAAGGTGTCAGTATTTGCAGCTTTGGCCCTTCTTTTTCACACCTGCCTGCTGCCATTCCTGAGCAAGGTCTGCACTGGTGGCCCTCCGATCCCGCAGCTAAATCCTGTTGAGGAGACGATCTTGGAGCTTGCTGAACTTTCTTGGATGCCCTGAAGCCTTCTTTACAAGAATTGAACCTCTTTCCTTGAAGTTCTTGATAATCCTATACATTGTTGATTTAGGTGCAATCTTCGTACCCACAATATCCTTGCCGGTGAAGCCATTTATACGCAATGCAATGATGGCTGCACGCGTTTCTTTGCAGGTCACCATGGTTAACAATGGAAGAACGATTTCAAGTATCACCCCGCTTTTAGCATGTCAAGTCTGCCATTCTAACCCAATCAGCCTGACATAATGATCTCCATCCTTGTGCTCGTAAACATTCTCACCTGAGTTAACAAGACGATTACTGAAATGATCTCAGCAGGTCCTTTAATGACAGCAATGAAATGCAGCAGAATTTTCATGGCAAAGAATGACTATGCAATTCATCTGATCACTGTTCATAAAATTGTGGAGTATAGGCAAATTGCTATTATAAAAACTTAAGCAGAAACTTTTCCAATTTCCAATATTTATGTAATTCTCAAAACCTTTGGCCACGACAGCATATTTGTTCTCACCTGTGTCATAGTTCCACCCTGGATACTTCAGTCAGCCTAGTCTATCTCTTTATTAGTGTAACTCTTATTTTCGTAGTGTTTCTGTTTTTCCTGTATTCGTTTTATGCTGCATTCAGACCAAGGACATTTTGTCAGCGTCAGCAATGTCAAGATTACATGTTAAGTCTGTGGCGGAGGCAGTTGGAGGAGCGTCACGGTCTCTGCGGCACTTTGTGAGCTTTGGCTCCATCAACTTTTCAAGCTTTTCCTGCTTTTAATGCTTCAAAGCTCATAAAGCCAGCAGCGCAGAAGTTCAGCTAGTTGAACTTTTGATGGTGCTGACGATCCTGAAGCGGCGCCTTAACCAATCAGAGCTTGTAATTTTAGCGATGTCACTACACGTATTTTTAATGTAGCTGGTAGTTGGTGTCCTGGTATGAGATTTGAGCTCCGATGCGGCCCAGGAGGTCGTAAAATTAGCCGCGGGACAGACGGAAGTACTGCTGAAAGTGAACCCCATCCATACGTAGCTCCTGGAGCGAATGGTTAAACTCCACAAACTCAGAACGCATCCGTACAATAGGGTGTATCCACAAATGGCGCTTATGTTGCCGAAATTGACGTTGTCTAGCTTTATTTAGCAAATAAAGCCAAGACACACTCTCAATACTATCTGCAATAGTTCAGAAAGTCCGGCAACAGAAGAAGCCCCGCCAATGCGCTCTTTTTTGCTCAGAAGTTACAGACTTTGCAGACATTGCAAGCTTCAACATAGAAGCATCAAACTAGATGTTTTTTGAGCTTTGCCTGACGCTGATAAAGCCTGCAGTGTGAATGTACCATTAGGGTTTGGACTTCCATTAAATACCCTGTTATGGTTGACTAAATATCAGTCTTCAAAAGATAAGATGAAACTGAGTCCTTGCAAATAATTTAAGGTATAGAAATTCAACAAGTCCTGCAATGGACTGGCGATCTGTCCAGGGTGTACCCTGCCTCTAGCCCATTGACAGCTGGAGATTGGCACCAGCAATCCCTTGAGGTTAAGCGGTTTAGAAAAATCGATGGATGGAGAAAATTCAACAGGTATGGCTGCAATGGATTGGCGACCTGTCCAAGGTGTACCATGCCTGTCACCCATTGAATGTTGGAGATAGTCACCAGCCCTGCTGCTTGTTTTTCAGTGCACCTTTACTTAACACTTCAGAAAGCATTCAGTCAGTGGTGCTTGAAAGCTGAACTAGCAAGGGTGACATCGAGAGCGCTTCAATTATAAAGAGGAAAGGTCTGGAAACAGACACTGCTAAATAAGCGAGAATGTACAACTTTTCACTAAGCAAGCTCATTGTTTGGGACATCAAATGATGACAATGAAATGGGTAAGACAACAGGATGAACTTTACTGGCAATTCACCATTTAAGTTGATTAATTAATAATATAAAGAAGAGTCAGGGATCAGTAGTGATAAGTGGATTTGTGTTGTAATTATAGAAGGAACAGGTGTGTAAACATGCAGCTAGTAGTTCCAATGTGACCACTTTCTAAAATGATAATGGGTTATAATTTTATTCTTAAAAAAATTGAATAAATACACAAAGCCCACATTTGACAAAGAATAGAATTAAAGGAGTATAAAATAAGCCAGTATTTTTGCTATTGAAAATATTATAATAAGTTAAGTCAACTGTGTTTTCTATATGATTTTGTTTTTATTTAACTTTTATTTACCCAGGCAGAACATATTAAGAATGACATTCTTATATTCTTATTTACAACTGTGGCCTGAAAAAAAGGCAAGACCTTTTGAGAAATGGAAAAGAAGAGATACAGAAACAGGAATAAAACTGACACAATTCAGATTAACTTAAACGAAAAAACACCACCAAAATTGCATAATCTAAAATGTATGTAGCCTCCCTTTTGAAAAGTAATAATCAGTAGGATGAAGCTGAAGTAATACGTGTTCACAGTTTAAAATCAACTTTGGATGTTACAGTTTCGTCTAAAATGCACATCCCAGTGAATCATTTGAACTGTTTCTCCTCTGGGTAACAGAAGTCTTGTTTAATTGTTACCCACTGAGTTAATAATATGAACTTGGAAATAGTAGTAAGATGTAAAACAGTAAATGAATTTGGACCAGCATCTGTGTTCCTAAAAACTTTGCCTTGGGATGTGTAGCGGATGAGTGATGCACTCTGAAGCACTCAGTAAAACAGGTTCTTGTATATTGGATAGAAATAGGCAATCCTGATGCCTATTATTGAATATCCCCAATATTGTCCTTTCAGATTTCACCAACACAGTTTAGGTATTAACATACATTTTAATCCCAGAAAGGAACCACTGAAGGTCAGAATAAATTGTTCTAACACATGTATCACAAAGGAAAGCCACAGAACCAAACTGACATCAGATTACCATATTGGCTCTTGGGATCATGGACACCATGATGCTATCTAATGTACACAATGTTTGAATAGGCCAGCATTAAACAGGCTAACAACATACATTTGAAAACAAAACTTGCACTGTCTTTTGTCCAGCAATCATCTAATATCTACTTATCTAAGGTTAGAAATAAACACACATTGATCTTGACCTTCTCATGTCGAAATATGTTTTTCTGCTTATTCTGCTTAAATAAATTTTGCTAGATAAAATATTGACCAGTATTTTATGTTTCTATAACTTCTATATTCAGTTAAATTAATTTCCCATGTTTTATTTGTTCGCATACTATTTTTAACCTGCATACTAAAAGCTTTAACTCATATTTTATACTTTATTCAGATTGAGGTTTTGCGCTTTGTCAGAGGTCAGCTGTGCTGCTCTGGTCTCAGCTCTGAAGTCCAACCCCTCCAATCTGACCGAACTGGACCTGAGTGGGAACAAGGACCTGAAAGATGTTGGAGTAAAGGAGCTCTGTATTTTTCTAAATACTCCTCTCTGCAAAATACAGATGTTGAGGTAAGACAACATGTTTGAATTTAGAATTTAAACATATCGTTATGAGATTGGAGTTAAATAATCCTAAATCACATGGGTCTAAAGCTCCTTCTCCATCAATCTCAATTCTGGTAGTAATAACAGCAGAATATAATATTATAAGCCGCAAAATATGACAATACGTACTGACACATACACAGAATTTCAGAGAGAATAATTGTTACTAACACACTTGTTTTCAAAACTACTGGCTCGTCAAAAGCTTCATCCTGTTGCTCCATTGAGTTGAGGCTACACAGAAAAAAAGCATTAGCCTATAGCCTATAAATTTCAAAAACTGTAATTATCAAATGATAAAAGCCATGCATGTTTACCTTGCTTCCAATAATTCTAACCCTTTATCTTGTTTTAGAGGTTCAACTCCTGCAATCTGGAAGTCAACCCTGTAGATAAGAAGGAAACAGTATTTATTTTATGTGATGAGGAGAACAATAACCTGGAACAGGAGTTGCATTTTACTTACAAATAAGATGACCTTTCAGACTCCCCTGCAGTGACTGAACTGGGGGATGGGTTCCTGCAAACACAGCTGTAGATGGCTTAGCCTATAGCTGTTGATGTGAGAGGAGCCTTGATGCAGTGAGTTTCTCAAAACTAAAACAACAGACACTTTTACCGCCCCAATGGTAATGTGCACACGTTTGCAAATGACAGTCAGTAATATAGACACGTTTTCTGATTAGCAACATAGTGTTACAAAGTTTAGATAGGCCTACACAACATAGTTTTTTTCTCTCACAATCCCAACAAATTAGCTAAACAATACCCTCAGTTGTAGACACGATAAGCTGCCTAAAGCATGTTCCTATTGTGGGCAATGTACAGAAACCCCCGCTTTGAAAGCGTCTACTACTCTCTTTTTTCCCCAACGTATTTAGTAAAAATGTCTTACCTTTCAAGCAAAAATGACACCAGCTATGGGTCTTTTCTCATACCGTGAGATTCTCTCAGCGTTCTCAACCCTTTCAATGCCGCACCGTTGTTTACTCTGGTTCTTTGCCTGCGTTGATCTGACTCGAGTTTCTCCATCTTTGTCGCACTGGAATAAACTCTTGGTTACTTGGTTATGTTGGTCTGGAGTGTTGGTGTTGCTTACAGCAACTCTCTTCTTGTTCTTGACAGAATCCATGCTTCCAACGCTCCCCCTCGCTATGCAGCTTTTGCTGCAGAAAGCAAACGCTGCGGCAGAACTTGAACGTGCATGACGTCATCACACACTAGGTTGACTCTAGGAGAGGCTTAGGGAGCGCTGCTTGTTTTACCCAAACAATAACTAAGGAAGTAATTTTACAGGCATATAGAGGCAACCACGGGGAAAAGGCCAGGGCTCTTTCTGACCAGGATATTGCTGGAGCATACATGAGGAAGAAATTTTGCAGTTCTATACATTTATTTGCTGTTAAAATTCCTTATAGTCCCTTTAACACAACAGCCGCATTGTGAATCTACACCCACTGTTGATAATGCTGTTCACCACATTAAGGTCAAGCTCTCCACATATTCTGATCACCAACTTTTGGAATGGACTAGTGTTCAATAGTCTTTGAAAGGCCGTTTTTCAGCATGCTACTGTCACTTGGTATTTTGTGAAGAATCACAGGGCATCACCGCGACCTGACCTCAAAATTCCAAAATTTGAACGAATTTGAAGTAGAAATTCTTTGTCATAGTTATTAAGGATGGAGTTAAAGCTTGTAAAGCTCTTGAACATGGAAATTAAGCTTGTACTGATAATGATTCAGATCCTATTTGGTTGCTGTTGCAGTGCACAGGTGGACAACTATGCGAGCTACAGCCTCAATGTTGTTCAATGTTACAACATCCTTTAATCTCAATGGGGTCATTAATTCAGCTGCAAAAGATACCTCCCTGAGGCCCAGGTGTCAGAGATTCTTCAGGACGTCCAGGGTGTACCCTGCCTTACGCCTGTTAACTGCTGGGATAGGCTCCAGCTGCCCCCGCGACCCTGAATTGGATAAGCGGCTAAGATAATGGATGGATGGATGGATGGATTGATAGATGCAACATGTACTTTAATTCTGAGTGAAAAAGAGAAGTACAACAAAATGTCTTATCTTAAAAACCCTCTAATTTTCTAATAAAATAAAATTAAATGTGCAAAACAAATGTGCTTTTGTGATAGCGTGAAATAAATTAAATATAAAAGCTTTTTAAGCACTTTATAGAATGCTATTTCACAGCACATAAGTTTTAGTTCCCATAGAATGTCATCATTGTTGTCATCCTCATCATAATCATCATCCTCACAATCTTGACTGGCCTATATTTCACAAGCAGCAGAGTATGTAATTGGATCAGGGCTACTTCTTTTTTTCTAGTTTAGCCTGCGATTAACTGTTTTCATCCATAAATCAACCGCCGGATTTGGGTCAAACATCTCTGTGGTAAACTGCGTGATGTTCACTAGAGATGAGAGACGAGTGTCTGATAGGCCAGATCTGTACTTGTTTCTTATGATATTCGAATGTGAAAATCCTTGTTCAAATGCAGTACTTTTTACAGGCAGTGAGAGGGACAAGAAAAGGACCTTTTGAATGTTGGAGTAACCGTAAGCGTTGCTCGTCTTCACCATATTCACCAGGTCATGCACAGAGAAAGCTACCAAACGTTTTCTAGCTTGCTCTAAACGCTTCCACTCTCTTAAAGGTCATTCTCTGTCAACAGACATGTTGGACTTGTATTTCTCAAGTTACTGAGAGTTGTGTTGCCAAAAGTGTGGAGATGTTTAACTTCAAGAGGCCAAGTTTTGGGGTCCAAAATCAGGAGCTGATCACATGATTTTAAGTTTCAAATCTGTTATCAAGCTCATGAATTAGAGCTCTCAATAGATTGATCATGTCCCTGTCAGTATCAGCATGTGCCCCAGTCTCTTTACTGTCCTTTCCCTCACCCTCTATCAGTAGAGTCAACTGTCCAACAGCAACCATGAGCTCATCCTTGCATTCACCTATAGTTAGATTATCTTTCTAAAACCGGAGGGAGGTGGACTGTAAAATTTTTCCGATGTCAAGAATGTTAGCAAGGAAACAACAAAAAAGCTCTGTGCAGATGTGTTTCAGGCTCCTGTCATCACTTTTTGCCACTTGAATCTGGATGGCTGGTATCATGTCTCCATGGTGACCATCTGATGTTGTGAAACTTTCCTAATTTCACAAAAACTATACCTTTCTTCTTACATATCACCTTTAGTCGTGCAATTCGTTTTGCACCACCTTTCTTCTTAAAACCGCGGCAGATTGATAATAGATTGATTAAATGACTCACAGTATGGAACTGCTCGATCATCTGATTTGGCGCAGCTTTCTAGGGTGTGGGCAGTGCACAGAATATGCACAGGGAAATCCTTGATGTCCACCATTTGACAAAATTTGGGGACTTCCCCGTTACAGCAAAGGTGAGGAGAGGATGGATGGGGCCATGTGCCGTGAGATATTGGCCAACAATGTCCTTCCCTCAGTGAGGGCATTGAAGATGAGTCGTGTCTGAGTCTTCCAGCGTGACAATGACCCGAAACACACAGCCAGGGAAACTAAGGTGTGGCTCTGTATGAAGCATCTCAAGGTCCTGGAGTGGCCTAGCCATTCTCCAGACCTGAATCCAATACAGCCTTTGGATAGAGATGAAACTCTGTGTTGCCCAGTGACAACCCCGAAACCTGAATGCTCTATAGAAGAACTGTATGGAGGAGTGGACCAAAATCCCTGCTGCAGTGTGTGCAAACCTGGTGAAGAACTACAGAAAATGTCTGATCTCTGGAATTGCAAACAAAGGTTTCTGTACCAAATATTGAGTTCTCATTTTCTGATGTATCAAATACTTATGTCAAGCAATAAAACGGAAAATAATTATTTAAAAATCATGCACTGTGATTTTCAGCATTTTGTTTCAGATTCTGCCCCTCACAGTTAAAGAGACTTCTACATGCTTTGTAAGATGAGAAAACCAAAGAACCCAGCGGTGTATCAAAAACTTGTTCTCCCCACTTCACGTATATATATATTTCCATCTATTCTGACCTCAGATCCTCGACCAGAGGCCTAGGCGCATGAGGGTCCTGTGCAGTATATTTGCTGTTCCAAGTACTGCACTTTTTTAGACTGAGATGTTTGAGGTTTACATTCCTCCAGTTTGGGGGTCTTTGCCCCAAGTGCTCCAATTACCACCAGTACTACTGTCACCTTCACCTTCCAAGCCTTCTCTAGCTCTTCCCAAAGCCCTTGGTATTTGTCAAGTTTATATATTCCACTCTCGTCCACTGTGGGTGGTTTTTCCCATTCCAAGCTCGGGTCCTCTACCAGAGGCCTGGGAGCTTGAGGGTCCTGCACAGTATCTTTGCTTTTCCATGTACTGCACATTTCTGGACTGAGATGTTTGAGGTTCTTCCAGGGATCTGCTGGAGCCATTCTTCCAGTTTGGGGGTCACTGCCCTGAGTCCTCAGATTACCCCTGGTACTACTGTCACCTTCACCTTCCAAACTTTCTCTAGCTCCTCTCTGATCCCTTGGTTTTTCTCAAGTTTCTCATGTTCCTTCTTCTTGATGTTCCCATCACTTTGTATTGCCAAATTCACCACAACGGCTTTCCTCTGCTCTTTATCAACCACCCCAATGTCCGCTTGATTCGCTATTACCATCCTGTCTGTCTGGATCTGGAAGTCCAACAGGATCTTTGCTCTGTCATTCTCCACCACTTTTGGAGGTGTTTCCCACTTTGACCTTGGGGTTTCCAGCCTATACTCCGCACAGATGTTTCTGTATACTATGCCAGCCACTTGGTTATTATGAATTATTTCCCTGCTAGCATTCTACACCCTGCTGTTATTTTCTGGATTGTCTCAGATGACTCTTTGCACAGCTTACACCTTGGGTCTTGTCCGGTGTGGTAGATCTGGGCCTCTATCGATCTGGTACTCAGAGCCTGCTCCTGTGCTGCCAGGATGAGTGACTCTGTGGTGTCCTGTAGGCCAGCCCTCTCTAGCCATTGGTAGAATTTCTTGAATATCAGCCACTTCAGTTATGTTCCTGTGGTACAGCTCATATAGGGGCTTGTCCTCACATGATGGTTCCTCCCCCAGCAACTCCTCATCTTGCCATTGTCTCAGGCAATAAGTACGTCATCTATTGAAGCCCTCTGCCTCCTTCCTTATGGCGTGCGTACAGTCTCAGGGTTCTGGATTTGGGATGGAACCCGCCATGCATGGTGAGGAGCTTTCGTGTCTTAATATCTGTGGTCTGCATCTTATCCTTTGGCCAACTTATTATTCCCTTAGGGTACCTGATCACTGGCAGGGCGTAACTGCTTATTGCCTTGGACTTGTTCTTTCCACTGAGCTGGCTTCTTAGGACTTGCCTCACTCATTGTAGGTATTTGGCTGTTGCTGCTTCCCTTGTTGCCTGTTCAAGGTTGCCATTTGCCTGCGGTACTCCCAGGTACTTCTAACGGTCCTCAATGTCTGCTATTGTTCCCTCTGGGAGTGAGACCTCTTCAGTGTGGACTACCTTGCCTCGCTTTGTGACCATCCTACTGCATTTGTCAAGCCCAAATGCCATCCCAATATCATTGCTGTAAATCCTGGTGGTGTGAATCAAGGAATCAATGTCCCATTCTCTCTTAGCATACAGCTTGATGTCATCCATGTAGAGGAGGTGGCTGACTGTAGCTCCGTTCTTGAGGCGGTATCCATAGCCAGTCATGTTGATGATTTGGCTCAGGGGATTCAGACCTATGCAGAACAACAGTGGGGACAGAGCATCACCTTGGTATATGCCAGATTTGATGGATACTTGTGTAAGTGGCATGCCATTGGCATCAAGGGTAGTTTTCCACAACCTCATCGAGTTCGTAATGAATATATATATATATATATATATATATATATATATATATATATATATATATATATGTTCTGTTCTATAGATTTTTTTCACCATGGCTGAGGACCATCTTTCATCTTTGATCATGACCATTTTCACAACTGCATCTCATTCAAAGTAAACAAGGGAGGAGAAAAAGATAGCATGTGCTGTCTGCTTTGATTAATAAACCTGAATGACGTAAATGAAAAGGGAGCACAAAAACTGTCTTGTGATCCCTAAGTGATTTGAGCCCTAGAGCCATTCTGTGAATAATTTAGGTAGACACCATAAAATGACTGAGATTTATAGATAATTTAAGATAATTCAAGCTAAATTTGAGGCAGTGTGGGGGATCTACAAAAAGTCAGTTGGAAAGTAAACCTTTCTCTTCACAAACTGTCATCTGCCACCTTAATAATGTATTTTCCCAGAAAGCTTATTGGTGGTGGGAGGAGGTGGAGAACAATAGGTGTTTCCTGCAGCAGATTTAAGACTTCAGTGTACTTGTAATGTTTGGTTATATATGTCCATTTTAAGTTAGATTTTATTTGGTCCATCTTTTGATCCTGTTTCAGAGACTTTTAAAATAAATGGAGTGAAATACACTTTATGCATTTGTATTATTTATTCAGAATCTTACTTTACCTGCATACTGTTGGCCTCAGCTCTCTTTTTTAAATTCTTTGTTCAGTTTAAGGTCCTGCAGTTTGTCAGCAATAAGCTGTGCTTATATTGCCTTGGCCCTGAAGACCAACCCCTCCCATATGACAGAACTGAGCTTGAGCGGGAACAAAGATCTGAAAGATGATGGAGTGAAAAAGCTCTGTGATTTTCTACAGACTCCCATCTGCAAAATACAGAAACTAAGGTATGACAGCATGTTTTTAGTTTAATGCTGATATTTCTGTGAAAGTTGTCTTAATATTAAACTGCTGACATATGACAGACATACTGATACTCACTCAAGATATTCATCGTAAACACTGGTTTATTCACATCTCAGTGTATTTTCAGCCATCCTTTAGGGGTGGAGCCAATTCTTAATCCCATATTCGGAAATGTGTTTTTTTTACGAATACTTATTTCAAACAAATACTTGAAGAAATATATGTATTAGGGAGGATGAAAAATGTTATATCAAAAAAATGTGTTTCCTCATGAGACCGAAATGCACAGACTCAGTGAGTCAGTCAGTCAGTGATGTGAGAATAAAAGAAGTGACTGGTACAGCTGCTCCACACAGTAACAAAGAAGGGATGAAGTAGCGAAAAACTCAACTAGATTACTATTTTTGTTGAATAGATTTTTGTAACTGAATTGGGTACAGGAGGCAGTTTATAACTTTAGAGAAGCAGAGTTTGATCGGGAGATTATTCCAATTTGCTGCATTAGTATTAAGCCCTGCAGGCAGGTGCTCTCATGTTTGTCATATATGTTGCTCCGTTTGCTTGGTAAACTAGACATTATGCTGTTGAGAGAATAAAGTTAATGTTAAAAAGGCCCCCGTCATTTATTAACGTAGCTGAAACTCACCACATGGATTTAGGGAACCAAATAGAAAAGTGTGTCTGCTGCTGAGGCATCTCTTGGTCCTCCACTTGCCCAGAAAAAACTTGCTCAAGTTCTGTGTGGAGTATATTGTACAGTCAGTGCTGAAGATAAAACCTTAGTGATATGTATGTGCAAAACTCAAATCAGCAGAGGCAGAGGTATTAAAGATCTGTCAACATCTGCTAGGCATAATCACATGCACTTAAAGCATCCTCTGCTGGTACTGTCTACCAACCCAGCAGATCATCTACACAACCATGTTCTGCACCTGCTGGTTTCTTTTAAATTATCTTCTTGTTACACATTCACTGCTGGATTTATGGAAAAACATCAACCAATATTGCATATCTATAATTATTATACTGGATAATTAAATATAACATATTAGAAATTTATCACAAAAACTATATATATATATATATATATATATATATATATATATATATATATATATATTTTTTTTTTTTTTTTTTTTAAAGTCTATTTTGAATTTTACTTGAATACAAACACAAATACTTTTCACCCTTCAACAAATACAGATACACACCCCTACCGTCCTTCCAGGTAGGGTTTTTTTTCTGGATTATTATAAAACATGTAACATAACCACTTATCACGGCACTATTGTTTGCGTTATTGTATTAGGTTGTTATGTTTGGGGGGGGGGGGTTGTTGGGGGATGTCTTGGTGGATTAACCATAGTGTTTCACATGGTGGTTTTTAGTAAAGCTGTTTAATCATTGCAACTCCAATACCATCGCCCCAATAATCACCATTCACAATCCAATTCAATTGTAGGAGTATAGCTTCCATAATTTTGTGCTGGTCATTCTTGCATCACTTGCAATGTGCTTCACTTTAGAAGCCAAAAACATAGTTAGCAATAAGAAAATGCGTAAGAAGTCAAGAAGAGGTATAAAATGAAAATAAAGGCAGCAACACAAGTAGTAATACATATAAAAACAATTATTGTAAAGTTTGAATTATATGTTTACTTCTTGTAGCAACAATAGGATTGGAATAAAAACTAATAAACTAAATTACAGCAGAGCATAATGGGTTTTAGCACTCCTAGATATTTAAAGACTGACAGAAAATGTGTTTTTAAGTCTACTTTTAAAAAATTTAATCAACGCAAAATATGAATTGGGGGTCACAAATAAACGAAACAGCTGCGAGTGACACAGCACTGATGCAGCAGCCTGTCCCACATAAATCAGCCCATAGACCTAATAGGACTGATTTAGGGAATATAAATTGGCTGCTCAGCCAGTAATCATCAAAAACAGATAAAACACAATCGGTAAGAAAATAAGAATAAAAATCAAACCACGAGAATCAAAGAGTGGTCAAAAACGCCACTTAGGACTTACAGGCAGCTCTGAATAGTAGAGTTTTTATCTTTAATTTAAAAGACCATAACAATTCAGAATTGTTACATTCTTCTGGGAGTTTGTTCCAGATTTGTGGAGCATAGAAGCTGAAAGCTGCCTCTTCCTTTTTAGTTGGAGGACCTGAGTGATCTGTTGGGTTTGTATAGTGACGACATATCTCCAACATACTTTGGTGCTAAACCGTTCAGTGATTTATAAACTAGTAGGGGTATTTTAAAGTCTTTTCTCTGAGCTACAGGGAGCCAGTGTAAGGACTTTAGAACTGGGGTGATATGTTCTACTTTCCTGGTTCTAGTGAGGACACGGGCAGCAGCATTCTGGATCAGCTGAAGATGTCTGATAGATTTTTTAGGTAGCTCTGTGAGGACGCTGTTGCAGTAATCAATCCAATTTAAGATGAATGCATGGATCAGTTTTTCAAGGTCCTTCTGTGACATCAATCCTTTAATCCTAGAAATGTTCTTTAGGTGATAGAAGGCTGAAGAAGGCTTGTTATTTTCTTTATGTGACCCTGGAGGTTCAGGTCTGAGTCCATTATTACACCTAGATTACGAGCCTGATGAGTAGTTTTTAGTTGTATTAGCCAAGGCTGTGTGCTGACTCTGGATCGTCCCTCCTTAGGTCCAAAAATAATTACTTTCGTTCTGTTTCTGTTTAGCTGGGGAAAGTTATGGGATATCCAGTCGTTGATTTGTTCAATGCATTCACTTAAGCTCTGGATAGAATCAAACTGGTTTATTTTAACAGGTGAGTGAATCCAGTTTTACACCTGAACCAACTCACCACACTAAACAAACTCAAGTGCGAGCTATGAAAAAAACTGTTTTGCAACTTGCTGATTACATTACAAGCACACTTGTTTTGCATTAACTTCTGTAAATAAATAATTCTGTCCAATTTTCCTGGAAAACTCTGCACTCCGTGTCCACTTTTCTTTTCCTTTTTGACAGGAACCTGAAGTTGAGTTTTCCTCCATTTTCTTTGGGCCTGGCAGCACTCCCTTTTTTCATTACGTACTAGAGGATTGCTGGTCCATGCAGACTTGTTTCTACCTGAGACTACTTTTACTTTAGTTGGAGCAATGGTGTCAATGATGTCTGAGACTTTAGAGAAAATGTTATCTACGAGCTTGTTAACATAGTGTGTTTTGGGTAGTGTGTGTGTGTGTGGGAGGGTTGATTTTCAAACCTTTGCTAATGATTAAGTCTAAAGTGTGTCCTTGTTTGTGTGTCTGCTGATTGACATGTTGGGTTAGACCAAAGCTATAGAGAGTATCACTTAGTGTTTTAGTCCGTTCATCCTGGGGTTTTGCCAGTATGAATGTTGAAATCTCCCACAATAATTAGTTTGTCATATTCAATGCATATTACATATAGAAGGTCATTGATGTCATTAGTGAAGTTTGAGCTAGCTTTGGGGGGTTTGTACATATTTACGACTAAGACCTTATTTAGCTCTTTTATCTCTGTGTAAAAGGTATTTGAAGGATTCAAATGTGCCCAAAAATATATTTTTAAAGTTCAGTGTTTTTCTAAAAATTGTGACCAGTCCACCCCCTCTTCTTTTTTTTCCTGTTTTCAGTTAGAAAGCTATAGTTTGGAGGAGTAGCTTCTAGCATTGAGGATATTTCATTATTTGCATATAACCAAGTTTCACATTAAAACAGAGCCTGTAAATTATGATTAGTAATAAAGTCATTGATTAGGAAAGATTTCCTTGATAAGGATTGGATATTGAGTGATGCCCGTTTAAGAGATTCATTGGTAGTAAATTATTTTGACAATTAATATTTGTGAGATTTGACTTGATGCGGGGAGATTCGCATTTGTAAGTTCTTCTGCTTATTATCACAGGAATGCTATTTTCTCGGTAACCAGACATGTGATGGCTGGGGAGTTGATTTGGAGTTATGGCTGGTCACCTAATAAATCATACATCAGTCATTACCAGCAGTGTGAGGGGAGAATCATCATGTCCAATAGATCTGAGTTAGAATGTTGGAGTAAGCTGAGTACCTTTGATGATTTGCTCCAGTAATGTTTTAGAGAATTTGATTGGTGAGCCTAATTTTGCTGAGACATCTGATCCTGATTCATTACTCTGCTTTAGGAGAGTGGGGGACGCATCATCCTTGGAGCTTACAGATAGTGCAGTCTCTGCGAGGGTACCAGTCCATAAGTTTTACAATGAGTGAAATTATGATACTTTTGTCTTGCGGGGTGTTTTACAGGCTTTTATTCCAGCTGATCTCAACATACAACTATCAGCTATTTCAATTACATTCCTGGAACTAAACACTGCCTCTGATGAAGGAAGAAGCTGAGTCATTTGTATATTCATATTTCAGTTTGACCTGCATCCTTTTGGTTTTGACTTGCATTTTATCTATATTCAGGTGTGGCTTCTGCAACTTGTCAGAGATCAGCTGTACCTATCTGGTGTCAGCTTTGAAGTCCAACCCCTCCTATTTAACAGAACTGGACTTAAGTGGGAACGAAGACCTGAAAGATGCTGGAACGAAGGAGCTATGCAGTTTTCTACATAATCCCCTCTGGAAACTACAGACATTGAAGTAAGACACCACATTTCATTTTAATGCTGGCATTTATAAAGGGAAAGTTCAGTTCACACTACATTGCAGACAAATGGTTTGTATTATACTGACCCACTCTAAAGATTCGGTAAAGTCTGTTTATTCTTTATTGTTTGGGTCCAGTCAAAGTTTTTAAAATCTTCTCCCTCAAATTATTAAACATTAAGCAGAAAACATGAAATAATATATTGAATTTCAGGGTTGGGTTGAAGCTGTTTTCCAGTATTTCACAAAATCTAGTGCTGGTCCTGTAAGAACTTCCCACTCCCATTACCAACAACAATATAATAATGCTGAGCCAACAATGTGATGTGATGATAATAGGGAAATGGCACCGTCTATTATGGCTTCCTATCTTTATTCTTAATGTTTGTATATTGTGTTTATACCGGTGTCCCTACTGGTTATAAAAACCCACTCTCGGTGTACGAATGATGGCTCCTCCTAAACATATGTAACTCTGATACTCCCCTACATTGGACAGTAAGTTAGAGGAGTCCCACTGCCTCTCCTATTAGTACTGGGTGAAATGGATTGGCATAGTCCAAGTGTGAATCATTTTAAACAGAAGTAGTGGTAAAGTGGTCATATACATGGAACATGCACTGGGAAGTGTGTAAGACTTTAGTTACTGTGGGTCCTCACTATTGGTGATCCTAGATTGTTTAGCTATTTTCTGCTCTAAAAATGTTTGATTCTGTTTGCCCAAAGTCATCAGAGCATGCTCAACTCATTCTATATTATTGTGTCACCATGGCGCCAGGATGTGAGGGAAAGTAGAGCAAATATAGACAATACGTTGTAACTGTATATCTTTTGTGTAACAGGAAGTCCAATAAGGTTTGGCTTACGTAACCACTAATAAATGTCAGTAATTTAAAATTATTTAATTTTAAAGATGTTTTAATTAGTTTTGTTGAACAATTCAGGACACCACCCCTGAAGAGTTATTTTTTCCCAGTAGCCACAGTTTTGGACCCTGCTATTATTCTTGATGTGAAGTGATCCATTTCATTTTGCATTTTATACCCTTTTTATTTTCACGTTAACTAAAATAAAAAAGTTGAAGTCACATATTGTTATTTTAGTAGTTATGTGAGACACTTTGATTGAGGAGGACTATTTGTATTCAGCTGCTGCCACTGATGTCAAACATTGCAAAAATCACAAATTAATTATTGGAAGAAACATTTTTAACATACAATGATGCAATGATGTATTCCAGTCAGATGTCTAATCTGCACATAATTATATTGCTAAATTGAGAGAATGGCATTGATGAAGAAATCTAAGTGGTGTCTTTCAGCTCTGCAACTTCTCTTGTAGCAAACACTGGAGAGTAGCAACTATTATTGTCTCCAGCATCATGTGGGATTGCCAACTACGTTTGAAGTATGGAAAACTTTTTGGGGGTTCTTTTTATCATTCTCATTAAGTCGCATAATTAGCTATTTTGACGAAAGATGTAAAGAAGCATTTTGTAAGATTTCCTTTTAAAGTTATTACTGGTCATTTTATTGTTGATATGAAAATTATTTGTGCAAATGTGTTTGATTTAAATTATAGAACATGGTTAATTCCATGCTTCCTAATTTTTATGAGCCCTTTTCAGTGAGCCGTAATAGAAAAAATTTTGAGAAAAAAAATAAACTATCTGTACATATCATTTCCAATATTCCAGTATCATGTTATATAGACAAAGGTGAAAGAGTCAGAAACACAAGTGGGAGAGTCCATTAGAAATAAACAGCATATTTCCAAGTGTCTAAAATGTTTTCTAGACAGGGTTATTGTTAACAAAAACGAACAAAATAATGAACTGAAACTGTATTGAATGCTCACAAAACTAACTAAAACAAACAGAATTTATCGAGAAAATGTGCTTACTTTTCGTTTCATGAAGTGTCTCATAAAATCTAGAAGAATAATTTCTATGTCGCTCTCTGCCTAATGTGCGCTGTCTCTAGAAACAGATGTCATCATCTGTGTTGTGCCTCTGGTTGCACACGCTTTGATAAAAACAACAGAACGGGAAAGTTGGATAAAAAAATTAATTGACTGGCCTCCTTTCAAGGCTAGTAAACTGTCTTTAGATTGCAAGCTATCACAATAACTGACTGAAACTCTGATGAAAAGTCTGCAGAAAGTACTTCATAACATGGTGAGCTATGGCTAACAGGCAAGCTAACATTGTTAACTAACACCGCGACTTCAAACAATAGCAATTGGAACCTGTGTTACACCCGAGCTGTGTATCTGGTCTAGGTTGTGCATATAGCTGCTGTGTTGATGGACAAATAATCCCCCTCCAGTTTCTGATTGCTAGTGGTTTTTTACTTACCATGATGCATCATCCCAACATGTCAGTCAAGTCGTCTGTGTTGCTACTGTCTGCCTAGCTTCATAGAAGCAAAGCTTGAGAGAAAGCACCAGAGTCCAATTTTGGATTACTTACCCCTGGAATATGTGCAAAATGTTCAAAAGCATCATAATACTCATGGTAATGGTAATTGTGTTGCCACTCAGTGTCAGTGTTTTTTTATGGAACTTCATTAATCTTTTGGCCTTTAATGTACAGGTGCTGTTATGTGTTTACAGAACTTTGAACATTACTGTGCCATACATCTTTTATACTTTCTTGATTTGTATGGTTGTTCATCTGGCCCATGTCAATGCATTTTTAAAAAAGCATAATTATTTTCTGAGATTTTGTTATACTGTTCTTTTTTTAGTCTAAAAAGACTAAAACTAAAACTGAAACTAATAAAAACTAAACTGAAACCAAGCATTTTCAACAAAAAACTAAAACTAAACTAAAATACCTTACAAATAGTAAAAACTAATCAAAACTAAAATAGAATTAAAATTTTTAAGTCAAAACTAAATAAAACCTAAAACTAATGAAAACTGTAAAACTATTATAACCCTGGTTCTAGATGTGGTACAGAGAAAACATCTTAAAAAGGAATGTTTCTTATTGGCTCTACCTTTTTAATTGAAGCAACATTGTACTCTGAACTGTTGGTCTTACATTAAATGTCAACTCACATGGTTCATTGAAAAATATGTTAGTTGTGAAATTGTTCTTGTTTATTTGGTAAAACATTTATATCAGATTGGGTCTGTATGTGATGCAGCATTCCATCTTTGTTGTCAGTCATAATTGAATATGTTTATATATGGTTGAAGTGTTGTCAGTGCACCTGTTGATCCTTAAGTATATTACTTTAACACTCAATAAAAGGCTACTGTCATTGTAGAAATTTGTTGCTTTTATTAAATCAAAATGGTAATAATTACCAGCTCCAATGTCACTCCATTTCAATTCTAGCTCAGAACCACTAAAGGCCGGACTGAAGTTGTCTTGCAATAGGTCATAATAAAATCAGCTGGTTTTGCTTTTTATAACTGTAAAACTGTACCAAATATTTGACATATGACCAATTAAATGTCTTCACATTTATTGATATACAGTTGTTTTAACCTGGATCCTTTTGGCTTAGGTAACATGTTTTATTCTTTATTCAGATTGAGGAAATGCAGATTGTCAGAGATCAGCTGTGTTTCATTGGTCTCGGCTCTGAAGTCGAACCCCTCCAATTTGACAGAACTGGACCTGACTCAGAACGACCTGAAGGAATCAGATGTTCAACAGCTGAAGGATCTTGTGAAGACTCTAAGGTTAGTAGATGGTTGGAGTGAGTCCAGCTGCTATCAACAGTATTGAACTAAACACAGTTAGAATCGAAGGAATTATCCAGCTGGATTCCAGCTAACAGTCTTCCAACATGTATAGAGACAGTGGTCCGGTGTTGTCCACACAGAGGTTTATGTAGTCCGTAACGCGGTCTGTGATGCTGTTGAGGTAATCTCCCAAAGGCCTGCAGAGGTTGTCCCAAGCAGTAGACTTGAAACACTCCCTCAGAGCTCCCCTGACCATTATCTCATTGTGCGTTTCACAGCTGGTTCTTTATGTACTAGAGCAGGGGTCACCAACCTTTTGGATACTGAGAGCTACAAAAAGGGTGCTTAGTAATACAAAGGGCTACCTGTACATTACACAGTTGCATGGTTTATCTTATGCTAAGTCTGATCACATGCTAATTGCTCACAAATAATACAAATAATACATGATCATAATTGATTTAAGACAGGAAACAGATGCATTTAAACATGCAACATTTAATTTCAATTAATATCTCAGCGCATTTGAATTATTTGCTATTTTCAAAACATGTCCAGGGAGCACCTTATGCTGTCCCTGAGAGCACCTTGGTGCCCGCGGGCACCATGTTGGCGATCTATGTAATAGAGAGTGACTCACAAGCTGGAGATGAACTACATTGTGATCAGAGCCCCCAGGGGAGGGAGAGTGCATGATGTTCAATGTTTTACTGTCTCTGGTGTGGCAGGTGACATATTGGGTGAAGGTGGGGAGAGTGGAGGACAGGGAGATGTCATCAGAGATCGGAAAAAGAGTCTGGGGTTGCTCTGTTTGGAGTCTGCTGGTCACAGTGTGTAGGACATCCCATGCTGCAGCAGTATTAGAGGGCGGGACGTACACAGCTAACACAATAATGTGCGTAAACTCCCACGGTAGATAGTATGGCCTCATGCTAACCGCTACCAGTTCAATGTCCTTATAGCATGGCGCCTCTTAGATAGATAAGTTTCAAGAGTTACACCGTCTACCGTTTACACAGCCAGACGCCCTCCTCTCTTCTTACCACTGTCAATGGTTCTGTCGGCCCACATAAACATGAATGAAAATCATTCATGTTTATGTGTGAGTCCAGAGTTAGTGTGGCTAGCCACAACTTGGCAAGCACATCAGGCTGCACTCTCGGTAGCTCCTCTGATGGCGGATTAGAGCCACCAGTTCCTCTACTTTATTACGGCGAGATCTCACAATTCTCATCATAATATTTTGATCCTTTTTTTAAGGTTTTTCGGGCCAAGGTGGCCTTTATTGTACAAGACAGATTTTGAAGGGGGAGAGAGGTGGGGAAGAACATGCGGCAAAGGTCGCCCAGGAAAGTGCTCAAACCGGGGACAGCCGCGTCGAGGACTGAGGCCTTGTCCAGAAGATTCTTGGCTCCATTGTAGGGGACACCAGTCCACAATATATTAAAAAAAATACAAGACACATAAAATCCAAGAAGAACATATATTTAAAGAGAAAAAAAGACTAGACCAAGTCAGAGCTGCTACAACTGGTTGAGAGTTCTTAGTGGCGCCTGAAGTATCATTTAATGTCTTAGTAGCAAAATATCTTAAAGACCTGCTGTCACCATACCAGCCATCCAGACAACTCAGGTCCTCCAACACTAGCCTACCAATCATCCCTAGACTCAGAACAAAACATAGAGAAGCAGATTTCTATTTCTATGCTCCCCTGATCTAGAGCAAACCTGACGACTGCAAAGCTGTTGAAACACTGAGCTCCATTAAATTAAAATTAAAAACTCATCTGTTTAAAGCTGCCTTTGAGTAAACAATTAATGTCATACAATACATTTTGTGTTTAATGCTTTATTGCTGTTTTTCATGCTTTATTGATTATTATATGTTGTGAATGTTTCATGGCTCATTGCAGTTTTCTTCTTTCTCTTATTTTGTATTTAATGCTTTTATTTTTTTAATTATGTATCATATGTTTTGTTTGTTTATTTATCATTTAATAATGTAAACCACCATGAATTACCCTGTTGTTGAAAGTGTGCTATACAAATAGAATCGCCTTGCCCAGTGAACTATACGTCACTCTAAGCAGTTTGTGTCCACTATGAAATTGAGTGTAATCTTCAAAGGAAACAGACTTGATACTGATAGTGTGTGCATATGTGTGAACTTGAAGTTGAGTGTATTCCCTCTTACACTTTGACATGAGAGCTGAAAGGAAGCTAGCTATACTCCACAAATGCTCTGGACAGGACTGCAATCCCTGCTGGTCTTTGTACAGGATGTGCTGCATCACTAAAAGCCATTGAAGACAGTCTGGAAATACTCGTTGATTTTCTCTGTTGCTGCTTTTCTCTGCAGGTTGAAGCCACCATCTTTGTAATGGAGAGAAGCTGAGCTGTGTCCCAAGATCCTCAGAGGATTAAACTGCAACAATTTGAGTTCATAGAGACTTACTGGATAATCATGATTTACTCTGAGTTGAAAGATTTTAATTCTATTAATTTTTTATTTCTGTAATTTATTAGGGTGTCATAATTCTCCAAATCCTCGATTTGATTTGATTTTGGATTTTAGGGTCACAATTCGGCTTTTTACAGCATAATGTAAAAGGTCTAAAATGTTCAAATTGATCTCATAGAATAGGAGGGTCTATGGGGATACTGTGAATGTGAAAATACTCAAGAAAATCCTAGTGGGCATTTGTAATTGATGTTTAAAGACAGAATATATGAAATATGAATATGAATTCTGCCTGAAAACATACACAGAAGCAACTTGTAAAGAAGCAAATAATCATCAATAGTAACTACTCACTCTTATTGACTTTAGACCAACTATTGGTGTCTGTAATAACAAATAATTGAAAGTTGAAAGTTAAATGTTATTCTAGGATACATGCCCCCAAAAATGGGGTCTAGTGGGCTTGATGGGTTAAAGAAATGTAGTTTTATCTTCTGAGGAAAGAAACAGTTAAAATAACAAAAAATACAGTTGGAGAGTAGTGGAAGAGAAAAGCAGCAGAGTGAAGTAGCAAAAAGGGGGAAGGTCAGTCTGTCCTCCAACAGTCTAAGCCTACAGCAGCATAAGTACAGAGATAGCCTTTAGCTATCGCTCTACTTTATCAAAAATGAAGGTTTTAAGCCTAGTCTTCAAAAGTCTTCTGCCTCATGGACTAAAACTGGGAGCTGGTTCCACAAGAAAGGTGACTGATAGCTAAAAGATCTGCCTCCCATTCTACTTTTAGAAATTCTAGGAACTACCAGTAAACCTGCCGTCTGAGAGTGAAGTGCTCTGGGAACAGTCAAATCTCTAAAATAAGATGGGAGTTTATCATTAAAGGCTATATACGTAAGAAGGGGGATCTTAAATTATAATCTAGTTTTAACAGGGAGCCAACGGAGAGAAACTAAAATAGGAGAAATGTAATCTCTCTTTTTAATATTAATCAGAAGTGTAGCTGCAGCATTTTCGATCACCTGAAGGCTTTTAATCGCATTTTGTCAGCTTTCTTATATTAAATAATCATAGTAGCCTAGCCTTGAAAAAACAAATGCATGGACTTGTTTTTCTGCACCCTTCCAGGTCAGGCTGTTTCTAATTCTAGCAATATTCCAGAGATGAAAAAAAGGAAATCTTAAAGGCTTGTTTATTAAAGGATTTGAATGTGATGTGTTGGTCAAAAATAAGGCCATTGTTCTTTGTTATTACTGGAGGCCAATTTTGTACCATCTAGATGACGGGAATGAGTTAACAGTTTCTTCTGTCTTGTCTGAATTTAAAAGCAGAACATATACAGTCATTCCAGGTTTTTATATCTTCAAGACATGCCTGTAATCTACCTAATGGATTGGATTCATCAAAATTTATGGATAAATATTGTTGTGTATCATCACCATAACTCTGAAAATGTATACAATGCTGTCTAATGATTTTACAATTTGGAATTTGGAACTCCACAAGGTTTACATGTGGTACTCCACAAACTTTGAATGTGAAGACCTGTCATTTTCATGAACAAGCTGGAATCTGTCAGATAAATCTGATTTAAATCAGCCTATGATGTTCCCTTGATCCCTGCAACATATTTGAGTCTCTCTAAGACATTATTGTGATTGACTGTGTCAAAAGCAGCACTGAGATCCAAAAAAACCAGAACAGTCACAAGTCCACTATCTCAGGCTGTTCGAACATAATTAGTAACTCTTACCAGTGCTGTTTCAGTGCAATAATGAGGTTTAAAGCCTGAGTGAAATTCTTCAAAAAAATTTAGACTTGATCAACTATTTTCTCAAAAATGTTGGATAACAAAAGGAATTATATAAGTTTATTATTAAGTAAGTAGTCATGATCGACAGAGTTTCTTAAGCAAAAGTTTTAATTACAGCAAGGTCAAAATCCTGTAGTATCTATCAATTTACAGAGGAAAGATTCATTATATCTAAAATGTGGCCAGTAACCAACAGCAACACTTATTTAAATAATTTGGTTGGGATTGGTTACAACATTTAAGTTGAAGGTTTAGATAAGGATCATATTTTGATTATTTTTAAATGCCTTGTATATTGGGTGAAATAAGGTTTTTCTGCACCGCCTACGGCTTGTGCAAAATGCGGCTGCTCAGCCCTTCACTGGCACCCGTAGATGTGAGCATATCACTCAGAATTCAGTTCAAAATTGTGCTGTTTGTGTTTTGTTTTATTAATGGCCTAGCACCTTTATATTTATCCAAATGTTTACACCTGATCTGCCCAGCAGAGCTCTATGCTCCTCTAATCAACACCTGCTGGTGGTCCCACTGTCCAGATATAAACAGTGGGGGGATTGTTCTTTTGATCTAGTGGGGCCAAAAACGTGGACCCTTTGCCTCTGGAATTGCGCTCCAACAGAGACCTGTTTTTATTAAAAATGAAGGAAAATGACTTCTCTTGCTTTTAGAATTGTAATATATTGTATATTCGCATTTTTATACGTATTTTTATTTAATTTATGTATCCCTGCTTTTATCACTGTCCAGCACTTCGAGCAGTCTGCGGTTGCTGTAAAGCGCTTTTCTAATTAAAATTTGATTGATTGTTAATCGCCTCTTAATGATGAAAAATATATTTTAGATTTCCTTTGTTGAAATGTATTTTTATAGACCAGTAGACTATTTTTGCAGGTTAAATAGGAAAACTGTATGTGTGTAGAGCACCATTTTCTCTCCAGTTTCCCGGTCTTATACTTTATCGTACATTTTTCTACATGAAACCAGGGAGTCAACCTCCTTTAGCTAATTACTTTATAGTTCTATAAGTTAATATAAGTTCTGCATAAATATCTTTTTTTTATCTGCTTGGACGTTATTTTTTTATCACAAAGCAAAGTAATGTTTTTTTTTTTGCTGTATTCATAATGTGAATGTAAAAAAAATTGGCTAATATAAGTAATAAAAATGAAATTGTCTGTATTTTGTCATGAATTTCTTGAATCTGTGAGAACCAAAATAAAACACATCTTCAGTCATTTAATCTTTCACATCTGAGGTACCCATACACAGCATACACTGCATTGAACTAAAACAAAAAAAAAGGTTGGATGAAATATAAAAAAATAGCCATCATCATGTAGAAGGAATTGTTGCAGGTGTTGATTTTCACAAAAATACATAAAGAGAAAAATGTTAAACACTCTGACATCTGGGACTTGATAATGCAGCCACCAGCCGGTAAGTTTATTGGTTACATATAGTACCGTCGCTAGACAGTTCAGAATACAAACAACATCAACTAACCTCCTCTGCTTCCCTCATGCTTATATGCCTCAAACATAACATTTACTTGAATTACACCCAGTTTGCCAGTGCTGACCTGGCCATGCTGACCCGATCCCAGAGCATTCTGACACAGAACAAACCTTTATCCCACAATACAGGTATACTATAAAGCAGTGATATGATGATAAAATAGAGATGATATATATTCCTAGCTGTCTGTGTAAAAATAGGATTTAGCCTAAATCAAAATATGACTGAATTATTTTATGTTCAAATATAAATCTTCCTTAGAAAAACATTTTTGGAAGAATTCAGGAGTAAAAAAAATCCTAAATATGTTTCATTATTAGCAAACCATGCATGTCTGGAGATGCTTAACAGGCTTTGCATTCTAACAACTGTAGCTCCAATGAAACTTGGCCCAACTCCCAAGAGCCCCGACTGCTGTGAAAACAGTGGGCGTGGTCTTTCGGAAAGTAAAACCAACAGACTATTTATTTAGTCAAACCTCTCCCTGGCAAACCGGTTCAGAGAAATCAACAGCCATGGCAACTTTTTCATACTTGGAGGAACTAACTTGTTCTGTTTGTCTGACCATCTTCACTGATCCTGTGAACCTTCCCTGTGGACACTCATTCTGCCGGCAGTGTATTACAGAAGTGCTGGATAAACAGCAGCACTGTCCACAGTGTCGTACAGCTGTTGCACTGGAAGCTTCAATCCTCCCGACGAGCGTTATTTTGAAAAGCCTGTCTGAGAAGTTCAAGGAGAAGCTGAAAACGGGAAGAAGTCTGAAAGCAGAGGTATGATTATATATTTACATGTGTGAAGGTAAATAGATCAAGTCTGATATATTTGATTTAAATAGTCTTTAACACCCAGCCTCTAATAATAATAGGTTTCATACAGTTTTATGAGCGTGAATGCAGTTTTTAAAGATAAAATTGGGTCACAAAGATTAATTATATACTGATGGTTACTCTTGTTACATAATCCGATAATTTATGTAAATTATTACACAATATACAAACTAATGGTAATCATTACAGACTTTGCTTATTAAAACAAAGAAGAGCATTAACTGATTAGTGGAAAATTTCTTCTTGTTTAGCCTTAATTTTTTTTACAAAAATACCAGAGCAATAACATATTGTTCTTATCTCAAGTTGCACACATGGATTGGTGTGGGTGTGTGTAAAGATGTGCCCCAACGTTTACCCTGCAAGGACTTTAACTT
The DNA here is from genome assembly GCA_028564705.1 of Apricaphanius iberus. NCBI lineage: Eukaryota > Metazoa > Chordata > Actinopteri > Cyprinodontiformes > Aphaniidae > Apricaphanius > Apricaphanius iberus. The sequence continues at coordinate 729,001 of JAPXFQ010002963.1, read as the reverse complement.
AGAGGAGAAAAGTATTTGGTTCATGGTCCTTAAATTCATCTTTTATACATGCAAAAACCTATAACATGCAGTATACAGTACTGTTCAAAAGTTTTAGGCAGGTGTGAAATAAATGCTGTGAACAAAGAATGTTTTCAGTAATATGAATAATAATTGTCTGTTTCTATCAATTTAGGAAATTCAAATTGAGCAAGCAAAAGAAAATTTTAATGAAATCAATATTAGATATTACTACCTTTTGCCTTCCAACCAACATCAATTCTTCTTGGTACACTTGAAAAAAGTCAGGGATTTTGTCAGGCCTATATGCAGGTGTATGATCAACAATTATACTAAACAGGTGCTAATGATCAGCAATGTCACATGTGGGTTGAAACACAGAAACAGAAACAGCTGTGTAGGAAACTTAAACCTGTGTGAGGAAGAGCCAAACTCTGTTACCAAGGTGAGGTTGTGGAAGATACTTTCATGTCATCGCAAGAGTGAGGACAACAACAAGACACAAGGATAGCTCTACTGCATCAGCAAGGTCTCTCCTAGACAGTGATTTTAAAGCAGACTGAAGTTTAAAAATGTGCTGTTCAAGCTTCTTTGAAGAAGCACAAAGAAACGGGAAATGTTGAGGATTGTAGATGCAGTGGTTGACCAAGGAAACTTCCTGCAGCTTATTACCCTTCAAAATAGAACATGTCCAGCAGTCCCATCAGTTTAGACCTGGCAGAAACCATGGGCACCCAGGTACAACCATCTACTGTCTGGAAAAGTTTGGCCGGAAGAAGTCTGAATGATAGAGTTGCAGCCAAAAAGTCATATGGAAACAAGGCCAAGCCAATCAAGTATGCACAAAAGTATAGGAACTAGGGTGCAGAAAAATGGCAGAGGGTTCTCTGGAGTGATGAGTCAAAATATTAAATATTTGACTGTAGCAGAAGGCAGTTTGTTCATTGAAGGGCTTGTGAGATGTACAATAATGATTGTCTATAGGCAATTTAGAAGCATGTTGGAGGTTCCTCGAACACTTGGGGCTGCATTTCTGCAAATGGAATTGTAGATTTGGTCACAATTAATGGTGTTCTCAATGCTAGGAAATACAAGCATATACTTATCCATCATGCAATACCATCAAGGAGGCCTATGTTTGGCCCCAAAATTATTCGGCAGCAGGACTATAACCCCAAACATACAGCCAAAGGGATTAAGAACTATCTTCAGCATAAAGAACAAGAATTCTTAGAAGTTTGACATGGCCCCCACAGAGCCCTGATCTCAACATCATCCAGTGTACATGGGATTACATGAAGAGGCAGAAGGATGTGAGGAAGTCTACATCCACAGAAAAATCACCCGTTTCGGATGTGATCAGCCCATTAAATGCCGTCAGACTGTGCCCTCTCTACCTACTGAAACGTACTTTTCCGTTTGGTGTTTCAATCAGGTTTAGGTTTAGGCATTTAAAAGAAAGTATATTTGTCCTTCTGTGACCTTAAGGTTAGGACATAAAACTTGTGGGTTGGTTAAAATTGGTTAGATAACTCCAGTTACGATATGCTACTCTGACGAAGATTTTTTCTCACGTGCCAACAGTTAGCTGTAATCAGCGATATGAAAGGTTGGTAACCTACTAGTAGGTACAGAGTGCACAGTCTGAAGGCATTTAATGGGAGTGATAACCATTAATAACGGCCTTTTAATGGATTTACAACATCCAAATCGGCTCGAAGATCTGTGGTTAGTTCTCCAAGATGTTTGGAATAACCTACTAGCCAAGTTCTTTCAATAATGTCTGCAAGTGAACCTAGAAGAACTGATGCTGTTTGGTTAGCAAAGGATGATTATACCAAATACTATGATTTAGTTTCCTCTTTTGTTCAATCACTGCATGTTGCTGACTGATTGAAAATAAACGATTAACACTTCAACTCCTGAATGCATTCTTTGTTTACAGAATTTTTTACCTGCCTGCATATTTGCACAGTAGCTACTATACATTAAGAGGTGAATAGAAAACTTTTTTTGTTTCTAAAAGGAAATGAAGGAGAAGACACTCAGTAATTATAACACAAGATGCATTACTACTGGGTAATAAAATATACAAGGCAAATTTATTTGTAAAGCACTGTTTAAATCTTGAATACATCAAAGTGTAATTTTTTGTAGAATAATCATGGTGTTTGTATGAAAGTTTTTTTTTTTATATAAGAGGGATATATAATATATAGTTCCATAGAATTGTAAAAAGACAGGTAATGTGTATCAAATTTATTTTTTATTTTTCATAAAAGTCTGGCTTTTAAATTTAAAAATTAAATGTATTTTGCTTAAAGTAATCACTTTTTCTTATTCTATTTAAAGAGCCCAATAGGACTATCAGAGTCATAAAGCAAACAATGAACCTTAAATGTGAAGTCTTGTTCAGAATCTGGCTCAGGCAGCCAGATTGAATAACTTTGACCACCATAAAGAAGACCACGTAAGATAATAACTGGTCATGTAAAGCTTTGGTTTTATCTAGAAAGTTCAGTGACTTGCTTAGGTTTGACATTATAATAAAAAAATTATATTACAAGATTTGTTCTGGTTTCATTTTTGAGCCCAGGCTTGTCATTAATTGGTATTACTGTCATCCATCCATTTTCTTTACTGCTTAATCCTTAATGGGTCACGGGGGTGCTGGTGCCTATCTCCAGCAGTCAACAGGCAAGAGGCAGGGTACACCCTGGACAGGTTGCCAGTCCATCACAGGGCAGGACAAACAGGACAAACAACCATGCACACAGTCACACCTAAGGACAATTTTGGTGACATCAATTAACCTGACATTCATGTTTTTGGACTGTGGGAGGAAGCCGGATTACCCGGCGGAAACCCACGCATGCACGGGGAGAACATGCAAACTCCATGCAGAAAGGCCCTGGGCCGGGATATGAACCCACAACCTTCTTGCTGCAAGGCAACAGTACTAACCACTGCGCCACCGTGCATACCGTTAAAAAAATAAGGTTAGATAAATTGTATAAAAAGATGCAGAATTGCTGTTCTCCCTGTCTTACATTATTTAAGATGATCAAAATTATTTCATTTCACTAAATATCAGAAAAATGCTATAAAATGCTCTCCTTATTTAGGCACTTAGTAATTATATATATTTTTAGAAAACCTTAACTGACCTAAAAATGGAAATGTTAAAATTCTGGTTTGAGCAACACATACATTTAATCTGTGTCTTTTTAATATCTTATTTAAACATTATGTCAGGGGATTATTAACACAGTTGTCTAATACCACAGAGAGTATGTTGAAGCAGAAATAGGCCAACCTTAGTTTATTTATCATTTAGCTATATAAACCTTAGAATAAACCCCTCACTCTTTTCTTTTCACCCCCCCCCCCCCATTTCCTTTTTCAAAAATACAAAAACGAAGAGCTCAAATGTAGTAATGAATGTTTTTCAGGTGGCTGAACTGTGTCCTGAACATGGAGAAAAGCTGAAGTTGTTCTGCATCACAGACCAGCAGCTGGCTTGCACTATATGCAGAGATAGTGACGAGCATGAAGGACACCGGTTCAAGCCAGTCAAAGAAGCTGCTGCATCCCTCAGAAAACAGTTGGAGACTTTTGAACAAAATGTCGCTGATGACATTCATACTGTAGAAAGTTTTGTTGATGTACAAAAGATTGAAATGTCAAAAACCAGAGAGAGGTCTCGGCAACTGCTGACACAGATCAGCAAACAGTTTCAGGAGATGCATCAGTTTCTAAAAAGCAGAGAAAATGAGATAGAGAGTGAGCTTAAACAAAAAGAGGAAGACAGCATTGGGAAAATGAGAGCTTCTTTAGAAGCTATAGAAATAGCTTTGTCTGAGAGCAGAGAGCTGAAGGAAAAAGTCTGCTCGGTTCTAAAAATCACAGAATCTGAGAGCTTTTTAGAGAGCTGGATAGAGGGGAACAGAAAGGAAATAGTAGAGCCTGTTTTCAGGCCCAAAGGGAATGAGTTACAAGTCGTGAATTCTTCCCTCTCACTGGGGCCGTATGAGAGCCACCTGCAGTTCTTTGTGTGGAAGGAGATGCTTCAGGTGATCCAGCCCAGAGCTGAGCTGCTGACTCTAAAAAGCAACAGTCAGCATGTGGTTGTATCTGATGATGGAAGAAGTTTGTTTTGTAAACCCCAAACCACTGAAAAATCTATTAATTTTGGTAACCCATGTGGAGCTCCAGTATTTGGTGGATTGGCAATTCGTCCTGCCAGTTACAAAAACCCAGGCCTTACCACCACACAAGGTACGGTGGACTTACAAACTGCTTGTAGAGTTCGGAGCAGGGCAGTATTACTGGGAAGTTGAAGTAGGGAGCAGAGACTATTGGGAATTGGGGGTACTACATAATTTCCTGAAATATGATGGGGTCCAATATGCCTCATGTGGCCCAAATGTCGCCACAAAGCTGCAGTTTGAAAACAGACCCAGCAAAATTGGGGTTTACTTTAACTGCTCATCTAAGGAGCTGTCCTTCTATGATGCAGACACTATGACACACATCCACACTGTGAGAGCTGTATTTGTGCCCACGCCAGTGTCTGCACTAATTAACATTAAACACAAGCAACCAGATCATAGCCCTGTGACGGTGTGCTGGTACTGAACCTCACTGCAGAAGCTGCCCTCACAAAAAGAGCTGATAAGTAAAGAGCTGATAAAAATATTACTTGAACGTTCTGAAAGATAAAAAAAAAAAAAAAAAAAAAAAAAAATCTCAACTAGATAAAGTAAGGAGCTTCTTAAAGGCTGGTTGACAAGGCAGGTTTTTGAAATAGTCTGACCATTTCCAAACTTTGAGAGACTACATACTTGGTGATAAAAAAAATTGTGGATACAATAGTTTTGGTTTAATAGCATGGGGTGCCACACAGCAATGACAAGACACCACATATGAAGATATTACTCACAACGTTTCCTACGTAGTATGAAACGTTGAAAATAAAAATGCGTAGAAACCCCCAAAAATGTTTAGTTTATAATTTGTTAAATAGACCTTTTAAGAAATATACATCCTCATACGTATGTTTCACATTAATTTGCATTATACTTCAGCCAGTTATAACCTCTTTGACAGGAAATGACTATTTATCTGCTCATCTTCCCTGTACCAACAATAGTGAACCTGTGTTTATAGGATTTTGTAAACAAATACCGCAGACTGAAAATATGTCAAATGCAATCAATTCTTAGTGATATTTGGAGAAAGATAAAGTATGCTAATTCTGTCCTTGCCCGCTAAGATAATCTATTTTTAGATTTATAGATCTTAAGTAGCATAAAGTTTGCTATCTTTTTGTTTTTAGTTATAAAACACCCAGTAGCTTTTACCTTCTATAGACTTAAAGTTCATAATTGTGGCAAAAGTCAAACATAAAATATTTCAGCGACTCCAGGAATTAAATATGCCGCTGACTTGTAGAGGTGGGTTCCAGTACATTGTATGACGCGCAGCAGAAATGGAAGAATCCGTTGATCATTTGAACTTCGTTTATTGCTTTATTAAAGTTAACTTCGAATATCCGTAAAAAATGTGTATAGTAGGCTACTACAAAATATTGTGCATCAGCGATCTCAGATGTGTGCGGTCAACAAACAGTACGGCGTCCCAACTCTAGCTCAATCAGCTGAGCAACAGGTGGTATTTAATGAGAAACCATCTCTCTGCCCCCAGCCAATTGACCCACACATCAGAGTCCTTAACATACAACAAAATCCAAACATCAATTAACGAACACCTAACAAACATCTTTATTTAATTTATGGCTCCTACATAAAACATTACTAGAATTGTTTTCATGCCATAGCCTTTCCATTATCAGTGTTTGTGTTTTGTTTTATAGAAGCCATGTAACTCCTACCAAAGGCTTAAAATAAAAACTCCTTGGAACACAGAACTGAAAAGATTTTATGTAAATTACTTTAAACTTGATAGGATTTTGTCACACTTAGATCTTGAGCTGAACTTGATGTATTAAAGTTCATGTGTAAAACTATGATCATTTGACATAGTAACCAGTATCATCTTGAAACTACACATTTGAACTTTCTCTGAACATTGTTTTTTTGTCTCATCTGTACACAACTTAATAAATCCAGCTTTTGATTGCTATGGTAAGTTGATGTGTTCTACATAAACCCATGTTTGGTCTGCTTTGTTTTTGTCATGATTTCAGGTTCGTTTTGTCTCAAGAGCAGAACAGATTGCAGACGGAAACCAGCAGGTTCTTAAAGGAGACATATTAAAATTATTTTCACACTATTTAAAATAGGTCTTTGAGTTGCAGAAAACATGTTTCAGGAAGTTGTTTGCTGGAAATAAATTGTAGGAAACAATTGTTGCCAACCTGCATTTCCCTCTGTGTCAGCCCGTTGCAGATTGTGCTGTTTTCTGCTGCTCATTACATATTAATGAGCTGCTGCTACCTTGGCCACGCCCAACGCTTCTACAATCTTTGCTTACACCCGCCACTCACACAGTGACTGTTACTACTATGTGTGAAAATTATGGAAATGGCTACTGCAGTAGTTCAACCATACAAAAGAAAAAATCAACCATACAAAAGAAAATACAAATGATTTCAACCATACAAAAAAAAAAAAATTCAATCATGCAAAAAGAAATACAAAAAAAAGTAGGTTAACCAAACATGTTTGAACCAGAATCTGCTCCCAAAGGAGTGGAATCTCGTGATTACGCGATAATCTGAAAATTCAGGAAGATACTTCTGAATGGTTATTGAAGAAATGACTTAAAGTTAGAAGAATATATTTAACTGCTTACCTGGCTCTCCGATATTTTCTGAGACGTCGACTCTAAAGCCTTCCAGCTCAATCTTGCTGACTCCAGCTTTCTAGCACTGCAAAGACCCCGCTCTTTCAGCTCCGTGCGGCTGCACGTCCTCAGTCTTTCCCCGGGTTGGAGTAGCTCAGATCGGCTCGTCTATGGTCTTCCGCCTGGAGTTTGAGTAGCCTTTTGCAGCGGCAGGTCCTTTGATATGTGTGAGTTGCAGGAGGAGTGAGAAGGCGAGCGGAGAGCAGACAATGCAGCAGAGGATGTGGTGCAGAGGCTGACTGTGACGACTTCTCCAAGGAAGGCTTGCGAGTACCATTCAATGAGGAAGTGTTTGCAAACCAGGAACTTGACGAGGAAACCCAGAGAGAGCAGAAGAGGAAAATCTGGAGGGAAACAGGTAAGTCACCAACGACGAAGGTAATCTTAAAGTTTGAGATTTCACACAGTCAGGGATATTCTGGCAGGAGGATTTGGCTTAGTTACCACCTGAACGCGATAATCATCTGGCGTCAGTCTGCAGGATCCGCTCCTCTTTTTTAGCTGGAGTTAAATTGGCTCCAACGAGCTCTACCTGTAATCAGCAGCCTGCCATGCCCCTGCAGAGAAGACGGAGGGAAAAACACCACAAACACAAATCCTCCAGCACTCAAACCCAGGATCCCAACTCTTTCTTTCTTCTCAATCACTTGTAAGATATTGAATAAAAATTGATGTTTTGCTTTGCAAAACTAATCATCACATTTGTTTATTTTATTTATCCTTGCATATATTGGGAATCTGTTAATGTGGCTTTAAATTTTTTTATAAATGTATGCCTAATGGCTGTAAAAAAATTGCCACTTGAAGAGACTTCCAGTTGTATTTACGTTATAGCGTTCAAATAAATGGTTTCACATGTATTTAATGTCTTTGGTATGGTTGATCTCTAGTGATGGTAGTCATTTGCTTGTTCAGCTGGAGGAATGCCTCTACCTATACTATGTATTCACAACCCATGTGTTTTTTAGACTATCTAGATAGATTAAAGATACTTGTAAAAAGTCTTAAACACCATTGCACTTATTTCTCATTTTCATCTGTTATGTTAAAAACATGATAAAGAGTTTAAGTAAAGAAAAAATAACTTTGTAATAGTTGTGGTATGCTGGATGAAATTGAAGTATTTCAAACAGTGTTCTTCATCAAAGGTGGTTAAGGACACAGGGTGATGAAACTATAATACAACTTGATTAAAAGGGGAAAACTAAAGAAAAGTTGAAATTAAGTTCTTGACTCAAAACAATTGTTAATTTGGTTCATCCCAACATGCTTTTCTGACCTTAAGCCTATTTTATGCTTCTCCGACCGCAAATTTGCACCCAGACGCAGACGTATTGACGGAGACATTTTTCGTTTATAGTACTCCGCTCTTCAACTCCATTCTCTATTGTTTTTTTCAGCGTTGCTCGACCAGGACAGCAGGGGGTGCTAAGTTTTCATGGCGTCTCTGCCTACTATCACACAGCGCCGCTTCTGTTTTTTTCTAGGCTTGTGAACGCATTTCTTTGAACGACAGAAAGTAAGTTTTGATAAAGCAGTTAAGGTTTTTTACTAGAAGTGCAGATTATAGAATACTCTAGAAACACATGGAAACAAAACACAGCAGCAGTTTTTTGTTGTTTTCCTACACTTCCTTGTGTTCGAAATTGCCAAAGGAATAGATAAGATAAGTTATCCTTGAAATATAAAGCATAGACTGGCCAAACCTTGCATTAACTACTGATTACAGCGACTATAGAGCCCCGTTCTGGTGATGCGATCTCTGGTTGTTGCTCAACCTGACCAATCAGATGCATACGCTCTCCGTCGACGGATAGTGAAAATTTGGGCCTGTACTCCGTGCATCCTTGCATGACGGAAAGCCCTTGCGTTGACGGATAATGGCGTTGTATCAATCCGTCTCCGTCAAAAATGCAGAAGCATAAACTAGGCTTAAGGTAACAAAATATGTCTGTATAGTACTCATGAACCCCTGCTATAAGTAGCGTCAGCAGAGGAAGTTTTTTACCTTTTGCTGGATTTGGATCAGTTGTTGAACATGCTGTTCTGCTTAGCAGCAGCTGTCAGTACCTAACTGTTTCCTGCTAGCGTGTGTTTGCTTGAGGTGTGTTTAAAGACAGGTAGAAAATATAAGCTACCGCATATTAACCGATTAAACTGCTGGGGAAAAAAGTGCAGAGGACAGAGTGCACTGACAAAAAAAGTGTGGGAGACATGTCCCACAAGTACCCTGCATCTGTTACGCCAATATCCAGTACGGCAGATGCCCTAATGAGCCAATTCAGTTCAATTCACTTTTTTTTTATATAGCGCCAATTCACAACAAATGTCATCTCAAGGCACTTTACAACAAAAGTCATTTCAATACAATTATACAAACATTCCAATGAGTTAAAAGTTTTCTATGTAAGGAATCCCAGCAGATTGCGTTGAGTCATCAACGTGAGGTTGTGCCTAGATCATGCAGAATCGAACCACAGCAATTCCTCAGCAATCCCTCATAATGAGGAAGCATGTAGCGACAGTGGAGAGGAAAAACTCCCCTTTAACAGGAAGAAACCTCCGGCAGAACCTGGCTCAGTACAAGCCGTCATCTGCCATGACCGTCTGGGGATCAGAGAAGACAGAGAAGAGACAGCATGGAGGATGCTCGGTGACTTTGAGCATAATCTGAATCGATGTTCCTCATCCAGCAGGGGGCATTATAGTTGAGGAGGGTACCAGACCATGTGGAGCTTCTATGGGGAGAGAAATACTGAGAGAAAACTGGGTTAACAATCGCAATAACAGCAGAAAAACATATATCTGAAGAGTAGTAGAAGAGAAAAGTTGAAGAGAGAAGAAAAGTGGTCAGTCTGTCCTCCAACAGTCTAAACCTATAGCAGCTTAACTAAAAAAAAATAGCTCAGGATAACCTAAGCCACTCTAACTATAAGCATGATCTAAAAGGAAGGTTTTAAGCCTAGTCTTGAAAACAGAGTATCTGCCTCATGGACTAAAACTGGGAACTGGTTCCACAGGAGGGGAGCCTGATAACTAAAAGATCTGCCTCCCATTGTACTTTTAGAAATCCTAGGAACTACCAAGTGCTCTGTAACGCTGTGTCCACACTGAACGCGATAGGAGCGACTATAGCTTCAGGTTAACATGTAAAATCAATGGAGGAGCACGATGAAGTGCGACTTGGAGTCCCACGACACTTCAGAAGCAGATTTGCGTTGCGAAAAAGCTTTTCTGCCTGATTTGCACTAACAATTCGCACTACAGATACGATGGAAAATTCGCGCTGCATTTTATGTGGTGTATTTTGTGCATTCGCGTTCATGGCATCTACCGCTTGAATTGGAAGAATCTGAACTCTAGCATCAAATCGCTCCGCGACAACCAATCAGGGGAGTTTCACTGATTCTGTGACTGTCATGGAGTCAAAGCCTCAGCAGGACATGGAGCAAATACTGATAAACATCATGGCTAATCACCCAGAGCTACATGACACAAGCAGTTTTCAATACAGAGACAGAAATAAAAAAATAAACTATTTAGACAGGAATGCTCTAAAGAGGTTTGTTGGTGGCTCTTAAAAGAGCCGTTGTTGCTGTAAAAGCACCTCTCGGCCTAGAAGTCAGCCTTGAAACATCCTCCTCACCTGGTTTCCTGGTAGCAGCTCCCGCACCACTCTAGCTCCAGCTCCGCTGAAGCCTGGGCCGAACACGCAGTCCTCCATCAGCTTGGTCCATCATCCACCGGAAGCTGCACTCTTAAGCGCGTCCAGTTCGCGTAGTACATGCTTCAAAGTACGAATATGCACGCGAACAGCTAGGCGTGTGTCGCGCTTTTTAGTCGCTCCTATCGCGTTCAGTATGGACACAGCGTTAGGAACATATGTAACAATCAGATCTCTGATGTATGATGGACCTTGATTATTAACACTAGATTTACTGGAAAATGTATTCCTCCTGCAAGACTGAGCTCCTGCAGAGCTCATCTTTTGTTGCGCTGATGGCCCATTAACTGAAATGTACCATTTCACATTGCCACATTTGCATTTGCCAGTTGGGGGAAGATTGTTTTGGGTGAAGTGAGTTTCTGAGGTTCAATGTGACAGTCAATGTAATGAATAGATGTCTTTGCCAGGTGAATAGATGTTTAAGCCAGTTCGGAGAAGATTGTTTTGGAGGAAGTGAGTTTCTGAGGCCGTTTTCACATGTGTGGCCGTACCAGAAAACGGCCAGAGAAAATGCTAATTTTTTCTGTTCACATGGCACGGATCTCTGCCCGTATTGGGATTCAGTCTTTTACTACAAATAAACAGCAGGTGGCGGTATACAAATAAGTCTTAGTTCTCCAACAAACAAAGGAGTGAGAAGTACCGACGTCATAAAACGAGCGACAGCCTAGAATGTAAACAACTGGTCTACTGGTCAGCTGCTACCTGAAGCCATCTACAGGGTGAGTGTTGTAGTAAACTCTCCGTTTTGTAACCTGCTGTGTTGCTGTGGGATGCTTGAATCGCATTGGTTTGGTATTTGTATGGTCGCGAGGTGATTCTGTAATTTCGGCCGGCGGTGTCGTCATTTCCGCATGGAGCGCGTCTATTGTCTTGAGTACGGCCAGAGTACGGGTTGTGTTCACATGATACGTGGCCGCTCGTACCTGGACTCGGATACTACCTCCAAGGCAGGTCTCTCTGGCCGTATTCTGGCACGGTACAGTCTGTGTTCACATGGTACGAAATAAGTAGATTTTGACCAAATACCGTACCCGAGTACGGACTCCCGTACCATGTGAAAGCGCCATAAGTTTCAATGTGACAAGCAATGTAATGAATAGAAATTTTTTTTACCATGCAGAAACCATGTGGCCCTTGGAATAAAGTCAGAAAACGGTCCAAAAGAATGTAAACATTGGAATTTTTATTTTCTCACACAAGTTCCAACACTAGAAACAGTTTTCATGTTCACACTTTGGAGCATTTTGCACAGGTAGCATACGGTTACTGTATAACTCTCTTCACCTCAAAAACAACAACTATATACAAAAATAACAACTATATACAAGTTTCAACAGCAGAAACATATGTTTCAAACTTTGTAGTCTTTGCAAACCCAGTGTCCATCATCCCTGCCTTTGGCACAGGTGAATCTTTGACATGCTGCACAGGTAAACTTGCTGCGATTCCTCTTGAATGCCTTCAGCACTTGACACTGGGTTGTCCAAACCTTCCCTGGTTCAGCAGCTGCAGAAGCCTCAGAGCCAACAGGAGCCCTCGGGAGCTTCAGAGCCTTGTTCTGTGCCTCTAGTTCTTTGAGCTGTATGAAACGGCAACAGAGTTCCTTCGCAAGAAGACTCAACAATAATCCACTTTTGCCGTCCCATCCTGTACATGCCTTGTACGGAATGTAGGCGTTCACCGCCGCCAGGTCCAGGATATTGTAGAACACGGCTACTAGCCACCTCCGTGTTGCTCCTCTAACGGAATAAATCCGTGCCATTTGGTCCAACACATCGACACCACACTGTAAAAGTAGAGAGTGAGAGAGACAATCATGACTATATATTATTTTTTCTATAAGCTTGTATTGTACATATAAAAATTGTATCACTGTTTTAAAATTAAACACACTTACACTCACATTCATGTGGTTGTAGTCTATTATTGTGTTGGGCTTTCTCTTTGTGCCAGCATTGATCGTAACAGCTTGGTGAAATGAACTCAGAACACACACTGTCTTGTTTTTTTTTTTTGGTGCATAAATTGTCAAGGAGACACCTCCACTTCTAAGGACAGAAGTGGAGAATACCTCCCGTTGTCCAGTGTGTTTTAGCTTGCTGAGTGCCCAGTAGGGTTGTTTTGCGCTGAAGCAGTCTGTGTGACAGTGCCAGTGAGGTGAAGAAATTGTCCGTAGTTACATTTCTCCCAGCATCAAGAAATGGCTCCATAAGTTTCATGACCACATTCTCTGCCAGCCGCTCCCCCTTCGGACGACTCGGATCATTTCGCAAGTAAGGTCCTGCATTGCAGACATATTTGGTCACAAATCCGTGGCCACCCAGAACTTGATCCCAAATTTGTCCGGCTTTGTTGCGATTTACTGAGTGAATGGACAACGAATCTTTGTGGGGAACAGCTGTTCATCTATGGTCATGTGTCGTCCTGGAGTGAAACTGTCAAAACAATTCTTGATGAAGCGTGTGCAGATGTCTGAGATAGCAGTAAATCTATCTGTTTTCACCCGTTCTGCCCTAGTATCCTTGTTATCAAAGCGAAGGTGTTGCATATTGGAAAGGAATCTATCTCGGGGCATTGTGTCTTTGATTACTGGCACCAGAAAGTTTTCTGACCAGCAATCCACAATGGCACCAACGGGACACATAATTGCTCTCACAAACAAAATGGAAATGAATGCCATAAGTTCATGAAGAGCCAACTTCCAGTCCAGCTCTGTTCTGCGGGCTTGAAGGACTGTACACTCTCTGATGGTCAGCAACATTCCCACATCAGGCAGAGGAAGCTTTGAAGCACGCTGTAAATTTTACGCTGTCGGAAGATAAACAAATAGATAATTAATTTACATGAACCTCACTGTAAATGGGTTGATATAAACAATATATGGGTTTATATAAATGTCATATGTGCTATAACAATGACATACCTTTGCAGACTCTGTAGGTCCAGCCTGCGCAGTGAAGCACTGGTGATCTGCTGTTGTACTGGGCGTTCCAATGTCCTCCTCTACCCACAAAGTGCCGTCTTTTGCCATCTGGCTCAGACAGGGCTTCCCACCGCTACCGCCAATACCACGGGGCATTTTCCGTTTAGACGTTTTGAGTTCTTCCGTCTCGCTCTCTGATTCATCAGATGAGGTATCAGTGACCTGGAGAAAAACTGAAACCTCTCCTCCCCCCAGGTTTACCCTGGCTTACAAATGCAAATCATGTTGCCCTTGCAGAACCAACCTCCACCCTTGCTTAGTGGCTCGTCAGCAAAAACAAAGGAGAGGAACAATTGAGCAAGGCAGGGGGGCTGCAGCCTGATATTGCGCAAATTTGCGCGGGTCTCAGTAAATCTAGGGCTTTATATTGGGGCTGAACGATTTTGGAAAATAATTTAATTGTGATTTTTTTTCTTCAATATTGCGATTTAATTTGCAATTATTTTAATGGGCCTTTTCTCATGCATTTTTTAATTAATGCAAGCAAAAATATTGTGTAGGCCTATTATAAACAGATTTATTTATACATAATTTATTGTATTCCATAAGATAGACTTATTTTAAGACAAAGGCATATATAAACAACTTTATCTACTTTTAATCATCAAACTTGATGGTCATCTGCGTCGTTCTGCAATCAAGGTTTTCTTCCTTTTGATCCCAGCTGGCAGCTCCCCCGGTTGGGTTATCCGGGAAGAAGGATGCTTGAAGCAACAAGCTCTGATTTTTAATTCTCCATCCATGCACTTACAGACTCAGGTATGGCTCTGTAGTGCGGTTTGATCACAGATCAGTTGTTGCAAAATACTCTGCTGTTTTCAGTGCGGCTTTAACTTTCTGGCAGCATTTTTTATACAGCGCAGGTAAAATGTGGCTAACATATGTTCTTGAGATTTTTTATTTTCGTAAGGAGCGATTCTTTCAAACAGCTCGGTTAGCGATCCCTGTCGTCTGGAAGTTTGTTTACTGGAAATTGAAACACCGGTGGCGGTCATTTTAACAGTGCAACTCTTATATATGGTGGTGTGATGTTCTTAGTTGTTGATAAAGTTTTGCAGTGTACCTCGTGCTGCAGCATGGCGGGTTCTGCATTACCTGGCGTTGCGCAGCATCAACGTTTTCATAGCCGATATAATTTCTCACAACTGCCGTTGGATTCTTTTAAGCTTTAAAACATTTTATAAAAAGTGCAACGTTTCCTTCTCTCTCTGCATTGTTTGAGCTGTTTGCAAGTCACATGACTTTACCAGATATGTTTAAAGTCAAATCGCAGCATTTGCGATTAGGAAATCGCATTTTATCAAATTGCGATTTAATTGCAAATGCAATAATCGTTCAGCCCTACTTTATATGTAAGGAGGAGGATCTTAACTCTATTCTGGATTTAACAGGGTGCCAATGGAGAGAAGCCAAAACAGGAGAAATGTGATCTCTCTTTTTAATATTCATCAGAACTCTTGCTGCAGCATTTTGGATCAACTGAAGGCTTTTAATTGCATTTTGTGGACTTCCTGAAAATAAAGAATTAAAGTAGTTCAGCCTTGAAGTAACAAATGCATTTATCTTTATCTTCAAAATGAATGCATATTTCATGTTACTCCGTACTTGTCTCTGCTATTCATAAGGAAATTACACAAAATCCATCAAACTAATAAATTTCCCACAAGAAAACTGCAAGAAAGAATTTACCATATGCTGAAAAGACTGCAGTGGGATAGTGAATCTATGTCTTTCAACTTTCTCAAGGGTTTTATTAAACTAAACCAAATGTTCTATTAGTATTTTTTTGCAGTTCTCTCAGCTGTAATGTGATTCCTTTCTTCAAATCTCTTATATTAACAGATGATAAGGTTCTGTCATGGATCCAAAATAAATATGCTTAATCTACACAGTTCATACATCTGGCATAATTATTCGTGAGCCTGGCAAATCTACGTTTAAGTATGTGTACGTTTAAGTGTATGCACTAAATGTATAAGTAAATCAGGTTTCATCACACAGGCAATATTTTAAATCTGAAGAATTTATTTCCATAATTTCTTAAAAAAAACACTCAGTCCATCAAAATTGTGTCTAACTTTTAAAACCTTAAATATAAATTCAGATTTGATATGATTACAGAAAGCATTGACCAATATTGGAAAGATAGATTTACAGGGAGAACTATAAACTGTAACATGACACCAAAAGTTGAACAATCTCATATTTGATTAATGTTACATTCCAGTCCGGTTTGTTTAATAATTTGAAGTTATTTTGCCTAAATGATGCATCAGCACTACTGCCCAACTCCCTCTTACAACAGCAATTAACGTTCAGACAATTTTTTTAAATGTTAATCAGAAAAATGCTGACAGAAGTTGATTTCAGTTAAGTTTGTCATGAAGTAATGACTTCTCCTCCTCCTCCCGTGATGCTTCAGATTTGGGTTGTATAACCTCATTCCAAACCTGGTTGGTCCTATCTAAGTAATACTGTGTATCTTTCTTCAGCGCCTCTGCTGTTTTCATGGCAGCTTCCTTTGGCGTCTCTGCTCCCTCAGCAACATCATATCCAGTTAAAGCACCTTTAACTGCTCCTGTTGCAGCAGCTGCCCCTGTTACGCTCAAAGCTGTTGCTGCTGGAACCACACCTCCTCCCAGTGCCGTCCCTCCAACACCAAGAATCATACCTGCTGAAACCGCGGCTGTTTTGCCTACTGCATTACGCAGCTTTACTGGCTTTGAAGACTCCTGTAAAGCAGTCATGATCACTCCAATCATGACTACCATACCAAAAATGGCTCCCAATAAAACACCTACTCCAATGCCTGTAAGTCTGATCAAGAGTTTTTTAAAAACCCGTCTTTTGGCCATCTCTCTGATCTCTGCTTCTGACAATTTTCCTGGAAGAAGTCGAATGTTCTCCTCTTCTTCTTTTATTTTTTTCTCCATTGCCTGTAGCATGTCGTTGGTGTAGCAGCTGCCGTCATTCACCTTCATCATCATGTCGATGGTTTGAAGCAGCCTCTCCATATGAAGCTGGTTGCTCCTGTATTCTTCTTTTTGGTTACTGTTCCAGTATTTATTGTCCATGATGTGGCAGCGGTTACCGCACTTCTTAACCAGTTCACTCACAAGCTTATTGTCTTGAACAAACTGCTCAATCTGCGTCCCATAAGGCAGCT
This sequence comes from Apricaphanius iberus, assembly GCA_028564705.1. Classification (NCBI taxonomy): domain Eukaryota; kingdom Metazoa; phylum Chordata; class Actinopteri; order Cyprinodontiformes; family Aphaniidae; genus Apricaphanius; species Apricaphanius iberus. The sequence continues at coordinate 712,255 of JAPXFQ010002963.1, read as the reverse complement.
GGTCGCCATGAGTGAAGATCACCACAGCGTATTTGAGAACATCTTCAGTGAAGTATGTGCAGATTTTCTCGATAACAGCCTGCTCATGCTCTGTGAATTTCTCCACCTTGAGCACAATGAGAAACACGTGAGGCCCAGGAGCGCACTCTGTGATACACCTCACTATCGCAGGCTTCAGGTCCTCCTCTGGCCGGTCTGTGTCAAAGAAACCTGGGGTGTCGATGACCATAAGTTTTCTACCGCTGACAGACCTGTTTATGGCTTTGCACTCGCTTGTTTCAGAGTTGATTGTATGGTTGATCGTGAACAGCTGTCCTCCGCATATGGTGTTAGCCAGGCTGCTTTTCCCAGAGCCAGTTTTGCCCAGGAGGACCATTCTAATCGGTTCTGAAACCAAAAGGAGATCATGTTGATATTTTCTTCAAGGTTTTCAAAATTACATCTATGCATGAGTTCTTGTAAGACTGTAAATACTTTTTACCCTTCATTTTATACTATAAACAATTGCCAATTCTATTACCAAAGAAAATAATGTACTAATTAGAATCATACACACACGTCCTGAATTAAATATTAAAGTGAAAAAAAACTAACATGTAGACATGTATAGACTGACATAAATGAAAAAATACATTTCGGCCTTTGCTGTTTTAATCAAACTTAAGGGGAATAGTAATGAAAGAAATTGATTATTTGATTGTTCTCAGACACAATGCCTCTATGAAATTAGGAGTTGACCTGATATTTTGTTGCTCTAAAGCAAGGGTGTCAAGGTCCAGTCTTCGATGGCTGGTCTTCTACAACTTTATTGGATAAATTGCCTCCTCACAGGCAGTTAGGTTCTACGGGCTCCTGTTGATAAACTAATTATTTGGTTCAAGTGTGTTGAACAGACATGTCTAAAAATTGCAGAACTGGAGTGGTGTGTAATGTCTGCGAAGCATCATACACAACCGATAGCCATCATTGTAGTCAATGGAACCGTTTCCACTAACCACAAAGCAGACCTGTCTCAAAAGCATTGTGTTGTGGCCCTCTCTTAAATTTATGCAACAGCTCTAATTTTTTACGCTCTAATGCATCAGTCTCAGTACTTTAGTTTGGCTCAGAGTGGAAAGTAGACGTGGTAGGAGAATCCAGAGTTTTTCAAAAAGAAAGACACTCAGTCGGTCTGTGGGACTGATTTGTTCATTTCTATCATGAGCACCACCTGTGTTTGGTACACATCGGGTTCCATGAAGCGCATCTAACCTGCTGCACTGGACAAAGTCGCAGTTCCTGGTCAGCGAGATGCATTGGGTACAGTATCTGGGAATCTTTTCTTTAATTAATGTATTTAGCTGCGATGGACTGGCGACCTGTCGAGGGTGTACCCCGCCTCTCGCCTGATGAGTGCTGGAGGTATGGGTGGAATACATAAACTCAGTTCACAGAGATGAAAAGAATAAAAATCTGTGCATTTACCATAAACGTCAGAGAGAGGAGGGAAAACTAATCTGTAAAAATGACGCAGAGCCTTCAGATTCTTCCGTCAACGTTCTAAAAAACCAGTCAAATACGGAAAATATTGAGTTAACGGAACCCCTGATAACTAGCCATGGGCGTAAATAAGCAATCTGAGAATTACAGATAAATAAAAAAATGAAATAAAAATAAACATCCCTTTATAACAAAAACAGGGCTCTTTTGAAGAACTCCCACTTAAACAGACAGAAAAAAAACAGAAAAAAATAATCATATCAATTTTACTTTGTTTTCATCATTCAAATTATCTTTGAGAGCCAGAGCTTGGTTATCTATTCTGTCCTGAAATCTCTGATAGATATGGGGACAGATATTCTTCAGGCTTTTCCTCTGCTGGGTTTCTTATTCATTTTGGTATTCCTTGCTGTCAAATACCTGATATACCCATCATCTAGGAAATAAAATATGAAATATTTTCATGTACACCCTGCAATGTGCTCACTTACCGTCTGGTTTGGACTGTATTACGTTATGCATCTGGTGGGAGGCAGAGGTAACTATGCCAAATTAGCCTACTTTGAAAGTTCCTCATTGAAAAATGGAACTAGGCGCTGGCTCAGCCATCAACAAGGAAAGGATCTCTACCCCACCACAACGACAAATGTATAGCCATTAAAAAAAGGAAACTTAATTTACAATGTGATTCAATTATTGCAGTGGGAGCTTAAGAAAACTTTAAAAAAAAACACGAGTCTGCAAAGTAAAAAAAAAAAAATGCGGAAAATTTTATAGGATTTCTTCCTTTTGAAGTAAAAGACAGACCTGAAAACAAACATCAAGCATACTGCCATTTCCGTGAAGACACTTTTCATGCTGTGGTAAGAAAAGCATAACTTGTCTCAAAAAACTGTGTTGCCACTTTGCTGCAAAGCGGAGACGGGCATCGGGGAGCCTTTTGGTTATTCATTAGTGGTCAGGTCCGGAGTTTGGTGGTTCTGATGGTGAAATATTCTCGCCTCGCCATGCTGCCGCAGCACATTCAAAGTGTGTGATAACTATGATAACTGTGGTAATTAGGATAACTGCTAACACTGTTTTTTTGTTTGTTTGTTTTTTACAGACTTAGTTCGCAGTTATTTAGTCATTTTTACCTCTCTAATGCACCCTTTAAAAGAAAACATCTTACCGTTCATTGTGAGAGATGCCGGGGGCGGAGGGACCAGCAACAGGGAGAGTATTCAACTTAATTTCCTGTATTCTTTAACATGTTTAAGTTTCGATTTCTGCACTATTGCGTAAGGCAGTCACAGAAATGAATGCTCGTGGTTTCTAGCACTTTTAATCCACTCTAAAACCCAAAAAAAAAAAAAAAACCCGTAAAAAATAATTTGAATAGAAATCTCACTGAAGGGTGAGTAGTAACTAGCTACATTTACTTTGTTACATTTATTTTAGTAACTTTTTTGGGGAAATGTAAGAGTAGCTTTGCGCAACCTTACTTTTACTGTTTAATATTTTTATGAAGTAGCCTATTGCTACTGTTGTGCTGCGCAGCATCAACAGCGATGAACTCGAAGGAAAAAAATAGGTCGGAGACAAAAATATATTATTGTTTCTTCTTATCCCTTTATTAGAGAACTGCGACCCATGAACGTCCTCGCATTCAAGGCTTTAACTTCGCTGTGTGTAAAACAAATCTCAACCCGCTGACTTGGCCTGAACGTCATGACGCAGTGTAGCGTACGTCCTTGGACAGTACACTGGTGCCCCCTAGTGCTGATAACTAAAAAGAAAAATACTGCATCTTAATTACAAGGCAGCTTACTCGTCTCAACAGTTGAGTCAAATTTCTTGATACCCTCCCCACTGTGGGTAAAATTACTGAATGAAGAACAAACGTATTTTAACCAGACACAGTAACACGCCCACAGTTTATTAAAGGAGATCACCTGTTTCTACACAAGCTTTAGTCTTCTAATGCAATTTTTTATCTGTTGAGCTTATTGCGGTCAAGTGAATAATCACAATAAAATGTAACTGGAAGTAGTTTTTACATTGTTCTCATAAATATTTATTCATTTTTAATTTTCAATTATCATTTTTTTTTTGTATTTTAATGGAAAAAAAACGCCAAAAAGTTTTCTTATGGTTAAAATGTGTTGTTTTGTTACTGTTATTTGTTATATTTTTTGTAAATTTTGTCTTTAAAATACCTCGATTTCCCAAAAAACATTTGTCTAATATATTTTTTCTGTCTGATGATGTCATTTTAAAACTCTTATGTTACTCAGAACTCAACTAAACTTTTTTACCAAGTGCTTGTTTACTCTTACTCAAGTTATTTTTTTACAAGGTTATTTTTTTGCTTATACTTCAGTGAATATATGTTGAAGTAGTGCTACTCTTACTTGAGTACACTTTTTGGGTACTCTACCAACCTCTAAAGCTATGAGATTTTATCACTTGGGGCAACCGTGGCTCAAGAGTTGGGCATTCGTCTTGTAATCGGAAGACTGCCGGTTTGAGCTCCAACTGGCTTGGTTGTTGTGTCCTTTGGCAAGACACTTCACCCGTGGTGATGGTCAGAGGGCCCGGTGGCACCAGTGTCCGGCAGCCTCGCCTCTGTCAGTGCGCCCCAAGGCAGCTGTGGCTACAACGTAGCTTGCCATCACCATTGTGTGAATGTGTGTCTGTGAATGGGTGATTGAATGGAATAGATAATTTCCAATAAAAACACAATAATAATAGACTGATCAATAATGCCTTGGCAAGTCTTGAGTTATAGCTAGTTGTTTGTTCTGAGTTTGGAGACACACAAATTACTTTCAAATACCAGTTTTATAGTAAATGATTTACTGTGCTGTGACAGCTGATGTCCTATCAATGAAAAATAGCAAAAGGCCTTTGCAGAATTAATGTTAATCTCATCAATTTAACTGTTAAAATGTTTTGCATGCTTATCACTACAGCAGGAGCTAGAGAATTAGAAAAGAAGCCGGTATCGTTCAAATAACACACCAAAAAAAATGAAGTGGAAGGTGATCACTCTTTCAAACCAGAAAACAAACATAACTTCACCTACCAGCCCCTAAAGGTTTCTGCAGTCCTGCCCGATTATCCATTACAGAATAAAAGAAGACACCTTCTCTAAGGCCAAAGATTGCATCACTTTACTTGATTTGACAATTTATTTATTCTAAGCAGGCAAAATCTCAAACATTTAAATATAAAAAGCAGTAAAAAAAATATGGCAGTCCGCATGTTGTTGGGTTAATTGTCCAAATACTGTCGGTATTCCTTTGTGTTCCAGTGTGTTTAACCATTTTTTTCCCATTTTGGTAGCACAGTTGAACAAAAACCCACACTACAATTTTCCCTTTCTTATAATACCTGTTTTAGACTTAAAAGAAAAGCCACTTCGCATTAAAACAACAAATACTCTAAGGCAGCATTGTGATTATGCAAACATACACACATGTACTTTCTTTGTATAATCTAAAATTTGTGTCCCTCTGCTCAGCCCCTGACAAACACCAGCCTCGCGCTATAGGCCAGATCGGCGAGGTACAGCAGGAAGTTGAGAGCAGTAAGGACAGCAACGGCAATCAGGTTTGTCGAGTCTCCTCCCCTCCTGTACTTCTTGTCAAATTGGAACACAGGCCAGAGGATGGTGGCTGTCAGGTACATGATGACGGCCAAGAGCCCGTAGGCTGACAAGAACTTTGAGAAGGGGATGGGGAGGCAGCCGGTGCACTCTCCCACACACAGCACCACCACGGCCATGGAGAGGATGAAGCAGATGCAGTACACCGCCATGCACCACTTGAGGGCAGCAGGGTAGTCATAAGACACAGGGTTGCTGACCAGGATGAAGATAACACAGGCCACAAAGGTTTGGCAGACTTTCATCAGACCTGGAGCTGTCGCCATGTAACCCGCCACCTCTCCCGGTCTGGCCTTGGACAGGCTCACTTCCACCATGTAAGCAACTGTTGCTAGGCAGGAGAAGACTGTGGAGGCGATGCGATGATCACGCTGCTCCTGGACGAGATTCTGGTTCCTGAGAAAAAACACCGGGAAGATGATTGAGGCTGAGAGGCAGAGGAGGGAGGCGTAGCAGGCGACCGTGATGGGGAAGTTGGACCAGGAGACAGGGATCCGAGGCTGGAGACTGCACTGCTCCACCAGAAGGACCAGCAGGGTGCAGGCGAAGCTGAACGCCCAGCAGAAGATGCACCAGTCCACCATACCGCCGTGGTGACTACCCAGTCCAGCACCATGTGCTGCAACACTGAAAGCGGTGCAGGTGAACAGCACCTCAGCAATGCGCACCCATAGCAGCTGAGAGATGGGAAACCAGGTGAATGGCATGATCGGATGTTGATCAGGAACTTAAAGGAACTTTGTGAGCGTTGGATCACAATAAGACTTGAACTTGATCATGTGTTGGGTTCTTGTCAGGCACTTTGCTTCTGTTGGTTTCTGTAGCAATATCTGCATGAAGAAAAGAAGCGCAATCAGAACAAACTAAAGCTCTTGGTTAAATGGCATCCTTATTTTGAAAATAAACCAAATTTCCCCTCGACTTTGTCATGAACAACAGTATGGTGAACAACCGTCCTATTTTCCCCAGACTTGTCCACTTTTCACGTGCTGTCCAGGGCAAATTCATAGATTGCTGAAAATGTCTAGGTTTTCAAGGGGACTATTAAGCATACTTAATTTGACTGTGCATGGAATACAAGAGCCTATCTCTCATCTGACATCCTCCCCGAGCTGCTGCCTAGTGGATAGTTCTTGTAATCCATTCATAGACAGAACAGACAGCATGGTGTGATGCACTGCAGCATGCTGTCTTGCAACTATTTACAAGACATCAAAGTGCAAGTGTAGCTTTACCGATGAACAGAGCTGGCATATGTGTTTCTGTGTATGACAAAATTTTCAAAAAAAATACACTAGTACCACACATAAACTATAATAATGGTGTGCCAAGTGAGAGGTCATCTATAAATTGACTGAGGGGAATGAAACGAAAACTAAAGACTCGAGTAGGCAATTGTTTTTATTTTTGTCTTTTTGAGACTGCTGCTTTTTACTTTTATTATTACGTTGAAAAGAAAATAATACTTGTTTTCTTGGAATATTATTTCATATTATTGTAAATTTTTTGCCCAGTATGACATAAAAAGTGGGCTACTATTGTTACTGGTAAATGTTCTACATCGGAAGAGTAATTATTTCTATAATTAATCCGTTTCCAGAGATTTTAAAGTCATTTTTGTACGTGTGAAAGCCGATCTAAAGTTTATTTAACTGTCCATTCTAAGCACATGGAGAATGCTCACTTTAATCATTTTAAAACCAAAAGTCGTTGCCCAGTCTCTGAGGTGTTTTAGGACTGGGCCAAGTGTCCTCTATTTTGGAAATCAAAATATGGTCACCTTACATAACAGATAATATGTATGTTAAGAAAACTATTTAACCGATTGTAGATGGCTCCCCACATTACAGTCCCTTCAACTTTTTTTTCACATTTTGTCACAACCACAAACCCTGATTAATTCCACTGGTAATATGGGACAGATCAACACAAAGACACATAGTTGGTAGGCATGTCTCACTGGGACATGTCGACGTCTTGCATTTAGAAAGTCAGTCGGTTTAAAGCTTTATTCCTGCCACACGTCATCACACACTTTTTGGGCAAACCTACCTAAGTTGTCGTGAAGTTACCTGGTAAAGGCACTTTTAATAGTCCGTTTGACTACCCAGCTCAGTTAAATTGGATGAAGAGTGTCTATAAACATCCATTTTCAAGTCTTGCCACACGATGTCAATAGGATTTAAGTTTGAGTTTTGGCTTAGCTATTCTAACAGATGAATAAGCTTTGATTTAAACTGTTCCCCTGTTGCTCTGGCTGTGTTTAGGCTTGTTTTTTGGCTGGGAGGCAATTTTTCTTCACATAGTATGCTGTCGCAACAACCATATTTCCTATATAGTGTTTCTCATGTTGGTCAAAAGGATTACAGTCTCCTCTCGTATGAATAGACCATTCTCTTCGGGGTTCCCAAAGAGTGCAGAACACTTTTGCCGTTGTAGCAGCTCTCCCAGAGTTAACCCAGATCTTTTTGGTGCTTGGTACTCAAATGTGGGTATCCAGTCCTACATGTCATAGACATATCCCTTCTCCAGCACGCTGGATTTGAACAATTGAAGGGCTTCTGTAGCCCGTTACCAAGATTCTGCCAGAGCATGTTAATTACCAATTGTTTTCAATCAGGGAATCATAAAGCATGTAGATCTCTGGCTACTATGCATGGAACTGGACAGCCCTTGCTTGAGGGGGATGTTTGTTTAATGGTAGGTTTGCAGATGTAACATATTAATTTCCTAGATGGTGGATTGAACAGTGTTCTTTTAAGATGTCCAAGCTAAGATATTACTTTTATTTTTTTTACCAAAGACTGCTTTAAACTGTGTTCCTTTGTCTTTATGATGCTGTTTATTCGCTCATTTTCTCTCTAAAAAAAAAACATCCTTTACACCTTTACAGAGCAGCTGGATTTCCACTGATATTAAGTTACAAACAGGTGGAGTCCTGTGAAGACAAATGGCTGAATACACTGGACTTAATTGAGGTAAATATCATAAATTCACATCAAAGTTTTAGGTCGTAAGGTGATGAAATGTAAAGTAATTTAAGATGAATGTTTAGATGTATTTAAATTTAGATTATGTATATTTTTTCATTAAGAATTCCACCTCTTGTTCATTTAGTCAACCTGAACAGGAAGAAACAAAGAACATATGGGCGGGTTTAGATATTTGAACTTACCTCAGGATTTCTAATCAAGAGACTATAAATGTTTTGTAAATTCTTATCAAAAAGGACCACCTAAATGTACAATTCAAATGTACTGACCAATAAGTTGCTAATTCTTGGCTACACAACTTCAGTTTGAGCGTGGACTGGTTAAAGAAGCAGGAGTGAGTCATGTTTCCTGTTCATGATTTGACACGCTCACACAGGAAGCTGTAGTTTGGTGGCTAAAGCTTTCAAGAGTTGGAAAGTCCGACAAACTAAACCATAGTAAGAGCAGTGATGTTTCGTAGGTTTGATGCTACTGCCCTCTTGTGTTATTTTGACAGAAGGTAGGCATAAGTTGCCAAATAAGAAGCTACAGGATGGAAAAATACTTTGACTTTCATTGGTAATTTCAAAGCAAAGTGTTTAATACAGAAATTGACCCTGCAGTACCTAAAATCAAATGATCACTTTTAAATGTTGACATTCCCATCCTAAATATCAATAGCATTGTCATAAGCAAAGTACCCCCTCTTAACTGGTTAAGCAATCTTATTTGGTTCTTGTAAACAATTTTTAGAAAATGTATGAAAAAAAGTTATGTAGTCCTGTTCAAAAATGCATCACAAATAAAAACTCACAGTTCGTTCAGCCTTTAAAACCATCAACGGACAGCCTGTTATATGATACATGAATATGGACAATCTTGTAATTTGTTTTCTTTAACTATTATCTCATTTAAGAATCGTATATTCCATTTTTTCTGTAGTGGTTCAGTTATGTTACGTTTAAATCTGAAATCAGATCAAATTTCACAAAAATACATTTTTATTTTTTTAAGTCCTCAAATTATTACTTCCTATTCCATGGCATGGGTGGGTATTTTATTGTTGTTCGTTTTTATTGCCATCTAGACTAATTTGGATCTGCTGAATTTCATCATTTATAACAGTTGGACTTGTTTAACCTGGACTGGATTATCCTGGGATTGATGTCCCAAGAAGATCTAGAGAATCTCATCCATTTATTTATCTTTAGACAGACTGATTATTGTTACAGTGTCAATAGAGCACATCACCCCAGTCCTTACACTGGCTCTCTATAGCTCAGAGAATAGACTTCAAATACTTTTGTTAGGTTATGAATCATTGATATATGATTTCTCTCAGGTTCTCCAGAATCAAAAGCACACATTAAGAAGCAGCTTTCAGTTCCTGCTCCTCTTATCCGAAACAAACTTCCAGAAAACTGCAAAACAAATCAAAGTAAAAAAAAAACATCTGTTTAGAGCTGTATTTGAGTACCTGATTAATAACAACTGAAATGTGCTTTATTAGGGGTGGAAATTCTTTTTTGATTCACATAAGAATCTAGATTCTGTGGTTAACGATTTTGAATCTTTTTTTTTTTTTTTTCATTTAAAAAAAAATAATTTTTAAACTTTTTTTATGTAGCAGTTTTCTTCAGAAAGTCTTTACTTTTCATTCATTCTGTTGCAAAGGTTTAGGTTGTGGGAAGTAGAACATTCAGAAAATTATATATCCTTTTAATACTACAGTGAATAAAAAATCTGCAACCTCAATTGAAATTGAATCGGCACTTACAAAAAAATCATAAAAGAATTGAATCGGGAGAAAAGCATATTATCTCAGCCCTACAAATTGGCACCTTTTTTTTTAGTAATAGTATTGACTGTGAATCGATTCTGAATCAAGAATCGATTCTGAACCGAAAAGTCACTCCATGAATCCGAATCGAATCGTTACGGCTCTGAAACAAAATAAACTTCTGATGTTTACGATAAAGAACAACAACCATAAAACCTGTTCTGAGCGCGTCAAAAAAATGACACGAGGGCGGTACCCCACGCGTCATTATGTGACGCATGGTCAGGAGTCTGATCATGCGTCCATATCTGACGAGTTGGGAATGAGGATGCGTTGAAGACTCACATCCCTATGCTTTATGTATTTGATGATTTGTTTTCTGTTTTTTTTTAATTGTTGCTTTGTTTATTTTTCTGCAACACCCAAAGCACCTTCTAGTGCCTAGTTACTTAAAGTGTAGGCTACTATATAACTAAATTTGCCTTTCCTTATACTAAACAGATTTTTTAGAGCAATTTATGATGTTGTGCATTTTTCATCAGTTAAAAACAAAACAAAAAATATGACGTTCAGTTACTCACCAAGACAAGTTCCGAGCCACTTGGAGTCCTTCAGGGGAAATTTGTATCCAGTCGCGATCAGCGTATATCCATAGAATGGGAGTCAATCAGGGCAGGAGAGTTTCTGCCTGTAATAAGGGATTAGCATAACAGAACGCCTCCATTTAACCAATTGTTTTGTTGTTAAACGATAACACTAATCCCCTCGGAGTTCAGAACGTCTCAGAAGTGCTCGTTTGTTCTATTCCGGGGTGTTTTAGAGGCAATATTACAACCACACTAACACATGATTTAAATGTCATCACTCCGTTGCTCCATCCTTGTTGAAGTGTGAGCAGGACTTTCACTCTGTGCTCTGAGGCGGTCAGTTAGACAGAACTTGCTACTGTAGACATAAACACGGTTTGCGTGTTTCCAAATTGCACTAACTGAACGACTAATTGGACTAAGTTCAGCTTCCACAGGCTCCCTTTCCACAACCTATGCAGACTACAGCTGTAATATGACGGGCGGCGGCGACATTATTGAAATCTCCAGTTAGTTCAAGTTGGAATCGGTTGCATTGAAAGCCTGTAAAACCCCCAGAAAGTAATACTTTAGCACCTCAGAGACGCACCGAACTCACAGGGGGATATCGCTAAATATTCATAACAAAACACGGCTAAATTAAGGAGTTTTGGGGCAGATAATGCCTTATTACAGGCGGCAAATCTCCTGCCCCCATTGACTCCCATTCTATGGATGTACGCTGATCGCAAACTTCTCCTGAGGGACTCCAAGTGGCTCCAAACTTGTAAAATTCTGCCTTTTTGAAGTGTTTCTTTTTTAAGTGAGTAGATATATTTGTAGTGTTTCTCTTGCTATTGAAATCAATCAAAGAATACAAAAAAGTCAACAAATACAAATACTTTTTAACCCAGTTTGTTGTCATAATTATTCTAAAAAAAATAAAAATAAAAAAAAACACAACAGAGTAAAACCTTTGCAGAGCCTACAGGAAATTAGTTTCAAATATTAAGTTATATCTTTAGATGATTGGATAAGGGGGAAAAAAATCATTAAATATTTTCCACCCCTTTCCAGATTTGTAATATTGTACAAAATAACATTGTATACATTTTAATGGGTCTGTTTTCAGTGGAAATTAAGGATTCCAATATTTAGACTCAAACTTTTTTGTAGTGTAAAAAAAAAAAAAATCCATCAGAATTTTTTTTTTTAAGTAATACCTTGTCTATGTAGGAGGATTTCTGTGAGCTGCAAGAAGCCAGGCTTGTTATTTCTGTACTGCTGATTAATGGAAGGGAGGTGTGTCCCCTGATACTTGGCAAGATTTTCAGTTGCTTTTGCAGGATAACTGATAACTTCATCAGCCAACAAAATCCGTTAGCCTGCTTCCTCTTCTGACTTAAGCACCCCTCTCACACAGGAAACGCTCATGTGGGGCGTAACTACATCTCCAAGCAACCAAATCAAAACTTAATTTATATTTTTCTAGCATCATGAAGGGGGAAAGGCTCACAGTTTGGTCTCTTTTGCACTCTTGTTTCTTTTTCAAGCACCCTGCCTTTGAGTTTGGTGTTCTAAACCATAACCCACAAACCAGACTCATCACCGCGTAGTTTCATAGAGATAGGTGTGTGTTGGTTCTGCTGCAGCTGTGGTGGTGATCGAGGCCTCTGTGCTGTAGATAGGAAACCACCTTTGGGGTTGAAATCCAGGTTTGATATCAACCCAGAGCAGCAAAGTCCTCACACAACTCAGTTCATTATGACTAAGAATTGTAAATATCCCAAATATTGTCAGAAAGAACAGTGGCATATAGATGAGTGAGAATCAAAATTATTATAATTGTACCTAACGCCCCCTAAACATACTTGTTACATTCTTTACCTGATCTGTTGTGCACGCAAATATGGTAACATACTTATTCAGGACATGTTCTACTACACATAGCCTATGGCTTTTATTTTAGTATGATAGAGGTTCCCTGTCTCACATAGCGGACATACCGCGCCCGTTCCTGCTTTAAACACCCCTGGTCCAGAAGCAGAGCGTGATGAAAGCGATCGTTAAATTTCCACACAGCAACTTTATGGGAAAACGTGAAAGTACGTGATGTGACGGGAGACTGAGCTTACCTATTTGTTTGTTCGGCAGTTCCAGCTCATTGTTCTCGCCGTAAGGCTGAAGTTTTTTTTACGTGCGTTTCCGACGGCGCAGCAGCATCCGCAGCAGAATGTATCCCACGCCCCGAAGTGGCCATATTTGGTAAAGTGTTCAAAGAGTTTCCAGGCAACACTTTTAGGTCACTTCCCGCTCCTCAAGTGTTCATGCCTCGGTTAAAAAAAAACAGCAATCCAGAGGGAATGAGTTCGTTACTGATGTGTTTCAGCTTTATGTTGCTTTATCTTGGTTGATGAGATGCGCGGAGCAATCCGGCTTTTAATAATTTGAATGCTTTTCACCAACTATAAATATAAGCTGCCCAACTGTTCTTTATGGAAAGTTTTAATGCACATAAAGACATTTTTAAAAACAGAATTGCAAAAAAAAAAAACAGATTCCCATTGGTTTTACATCAGTAACAGGCCTACATTAGAATTTTTTCTGGACTTTTACACCAGATTTTTCTTATTTTTTTGATGCTCGGGTGGGATTTATTGATTCCGTTTTGGTAAAACAATATTTAATAATAAAAAAAAAAGCTGATAATGAATCAAAATCTTAAAAAAACATAAGTCCTTCCCACAATTTGTTGCCATTGCAGCGATATAGCTCTCTTCTACAAATCATCTCAGAGGAGCCTACAACATAAAATCTTTCTGTAGCTCAGGATCTTAAATTATATTTTTCTGAAAAAATGTTGTGCATAGCTCTGTTTGCTAAATGCCCACCTTGGTAGGCCATAGGACGTTGTACTCTTTACTAACTTTACAAAGAAGTGTTTTAAATGCACAGAGGTGTTCACATTGTCTAAGTCTCTTGTGTGCGGAATTTCTAGGCTACTTTTAAACATAATAAATGAAAATATATAATATTAAAGAAAACCATGTTCTGAATAAAGGAGAAAAAGCAAGTGAGATCCAGGGCATGGGTTGGGTGTGCAAACGCATCTGGAGAGCTCATGGGAGGAGGAGACTCTATGTGGGTGAAGTCTTCAGGACATGTTATTTACCAAGCCCCGTATTCTTATAAAAATTCTAACTAAGAATCGAATTTATTCACAAGTTCAAAAACCAATTTGTTTAACATAGTTATCCCCTTTTTTTTACAGCTAAAATATGAATTAAAATGCAGACAGGCATTTTAAAGCTTAGTTCTAAAAGAGGTAATACAGTTTTTTCTGGTTAACTGTTACTCACGCAGTGTTAAGTAATTGAAATACAGGCATATAATTGAGAAAACAGCTAAAATAAAGTTGTTGTTTTTTAGCACTGACCCATATTGACCAAACTGGATTAGATTGAATCAGATCTAATCGATTAAAATCATGATGATAGATTCTAACTCTTGAGAATTGGAATCGAATCCTTTCTTGAAATTTAAATCGATACCAAGCCCTAATTATATTATATTATATCATATTATATTATATTATATTATATTATATTATCTTGAGAAATCCCTGAGTTTGCCACTCCAGGCTTCCACTGCTACAGATCAAGCCTGCTGTCTTTCTGAAATAAGCAGTGTACAGAATGCAAAGGTGGAGGATGTGTGCGAAAGTGTCGTGTGCAATCAAAATAATAGGTGGCAAACCTGTGGAGGAGGTGAGGAGTCAAGTTAGTAGAGGTCAGGGTGTAAAACACAGGGACATTACCAGACCCTTAGGTGTCCAAATCAGTAATTAGTGTCGCATGTGAAAGGCTTTTAAGTTTAGGGCATTGTAAAAATATACATAAAGTATTCATACCTAAATAAATAATAAATACACATATATAACAAATACACATAAACATATATGCTCACATACACATACAGCATAGGCAATGTTAGACGTTGTGTTGCTTAGAACAGTGATTAGTGTGGCCCCCCAATCTACGGAGGCCTTAGCTCTCAAAGTGGTTGTCCCTGGTTCAAGTCCCACCTGGTGGACCCTTGCTGCATTTCCTCCTCCAAATATTGTCCACTTTCAAATACGGACCACTGTGGCCACAAAACTTTTAAAAATAAACCATGCTAGACCACAATCAGTAACTAGGGAGCTGAGGGGTGGTTTGGGTGCAAATTGTTTTGTATCTTTCACTTTGAAACCTAAAGTCAGAATTTTAATATCTACAATTTTTAAAGTTAGACATATCGCTGCCATGTAAATCAGAGCGAAAGTGTTATGATAAATTTTTTTTAATTATTACTAGGGAAGCAACGATACCACTTTTTTCAACACCGAGTACCAATGCCGATACTTCTACCACACAAAAAAAGTGCTATCAATTTGGAGTCAGGTTTTATTTTCTTCTCTGCTTGTTACAATAAATGATGGTTAATTAGAAAAAAATACATATTAATAAAAATGACCACAGAAATAAATGTAAAAGTTAAAAACAAAACATTTCCGTGATATTATTACTGTGTTTCCACATCTTAAGTATCGGTTCATGGTATCGGTTAACATTAGCTGATACCAATATCAGTAGATTAGGCGGTACCAAGGCCGATACGCAATACAAGTATCGGAATCGGTGCATCCCTAATTGGAGTCCTGCAGGAGAAGTTTGTGTCCAGTCAGGATCAGTGCATAGCCATAGAATGGGAGTCAATCAGGGCAGGAGAGTTTCTGCCTGTAATAAGGGATTAGCCTCCATTTAACCAATTGTTTTGTTGTTAAACGATAACACTAATCCCCTTGGGGTTCAGAACGTCTCAGAAGTGCTCGTTTGTTCTATTCCGGGGTGTTTTAGAGGCAATATTACAACTACACTAACACATGATTTAAATCTCATCACTGCTGTGCTCCATCCCAGTTGTAGTCTGAGCAGGACTTTAACTCTGTGCTCTGAGGCGCTCAGTTAGACAAAACTTGCTACTGCAGACATCAACATGGTTTGCGTGTTTCCAAATTGCACTAACTGAACGACTAATTGGACTAAGTTCAGCTTCCACAGGCAATGCCGATACTTCTACCACACAAAAAAAGTGCTATCAATTTGGAGTCAGGTTTTATTTTCTTCTCTGCTTGTTACAATAAATGATGGTTAATTAGAAAAAATAAAAATGACCACAGAAAATAAATTTAAAAGTTAAAAACTAAAAGTTTCAGTGAAATTATTGCTGTGTTTCCACATCTTAAGTATAAATTCATGGTATTGGTTAACATTAGCCGATACGCAATACCAGTATCGTAGCATCCCTAATTATAACCTCTAATAGTGCAATCTATACAAGTGTAATACATGGTACTGTACAACCTCCCTTTGTGTCTTTAGGGTTTGAATGCTTAGAATGTGGAGAAATATATTATCCATTTGTATTGCAACAGGAAGTTAACAGCAGAGCATTTATAAATCCAACTGGCATCATGATTTGTGTCAGAGTTAGACCTAGGTGGAGACGGTAGAAGGAAAGGAAAGGAAGATGGTGGAGGAGATATAGGAGCAACTGATGGAGTGCTCGTGTTGATAACAAACAAGCAGAAAAAATAAGGAATCAAGACAGGAGAAAAGAAAATGAGAATCTGATGACGAGTGAAGAAAAACTGACAGGATTTTAACTGCTCAGGTGGTAGCCTACAGAAGCAGGAACCCAGACTGAAGCTAAGCACAAACTAACTAAAAATGAAGCTTAGTTAAATAATAACTCAAAAGACAGAACCCTCTTTCAAAAAAACATTTGAAGTGCCTTTGGCTATTCATAAACAACAGGTGGAGACTATTTTCCCAAAAGGTTATGAGTTTACAAAAAAAAAAATTGGCAGTGAGGGAGGAGTTCTCCAACACTGGCTACAGCAAAATGCATAAAATCTGCTTAAGACAGTCCCCACTACTGTTCTTCTACAAGACAATAATGGCAGGCAAACTTAAACTCATCAATTTTAAATTGTATGTCACATATACTCTTCTGGTCACAAATGATTTCTGAGTCTTATTTATGCTTGTAAAGTCTGAGTTGGGATGGTCACAGAAACCGTACATCATCACTTCGTCACTCTCTGCACCTGCAAAGCTAGCTTGCCTCTATATGAGTCATGCTACGCTGGGCTGGGACTACCTTGCTTGGCAACTCTGCAGGGCACAAGAAGGCTCTATGACTTTTACCCCACTGAGCATATTGGTCCTTTCACAAAACACATAGAACCGGTAAAGATGTGTTTCAGTTCCACCTTGAAGCATTTCGTGAAAGAGACTAGAGAGGAATGAAAACTGAAAGTCCGAAGCAACCTCGCAAATCAGGTTTCCTACTTGTGGTGTGTACGTCAGATTTTGAGTTGTCAGTCAGAAGTACATCAAGAGGGCTCCCTGAAATCAGATTTTCACATAGCAAAGTTGTAGTTCCCACGGCAGACTAGAGTTCCACTATTAATATGGTGTTTGATGGCATGAGTTGTTATTGTTAGGGATGTAACGATACCAATTTCTTTCAAACCGATACAATACCGATACTTTAGTAAAAGTACTTTCCGATCTTCTCTGCTTGCTGCAACAAATGATGGTGAATTAGATCAAATATAAAAAAATATATTTTTTAAAAAATGACCACAGACCAATTAAAATTTTCAGAGAAAATATTGCAAAGTTTCCACATTGTAAGTATCGGTTCCTGGTATTGGTTAGCTTTACCCGATACCGATATGAGTACATTACACAGTATCGGGACCGATACCCAATATCGGTACTGGCGCATCTCTAGTTATTGTCCTTTATTGTATCCTCTAGTATTGTAATTAGACCCACACCATTAAAGAATAACAAATATTTTTCAACGTATCATTCCAACTTGCTGTGTTAGGTGTCAATCCAAGATTTGAGCGTTGACTTCTGAGACAAATCAAATACAGAATTTTTATGGTGCATACAGTTATTTGATTAAACCAGTGGGACCAGTGCTGCAAGATGTAACTGATCTTTTATAAGGCTGTTGCAGACATCTGTTTTGGTGGCAGCACCGGATGTAGTTCATTAAACAAGCTGATTAAGAAGGGTGGCTCTAATGTGGAATCTGGAACTGAAACAATGATGCTTCATAAGATGAGGTGCAGAGACCTGATCGTCTTCTTCACAAGACCGTGATACAAGCGTCTGAAGTCCGCCCATAGCATCACCATTTATTTATATTTTTATTTTATACTTATTTATTTAACAAATCCAATTTAACATAGTTAAGACATGCATGAGCACATAATTCGAACACAGGAAAAGTTGGAAAAAGAGTATGATGAAGAGTAAACCTATGATGAGTGTTCTACCCAAACCTGTTGTTCTAGTACTATTAATAAAGTATTTAACATGAATTTGAATCCGAACGCTTCACCAAAATGCACCAACCACCGGTCTGATGTCATTACCAGACTCCACCGCATAAGCTATTCAGTCGCCAGCTGCAAGTTCCAATTGTCTCCATACGAGGTCGCTGTTTCAACTGTTTTCGTGCTAGTGATCTTTGAAGCTATGCTGGTCTGATCAGCAGTCAGGACAGCAAGATAACAGAACAGCAGAGATCATTATTTTAAGAACTGGGAACGTAGCGACAGCGACGGAGATCATGTCTGCGTTTGGACTTTTCTCTGCATGATCAAGAAAACCAACCCGATATTTTTTTTCCGGGGGGGAAAATCAGTGACCTGTTTGGGATTTGGAACTCCACTGGAATAACGTCCAGCTATTCCAACGCTAACATGCAACTCTGCGTCTGAAATCGCAACAACGTTTGACTCCTGGATATATCTAGTTGGATTTAAACACACCCTGAAGGAGTTCGGTGCTTATAACACACACGTATCGTAATGTAGCCAAAGCTATGCGGCGCTTTCGTTTTGCAGAGCTACCCGGTTAGCTAGCTAGCACGTCGGTTCGTTGTTGGAGCGGCAGGCCGGGGACGCGGCGCTTAAAATCGGCGTACGCGCTAACGCCATGCCGCTGTTCGAACGAGGCCTACTGGTGGTGGCAATTCCCAGCAGCTAACGTCGGCTGGATGTAGCGGGGGGGCCCCCCCATAAATCCTACTTTTTAGATTAAACGCCGGGGTATTTGTGTTTTTTATTGGAAAAGTAGGTGTGCGAGACAACTGAAAACAAAATATATGGAGATGATTAGTTAGATTGGAGCATCTGCCAGAAGCTCCGCATGTAAACAAGTCTGGCTGTGTGTGGGAGAGAGTGCTTGGTTGGAGGTTAGCACTACATATTGAAGTTAATCCTTTGTTGTTATCTGTAACATCACTTTTAGGCGTTAAAGTTAAGCTCTAGGTGACTCTGTTAAGCTAAGTAATGGGCTTAAAAAGTCATGGATGTTGTTCTGCAGCACTGTCAGACATATCAGCCATTCATTCATGATTGATGATCCTTTAGGAAGCAGACTGTCTTTTATCCATTTTCACTACAGTGAAAGCAGAACATTAAGCCACTAACACTTAATGCTTCACACACGTTTTGCCAATATCAGGTGAATACTGAGTTTTTTTTTTTTTTTTGTGGGAAGATATTTGTTATAACAGCACTTTATTTTAAAGTCCCGCTGACCTCACTGGAACTCCTCCGGTGTATGGGAACATGAGGGACTGTCTGTTTTATCTGAGCCAGCATCCAAGTAGCTTCAAGGACTGATCAAAGCCCAACAGAGAGCCCCATTGTGTGGACTACTAACTGACCGGGGAAAGAGATGGTGATGAAGATAAAAGAGGCCCAGTGACTGTGTTTGATCCCGCACCAGGAAGCAGAGGAGTGCAGATATGAGCCTCCGCCAGCCCACATCCACCCTGGACAGGTACGAGCTCGCCATCGTCTAGACGGGGTCCTGATGTTAGGATCTTATCTCAGTGCCTTCCATAAAAATGAAAAAAAAAGCGTAGCGCTCTCTTTTATCAGACTGAGGTCCGGTTTGGCTGTTGGAAGAACAGGTCAGACAGGTTAACTACAGGGATGGTGAAACTGCCTTCTTGGAGAAGAGAAAGCACATTGTCAAGGCTTAATATGTATCATGCCGATTGTCTACTGTCTACATTCCAGTGACCTCTCCACGTTCTATACTCTACACCCCCTTGTGATGCTGTGGCCTTTGCCTTTCTAGTGTCTTTCCATACCCAACGCCTGTTTTTGGGATTACCTTTGTCTTTATCATGTGTGAGACACACATGATAAAGACAAAGCTATCTCTCTCTCACTGTTCACTCTTTTTTTTTTTCCTGGTGTGTTTTCATGTTATCGTCCAATACTGTCATGTGACAGCAAGGTGGCCAGTGAAAAAAGCACCCACCTGTTCAGGTAGGACCACCTCCCGACGAGTGCTCATGTTTGGGTGTGTGGGAACGATAGTGATGCCCACAGTGTCGTTTATGCCAAAAAAATCCCCACAAAATGCAACTGGTGGAGTGTGTTCACATATGAGAGCGATAGATTGGCCACAGGTAACTCTTGGATTTTTCCTTAGTCTAGATCGGACGGTTTCCTGCTACCGTCCTGCAACTTTTCTATACATCCCTACTGCAATACACCTCTATCAAAATGGCTCAATTACATCTTTAGCATGACTTTTCAATCAGCTAAGGCCTCGTAATGAGCCATTCATTTAAATAAAGTGTGTTTGAATAGGGATGCATCCAAAACCTGCTGGACTGTAGCTCTTTAAAGTAAAACTGGCATGAAATTCCCCGCAACGTTTGGGTCCTTTTTAGCCACACTCAAAGTACCTTAATACTATATCAAAGGATCGCTTGCCGTAATTCAACCTTGTTGTAGAATTGCAGGTATGACGAGGTAGCCCTTCTGTGAGCGTTAGCACAGAACGACCCGGTTTCAGAGGGCGGGGCCTAGGCTATGCACTTCTGTGGTCAATGCGTCTCTAACGATATTTCCAATGTTCAACTATAATATATAATCTTTTTCCCCCCAAATAAAAGCATACTAGCACCAATGCTACAAAAATAAACTGGAGTATTAGCTGTGAAGCTAATTCTGATTGTTATCTATGAAGCTAATTGTAAACCGAACAACTCAAACAATGCCGCAATGTCTACTAACAGCTGAAGGACATTATTGAGGAAATATGCTTACTTGTACTGGGATATTTGCTGGTTCACGGAGAGTTGGTATTAATCCTGGTAGAAGTTTAAGACGACCTGCGAATCCACTGCTGTATGTCCCAAGTTGGATAAACAGTCGTCCTAGAAATGTTTACCACAAACTACCACACGCTTCGGTAGTCGGTCAGGCGCATTCCCTGCATACATAGAATCTATCCACAAGCTTTTCAGTGGCTCAGAAGAGGGGAGGACAAAAAGATTTATGTTCTCTTTTGTACACCCAGGTACAGTGCAGTTTGGATGCGGTCTGGACTCCATGCTGTTGGTTTGTTGTTTGCCTGTTAGCGTAGCTCTCTGCGCCGCAGAGGGAGGGACTTGCAGGGTGTAGTTCGGGGAAGGGGCTTAATTGGCTGGAACTCAACACGTAATATACCGAAACATGTCGTCATATGCCGAACTGCCAAAGAGCCCGTTTCTGAGTGCTAATTTCACTATGTAGGCAGACATACACTGGGACAAAGGAAAGACTAATCAGTAATTTTAACCCCTTAGGGGCCATAGGCAGGCTGGGGGAACTAAAAGATATGATCAAAAAACCTAAAAAAAATGCACATTTCATGCCAGGTCCACTTTAAATATAATCAGTTTTGAACACTCATGAGTCGCAATTGATTTTTTGCATTTCACATTGCAATCAATCAAATATTGAATCAGCACACGCATAAGGATAACACATTTTATCAGTAACTTGTAAAGCAGTGACATCACAGGTGTCTCTGTGTCCATTTTTGTCGACAGTGACGAATAAAAAAAAAACAGATAAATCGATATTTTTTGTGGGACATTGATATTTTTCTCTTGCTGCCTCAAGTGTTAAGCTAGCATTAGCTTTTAAAGTTCCTCTTTTGATATGACTCATTGACTGTCTTTTAATAGGGTAACAGAGTAAATCGCAAAAATACCTTCAATTTTATGTCAGTGGATCCATCATTACTGTAGCAAACATATGTTTGACCTTGGATTTCCTGGTACCGATGTGATATTTAGCGTGTTGGGGTCCACACGTGACTAAAATCAAGAGTGTCCAACGTGCTAATGGTGACAGAAAGTTAGGGAGGGAGAAAAATGTGCGTTAATTAACATCTTATTTCGTTATTACATTTTTTGTTTACTAATATCACCATCACAAGTTTGTCCAAACAATACAGCCTTAGCTTATAATAATAATAATAATAAAACCTCAGTGCGGCATTTATTTTTATGATGAATTTGTCCGGGACCTTGTACCGTCAAATGCCTTTTCCTAAGGCAGTCATTCCCTAGGGCATCTTTTTCACTATGCAGTGTCCAGAAACGGGCTTGAAGGACTAGCATGTCAAACTTTAGGTGGGGGATGAAATCAAATCTAAAAATGGACACTTAATAGCTGGTGGAAATGTAGTGGAATTGGAGGAGAAGAAGTCAACGCTCCTATCAAAATTCTGAAAGAGCCTGAAGAAGTTTTCCTCAAATCAAATCGACGTGAGAGTCGAGGGATTTCTGCAGGGCTAAATTACTGGTTTCATTTTCTTTTTTCATACACCCGAGGAAACAGAAATAGATACCGATTTTCTAACATAAAGTGAAATAGAGTATATTACATTATATCTCTCAGGTTTAAAACCTTTTGTTTAACCAACCAATGTTCATGACAAAGAAAACGATGATGAAAATCATTTAAAGCTGTTTCTCACTTCTAATTGTCATATCTCATTCCAATCATTTGAAAAACACAAAGTGTTTGAGGAAAACACAACAAATGAGAAAACTGTAATAACTGGGTTCTGTAAGGACGTATAGGTGAAACTAATGCTTTGTTAAAGCAGCGTTTGATTAAAACATTGCATTTAGACTTCTGTGGTAAGATTCTATCAGCATCCCACATTTTGAGTGTATCCTTTGCCCACTCCACTATATCAGATTGGAGGGGACATCTCCAAAGCCCTTCTCCTGACTGATACCTTTAGTGCAAGATGCTCATTTTTACTCCTTATAGCCGTCTCAAGACTATGGCTTTAGCTAAAGGAATACTGAAGATTATTCCAGGTAAATCAGATCCACTGTAATAATTGTTTCCCAAGATACATTTTTTTATATTATTTTTATTTCTTTTTTATCTGATGAATACAAGTTTTCTAACCTCAAATCGCCTGCTGCTGCTGGCATATGAGGTTCTGCCAGTTTTTAAGCTTTCGGTTCCCTCCTCCTGCTGCTTTGCGCCTAGCCGTTTTAATAGTTTTCCCTCTGATTACCTTGTTGGACTCTGCACATTTTGCTGCTGCTGCTTTCACGAACACAAACCCTGACATCTATCTCCCCCCCCCCGATTACTTTAGGTCAGTCATTAAACATTAGGTAGGCCCGTGGCCAAAGGCACTTATGATCTGTGGGGGAAACCCACTGCATCCCTGTTGTTCTGTTTGAAATGCGTCGCATGGACCTTGAGCCTTCAGTCGCCTCGTTCATGTACTTTTCAGCAATGGGATGTGTTTACTCTGTTCATTCATCCCCTTTAAATTGAAAGACGCGACCGCTCTTGAGTGTTTGCAATCTGTTGGAGAAGAAAAGAGCTCGGCGATGGTTTGAACAGGTTTTCGCTCTTTTGGTCTTGTTTAATTCTCCATGTTTGTTTTTCTGAATCTCTTTTTCTTTCTTTCTGCCCTCTATTTACCTATGTTTCCTTCTTTTCCGCCATGCTTCGCTTTCAGCCCTTTCGCTGCTTGGTGAGTGGTTTCCTGTGCACGGGTAACTTGTAGGTTTCAGTCTTCTCATCTCACATATGATCCTATTTCGCTTGTATCGTATCTCTTCATCCACTTTCTTCTTCTCATTATGAGGTTTACTTTGTCGTTCGCTCCAGTCATTTCTCATTTTCCTCTTTTTATCGGGTCTCATTACCTTCAGACCTCTTTCTTTTACTCCAAATTGGTATATTTGCATGCTTAGGTGCTCTTTTTTTTTGTCTTTATACTCAGGCTCAGCAGTCTGACAATTGGGGATTCGGAGCGCAGAGCCCCTGCAAGCCAACAGAGAGAGCTGACGGCAGATGAGAGCGCATGTAACTACACCGTCCGTACACGGATTCCAAGTTTTAGCTCCGTGGTTATCCATGTCTGTCAGACTGAGCTGTTTCTTCTCCCTCCTGGTCAGGTCCTGGTCTGGTCCACAGGTGTGTGGTGGTGCAGAAGGACCAGCTCGGTTTCGGCTTCACCGTCTGCGGAGAGAGAGTCAAGCTTGTGCAGAATGTCCGACCAGGTGAGAATTGTGTTACAGACATCCACCTGTTTCACCCACTAGAACAGACTGAAGAATAAGTTCCACCCATAAATTAAAACTTAGCAATCCTCAGCAAGATCTGCCACACTGTCCCATTTGTCTCCTCGCACCTTCATATCTGCCTTTTGCTTTTATAAATAGACCTCTTTTACTCTGATACCAATAATTAAAGTCTACTGCAACCAATTGCCTTCAGTAGTCAATTAATGAATGTAAGAAGAAGACCAACAAACAGATTGATTGTTTAAGGATAGCATATTTTTAGGCTAAACAGTCCCTCTCCAATGATGTTGTTCTTCATTTTTTGAAAGAGGTGTTGGGTCAAATATTCTGGAATTCATAAAAAACACTCTGTTGTCAGGTGAAGTACCAGGTGAGTTTAAGCCTCTGTTTGTGCATCTATCTGTTGCCTAAGAAACTGAGCCTGGATACCTTATGTATGGCAAACTTCAGACCTGTTTCTAAACTTCCTTTCTTTGGTAAGAGATTGAAAAGATTGTCCATACTCGGCATGTGAACTATCTTTATGATCTAAAAAAAGAATCCCTAGTGTCTGGTTTTAGACCTTTCCATAGTACTGAGACAGCTCTAATAAAGGGGATGAGCAATATTTTTTTGACAGCGGACAGTGGTAAGCATGTAACGCTTGTGTTGCTGGATCTGGCTGTTGCTTTTGACACTGTGGATCATAATATGTTTATCTGTAGACTGCAACAGTGTGTGGGAATATCTGGGTTAGTGCTTTCATGGATAAAATCCTACCTCTCAAATAGGACTTCTTGCTTCCAATAAGGTCTGTTTTCTTCCACTGTGACCCCCTTACCATGAGGAGTACCACAGGGACCTATAGTTGGGCCACTGATCTTTTTGTTATACCTTTTTATTTGAAACACCAAATCTCCTTTGTATGCTGATGATGTTCAGCTGTACCCATCTCTGAATTCCTCTGATGGTTACTCTGTCAGGATCTTGTTGGATCGCCTTAGGGATGTGAAGTCATGGTTGGCTCAAAGTTGTAATGAGTATAAAACGGAGGCAGTTTCATTTTGTCCAAACTGGTCCGTTGCAGTCCCATGTGTTGTACCACCTCGGACGCCCATCAAAGCTCAAGTCCTTTCCTAACAGAGGTGACCTTCAAACTGTTCTTCATGCCTTTCTAACTAAATTATTGCAATTACCTTTCAATTGGTTTGGGCCAGGGCCCTCTGTCACAGAGCAGTTGGTGTAAAATACTGCGGCACGTTTTTTTAACCCGGTAAAAGGAAGTTTTAACATATCACTCCGGTTTTGGCTCATTACACTGGCTTTCCATTGAATTTAGGGTCAAATATAAAGTCCCTGTATTGGTTTTCTGGTCGTTACGTGGCCTGTTGCTGATGTCTTCTAGCATCACGTCCCCAGATGAGTATTCAGGTCAACATAGCAGATATTGTTCTCAATGCCTAAATGAAACTTAGAGGGGTTTGTGCCTTTTCAATGGCGGAGCTGACGCTTTAGAACCGTCTTCCACTACATGTTAGGTGGTCCTCCTCAGTGGCGGGTTTTTAAGCCCAGGTTAAAAACTCATTTTTATTCCCTGGCTTTTAATTTTAGATGGAACTGACTTTGATTTTTCCATCACTTTTAATATTATTTATGTACTGTATTTTTTATTCTATTATACTTTCTTTAACCTGTTATGCCAACTGTTAACCTGCCAAAAAAAATGGTAGTTAAGGTGGACAAAATCCTCATGATAACTCTGGAGGTGCTTCAGGGATCCACCCCTGGTTGGGGAGCCTTTATGGAAGACATACATCCATATGAATGCTTGTTTTTTCATTTGGAAGAAGATGCTCTGGTCAGATCAGATTAAAGTGGAACTTGTTGGACTATGTGGAGGAAAGAAATCTCACTGCACACCTGAAGTGAAAAATGGTAGTGGCAGGATCATGATGTGGGGAGACCTGTTCTTTTCCTCTCTTTTTTTTGCTTTTTAGTCACCTGTTTTCCTCCGTTATCTGACAGAAAACGGGCAGATGGAATGACATTAAATTGGGTTTCGGACCCTAGACAGGCACTTTTTAGGCTGTGTCTTTATAATTTTGCTTTAGTTGCTTTATTCTTTAGTTTGTTGGTCTATCGCATAAAATCTCTGTAAATTATTTGCAGATTGAGGTTCAAAGGCAAACCTGGATTATTTGTTTTGGTAATTGCCATATAGGTTCATATAGCAGAAACACTTACGCTTTCGGCTCGTTGATATACCTCACCATGCTATTGATTTCAAGGCAAACTTAATATGTGATTGAGAGTTGTTTTTCCACCTATGATGTTATTAAAACAAAATATTTAAAGACCCAGTGATATTGTCACAATAAACAGAAAGATAACCTAGCTGAAACTTTTATCTCATTGTTTCACTGTGATTCAGTTTTTTCGTTTTACAGTCTTATGCTTTCAGTTTTGTTTAATTAGCTCAGCTCGATTCACAGAAACGGAGAGTAGTCAACAAGGAAGTCAAATTACGAGTTCCACCCCACCTTTCTCCTCTGTTATCATCCTGCTGGCTTTCACACAAGTTTTGTCTGGCGACAAAGTCCACTGTTGGGAATTGTTAGCTCAGCTCTAAGCTGTAGTGTCTCCCCCTGGTGGAGGCTGGGGATAGCAGGACAGAGCTGCCTATCTACAACATTGTCCTGAGCTATTACAAGCATTTAATTCAGATCAAGAAAACACATCTGTTTTAAAAGTTTTATCAACTGAAACATTACAAAAACTTTTTAAAATATATAAATTGTAATAGTAATAATAAAACAGTATTATTAATTAAATACATATGTTGTTTTGAATTAGTGATAATTTGATTATGATTAGTTCGATTAGTTGTCAAAGGTTTTCTGAATCTATCTCTACCTTACAGGAGTTCACCATATTTTATCAGAAAAGAAGGCTATTTTTTCCGCATCTTCAGATTCTTCTTCGCTGATTAGATTCTTCAAAATCCAATTTGTGATGCACAATTTCAATTTTTCCTGTTTGGCTGTGGACCAACTTCGATCAAATAAGTATCAAAGCTGGAAAATTGCTAAAGATAAACTATAATGTTCTGCAACTGAACAGAATATGCTAAATAAATAAGTAAATAATCAGAGTTTTCCACAAAATAAAAGTGTTTTAAATAAGTTTCGTGTCATCTATAATAATTTCCCCCAGATTTATTCATTCTAAATAGTTTTCTATTTTTAGCTAAACCTGTCCAAAAGTAGTTAATATTTCTTTAAATCAAGTAAAATTGTAATTTACTAAAATGCCAAATCAGCTGTCAACTTCAGATTCATCTTGACCCTAATATTTAGCCTCTTAACCATAACCATGCTTTGCCTTAACCAATAAGCACGAGTGTAACAATTAAAAGTTGGGATTTAAGCGCTAATAGCTGTGGGTAAGACACAGGGATGTAGGAAAATAGTTATTCACCAATATATCATGATATTTTATATCCTATTATTGTATTGATATTCAAAAGCCGTATATATATATATATTTTTTTTTTATTTTTTAGATTTTGAATGGAACCATTAATGATGACAGTAATTTTTGTCATAAAAATTAAACATATGACCACTAGTTGGTGGCTGTTTTCACCTGATGTGTTATATATGAAACCGGTTGGAGTGTGTAGAATGCTGGAACAGGTTTTCTACAGTTACATTTAAAAAAAAACAACAATATATAGTCTTACTCATAGTATTGCAATATATCATATTTTCCTCCCTGTAGTATGATACATATCGCATCACCAGATTCTTGCCAACATACATTCCCAGTAAGACATAAGGTTGGCACGACAAAAAAAGCATTTTAATTATATAACCCGCCGTCACCTGGTAAACAGTGTTTCTTCACAGTTTCGCTGCATTATTGAAAAAAAATAAAAAGAGGAAAAAAACCCCACCTATGGCTGAAATCCAGTAAGCAATGTTTTTCCCACACTTCATTGGGACATGTGCATTGAGTTTTAATGGCAAAAATAGTCGCTTATAACTTCACCCTGTTCCGAGGCATTGTTTGTTTTCACCATAACTTGTTGAAAAGTACTAAGAGTTGGTACGCAATTGTATGCTGAATGCATATCAAATGTTATTACAGTGAGGTGGTTCTACTACTGAAGAACTGTTCAGCTTTAAAAGGTTTGCTTTCATCTAGGCTCGGTGACAACAGAGACACTGTCCCCACAACATCCTGTAGTGCACTGCAATAAAAACAAATCCTGAAATAATTTACATCGTTCTGTAAAATACGATGCCAGAAACACTTTGCATCCCAAATTTTTCAAGTCAGCGTACCATCATGGTGCTACTACTTAAACTAATCATTTGGATGTTACAGAACCGAACCTTCTTGTTGACAACATATGCAGAAACCCAAAAAATGAAAGAAATTTGACTTTGACATCTGCAGCTGTTGTACCTAATGGGATCCATTGTAATTTTTGGTCTGCCTACTTTGCTACCTGCCATGTCATTAAGGTCACTTTCACAGTCAGGGCCTTGACACGGAGCAGGAGAAAGTCCGACTATCACCTTGGTCCGACTGAAATCAGACTTATGAAATGCACGTTTACACTTTAGTCTGATTTAAATCGAACCAAACTGGAGCTGGAGAAGTCTGACTAAGGTACCAAGACAATGCGATTGGATAATCTTATAAACAGCAGTCAGGAGTAGCCGAGCTTTTGGCAGCCTGGCCACTCCCCCTTCAGGAAGTGATGAGAACGCGGAAAAAGGAAATACAAAAAGAGCGCAAGCAACAACAAGTGTAACGCAAACAGTGCAGTACTTAAAAAAAAAAGCAGCTTTGATGTCCATTTCTTAGCTCATTGTGAATATCTGTCTGCTTCACCCACTTTAGCATTTGTTTACAATCTGTGTGACTCTAGTCCAACGGAAGAATGTCAGCGCGAAAGGGACTGTCGCATTCTAGCGGCGTGGAGTCAAACAAACTTCATTAAGCAATTCGATTTTCTGAAAGAATTGTAAACTTGGATACAACTCTCAACTCTGGCTAAGCCATTAATAATTTTTTTGCCCAAAGCTTGATTTAGATGTGCATCTACTGACTGTGTCTGCTTTAAACAGACCAGAGTGTTGACCAAACATACAAGCTCTGGTCCTCCGCCCACCATCAGTTTCAGTTCTCTCGGAAATGAACACTGTTGGGGTTTTCTTACAGTGGGAAATGAAGCACATAGATGTTCAGGAAAACCACAGAGAGGAAGCGATAGGCTGGATTCACACACAAAAATGGGATCTGAAATCATTTGATTCCTGGCAGCGCCTCGCTCTGCGTCTCCCTAACCGCTTCCGTACAGAGCAGCGTTGGGGATGTAGTGTGTTTGTCTTACTCGGCGTTCATGTGCTGCCCGGACTCCTGCTGTTTTCATCCATCGCTTTTCTGATCTCCTTCCCAGGTGGCGCTGCAGTTAAAGCTGGGGTACATGAGGGGGACCGGATCATTAAGGTTTGTAGCGCTCTCCCTTTTTTCTTTTAAACCTAATGTTGGTGTTTCCCTCACTATTTTGAGCGTTTTCGTCTCCATCTCTGGCTCTCAGGTGAACGGCTCAGTGGTGTCCTCCATGACTCATCAGGAGGTGGTAAAGCTCATAAAATGTGAGTTTGTAGTAGTTTTCTATAATAATGTGTGGGGGTCCCCCCCCCCCCCCCCCATTTCCATTTGTTGAATCTTTCCGGTTTTCCCACAGCTGGACCGTACGTCGCATTGACACTGCAAGGACCGCCACCATCAGCCACCTCTTTGGCCTTGGAGCCCCTCCCTACAGACGCTACGCCCAATCAGAGATCTTCAGAGGCTCAACCCCCTCTGCCCCCACCTTTACCGTCTGGACTGGGCAGCACCCCATCCCAAAGAATAACTGGACCCAAACCTCTACAGGTGAGTGGAAGAGCAGTACATGAGAGCCTTTAAAAGCCCCATAGATAAAGAAAATGCTGTTTTTCTCTAAAAATTGCAATGTGCATTTGTAGGATCCAGAAGTGCAAAAACATGCAAGTCAGATACTCAGGAGAATGCTGGAGCAGGAAGAGGCCGAACTTCAGGTAGGATTTCCGAGTCTGAATTTTTTTTTTTTAAATCCTCAAGCTTCGCTCTGTTAACCTGCATGAATTTGATTCTTCTGCAGGGCTTGATGGAGGAACGGTTGAGGAACCCATCTCCGTCGCTGGAGGAGCTGATCGAAAGTGCCAAGAGGAGAGCTCACCAAGTCAGAATCAAGATCCAGAATCAGGTGGGCAGATGGAGGCCTTTCTCTGGTTTTCTGTGATTAAAACAGGGGAGGGGGGATTTGAAGTAACAAGTTAGACCAGAATGAGATTACTGCTCCTTGAAATGATTACTTTCTGTTTCTTTATTCCTCCTCAGGAGGGACCGGGATCAGAAGCTGTCACAAGCTACATCCAAGCAGGAGAAGGTTTGTGTTTTTCTTTTTGTTGATTTAAAGCTTTTGAAAGTACACCTCAACAGTTTTAGCAGCTAATAGAGATGCAACGATAGTAGTAGTTTTTTTGAAACCAATATCACACAGATACTTGCACCTGAGTACCTGCTGGTACTGAGTACCGATACCGACACTTCTACCACACAAAGAAATGCAATGGATTGAAGGGCAGGTTTTATTTTCTTCTCTGCTTCTTACAACAAATGATGGTGAATTTGATGAAATATACAATCTGATCCAAATATTAACATTTCTAGTGAAAAATAAAAATCCTCTGTTAAAATTATTGCAGTTTCCACATTTTAAATATCTGCTCATGGCATCTGTCAACCAATTAACACAGAAACGTGTACATTAGGACGGTATCGGCCGCCATACCTGATACCAGTGTCTGTATCTGTGCATCCCTAGCAGATATGGTGCTTTGAACTGTTCACACCCGTAGATCATCCCCTCATTTCCATGTGACAGGCCTGCACAACGTGAAATGGAAGAAAAATTAAGATACAGAATTGGTTTTCCTTCACATGCTCTCATTGGACCAAAGAGGCGCCTCGCACATGTTTGCTTTTTTCGCCTAATGAATTTGACCAAACTATGAACAAGACTTCTTAATAACTTTTCATGTAGCCATTGTCAAGCAGAGGCCAGATTTGTGGAGTGCACAACTGATTCTTCCCACCTGAGCTCCGGTTCTCTGCAGCTACTCCAGAGTTACAACGGGCCTCTTGGCTGCTTCTCTGAGTAATTCGTCTGTGATTCTTGATCACATTGACACCATTTTTATGTGTCGATGATTTTAGAAGCCATGTGTCTTTTTTTACTTCCACATGAAATCATAAAATCTCAATGAAGTTAATCGTTCTAATGTAAAAAATTTTTTGAATGTTTAAGGGGTCTGATTGCTTTCGGAAAGCATTATTTAATCCATCTAATACGGTTCAGGTGTTTTTGGGTTTCTTTTTGCAAGAAGTCGTCACAAAGCTTCCTGTTCTTTCATAGGTCGGCTGTCGATGGACTCCAGCGAAGGAGACTTTGAGGTAAGCTTCCCTGTCCAATCAGAACCTGCTGCGGTTGTACGTGTTTGTCCATGCATGTGGCCGTCCACTCATCCCGTTGCCCTCGTCCCCCTTCCCTCCCCTCAGGCCTTTGAGAGTCCCAGCTCCTCCCCCTCATTACCCTTCAGGACCCACTATCACCGACGCCAGAACTCGGACACACACACCCTGTCTGACATGGTGAGATCCACGCACATTTACTCCCATTCTCTCCTCCTCATTGGTTTCTTTTGTGTCAATCGTTGCTTCGCGCTGCAGGGCGGCAGATGGCTACTGATGCAGGGAATGTCCTCATGCACTCAAGTCGTCCGGTTTCGTCTGTGCTTGATGCACTTTGATTCACTTGGCTTATTAAAACAATAGCAGACGGTCTATAGAAGACGTCGATGAGCTCGGGCATTGCTTGGAGTTTCATACCATTTAAGCCTGATGTTTTCTGCATGCACACAATTAATAAATGAAGACATATTAAGATGTGTTTCAGAGTTCAGCCAATTAAATGAATCGTTTTTGAATCTGTTTCTATCACAGAGTGCAAAAACTCAGATTATCAGCCCTGAGGACGAAGACGAGGAAGGTGATGGCTATCCCTATAATGAGGTGTGGGTTTGTTTTTGTGTTTTATTTTTTTTTTTGCTGACCTGCCTATTGCCATATTTTGTTTTGAATCATTCCTACATTTTCATTTACAACCTTGGACAGATGGACGGACCCTTCCAGGACATCGAGTTGTTGAAGTCACGACCGGCACACATGACCGTGTTCATGAGATACGTCTTCACCCAGCTGCTGGACCCCAACCCTCTGGTTAGTTCAAACTTAAGAACATTTATTCTAATAATATTTGTTCCCCCTGTGTTTTTTTTTTTCTTCTTTTCTTTCTTGGAGCTCTTTTTAAGATGCTCTTTTTTGATAAAAAAGTGTTCGAGTAAAGCCTAGTTAAACTTCTCCCTCTACGTCGAGACAGATAAACACAACAGCATTATCTGTTGATGCAAGGACGGACGGAGTAGAGCTCCATTTTCTAACAATCCATCAACGTAGAGCGTATGCCTGTGATTGTTCAGCTCCACAACAGCCAGAGATCATTTCACCAGAACGGTGCCTTATACACAATGTAATCAGTAGCCAATTCAGCGTTTGGGCACTACGTGCTTTTTACTGAAAGGACATTTTATATAATCTGGTCTTTTGGTGATTATCAGCACAAGGCAAGGCAAGGCAAGGCAATTTTATTTCTATAGCACACTTTCAACACAAGGTAATTCAAGGTGCTTTACATGATTCAGTGATAATGAAACCACATGATTACAAAGCATATAAGTTTAACAGTAATCAATCAGTAAGAAAAGATATTGTAAGGAACAAATCCACGTAATTAATACACAATCACTTAAAAATAAAGCTAAAAGATAGAATAAAATATAGAAATTAAAACGACAACAATAAAATAATATAAAGATCAAATGTTTACAATAAAAAAAAAAAAAAAAAGCAGTTACTCATAAGCAAGTTTAAATAGATACGTTTTAATTTTAGACTTAAAAGAGTTCAGTGTCTCTGCAGCTTTACATTCTCCTGGTAGTTTGTTCCAGAGATGAGGAGCATAGAAACTGAAAGCTGCTTCTCCATGTTTGGTTCTGGTTCTAGGGACGATCAGTAAATTAGAGCTGGAGGACCTGAGTGATCTGGATGGTTTGTACCATGATAGCAGATCTCTAATGTACTCAGGTGCTAAACCATTCAATGATTTATATACCAATAAAAGCACTTTGAAGTCTATTCTCTGAGCTACAGGGAGCCAGTGTAAGGACTTTAGAACTGGGGTGATGTGTTCTACTTTCCTGGTTCTAGTGAGAACACGAGCAGCAGCGTTCTGGATCAGCTGCAGCTGTCTGATTGATTTTTTAGGTAGACCTGTGAGGATACTGTTACAGTAATCAAGGCGGCTAGAGATAAATGCATGGATGAGTTTTTCTAGGTCTCCTTGTGTCATCATTCCTTTAATCCTAGAAATGTTCCTCAGGTGATAGAAAGCTGACCTTGTTATTGCCTTTATGTGACCCTGGAGGTTCTGGTCTGAGTCCATTATTACACCTAGATTTCTGGCCTGGTCAGTAGTTTCTAGTTGGACCAACTGAAGCTGTTTACTGATATTTAATCGATCTTTTTTGGGTCCAAAGAGAAGCACTTCAGTTTTGTTTTTGTTCAGTTGTAGGAAATTATGGGACATCCAGCTGTTAATTTGCTCAATGCATTTATTGAGGATTTGGATGGGTTCAACATCATCTGGTGACACTGAGATATAAAGCTGAGTGTCGTCAGCATAGTTGTGGTATTTAACATGGTTGGCGGTTATAATCT
Source organism: Apricaphanius iberus (assembly GCA_028564705.1). Lineage (NCBI taxonomy): Eukaryota > Metazoa > Chordata > Actinopteri > Cyprinodontiformes > Aphaniidae > Apricaphanius > Apricaphanius iberus. The sequence goes on along the minus strand of JAPXFQ010002963.1, from coordinate 678,406 downwards.
GGCTAAGCGGAAGCATATAGATGCTAAATAGGAGGGGCCCCAGGATGGAGCCCTGGGGGACCCCACATGTTATTTCTGTGTTTTGTGATGAGAACTGGCTAACTGATACAAAGAAGTTCCTGTTCTTGAGGTAGGATGTGAACCAGTCGAGTACTGTACCAGAGAGTCCGACCCAGCTCTCTAGACGTTCCAGTAATATATCATGATCAACAGTGTCAAACGCCGCACTGAGGTCTAACAGTACCAGCACTGTTGTTTTTCCATGGTCAGTATTTGTACGGATGTCATTAAAAACTTTGACGAGGGCTGTCTCTGTGCTGTGGTATCTACGAAAACCAGACTGATAAACATCAAGGCGTTTGTTCATTGCTAGGAAGCTGTTTAGCTGCTGGAACACAACTTTTTCAATAATTTTACCGATAAATGGGAGATTAGAGATTGGTCTGTAGTTTTGCATCAAAGTGCTGTCTAGGTTCTTCTTCTTTAGTATTGGTTTGATAACTGCTGTTTTTAGGGCTTTGGGGAAAACACCTGATAGGAGCGATGAGTTAACTATTTTGATAAGATCCATTCTGATGGATGGGAGGACCTTTTTTAGAAAATTTGTTGGTAAGATATCTAAGCAGCAGGTGGCAGAGCTTAGTTTGTCAATAATTTCATCAAAGCTTGATTGATTTATTGTTTGGAAGTGAGTCATTTTCTCTGGGTGAGTGTTAGTTGGGCTCATAGTTGGTACTGGGGTTTGAACTGATGTACTGATTGATCTTCTGATGTTCAAGATCTTTTGAGTGAAGAAGGTGGCAAAATCATTACAGGCCCTGGTGGAGTTTAGTTCAGGGGGTATTGTCACTGGAGGGTTAGTTAGTCTCTCCACTGTAGCAAATAATGTCCTAGCGTTATTGCTGTTTCTGTGAATAATCTCAGAAAAGAATGAATCCCTTGCACCCTTTAAGGTTACTTGATACTTGTTCAGTCTCTCTTTATAAAGAAGAGGTGTAGAGAAACAACAAAACAGAATGCAGTATTTGCTTACATGCTAAAACGCAGTATTCTATGAGCCGCACTTCCAGTATAAGCTCAAACAAAACATACTTTTTGTCATCCATTGCTCCTTGAGGGAGGAATGCATTCACAAGCTGAAGAAAATAAACTTGTTAACTATAGGGCAACTGATATGGCTGCTTTTTATAACCGATACCGTTTTTTTGGTGGTGTTTTTTTGGTGGCCAATATCTAAAGCGGATTATTAAGGCCAATATCCTAAGCATTATAATCCGGTTTAACTAGAATGTACCAAAAAGTTCAACTGTGTGATTTTTTTTTTTTTCTCCCCCAATTCATCAAACTTCCACCTCTGCAATTTTCTTTTTCCAGTTTCTTTTAACTTAATTTATGACCCTTTATATCGCAAGATGCTGCAGACTGCTCTCTTCATGACCTTTTATCCTGTTTCACATTCTTTTTTGAGAAACATGCCCATGCCAAATAATGCGTATTATTACTGATTTGTAGCTGCTGTATATTTCCCTTTTTTAATCTTTTACTTTCTTCTAGAGGCCGACCGATATATCTGGCCGATATATTAAATTATTTCTATATCGCTCATCGGCCGAAATGTGTTTTAAAAAGACGATATATAAATATAAAAAAAATATACACATCTTTGTTGCCAGTTGCAGCCACTACTTGACTGAAAGAGGGACCCCCACACACTCTGAACCACTGTGAGCCAGCCCAATCAGATACTCGTTTTTACTCTTTAAGTTTGGTGTTTAATCTTTGACTGCACTATTTTTATACAGTTGGACACACCTTCTCATTCAACAAGTTTCCTTTCTTTTCATGACTATTTACATTGTAGAGTCTCACTGAAGGCATGAAAACTATGAATGAACACATATGGAATTATGTAGTACATTTCTCAAAAAGTGTGAAAAAACCTGGCCTCCAAAGTCACCGGACCTGAACCCAATTGAGATGATTTGGGGTGAGCTGAACCGCAGAGTGAAGACAAAAGGGCCAAGAAGTGCTAAGCATCTCTGGGAACTCCTTCAAGACTGTTGGAAAACCATTTTGGGTGACTACCTGTTGAAGCTCAAGAGAATGCAAAGCGGTAATCAGAGCAAAGGGTGGCTACTTTGAGGAATCTAAAATATAACACAGGTATTCAGTTATTTCACCCTTTTTGTTTAAGTACATACAGTAAGTCCATACATTATGTGTTCATTCACAGTTTTGATGTCGTTAATTGAGAATCTACAATGTAGTCAAGAAAATAAAGAAAATGCATTGAATGAATATTTTAGATTTGATCAAATTTCATGTGGTAGTGGCTTTACTTTGTGTCGATTTTTCTTTGATACTTTAAGGCAAGGCAATTTTATTTGTATAAGACACTTTCAACACAGGGCAATTCAAGGTGCTTTACATATGATTAGAATACAAATGAGCAGTTATAATAAGAAAATAATCAGGAAAATACAACAATGTAGGGACAAGTGAGTAAAACACAAATGTTTAGTTCATTAACTGATGTTGCTAAAGAAAGCTCGCAGTGTTTAACACAAGAAAGCATTTACAATAATTAAGACAATAATTCTTGTGACAATTAAAAACAAGCAAGTAAAAACAGTTGCTCATAAGCAAGTCTAAATAGGTAAGTTTTAATTTTAGATTTAAAAGAGTTCAGTGTCTCTGCAGCTTTGCATTCTCCTGGTCGTTTGTTCCAGATATGAGGAGCATAGAAACTGAAAGCTGCTTCTCCATGTTTGGTTCTGGTTCTAGGGACGATCAGTAAACTAGAGCTGGAGGATCTAAGTAATCTGGATGGTGTGTATCATGATAGCAGATCTCTAATGTACTCTGGCGCTAACCCATTCAATGATTTATAAATGAATAAAAGCACTTTTAAGTCCAGATTCTACCTAAACCAGCTATTTGCACCATTATTCTGGTTAATGTTTTAATTTTTTTTTTTTTTGTACACTTAATGAAACTTGATTTTTTTTTTTTTTCAATTGTTCTGAAACACTTTGCACTCTGGTTACTTTTTATAATATCTTATATTTGAAGTTCAATAAATATTTAAAAAGTTGTGTTGACTTTCTAATTTATATTTCACACAGTGAGTGTTCAGTTGCCTTTGACAATGTGGTGCTGAAAAGTATATATATCTGCCTTGGATGTCAGCCTTAATAATCGGCTTTAGATATCGGCCATCGGTGACCAAATAAATAAAAAATCGGCATTGGCCATTACAAAACCTATATCGGTGGGCCTCTACTTTCTTCCTCAGTGATACTTACTTTGACCTTAATTGTTCTTGCTTTTAGTTTTATTGTGCTCAACGTTTTGCCGTTTATATAAATCAGTCAGTCAGTGAACCTTCGTTTATTAAGCACTTTACACACATAAGGGGACCATACGGCTGTACACGATTAAATAGATAAATAACGTATGTGATCAATTGATCACATGTAACAGCAGTAAATCGCACAATAACCACAAAAAAATTTGATAAACTAAAAAATGAAATAAGAGACAGTTCTACTGGTAAGATAGGTCTATTTATGTCATATTTTTATGTGTTTATATACTATATATACTCTAAGGGTGCATTCGCACCCGATTATCTGGTGAACTCTGTCCGATTGGGGACCAAAATTGCAAAAACTATTTGCAGTTATATCGATTTTTTTCTTTTAGCTAGTGTGGTTTGCTTTTACACTGTTTTTGTTAAAGAAAAACGAATCTTTGAGCAACATGTTTGCCTTGTCGCCTGTGGTGGCGCTGCTCCAAGAACCACTCACCCCTTTCTCTTCCGTGAAATTTAAACAAACATGGAGCAGCAGCAGGTTTGAATTCTGAATCGCTCTGTTGTCTTTTGTAATTGTGACACACAAATCCCTTACAGCTCAGCATGAACAAAGAACAAGGCAGGGTTCTTTTTGTTTTACTTACCAGGAATGCCTGGCGCTACAGTCCTGTTTCTGTTTTTGGAGCAGTCGCAGTCCGCTTGGCATTCACGTATGGAACCGAACCGCACATGAGTTCACTTTAACTCAACTGAAACCTAGGTCTTTAGATGGACCAGAGTTTGCTTTTTTTTTGGTCCACATCAGCGTTCGATTGCGCATTCACACTTCTCCCATATGAACCGGTCTTTCTGGGCAAACAAACTAGAGTTGAATTAAAGCAGACTCAACAGAGCTGGTGGGAATGCACCCTAAAGATCTCTGTGGAAGAACTAGGATTTGATTTCTCATATTCATTTTGTTTTTTTTTCCCCTCCTTCCACAGCTGTTTTACCTATCTGTAGAAGCTTATTTAGGCTCCAGCCCTAAAGACGCTCGAGCGCTTGCACCTCAGATCTGCTCCCATTTCCTGGATCCAGATGCTGTATGTACCCGAGCTCTACTATGAACTGTAAAACATGTTTTTAGCTTGCAGAGATTGATATTAGACTGTAATAAACAGTTTTACACTAATTGAAAGAAGGCGGGATGTGCCTAACAGATTTAACAGGAAGACCTTTAACCGTAATGAAACTGTTTCAGCACTTAAGTTCATGAAAACATTTCTCTTACAGCCTTTGAAAATCAAAGTGCGAGAGGAATATCTAACAGACATAGGTAAGACTCCCGAATACTTCCTACCTAATTTGACATATTAGGTATTTTGTGCCTACTTTTACATTATTTTTCTATTGCGCTGCCAGAGAATCGCCTTCACGCCCAGGAGGACATCAGAGGGCCTCTGTCTGAGCTGCAGCAGCAAGTGCTGCCGGACATCCAGGAGCAGATACAAGACTACAGGTGCATTATGCAGGGATGCTGCAGTTCAACACTGGCCCTATGAAATCATGCTGATTTTCCATCCAAATTACCACTTTAACGAAGTTTAATCTAAAAAATATATATTTTAAATCCCTCCTACTGAGTCATTGTTGGTCTGCCCCTGTTTATAGAAGTGTAAATCTTTTAAACAATCAGAAAACAGAAGGTCGTTCAAAGCTGGAGCTATTGTTCTGAAAGCTCTTCAGCTTTTCGAGCTACAATCGATTAAAGCCTGCAGACATGTATTTGCAAATCTGCCTTCGAGCTCCATCCAGTTCTAAAGTCTTTCTAAAGGTTTAGTTACATTTAAAGACAGAAGACAAATGTCTTGCGAAAATACAGGTGAAATGGAATATTATCCGTTCATGACCGCTTTAACTAAGGGCGAAAAGAATAAAAATATCACAATTCTATTTTTTAACCTTGAACGCTACTCATTCTCTTCTGTTATCTTTGTTAGGGCTCTTAAAGCATGAAACTACTTGTATTTTTGTACTTTTATAAAAAAAAAAAAAAAAATTGGTTCAAATGATCTCATGTTTTTATAGCAAATTTCTTATCGTGTATTTCATGGTTTAGGAAAGTGCAGTGAGTAATAAAGCTAAAGTGTTTGTTTTGATCTGTCTAAAGTTTAAGAACCTGTGCAGTATAAGAAAAAAAAACTATTGTAGTTAAAAGATTCAGATTTGTATTTTATTAAAGGTCTCATTCACTGGTGGTTTTATTAATTTTTCTGTGTTCTCTGGTATGAAAGAATGCCGTATGAGTCGGTTTCTGTCATTTTAGTTTATGCCAGTTCAGTGTGGGAGTGGGCGTGGAGGCTCAACAAGATGTGGGGGGCTTGCTCATTAAGATTAACGACATGCAATTTTCTATCCCCTGATTGGCTAACTGCAACGCCACTCTTAAACTGTCTCTGTTTACTAAAATTAGTAACATGAGACAAGAATGGTTGAATCACAGCTATCCCTTGATTAATTAGATTCAAATTTTTAATCGTTTGACAGCCCTAGTTTTTACTGTTAGGCCAATTTATGCGGCCGATGCCTATATGTTAATAAATGCCTCAGTCGATGCCGATAAATCTAAACCATTTGTTCCTAACAAAGATTATTGACAAAGATTACAAAATGCTGCATATCTTAATCTGTTCAGTTTCTCTTTCATACAAGCCTTCCAGATGACCCGGGTTATTTGTGAAATCCTTTTCTGTATAACTTTTATGTCATTTGTTACATTTTAGTGTATGTTTCCAAACAGGAACAAGCAGATGATGGGCCTGGGCTCTCTGTTTGGAGAAGGAGACCTGCTGCAGCTGGATGGAGACCCCCTGAAGGAGAGGCAGGTGGTGGACAGACAGGTCACCGCTCTTTGGGAGATACTGTGAGTCACTTGGGGGGGGGGGCCCTTCCTGTTTTGTTTTGTTTTTCCCGTCCTGCCCGAATTTTTCTGAATGAACGTTTTAAAGGGTAGTTCTGACTATTCATCAATTATTGGCTCACCTTAAAGGTAGTGAGGGTGTATCAGGAGTTATCCTCCTTTTAAAAAGAAGAACTGAAACTGATTTTCTTACCCTACAGTATCACCACCTGCTCAGGTTTTTAAAGTCCAATAAAGTTAATTACAAAGCAGCAGAAGGAGCTCACCAAAGCGATCTAAACAAAGGTCGTTGCTCCAGATGTAAACCCTGAAAACCATGTGACATTTATGCTGTTGGCTTCAAACACGCTGTCAGATTTTCTGTCACATGACTGAGACGGGAGAGCTTCTGTTTCTTATGCTTCTGAATGTAATTAAACTGCTGCAGATAGAATCGGCAACCTTTTCTCTGTTTCTTTCCCCATTCCAGATCAAAGCATGAAGAGGACAGAAGGTAAAATTAACTCGACTTCAGTTTGCTGAGTCGTACTTCACGTCTTTCCTTACCTTCTTTGCCGTCTTGTTGATTCCGTGTCCTCCTTCCCCTCAGTTCTCCTCTAGCTTCGGCTGTCCTCCTGTACCTGCGCCACTCCGGGATCAAACTGAGAGACTCCAAGGTGTTCCCCGGACTGAGCACAGAGAAGGAGAAGTGGCTGGCTTTTTTAAAATCGAAAAAGGTAAAGATGGTAACGCTTTCCTGCGGTCCTAAAACAAATAAGTAAATCAAAGCAGTTGTAGAAAAGTAGTCAACTTTGCACTCATAGTTCATCTTTAACCACAGAGGAAGGCATTTTTTCCCCCTTTTTTTATTGCATGTAATACTGAGAAACCAAATCCGCCCCAAGCTTTAAATGGATGTTTTCATTTGAAAAACTTTATTACTCCAAACTGTTTAGCTTTCATCAACGTTGAACTCTGCTCTCAGTCAGCAGGGGGCACAGCCTAACAATGGGCGACTACCACAAGGCAGGTATAGAAGTAAGTTATTCAGTAAGGACATTATGGAGGAGCAAATCTAAACATCAAATAGTATAATTGAAGATTCATCAGATTTTATGGCTAATTGTTTAACTTTAGGTTTGTGGAGATACTTAGCTAATTTCTGTTTAACAAATAAAATGAACTGCATTCTGAAATGTTTTCTTTCTTTTCCTACGGTCATAATAGGTGATTTTTTTTTTTTTTTGAGTGAAGAGAGGCGGTAGGGTCACTCTCTGAGTCACTTTTAGCAGGGTTTTCCTATTATATATATATAAAAAAAGCCACAGAGATGGCATTTTAAATAGTTTTTGGCTTTTTTGTTTAGCGGCTATCACAGATTAGCATTTCTAATTACAGTGTGGCAAAAAAATGATTTCGCAGCCACAGATTGTGTAAATTGTCCACTTAAAGACATGATAGATGTCTGTAATTTTCATCATAGGTAAAACTCAACTGTGAAAGACGGAATGTAAAAAAAAAAACATCCAGAAAATCACATTGGATATATTTTGTGTAATGGTGCAGAAAATATCTAGCACCTTCATTCAAGCAAGAATTTAGGCCTCCACAGACCATTTAGTTCTTTAAGTAGCTCTTATATCCTCCACTAGTTACCTGTATTAATGGCAACCGTTTAAACTGGCCATCTGTATAAAAGACACCTGTCCACACCTTCAAACAATCAGATTTCAACCTCCACGTACACTGGAGAGCTGTCCAAGGACACCAGAGACTAGATTGGCTCATCCTAGTCTTTTGCAGGTGGACAATCTACAAGTAGTTTCATGAAAAGAGATCCATTTTTGAAGCCTTTATTAGAAAAATGATCATTGGCCGACTTGCAGCTTCATGCATGATCTCACCTCATGGGGTACACATGATCTCGAGAACAGTGATGAAAGATCCCCAAAGTACACAGGGGAAACTGGGCAATGGCCCGAAGAGAGCTGGGGCCACAGTAACAAAGGTTACTATTAGTAAAACACAATGTCATCACGGATTCAAATCTGGCAGCTCTCAAAAAGTCCCCCTGATTTAGCCAGCGCATGTCCAAGCCAGTGTAGAGTTATCCAGAGTCCATCTGGATGATCCAAAGAAGGATTCGCAGAAGCTTGATTTACATCCCAAGAATACCATGCCCGTTCTAAAGCAAGGAGGTGGAAACATTGTGCTTTGGGACTTCATTTCGGCAGAGGGACTGAACAACTGATCCGTTTTAAGGAACGGATGAATGGGGCCGTGTATCGTGAGATTCTTGGCGAAAACCTACCATTGAGATCATTGAAGATGAAACGTGGCTGGATCTTTCAGCTAGACAACCATTCCAAACACACCGCCTGAGCAACGAGGGACCGGCTACTTAAAAGCACATCAAGGTTTGTGAGTGGCCTAGTCAGTCTCCAGACCTAAATCCAATAGAGGACCTTTGGAGAGAGCTCAAAGTCACAACATCCCAGCTCTTGAAGATCTGTACGGAAGAATGGGCCAAAATCCCAGCTGCAGTGTGTGTTAACCTGGTGAAGAACTACAGGAAAAGTCTGGTCATTGTCTACCAAGGTCAAAGTTTTCATGTAAACTTTTGTTATTGACCAAATACTTACTTTCTGCAACATTGTATAAATAAATGGTAAAAATCATACAATGTGTATTTCTGTGACATTCTGTTTCTCACTGTTGAAGTGTAGCTATGATGAAAATGACAGATCTTCTCATCTTTTTTTAGTGCGCAAGCTTGCACAATCAGTGGGTGCCAAATATGTTTTTGCCTCATTATATAAACATCAATCTCTGTTGCAGACACTTTAACTTTTACTTTTGAACACCTTGTTGGTTCTTCCTGCAATCACAGCATCCAAACCGAAGCGCTTTGGAGGACATTATATGTTTTTAGGGCTTTGTTATGGTGTTTTTTTTTCTTTAAAAAAGTTGGATTTTTGAGTTTCCAACCAGCCAATCATCAGTCAGGCGTCTTCAGGGCTACGAATATCTGCCTAATATTAAATGTAAACTATAAAAGATGATTAAACTGCTGTTTTATCCTTATCTGTAAATGTTATCTTAACTTGTTTTCCCACAGTTATACCTCCAAATCAAGCTTTTCTGGTTTTTGTATAAAAATTTTTTGCCAACCTTTTATTTTATATCATCAGTTAACACTAATTCGAAACAATATACACGACTTTTTCAAACTGAATTGGTTATTATATTGTTAAAATGTGTAAACTGGGGCCTAGCTTTATGCTTTTAATAGCCAGACGTTTTCAATTCTCCCAATCCTGAAGCAAGCAAAAATAAAATCTAATATAGGAGTTTCTGACTTTTAAACGCATGTTTTAGATTTATGATTCAAGCTAACGGATGTAAAAGTGTAAATTAAGTTTAGCCTTTAGAAAATTGAGATGTTTCTTTTTGTCTCTCGGCAGCCAAGCAGTTCAAGGAAAGAGAAGGATGGAGAGGATAGAAAGAGAAACCCCATCCTGAAGTACATCGGCAAACCGCGAAGCACATCTCAGTCTAGTAAATGCAACACACACTCCAACACGCTCATATTTAAACAGATGTAAAAATCAGCAGCACACAGATAGGTATGAGATCATGTCCATGGTCTTTAGATGCTGATAGGTGTGAGAACTTTGAGTAAAAAGCCACTATTTGTAACACTATTGGCGGCAAATATATATCAAGATTATATGAGGTTTGTTTAAAACAGAAAAAAAAATGTTTTTAATATTATAAATAGCTGTAAGATACTGTTTTAGTTTTTTTTTTTTGTTGAGACTGGAAATATTTCCTTACACCATATTTAGTCTTTCTTGTAAGCGAGGGAAAAGTTCACTAGCCCTCTTTCAGCCAGCTGGCCTGGCAGTGTGCAGCCACAGGCCCATGACCGTGTTGCTCTGCGTTCCTCGTAGTTGTGAGATTGTCTGAAACTGCAACTGTTTAAAAAAACGTCATGCTTTGACATTATTTAGCAGGCCATGCCTAACGGTACGATCCGAACATCATGAACCTCTCGTTGTGTGTGCGTCTGTCCCATCATAATGATTTTATTTTCTTTGTTCTTTATTGATTCATGGATCTTCTAATCTGTCTTGTCACTCATTATTTTTATTATTTCTTTTTGGCTCATTTCTTTTGGTTCTGTAGCATTCCACGTCCCGTTGTCACCCACAGAAGGTATATTATTGTTTTGTTGAATCTTCTTTATTATTTGGTTGAATGTTGCTTGTTTTTGATCAATCATCTGTTTTAGTTTTTATTTTATTTTTATTTTTTTTTAGTAGAGTGCCACTTTCTAAAACCGTTCGTCCAGTCCTATTTTCTGTCTTAATTACGTTATCGTTTTAGCCATCATACTGAACCGAGATATTTTTCGCAGTGCGTCCCGGCAGCGTCAAGAACATCATTCAGCAGTTTGAGAATCACACAGAACTTCCGGGAGAGGAGGAGGGGGATGTTGTGGACCCGCAGAGACTCTCCTCCAGCAGCTTGGGTGAAGAAGGCATGGACAGGTGACCGCTCCCCAGCCGACTTTTCCCTCCTTTGCCCTCAGGCAGAACGCTAACGTTTCTGGGGTTTCTCTCGCAGTCCTACGGTCTCGGTGCGTCTGGGGCGCAGTGGCTCGTTGAAGGCTCAGGGGGAGGACCGCCGGCGGGGCGCTGCCCCCGGCGGGGACTCCGTGCCCCGCTCTCGAAGTGATGTGGACATGGAAGACTGCGAGGAGAGGGAGCAACCAGGCCTGCGGCTGCTCCAGCAGAGCGCCTCGTCATCGCCGTCCAGCAGCTCCGCTCGGTAAAGATCCCCGGGGTCGAACCCCTGCTAGGGTTTTAGTTCCCGTTAACGTTTCTGAATCCAGGGGGCCCTCGTTCAGCTTTACAGCCGCTCACATTATCCTGATCAGGGTAGCTTCTCTCCTCACGTCCATCTCTATTTCCACTCTCCTACACTCAGGTCTCTTGAGAACCCTACACCCCCATACACCCCTCGGTCCAGACGCAGGTGAGTCACCCTGTCGTCCCAACACGGGATTAATGAAATATCAGCAGGAATGAAGGAAATCGGAGCCCAGAGGCTGAAATGGAGAATTTATTTATCAACTTGTGTTTTAGCAGCGTCAAATTATAAATCTCCCCATAATTTGAATTATGATTTTTTTTTTTTTTTTTTTTTATTAGCTACCTTGGTTTTTAACCAAAATAATTTAAACTGGAGCTGAAAGTTTGAATAATTTGTTTGTTTTTTCCTGTTACATTCTTCATCCACGCCACTTGTCTGTTCACGCCTCCCTTTTCTTGGACTCCATCCGCATTATTCCAACAGGAGTGTGGACTCCCAGCTAGCCCTGCTGCCAGACGCTGCGGTGCTGGAGGACGAGGTGTGTGACAGTCAGAACTGGCGGGACACGGTTCCCCCTGAGCTCCTGGCAACTCTCAGTCCGAAGGAGGTGGAGCGGCAAGCTGTCATATACGGTATGGTTGGCTTTTACTAAGATTTAAGACAAAAGAAATACAGTGAGGCCTCTTTTTTTTCCCCTCATTTATTATTGTCATCTGTTTCATTCAGAGCTCTTTACCACCGAGGTGTCCCACCTTCGGACCTTACGGGTCCTGGATAAGGTTTTTTACCGGAAGATGAGATCGGTGCTGAACTCCGAGGAACTGGCCTGCATCTTCCCAAACCTGCCGCAGGTCTATGAACTCCACGGTTAGTCTGGGCGTTAGCATGTCATGTATTCATTCAGGGCTGGACTTGAGTGTTCAGATGAGGCCTTTCATGGATGAGTTTACTGCATGTCAATCACTGAAGCTCTCATACAACCACAACTATATCACATAGGGGAGTCACGATCTTGATTCTGTATCGAAATCGATCGAAATGACGATATGACCTCGAAATCCAAAAGAGGAGCACGATCACCTCCTCCTTCTATGTTTACTGTGGGTCCCACTGATACTCCGCAGCAACAGTTAGCAGGCGACCGTCCATTTAATCAGATTTCCTCATCACAAAGAACCACACATTGCATTTTCCCTGACGAGTAACTCTCACGAGTTCTCATACAACTCCCAAAAACATCTGGTAACATATTACCTGCCTGTATCACATCCCCCACACAACTACAGAGCACATTAGCTGACGCTAGCAAGTAGCTATTGGCTAAGCTAACGCTCGACCATAGCCAGGATAGATGAAGCAGAAGGAGTAGAACTAAAGCCTCTCCTTCTACTCTCAAATCACCAGTGAAGAATTTTTTTGTTCCCATCGTCCACATTCGCATTGTAAAAAGCAGGACCGCTGTTAGCTAAATTTTCTCGGCCCTATGAGCTGTCTGGAATACTGCATCTGTTTTTCTGCAGTAACTATAAAGAGTCACTAGATGGCAGCCCCCCTCTATTTCTAATTTATTTAAACAAGACTGTTACACTTTTATTGTAAATAAATGATTTCATTTTTGCCATTAATGCCTAACGTGATACATTACACAAGAATAATAAAAATTGCATCAATTTTGTCTTTTAAAATAAGATTTACTCTAGAAAATGAAATACAGAAAACCAATGATCGTAGACTAGTCTAAAAATGACATAGAGCTCTGTATTGTAGAATAGTGACACCCCTAATATCACAGTATTATTTCCAAACCAAATAGTTACCTTTATTAGGACTGAAAGACTGTAAATTAACACATTCTGGAAGAAGACGACTGAAAACGTTAGTAACTTACATAATTACTCTCATCAAACAGTCGTTGTACTCCAGAAAATGTAACCGCTCCACTCTACTTTATCTTGTCAAATGACCTCAAACGTTACCCACTGAATGTAAAGCAACCACTTAAAAAAAGTGTCTTTTGTTTAAAGTTAACAAACATTTCTCTTGTTCTTCTTTCTCAAAGGGAAGAATGGGCTGTCACAGTTTGATAGAGATAAAGCCAGCATGTCTCCGTTACTGATCGGTCATTTAAGAATCTGAGGCGAGATTGAAGTTTACAAATGAAGTAGACGCTTGAAAAGCACAGCAGCTTTAAAGTTTAGGAAAATTATTGGTATAGTGCAGTATCTTTTTTTTCATCGATATTTTGTTTTTAAATATATGCATATACATCTACAGTTGACTCAAGTCTTGCTTCTTCAAATAGTTTCCATCTGAAGCGGTTTGCTAGGCTAACATTAGCATGTGTTCTTTCTGCTTTGATATGACTCACTGATCTTTCCGCTCGTAGCGCAATTCTCGAAGTTAATTGAGAAACTTAAAGAAAAAGATTTTCAACAGCTAATAAATTGAAGTTCTTTGCCTTAAACATCATAAAGTTAAAATACTAGTGTTACTGCTGCTGACTGTACAGCTCTCTACTACACCGTGGAACAAAAATGTCCACTCTGACTTCATTCTATTTCTTCCCTGATGTTTTTTTTTTTCTCTCCTTGTTTGTAGCAAGTCTGTGTGAGGAGATGAAGAAGCGAAGAGAAAATCCCATCGTTCAGGACATCGGAGACGTGATGTTGGCCAAGGTGAGTCGCTCCTTTTTACTGAACTAAACTAGGACCAAAACTGGACTAAGATTTATTATTTCTGTCGGTCAAGGATGCAACAAAGGTTATGTGGAAAAGAATGATACTGGGGGGGCTTTTCTCTTTTAAACGCAATCCACCATCATGAACTCTGTAAAATACCAGAGGATTTTAAATAAGAATGTGGTCGCCTTAAGCAGATTTTTGCCACAAAAACACAAATTGACAGCAAATGTTGTCAACACTGTGTGATCCGTCTGTTTCATGTTCTGACAGTCGTGCTTTTTGCCTCCAGTTTGAAGGCGCAGCTGGAAACGAGTTTCAGGAGCAGGCGTCGCAGCTGTGCTGCCAGCAGACTCAGGCTCTGGAGCTCATCAAGAACAAAAAACGGAAAGATCCCCGCTTCGCCCAAATTATCCAGGTCAGCACGCTTACAAACTCAACACCAACTAAAAAAAAACGACATTCATGTGAAAAACCTCAGACACCCTATGAAACCCTGTCCTTTTTTGTTTTTTTGTTACATATTTGGGCATGGTGATATTTAATATCAGTTTTTACATTTAGATTCAGGTAATGTCGTATTTAAAAACTGAAAAAAAAAACGTTCTGTAAAACGTAGTTGAAACAGTTCTTTTGGAAATTGAATTTAGACATAACATTTTTTTTTACTCTCATTCAAAATAACTAAGGCCTTAGATCAGGAGCACATGATTAGGAGACAATTAGAAGGATACTTTCCCCGTTAAAACCTCCGACGTTTAGGATGGTGTTCTTGTGACTTTTGAAGTGAAATTAAATCCCACAGTAAGTTTCAAGGAGCTGTTTGAGGTCTTCAGGAAGGAGATTGTTGTGATTTATTTGTCTGGTAAAGGATTTAAAGTGTAATCCAAAAAAAAAATCTGAAATGAGCCATTCCACTGTCAGGGTTTTTTTCTGGCTCAAATTCCGGCAGAGGTGGTACCATCCCGACCATGCGCCAACACATGCATGAATTCTGTGCATTCAACTGCCTTACGTTTTTTATGGCAACATATTTTTTAGTTATGTGTTCTAATAAGAATATGACGATTATCCTGTAAAAGCATTTTTTTATTAAAACAATATTCATACAAATATAAGGTGCAGATTTTAAACTGAAAGTGCATTAAGTTGTAGGGATTTATCCACACATCTGGCAGCCAGACATTAACTATTATTATTAACTTTAATTATTAACTATTCATAGCCTATTATTATTCTGTTTCATGTTTCATCACAATAAGCACAATAAAGTGTTGAAAATCGTATCTTTAGTCAATAATTAAAAGTTGAAAGCCAAAGGATTACGTGTTGTTTCTCAGATGGCAGACATTAAAACATAAAGCACAAGGATGGTACATTTATACGTATCCGCAATCATAAAATGTGTTACCTTTGCAACCTTTGCTGTTTTCGTCCGTTCTGTGGAGAGAAACTTCGACTTGATTTACAGATCAGAGTCCTGCAATAAAACGGGTTTCTGCAGCTAATCCGCTGGATGCTGAGATAGTGAGAATAATCTGCATGCAGCGCAAAGTTGGAAAGATTTTCAGACTGTCTACACACAATGGAAAGTGGGTGTCAAACAAACAGTAAAAAAACTTCCACCAGACCCATGACATTTAGATTATGCATTTTTTCCATCTTGAAACGGTACCTGCAAATTGCAGAACGTTTTTGGAGCAGAAAGGAGTCTGTAAAAATCTTGAAAGTAGCATCTGCGCGGAAAGAAAACATAAGTATGCGCGTTAGCAGAGAGGAGTATTTGCTGTTGAAATACGTATTTGTTTATCTACTCTTCACATTCAATAAATATATTTTCTCTTCCTGTTCCCAGTGAATTAGACAGGAGGAAAGCTCTACATTACCTCTATAATCTGTTTAGATCCGTAAATATGATCGCATTTGTAATCTGCAGTACTGTATTTAGGAAAATTGCCTTTAGTTTCGCAAATTACACTGATCGCTCGTGCCACGCGCAAAAAGCAGGTCAGACGCCGAAACGATCACTTCATGGCGCTCCGAGGCTGTTATGCACCAGGCTTCAGGTTTGGTGGGGACAAACCCGTCATAAAAAGTTTCCTGTCCTGCATTCTGACAATGGTTCTGGCCTTTGCCAGTCCCTGCCTGCAATTTTCACATCTTGTCACAACCATGATTACCTTTTAACTGCTTTTTCATGATAATTTGTCTGCAGTTTCACCTGGATTCCTGACTTTCCTCGCAAAGTTGTTTTTTAAAATAGTGGATGATTTTCCCAGTCCATGTCTGTAACGCTAAAATCCATTAACGTTACTCTGAGACAGAGCATGTTTTAAAAAAATAAACATGACCTGCTTGGATGCAAAAAAAAACAAAACATTTACCTGTTTGAAGAGCCGGGGGGAAATCAGGACACCGATAGCACCAATTAGTGGGAAAACACCATTTTTACACTCGATGGAAAACAATTTTATCTTCTTGTCCAACTGCAACTGCAGTTAAAATAACATACATATAGCTGGCGGCAGAGCGATATAAGGCTGGGGTGGCCAGCAAATTAGCTGGAGGCCGGCCACCACGCAAATTTGAAGGAAAAACCCTGACATGCACACGTTTAAGTTTACTGGGAGTTGTGCAAGGAGGAAAAATGTGGAAAAATATGAATACCGGACTAGAGTTTGCCAGCAAGAACATGGTAGAAATGGGAAAAGGAATAGAACTTCTTAAAAACTCTGAGGCACAGAGGTGGAAGTATCATGGTCTAGAGAAGTTGTATTGCAGGCAGGACCAGACCAGCTGCCATTGTACAATCCGCTATAAATTCTGCACTTTATGAGAGGGGACTTCAGGAAAATGATAGAACTCCTAAATTAAATCCAAAGCATACCAGTTAGTAAACTACTGTAAATGTTCCTGCAGTCTTTTTTTCAAACATGGGCTAATTACAGCTTTGTGAACATTTTATGATTCAATATTAGCAGAAAACCTGAAAAAAAGATCACCTTGTGTTTGTTTGCATGCTTACCCACTCGTCTGTGTCTCAGGAGTGTGAGGCGAGTCCTCAGTGTCGGAGGCTGCAGCTCAAAGACCTGCTGGTGTCCGAGATGCAGAGACTCACCAAGTACCCTCTGCTGCTCGACAAGATCATCAAACACACGGAGGGTGAGCGAGCGGGCGACTAAACGATGCAGTTTGAATGACAATATTTCTGATTCTAAAAGAAAGAAAACTTTTCTGTTTCTGCAGCTGGATCATCGGACCTTCCGTCGCTTCAGCGCGCCCAGGCGTGTTGCCGAGGGATACTGAAGGCGGTCAACGAGGACGTGAGGGACACAGAGCACCGGCAGCGTCTCAGTCAGTACCAGCGCAGACTGGATGCCACACCTCAGTTCAAGGTGGAACCAAAGGGTTTAATTTACCTATCTTTTTACAACCCCCCATCAAGTATTTTATTATATATAATATTATATATATTATATTTTTCCTCCTCTGCAGAGTCTGGACCTCACCACAAAGAGAATGATCCACGAAGGCCCTCTCATCTGGAAGATCAACAAAGAGAAGCAGATAGGTCGGTTTTCCCGCCAGCGATCAGCAGACGGCTTCCTCCGTTTGGCGTCTGACCCGTTTCATCTTCTGTCTCCTGCTTCAGAGATCCAGGCGCTCCTGCTGTCCGACTGCCTGGTCCTTCTCCAGAAAGGGCCCGACGATCGGCTGCTGCTGCGCTATCCAACCCGCTGGCTGGGAGGAGGAGGAGGGGTCAGCGCAGACACCAAGACATCCTTCAGTCCTGTGGTCAAACTGGACTCCCTGCTCGTCCGACCCGTAGCTACAGGTGCACAGACGGTGTCATTCAGAGAGAAATGAACAAAAGCTTGGTTTTTCATTTTTTTATCTAATTGCTACCGTGGGGATTTTTTAAATGTATTATTTCAGATAAAAAGGCACTCTACATCATCAGCACCACGGAGACACAGATTTATGAGCTGGTGGCGGCGTCGCCGTCCGAGAAAGACACGTAAGCTCACGCTAATTTTCTAAAATATACTCACAACAAAGACACATTCTTTCTTGTTTTATAAAACCCTGCCGTTGCTGCGGTGTGTCTAAACGATTAAGCTGAGTTTTTGTTACTGTTTGGTCTCACAGCTGGAAAGATTTACTGGAAAAGTCCTCCAAATCTTCATCTCCAATGAGCAATCACAGATCACTTCCTGTGTCGTGAGTATATGTCATGTTTAGGAATAAAAAAATGGGGGAAAAGTCTGCTGATATAAATAGCATGTTTCTTTTCACCATGTAGCATATATATATATATATATATATATATGTATAAATATATATATATATATATATGTTCATTTAATGTGTTATATATATGTTCATTTAATGTGTTTTGTTTTCTCTAGTTCTCCCAGCCTACGCAGCAGTTCGACAGTGTTAACTGAAGGTAAAAACATTATTTTGCTGTGGTTAAAAAAAAAAACAAACTATAAAAATTGTGTTTTCTCAGTATTTATGCAAACTCAGATACACAACAGCACTTAAAATATTGCAGTGTACCAAAATCTTAATTCAGCAGTTTGTACAAGCAACTTTCAGCAGCAGGAACTCAAAGATCCTAACTGACTTTCTCAAAAACCTGTCGTTTTTCTGAATTTATTTTGGCCGACTAACCTGTTACTATTCATAGTAGGGATGCACCGATATGACAGTTTATGCCATTATTGATACAATATTAATACTGATGTCAGACTTGTAATCAGCATTGTTTATATTTTATATATATATACATATATATATATTTCCTCAGACTTTGAACATCCTGTAAAAAGGACCACACTCCTACATTGATTTTGCTTTGGTTTAAAACCCTATAATCCTGCTCTGTATGACCATCACTGTCAGATTACCCAAACAGTGCCACATGACCATCCCCGTCACGTGGCTAAAAGATGGAAATTAATATCGGTTGTTGACATCAGCCCCGTTTTACTTATCGAACCTTTATCGTTATCTGCAAAAGGGAGCGCCTAGATATGGCAATCCCACAGCTGCCCTACCTCCCCTGTGATGTAGGGCTGAACGATTTAATTGCATTTGCAGAAAGTTAAAGCCGCACCGAAAACAGTGGAGTATTTTGCAACAACTGACCTGAGATCAAACCGCTCTACGGGGCCATACCAGAGTCTGTAAGTGCATCGATGGAAAATTAAAAATCAGAGCTTGTTCCTTCAAGCCTCCTGCTTCCTGGATAACCACACGGAGGAAAACATTGCAGCCGGAGGGAATTACTAGCTGGGATCAAAAGGAAGAAAACCTTGATTGCAGAACGACACCGATGACCATCGAGTGTGATGATTAAAAGTAGATAAAGTTGTTAATATTTGCCTTTGTCTTAAAATAACTCTATCTTATGGAATAGAATAAATTATGTGTAAAAATCTGTTTATAATACACAATATTTTTGCTTGCATTAATTAAAAAATGAATGACAAAAGCCCCACAAAAATAATTGCAGATTAAATCGCAATCGCAATATTGAAGAAATTAAATCGCAATTAGATTATTTTCCAAAATCGTTCAGCCGTACTGTGATGTATGTCATACCTTTAAGTATTTCTCTTGGAAGGTTGTGCTGGAAAGCTTTTTTGTTGCACCACTGGTTACAGTGAAGTCATTTATTTTGTGGGGGAAAAAAAGACGAACATTGTTTGATACCAATTTTGATGCAGACGTTGTGCATCACTAGTTCATAACTTAATCTCAAGACACTCTATGCAGACACTCTGCACTATTGAAGGATCACTCCCCTCTACATCCCAAATGCTTAAAGTGTCTCCAATGGAAGGACTATTTGACCTGTTTTTTAAATACTTCAGCTAATCAGCCACTTGGGGTCACTCTGAGACTGTGTATCGTGTTGTAATTTCAACCGAATATGGTTGGTTGACCATTAAGTATAATCACTTTGATTGGCAGCTAGAGTTTCTCTCTAAGGTCTTTTCTGAGCTCTTTCCATCTTTGCATTCCACATTTGTGCTCCAGGTCAGATAACTGCCAAAACTCATGCTCTTAAGTGTGTTTGACCAATAATATCCGGCTGCTACTGACTTTATTTACCCTTTAGACGTCTTTTAAAATCTGTTTTGCATAGGCATAAATGTGGTTGGACTTAAACTCATTAAGGTTACTTTTTTTCATCCCTTTGTGTTGCTGTTTGGGACTCTGCTGCCTCCAAGAACAACCCGAATATGAATGAAAACCGTCAGTCCATTTTTATTGTGTGCAAATTTTCGTTGTACGAAATCCTTTGCTTCTACAAGCCGTTTGGAGAAGTGCCTCATTGTGGCGTCACAATTAGGGATACACCGAAACTGGTATCGGGTAACGACCCCGATACCATCTAATTTGCATTTATAGGCATCAATTAAATTTAACCAATACCATGAACCAATACTTAAAATTTGGTAAATCTAATAAATCAGCAAAAAAATGGTTCATTTTTCACTTTAAATTTTAGTTTTATGGATATTTTACATCTGTTAATTAGTCTTAGTTATGTTTATTTAGTAAAGTCTGGTGCCTTTAGTGTCTTCAAGAAAGGTATAAGTGGGAAGGTATAAAGTTAATTAATTGAGCAACATTATCGGATTGGTATCGGGTATCGACAGAAACACTAATATCACATCCGTTTTGTGTTTTACTCACTGATTCTTCATTTTGGTTGAGTTCGCTTATTGTAAGAAGTTTTTTTTATTTTGTTATCCCATCCTTCAGAACTTGTTTGACTTCATAGACAAAAACTTGGATTTCTTGGATGTTAAAATGCTTTTATTTTTAACCCACCAGGGAACCCAGTGGAGCAGCAGTCCGATTTCATGGAGAGCGTTCCCTCCAACGATGGCAGCGTGTTGGGCGACCTTCCCACAGACCAACCTGAAGCCGACAGCTGTGATGAGGACCAGGCGGCGGGCGTGGCCGAAGCCGCTCTAAACGACGGTGAGAAGAATTCAGAACCCACCGGGTAACCTGTCAGGACGTTTGGACTAGAGGGTGACACGGGAATCAATTGTCGCTGCCGTCCCGATCCCAAAAAAATACTCCCGTCACGTCCCGATCACGTGACAGCCAAACAAAAAAAATTTTGGCCCGAAAAAATCCAGAGAGAAAGACTCCCGTCCCGACCCGAATCCCGTAGATTAGTAATTTACCTCCTATGGCGCTCGCTCCCCCCGCCCCCCTTTAAACCATAGCCTAGCACAGTATTAAAGATCATCTATTTAGCTTTATCCGCCATCTTTAACCATATCCTGCATTCTCGTTTGGCCACCTTACCACGTAATGAATGGATTACCAAACTATTAATGCTGCGTTCGAGAGCCCATCCAAACCAGTGGGACGTGGGCCTTCTCCTACCTGAAATGTACTAGCTCCCACTTCTAAGCGTTTGAAGCAATCGCAGTGGAATGCAAACAGAAAACATGGACGACCGCCGCGCTAAACGGATAGTCGCTTTGTTTATGAAGAGGCATGCTAACAGATAATAACGACATTCACACCATAATATGAAAAACAAGTTGTGTTAAAATTACAGTGTCTAAAACAACACTACAAGCAGAGAAGTACAGTTTATAGCCTATTCGTTCAAGTTTTACCTCTCAGGACGTGAGACTCCGTTGGTGCCGCCATTATCCTTCGACTTAATTTTGAACCCCGAGTTCGCAGATAGGAGGTTCCACTTCGACAGGCATTCCAGTGCACTTTTCCTATTTGGAGGTAGGATAAGTCCCATATCCCACTGGTTTGAATGGGCTGTCGTGGATTTTTCCTGTCCCGTCCCGATCACGTTACAAGCAGTGAAATTGACTCCCGTCCCGCGGGAATCCTGCAGGAATCCCGTGACCTGTGGGAATCCCGAAAAATTGTCACCCTCTAGTTTTGACACGTCAGGATTTCAGACGCCTTGTTTTCTTCCCCTTTCGCTCGTCCACAGTCGAATCGCTGCGGAAGCTCATACTACCGGATGTGGAAGAGGACAGGTGGAGCCACGACACAGACGACACTCCCACCAACACCATGAGCAATGGAGATGCCGAGAGACGACGGCAGGGGTCCCCGGGGACTGTCCTCGACCTCCGCATAAGTGAACCAGAGCAGTCGGAAGCTCCGCCCCCAAACAGCAGGCAGCCCAGCCTTAAGGTTGTGAGGAAAGGTAAAAGAAAGCTGGAAAGATGATAGCTGATCGGCCTCAGGTCTTAAAGCTAATCTCTTTATCCTCTCCTGTTGATGATTTTTAAAGTAAAGGTGACGTTATCCTACTATGATTTATCTTTGGAAGCTGGGTGTCTTTGCATGTTTCTTTTCAACCTGTGATTATATTTTTTCTTTCTCTTTTTTGTTTCGTTTGCTTGCTAAAAAAAACCCACAAACCATCCTTACTTTCTTTATTTCCTTCACCCCTCCGCCTTTTTTCTTTTCTCTCTCGCACCCTTTTCTTCACACACATCTATCCTCTGTGCGTAGCCATGGTTGCGGGTGCTCCTCCTTCTGTCCCTGATGGCATCACTGATGATGTTAGCCTCCCCTCCGATCTGTCGTCCCAGTCTAGAGGCGAGGCCAACATGCAGGGTAATGGAGACAAAACGAGTCGCCTGCTTCAGTTTTATGAGACTAAATTATTCATGTAACCAAATATAGCCTGTGCTTTGGGTTGATCGGGTTAAGCTAAAGTCATGCTTCTGGTCTCCAGGAAACATGTTCTACCTGGTAATGCCCTTAGACCAGGGAGAGAGCGCCACCGATGACCTCCCTGACCCTCCCACACCCACCGCCAGCCACTTCCCTCAAACTCCTGAGGAAGTGATGTCAGCACAGGCTGAACCGGAGGAGGAAGCAGCACCCTGCTGCCCAGAGTTCATCCAATCAGAGACAGAAACTATGCAAATGGAGGGAGATTTAGAAGAGGAAGAAGAAACGGGCCCGGCTCGAGCTGCACAACAAAGTCACGTAATCAGAAACGTGGATGAGATTTTTCTGACCATCGAGGGCTTGATGAGCAAGTTGCACAAGCTGAAGGTAAGTTTTTTTTTTTTTTTTTTTTTTTTACTATTGTGGTCCCTGAGGAGCAGTCAACATGATATTGTATATAAATACCCGGCAAAGGTTTTCAAATCATTTTTTTATTTTATTTTTTGTCAAGTTACAACCAAAACCTGGAGGTTTCAATTTGTTAAATTGGATTTCATCTAGGGAGTGAATTGCTTATGCAACATTTCATTTGTGAAACATGCATTTTGTTTTTCGGTCACTGCTTTACTTCAGTTGTGAAAAACTTCAACATTAATAGTTTGTAAAACCCGTCGTCTGTGACTTCAGGACGCGCCATAATCTCAAAAATAATATGTAAGGATTTATTAGGATTAAACATGATTTTCATAACCTTGAAATAGAAAATATGGAGACACTTTTTAAATGATTTGGAAATAAATTAGCTTTTCTTACATTTGCTTTTTGTCCAGTTTCCTTTTTAATCTTAGCACAAATTTATAATAGTATACGGCATTCTTTCCAGGATTTCTCGATGCTTCAGTTGCAACTATTACAGCAAATTCAGCCAATCCTTTGACATGTTTGACCAATTGCGATCATTCTTCTCATAAACGTATATCTGACACGGTCACATATCCTGTAAGGGCGCAAGAGTGAAATATGTGGCAATTCCCGACAAAGATCTCTGCGAAGTTCTGTGCTATAGGCTGCAGTTTCCCAACACAAAATTGTGGTCGAAAACAAAAGGAAGTTGTCGTTTGACAAAACATTGTTTTGACAGACTACACATCACAGAGAGTCTTTCTCAACACTTTATCTCTTTAATTTGAGAATCGTTCCCTCATTTCGCTGGTCAGTGGCCAGTTGGGCAGCGAAGCATAGATCAGCCTCCAGAACAGAATCAAGTTGGGAGACACTCGGTGCGCTTACATGCAGCAAGAAAAATTCGAATTATTGCCTTAGTCTGACTGAAATCAGACTTGCATGTATACACCTTAGTCCGGCTGGAGTTTAACCTAACTAGACTTTCAGAAGCTTGGCTACGGTACCTGGATAATGCGAAAGATGTACTTCTCTGCAGCCAGCCCTGTAGGTTGCCATGGTGACTGAGAGGGACTTCAGGTTAGCCTCCTTTGTGGAACCGAATCTGGGGAAATTGAGCCAGGATTGTCAAAGTAAGCCTGGCTTATGAGGTTAGCTTGCTTTGTGTAAGACCCATATCAATCACAAAAGAGTGCAGCAAAATCCTGGAAGGCCTAATAACGGCGGGACCAGAGAGTTAGTTTAGTGGGAAAAACAAATAAGTAAATGAAACAAATAACCAGGCCTCTGTGCTAGGTAAATTGTAAAGTAAAAGAAACTTGAGGATGAAAACAAGCTTTAAACTTTCCAGACTCAATGATGTGACTGATTAATCTATAAACGGATAAAAATGTCTGTATTATGTTCCGATGACATACGTTACTTTTATTTTGTCACATGACGACTTGAGTTTTTTGTCCAACTTACTGATCATTCGCGTTCAGTCAGAAATGACATGAAAGGACTCTTCCCTGTTTTCTGCCTTAGGACGTCTTAGAGTTTTAATCTGGAGCGGTCCTTCTCTAGTGGCATATAATATTCATCTTTACAGCTGTGATCGGGCATAAAAAGTAAAGGCATCGGTGCAGCTTTAGGGATCTCGAAAGTATTTTAGTTAACACAAAAGATGAAAAAATAGACTGCGACTCAAATGCTGCAACTCATCCATACATTGTTTTATGTAATAGATACTAATATTACAGTGAAATTGATCATTTACTTTAGCATAATTTATTATTAATTATTTTAAAAATATCGCCGGTTTAGACTCGGTTGTCTTGCGATCTGTAAGTTGTTTGTGCGATTGCTGCTCCCTCCTGCCACATGTCGATCTGCCCCTGGGCCAGGGCCCCTACAATCTGCACGTTTTATGTCAATGTGAGCATGACCTGGTGAACGTTATTCTCAAATTCAGGCCCGTTTTTGGATTCCTTGAACCACCATTAGACCAGTTCTGACTGGTCTGCTTGATTCTTTTGCAGGAAATTGAGAAGGCCCATCACAAGCTGCTAGAATCTCTCAGAGATCCCTCCTTCAGCCAGGAGTCGGAGGACCAACCGTGTCACTCTGCCACCGTCTCCAGGACGCCCTCCATGGATCGCAGCTCTGGAGACGGTTTGTGAGCTCTGCCTTTGGCTCTTTGACTCTTCTTTGAATCATCTTTGAATTTTTTTGTATATTAAGCATATCATTTGTCTGTTTTTGTTTGACCCTAAACAGGTAAGGAGGGAACCCCAGCAGAGCCCAAAATCCTGTCAACTGGATTCTGAGTTTTTTGTTCACTGTCAACTAATCGCCACATGCATAAATAAGTTGGAACACTACAAAGTCTGGGGGACCTAAATGCACATTCAGGTGCGTCTTTTCCAGATTATATGGGAGAAAGCATGATGGTGATTTTTTTTTTTTATACGGAGAAGGTATCGAAGTCTGGAAAAAGCTAGGAGAGGAAGAAGGAAGTCTGAAGAACTGAAGTTGGATTCTTGTGAAAGGAAAAAAAAAAGGACAAAAAAAACGTTTGTGTTTGGTTTTGTAGAGCTGGTTGAAGGAACGGAGCAGAGAAGTGTTGAAATGTTAATTTAAGGAAATTTTCCTCGGGACCCGTCACCCCAGCACTTTACCCACAATGCATCTCGGAGCGACCAGCGAGCAGACGGTCGTACGTTCACCTCTGGCCGAAGGACTGTGTCTGATTAATTCAGGTCATTTTGCACTGCGTAAGGACACCAGAGTCACACGAGCACCACTAAAAACTCACTAAATCACTGTGGGAAAAACTTTTTTTCTTTTCTTTTTTTTTTCATATTTGTTTTCAGCTTTCTTCGAAGCTACACGAAGGCTGCTCATCACAGCCGAACTATTGCTTTATTTCACGTTTTACTTTACTTTTGGGAAAGAAACAAAACAAAACACTACTGCTCCGTTTACTACTGAAAAAAGCAGGTAGGTTTTATTCTGTGCTTCCACGGCGTGGAGCGATATCTGCAGATTCACACAGCTGCTCGGATCATGCCGGGTTGGAGCGTTTGGGAGGTTTATGTTCACGTGTCATAACCAAATGTTGGCACCAACAGCGCTCAATCCTGCATCCGTTAGCCCCTCATCCTGCGTTTGGTATAAATGTGTAGAGAAATATGAAGAGTACTGTGAGCTGTTCCGCATTCAGCCGATGCGTACCGCGTTTCAAGCAAGTGTAAAGTTTCAGGAAAAAGTTCAGAAAAGCTTTGGGAGAAAATGTTCTTGCTGCTTTTGGTAAACCCACTTTGCTTTTGTGCATGTTAGCCTGTTAGCTTAGCTTAGAACTGGAAGAAGTCACATGTATTAAAAGAAAAACCACAAAAAAAAAGAACTTCACCAATGAGTACCTCGGAAGCTCACTTGTTATTTTATACAGAATATAACCCAACAACTCATTGTTTCTAGTAACTGTGAATTTCGGTACATTTTCAGCAGAATCCGATCAGTATGCTAAAGGCGTGGTTCTGGTTGACTAAGTAGGGTTCTGCTAGCGATGCAATCCTGATGACCGATGCATTTTGGTTTTTCATATCCACATTTATGATCGAATCTCATTGGTGACCCGCCATCTCCTCAGTATGCGGACATAAACGTCGGATGCCGAAGTAGCGGCTGTGTTAACTGGAATCTTAAAAGTATCACAGCGAATTTATTGTGCCAGCATTTACTCTGGGCTGAACCCCCGACTAGCTGTTAGACGGTATACATGTTCCAGACTCCATTTTTTTTTTTTTTTATATATCCAAACTGAGGACAACACTGACTACTTGTAACCACTTCACAGAACCCCGATTTAAGGATTTTTTTTAGTTGTTGAAGGAAAAGGCTGCCATTTTCCTACACAGGTATACAAATGCTACATTTAAAAGCGGTGACAATTACCAGCGTACGTTTTTTTTTTTTTTTATCTTCAATTTGTTGGTTCGTAACTAATGTTTGATCAAAGTTTGGCAACTTTCTGGTAAAATTCTCGTCTCATTAGCATTTCCAGATGTCGATTTGCACCTTCGCTAATTCATACCGCATTTTTGTACCCATTTTCCTACTTTTATTTCATACCCATACAACTAAAAATATGTATCAATTTATTTATTAACCTTAAAAATGCTCAACTCTAATATATGTATAAACAAAGTACATGATTTCCTATATATTTTATAGTGCAACCTATTTTCATTAACTGTGGTTCAGATCCCCATTTGAACCAGTTAACCCTTATGAAATATGACAGATTTTTTGCCAGTTTGACTTATCATTTGGAGTCACATAACCTTCATTTTCTTACAATAGATTATTAGTGGGCTTTAGGAAATGAGAAGAGTTGGTACGAACTGCCTCGCAGTCAGCGGAAAGTGGCTCCAAAAAAGCAGAGCTAAAATTAAAACATGCGAACCAGCAAAGAGACGAAACGAGAAGCACACGTTTGTATGCATCAGCCCCTGTAGTAACTGAGTCTTTGGGCTTCTTTTGGTAAAAAAAAAGATAAATCTCACATTAACATAGCATTTAGCATCAAGCTAACAGTCTGTGTTGAGCTTACTGACGTTTTCTGTTTTGCCTTGGTAGTCCTGGTATGAAAGCAAAAACACTCTTCCAGCATTTTCCGTCGGACTTGTTAGTTTCAGTCCTGGGTGAGCCGCAGCATAACAGAGACACTGAAACCAAGTGCTTTCCTCCTATTTTCAACTTGATCTCCAATTATACATACCACGAACTACTTTTTTTCTTTTTTTTTTTTCTAATCTGTATATTTTCATCAAAGTTTATTCATTTCTCACAGTGGCTTATCCGAAACACATGCGAAGTTATTTTTAGGATTTTATTTATTTTATTTTTTGGGAGCAAATTTTAAATCTTCCAACCTGAAGCTGTCACACTAACAGTCCTCTTCATGTGTTATTAGAAACATGTTTACTTTCTGGTTAGTAAAAAAAAAAAAAAAATGGTGTTTACACTGATGGAGGAATAGGAAGACAGTGTGTTTAAATTTATGAAATGCAGCTGAAAAAGAAAAAAGAGACTGACTTTATCGCAGCTGATCCTGAATAAACTTGTTAAAAGTATCCTAAAGTTGGGAAGTGATCTACCAAAGTGAGGCGCCGAAGGGAACATTTTATTTTCACCATTTGGGATGCTGATTTTTTTTTTTCAGCACTACAGACCAGCAGATGGATGTTTTTGTCAGTTCTCCATTTTGAAAACGCAGCACAGTAATGGTAATAATAATAAAAAGAACCTCGTAGGTCTGAATCAGGATCACTTTCTATCTAAAATGCTCTCCTTCCATCTCGACTTTTTTCCACCCTTCTCTTCTAAGCTACAGTGGTTGTATTTCCTCTCTCTACCTCTACACTTCATTGTTTCTTCCTTTTCATGCATTAACTTGTACATTGACATCAGTGTTGTGACCCTAACTGGCTGGACTAAAAACAGCTCAAACTGATTACATTTTTTAAGAAAAATAGACAAACGTTGCACAAATAAATTTCCCTGCACAGTGCAAACTACTGTATGCATAAACACATCTTTAATTTCCATCTCATTGTGTTTTTCATTTGGTCTCAGTCGTGTAATATAGAGAAATCCAACCCACTTGTTTTATAATGTTAATTTTCTTTTCTTCTGTAAAGCCTTAGTTCTTGTATTTGATTTTATTTTTGTAGACATGATTTTAATAAAACGATGCATAAATTATTTTCAGTTTTTTGTTTAAAAAGATGGGTGAGTGTGTTAGCTGCTCTGAAAAGGCAAAACAGATTTTGTTTGTGTTTTGTGAGATTAAAACGAAGAAACTGAAAAAAGAAAACGCCTTGTGTGGAGTTTAATTTGAAAAGATGTTTTATTATCACCTCTCCTTATAGTGTATATATTTAGGATAACCATTAAGTCGGGTAGCAAATAAAAGATGAAAGATGGGGGGGGGTTAACGGGTTGATGTGCTCATCAGAGCAAAAACGTGAATTTTCAGCAAACTGTACAGACAAACCGGATATGTAACTTCAAAATAAAAGTGAGACATTTTCGAAGTCCCTAAGACATACTGACGAAAATATATGGTGCGTTCCATTTAACTCGGAGTTCAGAGTCATGCTCGAGTAAATAGCATTCCAGTAACTATGGTTGGTAGTAGCCTAGTTCTTACAACCAATTTTAAGCTGTAGCCCTATTTATATGCAAAAAATCTTTATTTTAGGTTTAGAGTTGCAGGCTGTACTGTTTTAATGAATTACTTTTGAAGGCAAATATGGTTGCACTGGAATTGCTTTAGGGGTACCACAGTACAGGGGGTAAATGCAACAAGTTTTGGATTTTAATTTGAAAAATAGAAATCTGTTTTTTGTCATTTTCTGTCTACAACTATGCCCTTCTAAGTTTATATTTTTTGTTGTTCTTTTGGTGTATAACAAAAAAAAAACTTATTAGAGTGAATGTGCTTGTAACCAGAAAAAAAAATGTGATCAGGTTCATGAATGCTTTTCCATAGATACAGTAGATGGACGCATGGGTTTTTTTTATTTCAAAAATCCCCCCTCCGGAAGCTGAAGTTGAACTCCGTTTACCTTGACGCTTCTCAGCCGGCGGTGGACCGTCCAATGGATCCACCCCATCCCTTCTCAGCGGGACTCCCGGACACAACAGATGCGCGGAGCCGGGGACGAGGTGCTGGTTGAAGCCTGTTGAAACCACATTTTTGGGATTTCTCTAGGAAAATAACGAAAGCAGAGTGCTGCACTGAGAGCTTTGATGACGATTTGTGGTTTGTCACCTTAATGATTATAGGAAAGTAAGTGGACTAATGAGAGAGGACATAAAGTGAAATACACAAGGGGACTTTTTGGTCAGGGACGCTGCTGCTAATCGGCTCTTTGTGTTGGAGGCGTCTCTTTTTTTCCCTTTTGGGAAGTAAGGTAAGGTCACCCTTAAGGATTTTAAGGCATGTCTGCTACATGTGGGTTGTTTGGTCACAACATTTTCTTTTAATAAGTTACATTAAGAACATTTCTTAGCAGTTTAGAGTTGTCACACATTTTTATCATTTTACCCCCATCCCTGATGTTACAGATGCGGTAACAAACATATCTGTTGCTGCATTAGAACTTGTTCTCACGCTTTCAGGCGCTCCACACTGACGCGCACGCTCCATCTTTTAACTCTGCCTGCGCTTTTACGCACGGCGCATTTTAACTAGACAGGTTTTCCCTGCGCTGGTCTGATCACAAAGCGGCCACATGCATTTCTGCTGCTTGTGTTTATTGTGTAGTTGTGGCTGCATCAAACCGTATCACCGGGGTTTGTTGGGTGTGATTGCTTTGTCTCAAATGGCCCCTCTGCCAGTGCCGTCCCCAAGGGGGAGTTGGGGTGGGCTGTCCCCTAGCAAGGCATAATGCGGGTGGCGTTTTATTCTGAAGAGAAGACAAGTTTGAAGGGAAGGAGTTGCAAAATGTGTTTATTAGTGCTTGTGTCAGACATCGAAGTGTATGCTGTGATTTTATCTGTAAAGCAACAAAGAAAAGTTTTACAATTAAAACTCCTAAATAAGATAGCTACAGGACAGGCCAGAAGTTTGGACACACCTTCTCATTCAGTGCGTTTTCTTTTATTTTCATGACTACTGACATTGTAGATTCACACTGAATGCATCAACCTTAATTGTGAATTAACACATATGGAATTATGTAGCACTTTTACAAAAAAAGTGTGAAATAACCTGGCCTCCAAAGTCACCGGACCTGAATCAAATCAAGATTATTTGGGGTGATCTGAACCGCAGAGTGAAGCCAAAAGGGCCAACAAGTGCTAAGCATCTCTGGGAACTCCTTCAAGACTGTTGGAAAACTATTTTTGGTGACTATCTGTTGAAGCTCAAGAGAATGCAAAGCAGTAATCAGGGCAAAGGGTGGCTACTTTGAGGAATCAAAAATATAACACATGTATTCATTTATTTCACCCTTTTTGTTTAAGTACATACAGTAATTCCATACAACATGTGGTCATTCATATTTTTATGCCCTTAATTGAGCATCTACAAAGCAGTCATGAAAATAAAGAGAATGTATTGAATGAGAAGGTATGTCCAAACCTTTGGCCTGTACTGTACATAGACAACATGATAAATCTTATAATTTACAACTTTCAGGTGGCACATCGGCTGACTGCAACTTCAGGCCACATCTGGCTTCTGGACTGTGTTAACGAGTTGTCACATTTGTAATTTATTGTATTAATTTAGTTATTCAATTTACCTCAGTGTGAAGGGCTTAAAACCAGGACTACCCTCCGTTTAAGTATTAAAGTTTTTCACTGAAAATCTTGAAACCTGAGTTTTTTCATTAAAATCAGTCACTCTGTGTTCTAACAGAATGCTGCATATGGAAATGTTATACAAACTCCAATCCCTGAATCAGTTGCCTAAAGAGTGGAGACCAGCGGTGGCACTCGTTCTGAACAGATTATTAGCTCTAATCAGAAGGATACTGCTAAGTGGAGGACAATAAATGATCAAGGAGTAACTCATAGCAAAGATCAGTAGCACGTCGGAGTCCGGTTTTGTTTGGTAATGTTGCCTAAACTAGGTGGTAAACTTTGTCTCAGCATAAAAAAACTGCATTTTTTTTGTCTCATGTTACTGATTTTAGTAAACAGAGACAGTTTAGGAGTATTGTTGCAGTTAGCAAATCAGATCAATCAATCAAATCACTGGCATAAGCTGAAATAGACTGGGAATTTTTTTATCTTATTTTTGACAGTAACCAACTAAGATGGCATTCTTTCATCCCGGAGAATGCTGAATTATTAATAAAAACACCAGTAAGGGAGAATTTTAAGATAGGGTCATGTCTCTTTGAGGCCACTTGGAGCCAAAAAAAAAACAAGCAAAATAGTACTTTTATCCAAAATACTTTATTGTAAGCTGGGGACATTTCATTTGATTGCTCTTTATCAGGCACATATCATAATTCAAATATGATTTTTGGATTTTGGACCAATTAGGGCCAGGCAAATGCAAAATCATCCAAACCCAGTAACCAGACAATCTCTCTGCACATCTCAAAAGAGACATATTTACTTTTTTTTTTTTTTTTTGCATTATTTTGCTCCAACGCTGCAAGTGAGGATCACATTGCATACAGAGCTAATGGTGGTATCCAATAGAAAACAATGTGTTTTGAATGGATTATGTGAGGAGACAGCTTGCTGAGGCAATCAATAGGATTTACTCCCTTGTGACTGAATGATAAAAAAACAGCCAGAGAGAGAGGGACACAGCTGGTTTTGTTTACATTCACTTCAAAAGGTGATTGTGCTAAACTCAAGAAAAAAACTTTTATTTTTTTCTCTCCCTGCAACGCTGTTTTAAAAATCCTGCAGGACATTCTAGCATGTCTTCACCATGTCCTTGTTGCATGAGTCACCTTTGAGTCTTTTTGCACCAGGCCACAAACATCTAGATTTACTTAACTTACTAAACATGCTTCCGGTCTAATTTAACCAGTACTCCTACTTGTACTCCAATGTATGAACGTTTGAGTGAACTGCAGCAAAGTTCTAAATATAATTTCTGTGTCATTCAAGGAAATGTAGGTTCTTAGGTCAATGGGATTTCCATTTTTAACCAAAAAGCAAGAGCAGTACTCTGAATTGTGTGACACTGTGCCGAGGCGATCTATTTTCATCCTTCAACCCCTCCAAAAAAGGCCTGAATTTGTGAAGGTTTTTCCCCATTGATCATATATTTTTAAACAACACTGACTCCTGAGTTCTCTGCAACTCTCATGGAAGTTGTTACTGGAAAAGTCAGCAAAGAGATTCCTGGATTAGGCCTATGTTAAGCAATGCGACTCTAAAAAAATGATCTAAGGAAATCATCTTAATCCTTGGTGGGATGTAGGGAGTGATGCCCCTGCGGGAAAATCTAAAGAAATTAGGCATCTAGTCAAGCCTCATTTCTTTAGATTTTACCTCTGATAAATTGTTGTAGATTCTCCATCACACATGACAATACTTAGTGGTTCCACAGAAGGCAACTGAACTTCCTCTCTTTTTTCTTGTGAACATTTAATCAAGCGTCCTTAAAAACTTTGTCAGTTCTGAACATATAGGTTGCAAGCATCAGGCTTATAAATCACAGTTTGAATTACAATCACACTAACAGGGCTGCTAAAGCCACTAATTGGGTCTTAAAGATCATGGGTCACTGACTCTACCCTTTATTCGGCCCAGTGTTTGGGTCATTGTCACTTGACGATCTAAACATTCCACCTAATGATGCCATAAAGTGAGCTGTTTTTGTCAAATTTATCAAGGTATGAAGGGCTGTAATATGTGTCCTCAAAAGCCTTATTAGTGTGAATTGATGTTTCCACCATCAGAACTGCAGGGTAATTTCATTTGATTTTCCTTTTTCAGAGTCACATGAGTGTTGGCTCACTCCTCTAAGTCGTCATGTGTCCATACAAAATTGTCCCTTTAAGGAATCAGCTAAGGTGTCCTCATATTACAACAGTTTCAACAGTCAAGTCATTCATCAGCTCCAAATGAGTCAACTAGAGGTCGACAATGGAAGAAGAAGATATGGTTGCTGTGTTTCTGTTCGCTATGTTGTTATAAACTGCTATAAACATTTACAACGCCAGTTGTTTGGTAACATCTGCTAATTTTCCTCTAAATTGCAACCAATCAGCTTGACTTAACCACAGTTCCTGCCTAGCGACACTATTGGGCCATTTTTGATTACTTTCCCCCCCAGACTGGTACTCCGTTGGTTCATGAAATTGCCCCACCCTGTGAGGAGATACATGCATACCCCGTAGGTCTGGTAAAATTACCACGAAGTTCCGATAGTGGAAATTCACCTACTGTTCCTACTGAAACCAATGGCCTCAATACCTTCAATCCATGCTGAAACCTGACAAAAACTTTTCGATCAGAGAAACAACTTCAATGAATGACAGTCCATATGGCCTCTATTTAAATACTTATGTTTTCTCTCAGTAGACAGATCTTTCAGAAAATGTTTGATATCACTAGTTATCCAAGGCTTTAGAAGGACTTGTGCTGCTTGATGTTCTCTCCAGTACTCGTAACTGAATGTATAAGAGGAACTCATTGAGCTTGCCAAACCGCTTAACTCTGTCTTGTTATATATTCTGGCAAAAAGGTCAAGTTGAGAACCGCCTATGAAAACTATCAACCAACAGTCAAAACAAGCAAACAAAACCAAGCTAAATAATAAAATGATATCAACAAGGGAATCGCCAAAGAGCTACAAACTAAAAAGGTGTCGTACAATAAAGATGATGTATCATTTAGGTCCTGTTTCAATTCTTGAACCATTGTGTTTTGGAATTACTAATGACATAATGTACATGCAGGAATTATGTCACAGATGTACTGACAATGTGTTTGAGCTTTCCAAGCTTCCTTTTATTATTTGGTAGAAAATTTTCCATCGTTATGTTTTTCAAAAATATTTCGATAGTTGTAATTAAAATGACTTTTGAAGTTATTTTGATTCTAAGAAATGAGAACAGACACATTGATCCAAAATAGTATAGCAATTCACCTGAAATGTTTTTCACTTGAATGGGACTCTTTGCTGTGCAGCTTGTCGCTCAGTAGAAATCCATGTGGGAATCACATGAAATCCCTCAGTGAAAATTGAAGTGTCTGATATAGAAAGCACAGACAGGAGGTTAAATCACAAATGAGAAAGCACGAGGACATCCATTATTAGATTAAAGGTTGGCACGGGAAGTACAACGAAGACAAGAGTTTTGATCTAACAAAGACTAAATATTACAAAACAGAAACTGATTTGGGACCTAAGCATCAAGTAGAACACACCCTTAAATTGAAGTCAGATTCACAGTTTTGGGGAAAGAAGTTTTGTGTTTTTGGTTTTCTGTGGTGTGTAGCTGAGGGGTTGAGGAGGAGATGGAGCGCTGAGTTGTTGTTCTGGTCTCCATGACAACACCCCACCGCCACCTCCCTTCTTTGTCTTTACTCACCCTTAGACTTCCATTCATCCCCATTGTAGTAGCTGCGCTGTGTTGCCCTGGGAAACAACAGGGCACACTTGGGAATGTGGCGCTTGTCTGTGAACATCAACTCAACACACCCAAAAGCGAGAAAATATTCTTCATTTTGTGTGTTTTATCATTACATATAAGTAACATTAAAGTAAATCTAACATGTTTTAGAGCTGTGCACCGGCTCAACCTCCCCACTGATGTGTCCTGAATGCTGGATACCTGAAGTACAGAATAGAAGGTGTTGTAGATGCCTTTTATCAGGCTGAGAACACACTGAGGGCCAATACGCTTATGTTTTCTCATGAAAAAGTCTCTCATAAAGCGGAAGAATGGGCTCAGCTATGTCTTCTGCCCCCGACAGCACACAGGCTTTCAACAGAGTGCAGCGTGCCAGCATGTTAACAATGCTGTCTCTCTTCTTTCTGCTGCTGCTTGGTATGTGCCCCTTTCGAGACAGTTTTACTTGTCTCACATGACAAATTATCTTCTTCCTTAGCACTCTCTCCTCACTCCTAATCTCTCCTCCGTCCCCCGGCTCACACAGGCTGTTTGCTCTGATAGGTTACAGATTCTACAGCTCATCTCTCACGTTGTCCTCCTCTCTCTTTCTTCCTTCTTTTTCCCTCAGGCCACCAAGATAGATTCCCTCAGGAGTAAAGTGGACTTGCTGCGTCTTCCATTGGTCCTTTCCACAAAGTCCATCAGCAATCGCAAGAGCCAATTGGGTGTGGTCTGGGAGAAGGGTGGCGGCTCGGGGACGGGAGTGGCACGGAAACTCCGCCCACCGCTGGCCTCCGACATGGACAATGAATCAACCTACTCGGGCTATTCGTTCAAGTCGTCCCACTCACGTACCTCCCGTAAAAACAGGTAGGGGGAAGACTCTTCCTCGTTACTGTTTCTTGGAATAAGGCCTGACCCAGTCAAAGGCCGGACTTGAACCTAATTGATAATATGTGTCAAGACTTAAAAATGTATGTTGATAGCCAATCTACATCCAATCTGGCTGAATCTGATTTATTTTGCAAACAATAACAGATTAACCATTAGATTAACTATTAGATGAAGAAAGCTGGTAGAGACCTTTAACCCAGTGGTCTCCAAAGTCAGTTCAGTATCCTACATGTTTTAGTTCTTTTCATTGTTCACCACACGTTTCAAATGATGGTTCATTAGCAGGCCTCTGGAGACCTTTAAAAATACTGAGGAGGTAGTTGGATTATTGGAAATAATCTTTGTTGGAGCAGAGAGACATCTAAAACTGCCAGGAAACTGGCCTTGAGGACTTGAGTTGGACACCCATACTTTTAATGTGAGTTTGTGTGGATATGCTTGGATCTCGTGTGTGATTGATTGGAATTTTTCACACCACCCTCCTCTCATCCAATGAAGGATGAGAGAGACCTCTTTCCAAAAAGCAGGTTTAGAAAAGTGGGTCGTAGACTGTGTTGGTTTTCTACAGCATTAGAAGTGAAAGGTTAATCTGAGTCCTTGTAATCTACAGCTTTTCCACTAGATGTCACCAAAAAAAAGGAAGTTGATTTTAGCCTTCTCTTGGTTCTATAAAGCACCTTGCAACAAGTTTCCATCAAAAGTAATTCACCTTACTTTGTACTTCATTAAATAAAGAAGATAATCAAGTAGCTAAAGTAGTAGTGTACACACACATAACTTAATAACTTAAAGCCCCTTTCAGTCTTTTAATATTGGAGTTATTGTTGATTAAATACTTTTTTTAAAATATTTTTCAGTATTTTTTGAATGAGTGTATATTTAAACAGCCAAAGAAGTGTATGGTTTGAGCTGATCTATAACCACTTTTAGTGTTGCCTGTATTTACTGAATACCAAAACAGATCAAACATTTTTGTCAATTCAGTGGTTTTGAATCTTTTATTTTGATTTTATGTAAACATTGTCTTTTTTGGGTTCTTTTGGTTCATTTTAAGCCGATAAAACTTTATCGTGAACTTTCCCGTGCTCCCACAATATGACAATGATGTTTTTCCTAAACATTTCTTTCTGTGCAACAGTCAAACATGCTCATGATTACAAAATATATTATTTTATTTAAAAAAAGACAGCAAAAGTTACTTCTTTCTTACTGTATAAATCTACCCAAGGTTCGTGTAAAGTCGTCAATGTCCATAGAAGTGGCCAGTCATCTGAGATGACTTAATCCAGACAGGATTAAATTCTTAATTGTATTAGTGTAATTGCAACCAGATGATTCTAGGTCAGCAACTTCATCTTTGTGGAAAATTGGATAAATTGAGCTTTATCTCACAATCTCAAAATTGCTTTGTATGATTATAATTATGATGAGCTTATATAATGTATTTATATTAACAATAAAGACTGATATCATATAATGTATATTGTTCTATGTAGATGTCGTAATATGGCCTCTCCAAAGGTCTCTTAAAAACAAGATCTCCTGATTATTCAAAAGGATGCATGTTATGAGCTGAAACATTCATAATTTTTTTACATGAATTATTCTTCCCTTTTGCACTGTTTTCCCATTTTTCTTCAGAGAAAGAAGGGACAGGCATCGCTTAAAGAATCGGGATGGCTCAATCCGTGGAGATAAATCTGTGATGATCCAGGCCCCGGGGGAGCCGTTGTTAGATCCTGAATCTGCTATTGTAGATGACAGGGTCAGAATTTTTATTTGGTAATGCCTCTGTCTTTATATGTGCTCTTTAAAGACATAGTATCACAAACACCTGCTCTTATGTTTCCACAGGATGATAACTGGGGGGAGAACACTACCGTGGTTACTGGTACTTCTGTGGACAGCATATCCAATGAGGATCTGACTCGGATCTCTAAGGACTTGGAAGACTCTTTACCTCTTGACTGTCGCCGTTACATCAGCACAGTTCTAGGAGCCATTTTGGGGCTCATCTCTGTAATCACTCCTTTGGCTTTTCTTGCCCTTCCACAGCTCCTTTGGCGGGACACATTGGACCCTTGTGGAACACCATGTGAGGGCCTTTACATATCTTTGGCCTTCAAACTTCTGATCCTCCTCATCTCCACATGGGCATTGTTCCTCCGCTCGCCCAGGGCTATTCTGCCACGCGTCTTTGTCTTCCGCTGTCTGCTGCTGGCGTTGGTCTTCCTCTTTGTGGCGTCTTATTGGCTGTTCTATGGCGTACGGGTCCTGGAGCCCAGAGAGACGGACTACAGAGGGATCGTGGGATATGCTGCATCTTTGGTGGATGCTCTGCTCTTCATTCAGTATCTAGCTCTGGTTCTACTGGAGGTCCGACACCTGCGGCCCGCTTTCTGTCTAAAGGTTGTCAGGACCGCTGACGGAGTCAGCCGGTTCTACAACGTGGGGCATCTTAGGTCAGTATAAATAGATTCACAGAATAAAGTCACGGGGCGACTGTGGCTCAGTAGATCTTGCAATTGGTTGGGGCGGGGGGGGAGGGAAATAGGTTCAAATCCAGCTTTCTCCTGTCACATGTTGATGTGTGCCTTGCCTACAGAGCCCTGTATCGGTGTATGAATGAGTGTTTGTAAGTGTGAATGAGTTAGTCTAGTTCCAGTGTAAAATGCTTTGAGTAGTCAGTATGACTAGAAAAGTGCTACATAAGTCCAGTCCATTTATCATTAATAGGCGCATTTCACTAGACAGGTTCAAGGATATTTCTGGTAGAGAAAATAGCTGACGGGATAAATCAGTTAGCTTGGTCCTCTCAGCCGTTGTGCCTGCATCCATAATTGGGCTTTTTAGGAATTTGACAATATGTCAGCATTTCCAGACCATTTTGGCAGTGATTGGGGGTGACTGATAAAGGCCAAAAGGTGCCCATACCAGTAGAGAAGATCAGCCATAGCATTGTTGCCACGTTTCTGTTTGCTATGCAGCCATACACAGCTTCCCCAGCAACTCTTGTTATTACAATGGCTGGTTGTTTGGCAATGTTTGCTGATATAGTTTTCCACTGTGTTACATACAATCACCAATATTCAGGCACAAGTGTTGCCCATATACACTACTAGGCAATCTCCGTGCACTCACCCAAATGCTGGTTCTTGTTTAGTTCCTCAAATGACCCGGAAAACAGCACCATCGGGCTGCCCCGGTGCAATGGAGACATGCACATACTGTGCAGGTCCGGTAAAGTTACCCCGAAGTTGCGTTAATGGGAACGGACCTGATGTATCACTCAGTGAATTAAAGGATGCATAAATTTGGCCAAATCCCTCAGAAATTACTCAAAGGTTTTTAATTTATATTTTGACAGCTGGCATGCCTGTCCATAGTAACCATCTAAGGGACTTGAGTTCTACGCTATTCATTTAGAAACCAGGGTGCAACTGACCCTGAAACATTATGCATAAGCATATTTGTGAAAGGTATAAACTTACAAACGTCTTAAAACCTATACACAAGAAGAAGGTTAAAAACTTTTTAGATGACCAATGAACTACGTGATTTACAAACCAAACTCACCGCCTACATGCACCTTGAAAGGTGTAACAAAAACTCTTGCAGTGACATTTTGATAGATGTTGCTGGAACACGGAAACGAAACCTACACACTTAAAATAGTTTAACAGAGCAACTGAAACATAACTACATTTGAGTCAAAAGGAAAACTGTGCGACATCTAACAGTCCAAACAGAACACTCATCGGATTGGCAGTCATTTTAGCTTGTAAGCCTTAACATTAAATATAAATGTAAATTGTCATTTGTGCTTTAAAGTAACCCACAATGTTTGAGTAAAACTGGCTGCTTATCATTGCCTCCCAGTCATGCCTCGCTCGTTGAAGTTCACCACTTCCTTTTTTGAAGTGTTGCTTGTGAATAGCTGCCTGGGCTTGTACATTCTGAAACCAAAGCTGTATTTTTAACATGCAGCTATTGTATCATTTCTTCCTCTGCTTGGTGCAATGCAGCATCCAGAGGGCAGGAGTGTGGATTCTGGACCAGTACTACAGTGACTTCCCCGTCTATAACCCTGCATTGCCTAACCTCCCCAAGTCTATTCTTACCAAGAAATTGTCTTCCTTCAAAGTCTATAACCTGGGAGAAGGTATATTTTCTTTCCTTTGCATACTTATAAGTCATCACTGGTCTAAATATAGTGCATATACTTTATGTATTTTACATTTTTAAAGTGATATATACAAAACATGGTCAGTATCTTAGTTGAAAAACCTTCATTGGTGCTTCACCTATCTGAACCGACAATTTCCCTATTTTGTGCAATGAAAGATGAAATGGAAGATTCTGTTTATGCACCTAGAAGCTCTCATCATGTAGATGGACCAATTTCAGTGTTTTTTACTGCCCACAGAGAACACCAATAACTCCACAGGGCAATCCAGAGCCATGATAGCAGCCGCCGGTCGGAGAAGGGACAACTCCTATAACGAATACTACTACGAGGAGGCAGAGGTGGAGAGGAGGGTCCGGAAACGCAGGGCCAGGTAGCAATAGAGGCAGAAATATTGGATGTTGCTTCGTATATAGATACAGAGCTTTTTAGACCTCACAAAAATAGCTCATTAGGCACAGTCTTGTTAAAGTTGTAGGTCATGTTCAATTCAGTTCATTTATATCATGCCAATCAGTGCTGGGTATAGTTAATTTCGAAAGTAGTTAATTAAGTTAAAATGTAACCATCAATTAAAAGTGATCAGTTATGTTACAGCGTTACCTATTCATAAAAGTAGCGCGTTAGAGTACTTAAGCATTACAAAAAATTAAAAGCCAGTTTGCTGTGCCTCACACATGCAGCAACTTAACTGACAGCCACAGCCTCCTTTGAATGCAGAGAAGCCGTGACGATGAGTAACGTCAGTCATTCAGCCAAATTAAAGGGATACCAGGCAAGTCTTAACGTTTTCTCAATGATGCTCCCCCTTGCGTCCGTTAGTAAATTTTGCTTTTAAACACACTGTCGTAAAAACGAACAGTTATTTACCCCCCCCCCCCATCCCCCGTGGAGTCAGGCCGTTGTGTTACTTTGTTTTGCATTTTTTATTCTTTGTTGCCGCCTGCAGCTCTGCTTCATTTACTATTATTATTCTATTCATATACCTATTGTATTGATTTGTGGCCGCCTATTGTTGCAGCCATTCCGCTTTATTTATTTAGTCTTTTCACATGGTTGTGATGCGCCACAAGTTATGATGAGCAGCGAGTGAGCAGCTAATTCAAAGGCGGCCGCATTTCCGCTTTATTTGTTTAGCCTATTTATTTGTTTGTGATGGCCACAAGTAATGATGAGACCAGTGGCATTCGCCAACATTGCCCAGTCAGAAATGTTTTTGTAGCTCGATCAGGATATGTGCAACGTGATTATTATTCCCTATTATCATACGCGTTGACTTAGTGACATAAAATAAAAGTGTAGGCCATCGTAATTCAACTCATATCTGTAAAGTAAATGAGATATTGCGAGGTCTGTATCCGACTTGGAGCCTTCTGTGTCTTTTAGCTCTCGCCATTCGGTAAAAGCTTGACCAATATTGATGCGTGTGCGAGCCCTCGCTTGGTCTGAAGCTCTTTTTCTTTTCTTGGCATCTTCCGTCAAGGGTTTTCGCTGCTTCTTAGCCGGCTCTGCCATCGGTTTGCCACACTCGCTAGCTGGGTTTCGTTAGCCTGCCTCAGTGTTGGGGATGCGTGACGAAAACTGATCCTGCTTCTCGCGATGTCTGAGACTTCGCGAGACTGAAGGACACCGGGTACGGTACACTGAACTTGCAAGTGGGATATTCTTCCTAAAGGCAGTAGGGGCGAGTGAGAGAGTCTTCATTCGCCCTATAATGAGTCATTTAACCATATAACGACTTACGAAGATGATTAATTAACATAAAACGTTGCCTGATGTATCTTTAACTCTGCAGGATAACAGCAACAGGAAAGACAGTCTGCAATCTGCTATTCCACATTTCAGGTCGACAGAAGCTTTTCGCCAACGCAGTGTGTGCGTTTTACAGTTGTGTTCTTTCCCCTTTCGTTGACGAAGTGAAAGTAATGGGCGTACTTCCACGATGCAAAAGCTGTACTCTGTCCTCTTAACGGGAGTTCGAAAACACTCACACACACATACACACACAGGGTCGAGGAGAAGGGCACAAACACTCACAGCGCTTCAGCTCCGCTGACATATCCGCAGTTAGTACTGCAGGCCGAGTCCTACTGTCTGACAAAAAGCCCGCTGCAGTTGGGATTTTGCTTTGCTTACTGACGAAATTCTTAAATTAACGGATTAATTAAAAAAAACACGTTACTGATTGCTTGACTAAGTTACACATTTCAGGAAAAAAGTAGAGTTCTCTAATGCGTTACTTTGTAATGTGTTACCCACAACAATTGTGCCAATTTACAACAGATGTCATCTCAAGGTACTTTACAAGAAAATTAATTTAAATTCAATATTCAACAGACTGGATTGTTTCATTGGTTGATGTTCTGGTAAAAACTGGAAATGGGTACACCTCACACACATCCTGTCTTGTGTCCTTATAGACTGGTGGTGGCAGTAGAAGAAGCTTTCACCCATATCAAACGTCACCAGGACGAAGAAACACCCACAACTTCTCCTAAACACCCACGGGAGGTGATGGACCCCAGGGAGGCCGCCCAGGCCATCTTCGCCCCCATGGCTCGGGCCATGCAGAAGTACCTCCGGGCCACCAGGCAGCAGTGCTATCACACCATGGAGAGTATCATCAATCATCTGCAGTTCTGCATCACTCACAACATGACACCCAAGGTCTGGGGGCGTTCCTTTTTAACGACTGCATTCAAATTATTTCTACAAAAATAAAACTAGACAAAGCAGAAGTTGATTTTTTTTAATTTTAGTGTTTGCTATATTTCACAAGACATTCCACGCACGTCATCACTCAGATCTGTAACATTCAGTCATTTGACATCATTTGTGACTCACTTCTTCTTCTTCTTCTCCAAAAAGGCGTTCCTGGAGCGTTACCTTAGTCCTGGTCCCACACTCCAGTATCTGGATAACAACAGGGGGCGCCAGTGGACGCTAGTGAGCGAGGAGCCGGTAACAGCCGCCCTACGCCAAGGCCAGGTCTTCTGCCTGAAACGCCTTGACTTTGCCCTGGTCGTCAAGGTGATGCCCCTCCCCTTCCTGCGTTTGGCTGAGGAGTTCATTGACCCAAAAAGCCACAAATTTGTCATGAAACTCCAATCAGAGACATCTGTGTAGGAGGAAACATCTGGACAGAAAAAAGGAAGATGAAAGACGCCTTCTATCCAGGGCATGTTTAAAAAAATAAAATAAATATATATATATATATATATATACCACTTA
This sequence comes from Apricaphanius iberus, assembly GCA_028564705.1. NCBI lineage: Eukaryota > Metazoa > Chordata > Actinopteri > Cyprinodontiformes > Aphaniidae > Apricaphanius > Apricaphanius iberus. The sequence goes on along the minus strand of JAPXFQ010002963.1, from coordinate 635,163 downwards.
GTATTACAGGGTTATTAACATGGTTTTTATTTGATTTGTCCAAATACAAAGGCCAAGTGTTTAAATTTCAAGAAGCCATACAAAATGAAACACATCACTATACAGACGTTCCAGCCATAGTTCCTGTTTCAAGATTGAACAAACATGGACACTTCCCTATCTAACTGCTGAAGGTGGGAGTATCTTTTCAGCACAAACATCGCAGAGTTTTAAATTGGAAACACCTTTTGTACAGTCATATGTCAGTCATTTGTATGTCATTTTTCCTAATACAATTTAACAAACCCTTCCCACCACTGAAGCACTCTGTTCAATTCTTGTATTTTATTTCAGGCTTTTATTTAAAGCTATTTTACGGAGCCGATCTTCAGGTTATGTTTCTTCATTTGTTTTTTGTTTTTTTTCGTTCGAGCTCAGACATTGACCTTAAAAAGCAGAATCAAGGAACACAATACCCAACTGAAAGATCATTTTGACCTTCTTGTCATCTTTGTAGCTACAATTAGTCTGAATCAAAGTAAAAGTCAGTTTTTCCATAAGTTGCTTTAACAGTTCTGCTTTCTCTAAATAGCTGAAATAACTTCCACAGGGAAATGTATAATCTTTTTTTTTTTCCACAGAAGAGAAAAAAAGAACAATGTTATTGATAGTTTTGAATTACGTATTAATTGCTTTATTTTAAATGTTGTTGTTTTCTTACAGAACTGTAATGGCTTCCAGTTATGGAATTAGTAACAAAACAGTTTGTAGTTTTTGTGCATTGTTAATAAAATTAGAATTTCAGTCTATACCTCCACTACAACTAGAAACTTTTCTGCTGGTTAGGTTAGTGATACTGTTTTGCAAATCAAACAAAAGTGTGTGTGCATGCTGGACTCCCCTTTTAAGGGGTTGTGGTCAAGGTTAGCGGTTAGATTGTTTTCAGGTGCAGTTTCGCAACACACAGCAACCTCTGTCTGCAAAATTAGGGATAAATGCTGATATGAAGGCAAAGTTAAAAACCATATACCCCGAAACCCAGAAAAAACAACAACAACTTTATACTTCTTTATCAACAAGAGCAAATACAGATTATCTTAATTCTTTCTCTTATCTGCTGCTAGAAAATAATACTATTCCCAAAATTATTCCCAAATTTCATACACTGACTGCTACCAACAAAAGGTAACATCCTGGCTATATATGAGGCTTCCACACAACTTATTTTAAAAAGAACAACCTTTTAGAAATAAGCCAAGTCACTCTCTAGTGCATCATATCAGTGAAAAGTCTACACTAACGCAGGAAAACAATAGTGTGCCTGATTGACCTACTGAGGAGCTAACAGTGTGTACTTTAAGTTGCCCGTTTTACACTTTTCGCTAAACGTATGCTGTAGAGAGGCAACCTGGCATCCCCTCGTTTTGAGCTCAAAAACTTTAGTGTATTCACTACATTGTTATCGTGCATGCATTCTCACGCTGTGCTTGATTTCTGTTTCTGAAAATGTGGATGTAGGAATCTAGGAAAGGTCATGGATTGATACATTTTAAGGTAGCTTACTAACTGAAAACAGTTTAGAATGTGTTTCTCAAATGCCAAAAGCTGTTACATGCCTTCCGATGTTGGCATGTAATGTAGACCTTACAGAAAAAACATTTTCAGCAGAACTACAGTGTTAAATTAGGTTTTTACTACAGGCTCATATTAATGCGCAGGATTATTTTTAAATCAAAGAAGAAGAAAATTACCCAAAAATACAAAATAAAATGATATCTCACCAGAACATCTTCACATTTTTTTAAATCTTTGTTGTTCCTAAGTGTCAAATTAATCGAATAGAAAAAATCGTTGTGTTTCTGAAGAACAGGTGTTGCTGTTTTTCATGTTCTACATAATAAAGTCAACATGTTACAATTAAGGCCTTTATTATGGGTGTTAAACATGCAGATTTCATCAGTCTGTATATTATAATGCAGAATTAGGTGAAAAGGGGATATGTTTTAAATCGCTCATCTGAAAATGTCTTATGAAGTGTGATGCTGAACAGCAAGAGTTCAAGTTCAAATAAATAATTTCATTGGAGCATTTGGGCTTTCCTGTTGGCTATTGTAGACATGTTCAATTTTCTTTTCAAGCCATAAATAGAATATGACAGTCCGTTGACAGCTGGACAGCCCCCCCCCTCCATGACCACTAGAGGAATAAGCGGTTCAGAAAATGGATGGATGGATAAATTATATCCATAACTAATATCACTGTTGGTACTTGGATAAAACAGCCAAGTTTAAATCAAGCTCTCAGCTTTAAGTTCATGTAAAGCTCTGATAAACACCATCTTCCTAAATCAAATGTTGATTTCATTTAAAGAGCATAAACTCTGTTATGACTTTTGAAATATTTATTGTAATAAGCTAGCTGAAAAATAAATAAGTGTTTTGCAGTCTGGAGTAGCCTAATAAGCTCTTGAATATTATCGGAGATAACTTAAAGGCCTCTCATATCCATCCATCCATTGGTTGTGAAACCAATGTGTACATTTTCAGTTAAATTTTTACTCTGATGTTGTCTTGCTTCATTTTTTTTTCTATTTCTTTTTTATATCTTAAAAATTCTAACAAATATCTCTATTTTTTCTCTATTTTTATATCAGAAACATTTTTTGTACTTTTTTTACTTTCAGTTAGAATTGGAGTTAATTGATGCTGACATTTTTTAATAAAGGGTCATCTTTTTTAAGCATGACCAAATGGTGAATTTTTTTATGTGAATTTCAGGAAATGGAACCACGTGAGTGTATAACAAAGCGATGTGTCACATTGCCAGAATTTCCCAAACCATATAAAAACGCGTTTGAAAGAAAATTGATAAAATAACACCCACCGTTGGGTATAAATGTATGTAAATTATACCAGATGACACCTTTATCAGTCACGTGTTGTTTTTTTTGGGTCATGCCTGGAGGAAGTACCAGACAGGAAATAGAGGTTTCCTATAGTTCGGTCGCAACTTGTTTTGAGCGGCAGCAATGAGACTTTTAACAATCCTCTTCATATTATTTCAAGGTAGGTACTTGTCTAAGTTTTCTGAAAATATGTCAATCCTTTTGACACATGTTACAAAATGTAAATGGATGTTTCAGAACAAAATAAGTAAGATCTAGATTCTATAGTGACAGAAGTCTTTCGTAAAAAGAAGAGCTTCATGGCTAA